>CM053625.1:9570238-9604100 GCA_028646595.1 Phalanger gymnotis
CCCACACAGGTTTCACACCTGATAGGGCTTTGGGCCTGGGGCTTAGCATTTAACAGGTGAAAGTACTTTCACCGTAAACAAAAGCCAAACTCCTCAAGGGCACCCGTTAAACTAAGCCCATTTTGCCTTACTGGCACATATGGCCATTGGAAAGCAGAGTTCTGGAGAGACAAAGTGTTATCATAATGCCTCTATCTTGTGAAGATTACCTGTTCACATTATTATCTGTTTATCTGAAAACACCGGGCCAGGGCAGCTAGGTGGTGAAGTGGAGAGAGCGCTGGACCTCTTGTCAGAAAGACCTGAGTTCAAATCCATCCTTGGACACTTATTAGCCATGTAACCCCAGGCAAAGTCACTTAAGTCTGTTGCTTAACTGAGACATCTGTAAAATCATGATTTTGCAGATAATTATAACACATACCCTCAGGATTGTTGTAAGGTTAAAATGAGGTAATGTTTGTAAAGTGTACTATAAAAACGCTAGTTATTGTTATTAATGGAATCCTAGAATCATTAAGTCTTGGAATCTTAGACTTGGGCCACCTTAGACTCACAGCATCTCAAGGTTGGGAGGCCAGTCTTAGAGGTTATACAGTTCAACCTCTCAACCTTATTTAGGAATTTCCTCTATTACACCCCTGACATCTGGATGAACATTTCTTGCTTTTTAGGCAGCATAATTGTGAGAAATTCTCCATTTATGTTGGTCGGCCTCTCGCCTGATTCAGGATAGAGAAGGGACAAAGGGAGTTTGATCGGTGGTCTGATATCTGTGTTTTCTTCTCCTCCCCAGCGAACAGAGTATTTGCCAAGCCCGGGCTTCCGTGATGGTCTACGATGACACCAGTAAGAAATGGGTGCCAATCAAACCGGGACAGCAGGGATTCAGCAGGATCAACATCTACCACAACAACTCCAGCAATACCTTCAGGGTCGTGGGAGTTAAACTCCAAGACCAACAAGTGAGTACCCATCCACGCCCTATGTAAATAGATGAAGACATAGAGACCCAGTTAGACCTCTGGCGCCAATCATGAGCCCAGCGCGTCAGGCTTTAGATGGAAAATCTTGATGGTCTGTAGGATCTGAGAATGTCCACCTCATTAAGCCAGGCATTCACTCTGCCAGGCCCCGGGAATGCAAAGAAAGGTAAAAAGAAAAAAAACCAGCCCCAGCTCTCAAAGGCCTTACAATCTAATGCGGAGATGACAGGAAAATGGCTGTGCACGAACAATAAACACAGAATAATTGAAGATAATCACTACCTTGGAGGCAGATCTTGTAGATGGTAGAATCTAGCTGGGACTTAAGGAAGTCAGGGAAGCCTAAGAGGCAAAGCATTCCAGGCCTAGAGGACTGTGTCATATGGGAGTGATGATACTCGACCCACCCACTCTCCAGGGTGGAGACAATGCATGCAAAGTGCTTTGTAAACAATAAAGCACTACATAAATGTCATCTCTTACTTTAGCTTTCATTGGAGCCATCTCTTTGTCTTCAAAGATCAATTATCTTTCAAGAGTTTGTTGAACCCAAGTACCATCTGTTTCTAGATGAGACTGAGTAATAAAACCCTAACCATCACTCCACTTGTTGACACTAAAGGGTTTAAATGTGAGTACGTTTTTATGAATCACTCCCTTTCTGAGCTGGTCCCCCATGGCTATTGAGAAAGGGAGAGAGGCTGAGGCTCCAAGCTCCAAGGACCGATATGTCTCCGCTGACACCTCACCTCGGTGAGAAGACAGCCAGCTCTTGCAGGGACTCATCACCAGGACACGAGCCACCAGCTGATACATTTTTTTGCAGCCACAGCAGCTAATAAGGACCATGGGATCTGTGCTGGTAGAAAGAAGGCCCAAGTGAATGAAATCACAGATCACTTAAATTCTCTAAAAGTAGAGATGGGCAGCTATGTGGCACGGTGGGTAGTGTACTAGGCTTGGAATCAGGGAGACTTATCTTCCTGAGTTCAAATCTGCCTCAGACACTTGCTAGCGATGTGACCCTGGGCAAGTCACTTAACCCTGTTTGCCTCAGTTTCCTCATCTGTAAAATGAGCTGAAGAAGGAAATGGCTAAACATTCCAGTATCTTTGCCAAGACCTCGAATGGGGTCACGAAGAGTCAGACAGCTAAACAACAAAAGTAGAGGCGAGGTTGCCCATCCAAGTAGGGAGGTTAACTCTGAATAGGAGGACCATTTGGAAACTACCAGTTGAAATGTTCTGACATAAAATGTAGCCTTTTCTCTGCCAGACAACCGTCTGTAAATCAACTCTAGTTAATAATTATAGTTATAGTTAAGTCCCTGCCAAAATCATCAGGGTCACAAAATCCTCAAACTGGAAGAGGCCTTATGGATGGACCACCTGGTCCCACCTCATCATTTTACAAACAAAGGAATTCAGGGCCAGAGATGAAAGGTGACCTACACAGAAGTTTAGCGGTAGAGCTGATGCTAACGCCTACTTCTCTTGATTCTCATTCAGGATTCTTTCCTCATTTCCATTAGTTTTCTCGCCCCAGACTATGCACTGAGCCAGTTAAACAGCTACATTTTCTCCTCAAGTGGCCTCAGTGCCCTGGATTTCAGCAACTCCAGGGGTAGGGACCAAAAGCTGGGACCCAGGGATGGGAAGATCAGGGGGAAGGATAAGGATAAATGTAAAAGTCCAATTTGTGGTGGGTCTGTCTTTCCAGTCACAACACACTCTTCATTGATCCCATGTGGAGTTTTCTTGGCCCAGGCCTAAGAGTGGTTTACCATTTCCTTCTCCAGCTCATTTTACAGATAAGGAAACTGAGGCAAACAGGGTGAAGCGACTTGCCTAGGGTCACACAGCTAAGCATCTGAGGCTGGACTTAAACTCAGGAAGATGAGTCTTCTTGACTCAGGCCCAGCGCTCTATAGCTGCCCTAACAGCAACAAATCATTCTTCTCACGCCCTTCCCCTTCTGTCCACTCACACAGCCACCACACCAGCTAGGTGGTAAAGTGGAGAGAGCACTGGACCTCTTGTCAGAAAGACCTGAGTTTGCCCTCTCCTTATCTGGACCATTATAATGAGCTCCTAATCAATTTCTGGGCCTCAGATCTTTCCTCCCTACAGCTGCCAAAATGCATTTCCTGAAGTGCCGGTCACTCCGCTACTCAATAACCTCACAATTTTCTCTGTCTGGTATTGCAAACACTTCACAGCTTGGCCTAAACGTACCTTCCCCATCTCATCATCCATTTTTCCCTTTATACCCTCTATGGTCCAGCCAAATTGCCTTTCTTACTGTCCCATCTCAATTTCTCTGCTTTTCCATAGTATCTGTCATCTGTTCCCAGAACACTCTCCCTCGTTCTCTAGCACAGATCAGCCACAGATCAAGAATTTAATCAAAGCCGACTGCTTGATTTTCTCTGTACAATGAGGGTCCTGGAACAGGTGTTCTCCAAGGTCTCTTCCAGAGAGTCCTGGGGTCAAGGATGGAGACCTTACCGTAAGGAAGATCTCAGTTCAGATTCCACTGGTTGTGTCACTCTAGGCAAATTACTTATTAGTTCGCTAGGAGACTCCCCAAGACCAAAACTTACAAAGCAGATGTAAGAGGGGTCTTAGAATCAGAGAACATAGATAGCCCTCCAAGGTAGCTGGGACATCATATGGTTCAGCATTTCACAAAGTGTGGTCCAGAGACCCCTAAGGGCCCCTGAGACTCTTTCAGAAGGTCTGTGAGATCAAAACTATTTTCATAGTAAACATACACACATACACACACACACACACACACACACACACACACACACAAGCTTGGGGCAGGGAAGGGCTTTCTTTTAAGTGTGTAAAAGGGTTCTGAGACAAAAAAGTTTTGAGAACCACAGATCTAGTCTAATGCCCACCTCCACCACCAATTTTACAGATGAGGCAACTGACCAGTTTACAGGTTACGGCCAGTGTTCAGGTAGGCCTCTTGTCCGCATCATGCAGATTATCTAAATGTTGAACCGAATGATCATTGAAAGACTAAAATGATATGATGCGAAGAACTCTTCTTAAGCCCATCCCAAACTCAAATAGACCAAAATGCTGAGTTCCCAAGCACATGATGCATAGAGGACACTATTCAGTAAATAACAGCTGAACACCTCCAATAACTGGGGGATTCACCTTCTCACAAATCAGTGCATTCAACTGTCAAACAATTCCACCTATTAGAAAGTCCTTCCTTACATTGGGTGAAAATCTGGCATTGAGAAGATATCCCTGTAATTTCTACCCACTAGTGCTAGCACTACCCTCTGCAGTCACATAAGAAGCCCAAGGGACAGCCGCTCCAGACACATTTCTTGTTGCCCCCGAGTTTTCTCTTCTCTGGGCTGAAAATCACCCGCTCTTCCAAATGATTCTCATGTGGCATGGTTTATGGAAACGTGACCATCTTGGGAGTTCTTTACCTAGATTCAGAAGTTGGTGGAGGTGGAGCAGTTGTTCAACCATTCAGTTGTGTCCTGTGGACCACAGCATACCAATACTGTCTACAGGGTTTTCTTGGCAAAGGTATTGGAGTGGTTTGCCATTTCCTTCTCCAATAGATTAAGGCAAACAGAGGTTAAGTGACTCACCCAAGGTCACACAGCCAGTGCATGTCTGTGATCAAATTTTAACTCAGGTCCTCCCGACTCCGGGCGCAGCACTCTATCCACCAAGCCACTTAGCTGCCTCCAAAGACAGTGTAGAAAGAGCATTAGGTATGTTGTCAAGAGAACTGAGTTCTAGTCCTGTCGTTTATTAGTTGTGTGACCTTACTCATTTCACTTCCTCTTTTCTGGGTCTCAGTCTCCTTCTCTGTAAAATAAAAAAACTGAACCATATGGCCTCTATGGTTCCTTCCTGGTCTAAAAATCCTCTTCTAGCCGGTCAAAATTCTCCATGAGTATTTATTCAGAACAACTCAAATATTAACCTGGGAGCTGGGTGAGGTGCTTGGAATAATAGTAAAGTATGATTAGTGACAGTTGAAAGAGGGAGCATGGAGTGGCCGTGACTCAGAGATGTGGCCTCAGAATCAGCATCACCTGGGTTCAAGCCTTGCCTCTGGTGTATGCCGGCAGCATGACCCAGGATAAGTCATTTAGCCTCTTAATGACTTTAAACTGCTCTCAATACAACCCCACTCATTTCCAAAATACCATACTGCTAACAAGACGCTTTTTTCACAACAGCATTAAGAGATACGTAGTACAGGTATTAACTCTTTCCCATTTTACTAACAAAGAAACCAAGGTTCAGTGGCTTGTCTATCTAGGTATCAGAGTATCAGACTTGAACCCCCATCTCTCAATTTCAAGACCAATCCTCTTGTAGCTATGCCTAATTTAAAATTCAAAATTAACCAAGTCTCAACTGGTAACAGGACCAGGGAACAGGAGTAAAAATTTTAGATGGCTCTTAACCTCCCCAGCCAGCAAGGTCTTTTTCCCAACTAAGAATGAGGGAGGGCATGGCGGGTATTTGGAATAAACACCCTTTTTGCCACCTTCCCATCTGGGGTTTATTTTTAATTTTCAAAGCCTCAGAAAAGAATCTGAGGATGGATGTGTGAGTACAGCCTCCACTTGAGAATCACAGATTTGGGACAGAGGCAGAGACAACCCATCTTGTGTGGGTTCTGTTCGCTGGATAAGCCCAGCATTTACTAACCCCTGGAGAGCAGATGATTTAGTGAGGCCCAGATGGTTTGGAGACAGTGGCAGGAAGTTTTCCAGGGCATCGTGATTTTGACAGAGAAAACTACAGATTTGGGGTTTTCTGTTTCATTTTTCAATAAGGACCTTAAAATCTTGGGCTCATGCAGTTTGGGAATTTTAATAATAACAACAGCTAACATTTATATAAAATTCATTATGTGCCAAGCACTCTACAATCATTTTCTTATTTTTTCCTCACAATAATCTTGGGAGATAAGTGCTATCATTAACCCCAAACAGAGCCACATAGCTAGTAAGTGTCTGAGGCTAGATTTGAACTCAGATCTTCCTGACTCCAGCCATCAAGCTCCTAACTGCCTTATGCCTCATTTTAGCTTGAAAAGGGAGCTCAGTGACTAGATGCCTGCCTTCGAGGAGCTTACAAAGAGTATTCCATAGGAAGCTCCTTCATGTGAAAGACCAATGGTTAGTTTTTATGCCACTGGAACTCATGGAATAAAATCCCAGAAGGTGCCTTAGAACCATAGAACCAAAGAATGCCACAAATGAAAAGGGCCTTGAGACTCTTCATTCCAACCCTTGCATTTGACCAATGAGGACATAGAGACCTAGAGAGTAAGAGAGACTTGGTCAAGGTCACACGGGAAGCCAAGCGACAGAGGTGCCACCAAAGCTCTGGCTTCTTCACTCCCAGGCCGATGTTCTCTTCACCACACCGGGGTTCCTCTCTCTGTGGTGGCCGATTGCAGCCAGCATCTGTCAGAAACATCTCAGGATGATTCTGAAGCATAAGAACAGGAAACCAAAGGAAGAAGGCCATGTCATCAGACCAAACTTGAAAGCAAACTATTCCCCAAATTCTCCTGTTCCTGCATTTTCCAGGAACCTTCATATGCCTCTAATGCCTTCCGCCTTCCAAGATTTGGCAATAGAATTCCCTCCTGTTCTTCCAGTCCAGGGCCAAATGCTGCTACCTCTAAGAAGATTTTCCTCCCTGCCAACCAGAAATACCCTCTCCTTTCTCTGACCTCCACTTCGTAAGACTTTTTTGAACACTTTTACATTTTGCCTTGTTTTAAAGTTGCGTGTGTGTGTGTGTGCGTACGTGTATTTTCCTACTAGACTGTAAGCTTCATGGGGATCAAAAACTGTGTTTCAGTCACCTTTGTCCCTCTAACCCCATTCCCAGAGACTAGAACTGGACCTTACAGGCAAAAGGTGTTCAGTGAATACCTTTTACATAATGAATATGCAGAAACTTCCTCCATTGGAAGATAGTCTACCTTTTTCATCTAAAGACCAGGACAACCTTGCCCAGTGGTGTGCTGGTATTTAACAACAGGAGTTAGAGATGGAGGCAGGGTGAGGGGTGTATGCCAGTAACATTTGCCAATTTCCGAGGTGTAAATGCTCACGCTGAAAATTTAACAATCATTTCAAAGAGACCATACCAGCCTCAGCACATCCCTGGCCCTGCCGCAGTATATCATTTAGGAACACCTCAGACTGACTATACTTTGAAAGAGGATGTAGAGAAATGCCAATGTCAAGTTATGGTAGCAGAAATCCAGACCAATCAGAGATTGAGGGAACTTCAAAGATCATTTGGTCCATCCCCTCCTCCTACAGACTGAGAAACTGTGACCCAGAGACAGACACGTCTTGCCCAAGGTCACACAGCAAATTAATGGCAAAGCTACAACCTGACCCCAACACCCACCACTTCTCTTGCAGGAAATAATCACTAGGCCCCCAAACGGAAGGAATCCTAACTTGATCAGGCTTCAGCTAAGCAGAACAAATAATGGGCCTGGAAGCGGTGAATTAAGACCTACAGGCTTTGGGCATTAGTCTGCCTTGCTTTTGAATTATAATTATGGTGCTGCAGGCCTGCCAGGGTACATTCCATGGGGAGGTGGAACACCCACAGCCAGTCACACAGCAGGTACGGTGTTGGGCCTGGAATCAGGAAGACATGAGTTCAAATCCACCCTCAGAAACTTTCCAGCTGTGTGACCCTGGGCAAATCATTTAGCCTCTGCCTCAGTTTCTTCATCTGTAAAATGGGGCTGATGGTAGCACCCGCCTCCCAGGGCTGTGAAGGTGAAATGAGCATTGTAAAGTGCTTAGGACACCTACTAAGTGCCGTGTAAGTGTTAGCTGTTGTCACTGTGGTTGTGATCATTACTAGAATGTGCCTAACAATTCGTGGAGAGAAATCATAAGAATCAAGCGAACGGGTCTCCACTTATAGTCTAGAATGGAGGTGGCAGACACGTGGCCTGCACACTCCTCAGGGCCCTCTGAACCAGACTGAAACATAATGGGGAAATAGTTAGACCATTAGGGCAGCTGGGTGGTAGATAGAGGGCGGGGCCTGAAGGCAGGAAGACATCCTGAGGTCAAACGTGGCTTCTGATCCTTACGAGCTGTGTGACCCTGGGCGAGTCACTTCACCCTGTTTGCCTTGGTGTCCTTATCTGTAAAATGAGCTGGAGAAGGAAATGGCAAACCACCCCAGGATCTTTGCCAAAAAAACCCCAAATGGGACGGTCACAAAGAGTCAGACATAACTGAAACAACTGTACTATATGTGTGTGTTTGTGTATATATGTGAATATGTATATATGTGAATATGTATATGATATATGAATATGTGTATGTGTATATGTATATATGTGTGTATGTATGTATGTGAAAATGTATATTATATGTGAATATGTGTATGTATATATGAGTGTATGTACATGTATGAATGTGTATATATGCGAATATGTATATTATGCATGAATATGTACGTGTATATGTGTGTATATGTATATATATGTGTATGTATATATGCGAATATGTATATTATATATGAATATGTGTATGTATATATGTGTGTATGTATATATATGAATGTGTATATTATATGTGAATATGTGTATGTATATATGCGGGTATGTATATATGTGAATGTGTATATATGTCAATATGTATATTGTATGAATATGTGTATGTGTATGTATATACGTATGTGAATATGTATATGTACACATATGTATACCTATGTATTGTGTATGTGTGTGTGTACATATATATGTTTTTTTGTTTCCCCAGTCGCTTCAGATCCTTTTTTCAGTCGTGTCTGACTCTTTGTGACCCATTTGGGGTTTTCTTGGCAAAGATACTGCAGTGCTTTGCCATTTCCTTCTCCAGCTCATTTTACAGATGAAGAAACTGAGACAGAGTTAAGTGACTTGCCTAGGGTCATACTGCTAGTAAGTGTCTGAGGCCAGATTTGAGCTCAAGAAGATAAGCCTCCCTGACTCCAGGCCTGGCACTCTGTGTACCATGGTGCCACCTAGCTGCCCACAGATCCCTATATATTATTGTCATTAGAAAGCCAGAAAGCAGCCAATTTCATCTCCCCTCAGGCTGAGTGAGCAGCCATAGCAGAAAGCATGGAAATGGGCATCTATGTCTTCTTGGGCTGTTTTGTCCCCCCAGGAACCTCCCTAGGATCGTCATTCCCAGAATGCAGGGGGTGCCTGGACTCCATTGCTCAGGCCGAGCATTTTCTAAGGGACCTTCAGAGTTTTCAGAGTAGCTAACGTCTACAGACCACCTGGCCCTGGTACCATAGAAAGAGCACTGGACTGGAAGCCGAGGGATCTATAGCTCTCTTCTGTATGACTTCGGAGAAGTCATTCACCCTCTCTAGTTCTGGTTTCCTAATCTGTAAAATGAGAGGGTTGCACTAGACCACTGTCATCAAATTCAAATTAAAATGTGAGCCACTAAATAGTACCCGAGTGTCCGCGCAAGCCCCATTTGACTTTGAAAACCACACGTTAACATTATCTGTGTTCTATTGTATTTTTAAAAATATTTCCCAATTGCATTTTAATCTGTTTTGGCCTATATTGAGGCTTCTGAACTAGACGAGGTCCCTTTCAGCTCTAAATCTACGACCCGTGTCATATTGACAGACAATAACGTACATAGACTTCTTCTTGTTCAGTCATTCTCAGTTGTGTCTGACTCGTTGTGACCTCATTTGGATTTTCTTGGCAGAGATACTAGAGCGGTTCACCATTGTCTGTTTAACAGATGGGGAAACTGAGGCAAACTAGGTTAAGTGACTTGTCCAGGGTTTCACATCTAGTAAGTGTCTAGTAAGTGTCTGAGGCCAGAGTTGAACCCAGGTCTTCCTGACTGCAGGCCTGGTGCTCTATCTACTGCACCACCTAGGCCTGGAGTCAGGAAGACCCGAGTTCAAGTCTGGCCTCAGACGCTTACTAGCTTCCCTGTATAGGCTTGTCCAAGTACATTGTCTAGAGCTGGAGGGGGCCCTAGAGCTCATCTATTCCAAGCTGCTCATTTTAAAGAAAAGGAAACTGAGGCCCAGTAAAGTGAGATGATTTGTCTGAGATCACGTGGATATTAAGTGTCAGAGGCCGAATTTGAACGCAGTTCTTTTGCCTCCAAATCAAATGTCCTTTCTTCTACATTGTACTTCACAGCGTACAAGGAAAAAATAAAAACTTAATGGTCATTTCACGGGAACTTCTTCTACATCTGCTTGAATACCTCCAGTGACAACGAGTCCTTCCCAATAGAGCCTGTATCTGCTTCCCTCTAATTTCCTCCCTTTGGTTCTCCCCCTCTCCACCTACTGACCTCCCTGCCTTCCCTTAAATCCCAACGAAAATCCCATCTTCTCCCGGAAGCCTTCCCAAGCCCTCTTAATTCTAGTGTGTTCTCTCTGTGGATTATTTCCTATCTATCCTAACTATAGCTTGTTTCGTATGTACATGTTTGTATAGTGTCTCCCCCATTAGACTGTAAGCTCCTTCAGGACAGGCACTGTTTTTTGCAATTTTTGGATCCTTAGCACTTAGCACAGACAGGGCCTGGCACATAGTAGGCACCTAATAAATGTTTATTGATTAGGGCCTGGCACATAGTAGGCACTTAATAAATGTTTATTGATTAATTGGCTTTCTTTCTGACCTTTGCAGCCACACAGAACAAGTTTAACGCCTTTGATCTTTCCATCACCCATGACTGTACCACCTCTTCATTCAAGAATTCTGAAATGCCCTTACCTGACCATAATCTACTGGCTTTTCACCTCTCCCTCTGCTTCTCCTTACATAACCCTGCCCTTCCTCTGCCGTGCTGTAACCTCCAGTCTCTTGACCCTTAAGTTTTCTGCCAAGCCATTTCCCCTACACTAGCCACTTTTTCCTCTTTTCCCCATCTTGACCCCTTGGTGAACCAATTCAATTCTACACTGTCCTCCTCTCTAGAATCCTCAGCCCCCTTATCAAATCACTGATTGTACCCAGCCCAGCCTCACCCCATAGATCACTGCCATCATTTATTACCTTCAGTCCTACACACTAAATGAAGGTGGAGAAAATCATGCAGCTATTCTGAATCCACTACAAATTTATGTTACACAACCTCAAGTGGGTTCTCACGGCTTATCAACTCACTATCTCATTCTCCAGAGCAGCTGGTTTTTCTCCTACCGATCTGACTGCTTCTTCTCTTTCTCCTTTGCTAGATCCTCCTCCAGATAATACCCTCCACCCACAGATGTCCCTCAGGGTTTAGTCCTGGGTCCTCTTCTCTTCTCCCTCTGTACTGCTTCACTAGGTGATCTCATCAATTCACATGTATTTAGCTATCATCTCTACATTGATAATTCTCAAATCTACCTTTCTTGCCCCAGTTTCTCTCCTGACATCCAACTGCCTTTCAGACATCTTTAAATGGAAGTCCAAAAGACATCTTGAATTAAAAATATCCAAAAGAGAACTCATTTTCTTTGCCCCAAACCTTCCCCCCTCTTCTACCTTCCATATTGCTATGGAGACCAACACCATGCTCCCAGTCCCTCAGGCTCCCAATCCAGGAGTCATCCTAGATTCCTGGAAAACCCTCCTTCCCCCCATATCCAAGCTCTTGCCAAAGCCTGCCAATCTTTGCACCATTTCTCAAAATGCCCCCTTCTCTCCTTTGATGCTGCCACTCTAGTGCAGGCCCTCGTCATCTCACACCTGGGTTTCCATTTCCCACCTATAAAGTGACTAGGTGATCTGTAGGTTTTTTCCAGCTTTCAATCATCTGCCCAGCCCTGGTCAGCTTCTCAAACCCCTGTGCCTGATGGAGGCCATCCATGTCCTGTCCATCTGATAGTTCCCCTACTCAGCCCCAATCCTCATCCTCGCAGCATTCAGTCAAAAAACATTTATTAAGTATCTATTGTGTTCTAGGCATTGTGCAAAGTACTGGGGATACAGAAAAAGTTAAAGACAGTCCCTGCTCTCAAGAAACTCATCTAGTAGAGGGTACAACATGCAGACAACCATGTACAAATGAAATATAGACAGGATAAACTGGAGATAAACAACAAATGAAAGCACTATTATTAAGGGATTAGGAAAGGCTTCCTGTAGAAGGTGAGATTTTAGTTGGGTCTTAAAGGAATCAGGAGTTGGAGGTGAGGAGGGAGTGCATTCCAGGCATGGAGGACAGCCAGTGAAGATGCCAGAATCTAGAGGGGAATGCCTTGTTCAGGAACAACACAATCCAATGGCACTGGATTGCAGAGTACATGGTTGGGGGCGGGGGGGGGGGACATGAGCGGGGCTGAATTAGTGTAGAAAGACTGGAAAGGTGGGAGAGGGGACAAAGCATGAAGGTCCTCCATTTCTAGAGCCAGCAATTGTATTATGGTTTCCAGCCCCAGGCCTCACATTCTCCTCTTATACCTCACCAGTAGGATTCTCTCCTCGGTTCTACACTGACCTGTGATGATTTATCACCGTTTGAATTCGTCTTCCCTCTAGCACCTGTGTGTTGTAATTTCCACTCACATCACCATTCCACACATGTCTAAGAGAGCATGCCACTTTCTATAATTATCTCCGTCTCCAAAGTTCCCACAATAACGTCTGAGTGAGGTATTCAAATTAGCCAGGACTGTTCATCAAAAGATCTATGAGAATGAAAGGGGAATGCATCACATATCATAGCACCATAGCACCATAGACCACAGCAGGAGAGGAAAAGATTTATAATTCCTACACAATGTTCATTTGAATAAGTGTCTTGGGGCAGCTAAGTGGTACAATATTTAGAGCTTTAGCCCTGGAGTCAGGAGGACCCGAGTTCAAAATCCAACCTCAGATATTTATTAGCTATGTGACTATGGACAAGTCCCTTAATTCTGTTTGCCTCTGTTTCCTCATCTGGAAAATGAGCTGGAGAAGGAAACGGCAAATCGTTGCCAAGAAAACCCAAGTAAGGTCACAAGGAGTCGGACGTGACTGAAATGACTAAAAAACAACAGCATAAGTGTCTTATCTCCTCCATTCGATATTCATTCAATGAGTGTTTATTAAGTACCTACTATGTGCCAGGAGCTGTGATACCCCCCTAAAAAAATGAGCTTGATTTTAAGAAGCTTCATTTTATTGGTTCTAAACAACATGTACATAGATAAAACTATTAAATATATACAAAAGAATTTTAGGAGGGAAGCCATTAGCAGTTGGGAAGACCAAGATAGGTCTCATGTAGGAGATAGCCCTTGAGACTTGAAGGGAGTGTAAGAAATGGAAGCAAGGAGGGAATGTATCTAGATGTGGCGGGTAGCCGGAAGCAAAAACACTGAAAGGAAACAGAATGTGGAATGTTGTGGGACTAAGGAACAGGAATAAGTCAGTTTTGCTAGTATTTGCAAGACGTGAAGGGGAACCACGTGCATTAAGCTTGGATAGGTAGAATGGAATCAGATTGACAGGTTTTTACTTCCAAGACATTTATATGTTATCCTGGAGGCAATCAGGATCCTCTGAAGCTTCTCCAGCCGAGGGACGACATAGTCAGAGCTGTGCTTAAAGTATACCAACTTGGCAGCTGTATGGAGGGATGGATCGGAGGGGGAGAGACATATATGATGTAAGGGACTATTACAGTAGTCCTGGAAATGGTAATGAAGGCCCAAGCCAGAATGGAAGTGACCATTTTAATGGAGGGGAAAGGGACTCGTGCCAGAGGTGTTGTAGACATGGAACTAATGAGACTTGACAGTTGGAGTATAGGGAGGGCCAGAGTTGAAGGAGAGTTATGAATGACTCCGAGCTTGCCAACCTGGGTGATTGAAAGGATAATGGAAGCCTAAGCAGAAATAGAAAAGTTAGGAAAGGGGAAGGGTAGAGGTAAATAATAAATTTGCTGAGTAAATGCCCTTTAGGTTGTTGGTGATATGGGACTGAAGTTCAAAAGAGATTGGGGCTGGATATAGAGAGCCAAAAGTCAACTGCATGGAGATAATCATTGAATTCCTGGGACAGTGGTGGGTTCAACCAGAAAGGGTATAGGGAAAGAAGAGAAGGGAACCCCCAACAGAACCTTGCGAGAGCCTTGAGTTAAAACCTAGGATGGCTGATGATCCAGCAAAGGAGACAGTCCAGACCAGTGGGGTGGCCACCAAGAAAGGGTAGCATCATACAGAAAAACAAAGAGGGAATATCCAGGAAGAAGTGACCAAATAAATAGGTCAAAAAAGATGATGACTGAGAAAAGTACGAGAGCTTGAATTCCCTGGGAAGCCCCTTCCTCCTTTTCCCCCAACCATAGAGATCACTTCCCCCTCCTCTGAATTCCTCGAGCCCTCACACAGTACATTCCAAGCAATGGAAGTGGTGTTACTAAAGGCATGGGGACAAGAAATTTCAGAACAAAACTGGCCTCTGGACAATCTTGCTAGATTGGAACACAGCCTGCTTGAAGGTAATAGCAGGAGATAAGCACAACCTGGTACATTGGAGGCAGATTTGACAGAGCCTTGAATGTCAGGATTGGCAGTGATAGTTTTCTGTAAGTAGGCAGTGAAAAGCCTTTAGTAAACGTCTGTGTGTCAATGAGTGGCATGAACACAGTGGTGCATTAGGAAGATTACATGGGTTGAAATGTAAAATGGGCCTAGAGAAGAAGACAGACTGAAGGCAGAGTCATACTGTGAGAAGTCTAACAGAATAATTTTTAGCAGTCAGTCAGCAGGCAGTTATTAAGCACTTACTGCAGTGTTCATTGGCATTATTACTTACACCTTTTGTCATCTATTTATGAATCATATCATTTTTCGAGTAAGCATGTGAGCTTCTTGAGGGCAGGGCCTGTGCCTTCTGTGTATGTGTGTCTATATATGTCTCTCTCTCTCTCTCTCTCTCCATATATATATATATAAATGTGATAGAGCTACCATTTTTTGCATACATATATATCATTGATTTTGCCCACATATATCTTTGTTTTTGCCCATAGCACTGAACCAAGGGCCTTGAGTAGAATGGGCACTTAAGTATTCATTGAATGAAAACCTCAGAGCTTAAAGGGACCTTAGATTTTAACTACAACTCTTTCCCTTTATAGATGAAGAATCTGAAGCCCAGAGTGTAAAGGAACTCACCTAAGGGCACCCAGTCAGTAACTGGCAAAGCCAGGACTTAAGCCCAGGTGCTCTTACCCCAAGTCTAGAGCTCTTTCCAATGCACCAAGGTCCAAGTCTGAAAGCCTGCCCTCTCTTGCTTCCTACTGCCTCCAGCCCCATTCCTCAGGCTGGGACATCTTCCCCTGGGGCTCCTCAGTCTAGCGCTGGCTTATGTGGGCAGCAACCTGCCTACTTTCCTTCCACCCTCCCTGTCTAGTTTTATTTATTTACTTGTGTCTTTCTTCCCTCTCTCCCCGCCCCCCCCCACCTTCCAGGTCGTGATCAATTATTCAATTGTGAAAGGGCTGAAGTACAATCAGGCCACGCCAACATTTCACCAGTGGCGAGATGCCCGGCAGGTCTATGGCTTGAATTTCGCCAGCAAGGAAGAAGCGACCACCTTCTCCAATGCAATGCTCTTTGCTCTAAACATCATGAATTCCCAAGATGGAGGTAAGCGGCTCTGAGGGCTTTATGTGGGGCCATCTTCCTGCCCTCCTGGGGCTTTCTCTGTTGGAGCTGAACATCGTTAGCTGGAATTCTAGGCTGAACTGACCTTAAGAATACCCAAGAAGGGGGAAGGGAAGGAAGAATGAAAGGGGGAGGTGAAATTTCACTTGTCACATGTGAGAACTGTTTGATTGCTAGCTGCCCATCAAGACCTATTTAGACATGCTTCCTGTCATCCTCTCTCCCGCTTTCTGGAGCATAGAGTTCCCAGGATGAGACTGGACAAACTCCCTCAGATGAGAAAAACAAGGTATACTTGTCCAAAGTCATATGAGTAATTAGTGGTAGAACTCAAGTTACGGGGGGATAGTTTTATAGTTGAAAGAGACCTCAGTGGCCATCTAGTCCAACCTAGTCATTTTACGTGGAATTTTGTGAATTTTACAAATGAGGAAACTGAGATCCGGAAAGGTCTAAAAAAAAAAAAAGCTAGTAAATGTTGGGAGGCAGGATTTGAACCCAGGTCCTATAACTCTGGAGCATTTTCTAGTACACTACTTTCTGAATCCAAATCCTACATTCTTTCTGTATGCACAGGACTTGGAACAGAGTAACAGAATGGTGTTTCCTTTGTTGAGAAGGTGGGAGGTGGTAGAAGGAGAAGGATGCATTCTGGGACCCCAGCAGCACTAACTCCATTAGCCTGTAGATATGTTCTAATGGAGAATCTGGTGGCTGGGGCTTCTGCTCCTGAGCTGAAGAGGGTAGTGCTTTCCCGCTGGCTGCTGTAAACATTACTATCAATAAAATTGAAGCTTATAGTGGAAAATCATTGGCCCCGAGCCTAGACAAGACAGGAGACGGTGAGTGGGAACGTCACGCCTGCTGTCTCAGCACGCAGCCCCCATATGGTTATTTCAAGACTTTTACAGATATAGAAAGCGCTGCCTGCCCACATATCTGCCCAAGACTTGGTGGGTTTCCTATGACCTTTGAAAAGTTTCCTTTAAGCATCTAACCTCTTAGCCCAGCAGCGCTCTGGACCTTCCTCACTTAGAGCTGCTTTAAGTTTTGGACAACAGTTACATGTGCTCAGTCAGAGGCATCTCGGACGTTGTAGGAGCAGATGTCGCTGGTCAGGCTGGAGGTGAATCAGCTTTCCTATGCAGCAGGGAGCTCAGCGGCCCAAACCTGAGAAGTGAGCCTTATCTGAGAAACTCTCATCTGTCTTCTGCAAATCAGCTTGTGAGGGAAGGAGCAGAAAAAAAAACAGTTAAAGGGAAAAAGTCAAATAAGTGATTCATTTAAAAAGGGAGGGGAATAGAATGAATTACTAACCAGTTACCATGCTTATTAAACCTTAGCTCACCATCAATGTGAACTCTTGTGATTATGGCCATCAGGGGTAAGCGACTTGCCCAGGGTCACACAGCTAGTAAGTATCAAATGTCAGAGGCCTCATTGGAGCTCAGCTCCTCCTGACTTTAGGACTCCTGACTCTTGTGATCATGATATTATATTAATAGTATATGGGGCAACTAGGTGGCGCAGTGAGTAGAGCATGGGCCCTGGAGTCAAATCCGGCCTCAGACACTTGACACGTGTACTAGCTGTGTGACCTTGGGCAAGTCACTTAACCCCAATTGCCCTGCCAAAAAACCAAAACAATATATAGTATATACTATTACTATACTATATGACATATGCGCTATTATATTACTATATTACATAGCTCCAGGGTGCTATTTCATCCGTCTTCCACCAATGCTGATCAAAGCCCTTTCTCTCTGCTTTAGCAGGTCATTTGCCGTAAGCCGCGTAGTACAATGAAAAAATACTGACGGGGGAAGTAGATGACCTGGATTCATATCCTACCGCTGAAACTTGCTAGCTGTGTGACTCTAGGCAAATCACTTAAGCCCCTCTCCCCTTCAGCTTCTCAATCTGTAAGATAGGAATACTAGTGATACCTACCTCACAGGGTCACGGTAAGACTCACATGAAACAATACAGGTAGAAGCAGCTAGGTGACACCCTGGACCTAGAGTCAGGAAGACCTGAGTTCAAATCCAGCTTCAGACATTCACTAACTGTGTGACCCTGGGCAAGTCACCTATGTTCCTCAGTTTCCTCATCTGTAAAATAAGGATAAATCAGCACGTTCTTCACAGGGCTGTTGTGGGGATCAAATGAAACAATGTGTGTAAAATGCTTCGCCAGCCTCAAAGTACTGTAGTAAAAGTATTTCCAATCTTAAAGCACTATGTAGATGTTAGCTATTATTGCCATCGCTGGTGTTATGACTGTGTACGGGTCACTGGGCCTCAGTTTGCTCTGCTGTAAAATGAAGGGCCTCCAAGGTCCTTTCCACTCCTCGAGCTTTGATCCTGTGGTTTTTCCAGCGATAAGCCCCGCTACGTTTAGCTCAGCTGGTCCTTGGAGGATAAACGGAGAGTCCATCGCTAGGCCTGTATTTGTAGCCTCTCCAGCGTGGGGTAGATCCTTGCTAGCTTTCCATCCTCTGACCCAGCTCTCGAGATCCCAGGAGGATCTCTGCCTTATGGAAGGCAATAGAGGATTCCAAAAGTGAATTATCATCTGGTGTGGTAGAAAGAATACTAGACTTGGATTGAGAAGACTAGGCTTTGACTCATGCCTCTTGCTACCTGTGTGACCATGGGCAAGTGACCACTTCTGTAAGGCTCGGTCTCCTCGTCTGTAAAATGGGAGCAGTGGTACTTGTGCTGAGGGGCAGTGTTCCTACAGAATGGATAGAGCACCAGCCTTGGAGTCAGAAAGAAATAGGTTAAAGTCCCATTTCTGGCCCAAACTGGCTGTGTGGACCTTGATGAGTCTCTTACCTCTCGAGTGCCCCCAGGCAAATTTCTAAGACTATAAATGGCAGCTTGGGGAAGGGGAAAGAGGATAAGCATTTGTTAAGTACCTACTGTGTGTCAGATGCTGATGGGGAAACTGAGGCAAACAGGGTTAAGTGACTTGCCCAGGGTCACACAACTAGTAAGTGTCTGAGGATGGATTTGAACTTAGGTCTTCCTGACGACAGACCTGGTGTTCTATTCCCTGCACTATCCAGGTGCTTCAAGTTGAGAGTCTACATAGGTAGAAGGAGTTTCCTCACTGAAAGTTCTTGTCTCAAAGTTTTTGTCCTTTTGTCATAACAGTGTCAGGTGACTTTTGGACAGCGATTAATGAGGAGGATTTTTTTCTTTGTTTCTAGCTAAAAGCTGCCCCTCTTTTTGTTTCTGTTTTTGCCTTTCTTTGTATCCCCAATGCCTAGCATGTAGTAGACATTTAATAAATGCTTGTGGACTTGACTCTGTAACATGTAGTCCCTGCTGCTACTTCTGCCTTCTGGCACCAAGCAGAGCAAAGAGCAGCATCGGCGTCTGTGTGCAGGTTAAGACGCCAGATGGCCCATCAAGGGGCTGTGTCATCTAAAGCCCCACGTCCTTAAACCAAGCTTCTTTTAAACCAGCCACATACACGAATACCCAAACATCTCCCAGTGTCTGCCCCAAAAGTCACTTTGTATTTTAACTATTTAAATATCTCCAGGCATGAAAAGGAAGGTGATTCAAACAGTCACCAATTTGAGATTCATCTGGGAGGTGCTGGGTTAATTTCAGAAGCTACCGTCCCTTTAAGACAACTGGGTAGAATGGCCTTGGTTATTTTCAGAATGGAAATGACACCTTTCTGGAGATAGCTCACTTGGGTATGAGGAAAAACTTCCCAACAACGAATGCTCTCCAAAAGTGGCATGGGCTGCCCCAGGAAAGTTCTCTCATCCCTGTAGGTCTTTAATTAAAAGGCTGGGGAAAAAAGGAGTTCATATCTCACTTCAAACATGTACCAGTGTATGACCTTGGGAAAGTCACTTAATCCTGTTTGCCTCAGTTTCCTCATCTGTAAAATGAGCTGGAGAAGGAAATGGCAAACCACTCCAGTACCTTTGCCAAGAAAACCACAAATGAGGTCATGAAGAATTGGACACAACTGAAAAAGCAACTGAATATATATACCAGATGTCACTTTAAATCTTATGGCAAGGAAACTCCTAGGAGAGAGGGGCAAGGTAGCCCTAGGTTTTAATAATCAAAATCTTAATAATAGTAATAACTTTTATGTAGCACTTTAAGGTTTGCAAAGCGCTTTACACATATTGCCTCATTTGATCCCCCAATAACCCTGGGAGGTGGGTGCTGTTATCATCCTCATGTTACAGATGAGGAAAATAAGGCAGACCAAAGCCAAGTGACTTGTACAAGGTCACACAGCTGGTAAGTACCACGGACAGAGACGGTAGTATGGTGGAAAGAATACTGAGTTTGGAATTATAAAACTAAAAGGCACATCTAACTCAGCTACTTATTGCCTATGTGACCTTGTACAAGTGACTTAACTTCTCTAGGACTTGGTTGCAGCTTCTGTAAAATGAAGTGTTGGACTGAATGGTCCCTTTGGGTTCCAAAGGCTTCTGTGGCTACAGACAGGGGGGAGTAGGGAGGAGGTGGAGGAGAGAGAAATGACCACGGCTTAGGAAGGAAATTGCAATTGCTGAGACCTTAACATTTTC
The DNA here is from genome assembly GCA_028646595.1 of Phalanger gymnotis. Taxonomy (NCBI): domain Eukaryota; kingdom Metazoa; phylum Chordata; class Mammalia; order Diprotodontia; family Phalangeridae; genus Phalanger; species Phalanger gymnotis. The sequence continues at coordinate 9,590,482 of CM053625.1, forward strand.
TTTGTTGGAGGTTGGGGCCATTTTTGGTGCCAGATCCTGGCCAACTGCCTGAGTGAGTAAGGAGTTGGATAACAGGGAAATTTAATCTATCCCTTGCCTGGGTGAAACCCAAGTGCTACAGCGACCAAGGCTCTCTGTGTCTTTTGGGCGGTGGCTATTTACAGATAAACCAGATCGCTTAGTGGAGGCTGAGTCATGAGGTGCAGGCTTTCGGTAAAGTGCTCCTGGTTTCATGCAAAGTTCAAGGGTGGTTTCATTGGTCATAGCCCTGATGCCTCATTTTTCCCAAATAGACCATATAGGCAGCTGATGGCTTCATCGCTGAGATTATAACCCTGTTCGGCAAATATTTCCTGACATATATTTTCACAGCTACCTGTGAAATCCTATACTTGACACAGAACCTGCTTTCCAAGAGTTCACAGAAAGAAGAGACATTCAACCAGTCTAACAGGAATTTATTAAGCACCAGTCATCATAGGGTAGTGAATAGAGAAAGCTGACTTCAGTGTCAGGAAGGGAAAAGTTCAAGCCCCACCTTTGCCTCATGCTGGACATGTATTGAGGGGAGTCATGTTCAACTCTTCCTGACCCCATTTGGGGTTTTCTTGGCAAAGATGTTGGAGTGGTTTGCCATTTTCTTCCCCAGTTCATTTTACAGATGAGGAAACTGAGGCAAATAGGGTTAAGTGTCTTGCCCAGGGTCACACAGCTGGTTAGTGTCTGAGGCCAGATTTGAACTCAGGTCTTCCTGATCTGGTGCTGTACCCACTGCAACACTTGGCTGCCTGCAAGCTGGATGGCTCTGGGCAGTTTATTTAACCTTCTCAGTTACCCCCAGCAAGTCTCTAAACCCAAAAAGTTGCATTACAGTTGCAAATCTGCATTGGTAAAAGGGATTCGTCACCTGAACCTTCTCACACCAACGAAATTAGAGGATAGTGCTGCCTCTCCCAGAAGGGACAGGCAGGCACTCTTTTGGGCTGCAGAGTTCAAAGACAAAAAGGAAACCGTTCCTGCCCTCCTGGTGTTTACATTCTAATGAGTTATGCAAATAGCTTCTGTAGAAGATAGCTGGTATGTGAGATGTTCAGGGAAAACCAGCACCTCTAATGGGAGGGCTGCTGAGCCCTTTACAAGGCTTCTCATCCACCTTTGGTGTCCACCCAACTCTCACCTCTGGCTCCAAGAAGCTGTAGCATGCCCCATGGCCATACCCTGGGAAAATAGGTAACATTGTGTTAGCAGATGGGTTAAACCAGGTTGAGGGTAACCTGACCTCAAACCCATTGGTCAGTTAGAGAGGATGGCTACTCCAAGCATGAAAAGACTCCCCTCCCCCGAGATTCCCTTACCCCCACCCCAAAGAATGGGTAGATGAGAACAATTTATGTATTTCAAAGGCCATGAAGGCGGCCGAAGCAAGCTCTGTGGAACACTCAGAGCTCGGTCAGACATTGAAGACATCAAGGTCATCCGCTGCATCCCCGGCCATCACCGGTCATCTTGACTTTTGTCCTGCCACTAGGACTTGTCTGATGATTGGAATGATGACTTTGTGCAGCTCTGCCTCTCTTAAATCTAATTCATGCTCGAGTCAGGACATCACCCAGTGATGACATCGGTCCTCTTTGAGAGGAAAAAAATAAAAGAGATATTAGTGAGGCTGTATGAGGATGCAAATCAGTTTCCCTTTCTGAGCCCCATTTTCCTCATCAGTAGAATGAAGGAGATGGGTAAGTTGATGGCTTGCATCCTTTCCAGCCCTGACATTTTGTGTGTCTGTGATTCCAAGACCCCTTCCGGTTCCAGTTCTATAAATACCGTTTGTGTGGAGGCCTATGGGCTGTCTCACCACTTCACAAAAGTGAAGTTAGTCACCAAAATCTCCGTCTGTAGACAGGAACCCTGAGAAATGCTGAAAAGACTGGATCGCCCTCAGTTACCTCTTGAAGGAATCTATGACAAGAGTCAGCAGGGGTCTTTGTCAGCCATCTGTTCACAAGTTATATTCTTCCCATCATTTTTGTCAGCATGCCTTTCAAGTGTTCTGGGAACTTCTATTTTCAGTTAGTGACCTCTTCTTCCTGCATAGTCTTTCTCATTCTCCAAGAGTGTCTTGTTCTGTAGAGACGAAGGAGCCAGTTGTGGTTTAAGCTGGTATGGGCTGGGTTTTGTGCATATTCCATGGGGTTATTTTATCTTTCTAGAATCAGAGCATTTCAGGGCTTAGGAGGGAGGAGTCTCATCATATACCAACATAAATTAACCAGTCCTTTCTTTCTTCTTCTGCCTTACACATTGGTGCTTCCTAAGTCATGGTTGCAGGCAGCTAGGTGGCACTCGGCTTGGCATCAAGAAGACTCATCTTCCTGGGTTTAAATCCGGCTTCAGATGCTTACTAGCTGTGTGACCCTGGGCAAGTCATTTAATCCTGTTTGCCTCAATTTCGTCGTCTATAAAAAATAAGGTGGAGAAGGAAATGGCAAATCATTCCAGTTTCTTTGCCAAATTTCATGACTCCAAATGAGGTCATGAAGAGTGATACACAACCAAAAGCCACTGAACAACAACAGTGAAAGTGATGGTTGAATCATTCTGCTTGGCCCTGAAAAGCTGAACTAGGACCAGTTATGGAAGGCAGATTTGGGTCCAATGGGAGAATTTCCTGACGATCAGAGCCATAGGAGAGTGAAAAGTCCCTCCCAGGAGGTAGTGCTGTGACGGAGAGGTTGGAGGGTCATCTGTCAAGAATGCTATAGAGAGAATTTCTGTCTTTAGGAAGTTGGTCCCGATATTATGCAGGGGCCTTTCTATCTCTAGATTCAATGGTTCCATAAACTGTGACGTTATCATTGTTGGTTTGATTTCTCATTACTTTCATCTCTTTCTAAAAATCCTCATTACCTGTGGTTATGTTAAAAAAAAGTTTGCTTTGGAGTTTCACCAAGACCACCAAGATACTCACCACAATACTGCAATGCCTTAGAATCAGATGGAGTCTGTATTCTGATGCCCAGTGAAACTGTTATGGGCCTAAGTTTACTCATCTGAAAAATGGGGAGCTCAGTACTCTCGCTACCTAACTCACAAGACTGTCATGAGAAAAAATACCTTGTAAACCTTAACTCTCTTTAGAAATGTCCATTATAATCATCATTGTCGTTAGTGTCACATGACCATGGGTAGCACAAAGGCTAAGCGGGAATCACTTCTTTCCCTTATAATAGCTTGGTTCCCCAAATATCATATAGGTGGTAGCATGTAGTGATGGCTAGAGCACCGGACGTGGGAGTCAGGAAGGCAGCTGGAGGGTGAAGAGGAGCGGATGCTAGGACGGGAGTCAGAGTAGACCAGAATTCAAATCCAGCCTCAGACACCTGCCGGTTGTGTGACCCTGGGCAAGTTACTTGACCTGTGTCTGCCTCGTTTTCCTCAACTGTAAAACAGGGACCAGACTGGCACCTACTTCCCAGGGTTGCTGTGAGGATCAAATTAGATATTTGTAAAGTGTTTCACACAGTCAGCACTTAATTAATGCTTATTCCCTTATTCCCCTCTTCTCCTCCCTGCCCCACCCCATCTATAAGATGAGGGGCTTGGACCCAGTCAGTAGCTTGTTGGGTCCCTTCCATCTCTAAATCTATGATCCTATGATTTTAGGTACAGAATAAGATCAATGTTTTCTAAATCAGATCTTATTTTAAATGGGTTGAAGGATCTGGATACTTAAAGGAGCCCTAAGGTGAATCCTTTTACAAAATGAACTATAACTTTGTCAAATTGTCTCATGTATCTGATTTAATGTTTAGGGGCAGCTAGGTGGCACAGTGGATAGAGCACTAGCCCTGGAGTAAAGAGGGCCTGAGTTCAAATCTGACCTCAGACACTTACTAGCTGTGTGTCTGTGGGCAAGTCACTTAATCCCAATTGCTTCCAAAAACTAAAAAATAAAGTTCTTAAAAAAAAAAGTGACGCCTAGGTGTATTTATCTGATCCCCTGCCCTAAATCTCCCTCGTATGCTTTTCTTAACTTGTGTGTAAATATTAGACATTAGGAATTTGGAGTGATCTCACTGATACTATTAATAACCTGCTTATGTCAAATCACCAAGTTATTTCTTGGTTATTTCTCGGTTATTCCTAGGCACAGTTTCCTTGAAGAATTAGGCTGGAAACTAGCCAAGGGCTTGTTCGTAAAACTTTTTTTTTTTAGTTATCAAAATATTTGTTTTTTCTTTCCAATTAGTTTATTTAATTTTAATTTTCACCATTCACTTCTACAAACTTTTGAGTTTTAAATTTTCTACCCTTCCCTTCCTTCCCCCCTCCCCAAGATGGCATGCAATCTGATAAAGGCTCTACATATACATTCTTATTAAACATTTTCACATTAGTTATGTTATAAAGAAGAATTAGAATGAGAAACCACAAGAAAGAAAAAAGCAAAACAAAAAAGGAGAGCAAATAGTCTGCTTCGATCTGCATTCAGACTCCGTAGTTCTTTCTCTGAATGTGGATAGCATTTTCCATCATGAGTCTTTTGGAGTTGTCTTTGCATTACTGAGAAGAGCTAAGTCTATCAAAATTACTCATGGTACAACGTGGCTGTTACTGCATAAAGCGTTCTCTTGTGTCTGCTCATTTCACTCAGCATCAGTTCCAGGTTTTCCTAAAGTCCATCTGCTCATCATTTCTTACAGCACAATAGTATTCCATTACATTCATATACCACAACTTCTTCAGCCATTCCCCAATTGATGAGCATCCCCTCAATTTCCAATTCTTTGCCACCACAAAAAGAGCTGCTATAAATATTTTTGTGCATGTGGGTCCTTTTCCCATTTTTATGATCTCTTTGGGATACAGCCCTAGAAGTGGTATTGCTGGGTCAATAAAACTTTCAATAAGTGGTTAGAACACAGGGTGATATAATGGGGGAAAAATCCCTGACTCTGGAATTACTGGATCTGGGTTCAAATCTCCCCTCTGACACTACAAGGCAAGTCTCCTAAACTCTGTGGATCACAGTATCGTCATTTTTAAAGTGAAAGGGTTGGATTAGGTAGCCTCTAAGGTTCCTTCCATCTCTACCTCTGTGATTTTCTTACACTGTTCCCTCCTCTTTTTACCAGTGCAACAGGTTCCTTCTTGGCCTTCCCTGGGAAATGATTCAATTCACTTAAACAAACATTAAGTAATGCTGCACTCACCCCACCCACACCACCGTGCACAAGGTCCAGTGCTAGGTGCTGTGGACATTAAATTCATATAAAAAACAGAGGCAGGAGATGGGAAATGACATTATTATATGATAATAGTTATAAGAAGAAGTTCAAACAGCCTACAAGTGAATATTGTTTTCCTTTTCTTTTCTTCCTTTTTCTTTTACTTGAAAGGGTTTAACTGCAAACTGCAGTTAATTTAGAAAGTGATCCCAAAAAGCCAAGGACAAATCATACCAGATTAACCTCACTCCTTTTATTGACAGGGTTGCTAGACAGATAGTTCAGGAGAATGATACACACATAGAACTGCAGCAAAGCATGAGATTAAATTTGTCACTTAATCCTGGTGGACAAAAATGAATAAATAAAAGAGATATAAAGGCTGGATTACAGTAGAGTTAGGCTCAGAATGGTCAAATGACCTATTGATGGTTTTCTGTCGGTTTGTGAGGGAAGTCTCCAGTGAATGGCCCCAAGGATCGGTCTTCGGTCACAGCTCTACATCATTTCTATCAGTGACTTGGGTGAAGGCACGAAGGGCATGCATACCACATTTTCAGATGATACAAAACTGGGAGACATAATCAACATGATGGACAGCAGAATCAGCATCCAAAAAAGATCTTGTCAAGTTAAAACGATATTTGTTTGTTCAGTTGTTTCAGTTGCGTGTGACTCTTCACGACCCCATGTGGGGTTTTCTTGGCAAAGATACCGGAGTAGTTTTCCATTTCCTTCTCCAGCTCATTTTATAGATGCAGAAACTGAGGCAAACAGGGTTAAATGATTTGGCCAGCGTGGCCAGGTTTGAACTTACAAAGATGAGTCTTCTCACTCCAGGCCTGGCACTCTATCTAGCTGAAATTTAATAGAGGAAAATGTAAATTCCTATGCTTAAGTTTTTCAAAATTTTATTAACGTGTTTTATTTTTACATTACAAACATTTCCAGAAAATCCCTATTCCATGAAAGGTCTAGTAATGAAGTGTAAAAATTAAACCCAAAATAATAATACAGTGACCTCATTCAGAAAACGCAACAGTTCATATCTGAAGCACACACACTCCCATTCAAAAATAAAACCTGATGAACAGAAATCTATTTCCTCTGCCTCCACCCACCCCGAGCCCATTGGGAGAAAAAAAGAAAAGAAAAAGAATTTGTAATAAATGTGTATAGTAAATTAAAACAAATTCCCTCATTGGCTGTATACCAAAATAGGCATATTTCATTCTAAATTCATTACCTCTCTGGAGGTAGATAAGACATTTCTTCATGGTTCCTCTGGAATCATGGATGGTCAAAGTATTGATCATAGTTCTTAAAGCTTCAAAGTTGTTTGTCTTTACAGTTTGGTTGTTATTTTATAAATTGTTTTGATTCTGGTCATTTTATTCTTCATCAATTTATAAAAGTCATTTGATAATTTTGAAATTTTTGAAGTTTGAAAATTTTGAAAGTTTTATAATTTTACAGTCCTGAGGATATGATTTAAATTATTCTTTTGGTTTTGTTTATTTTACTCTGCATAATTCAAGAGATCAATGAAGATTTATTAAACATCTACTACGTACCAGGCATTGTGGTAAGCCCTGGGGATACAAAAGAGGGGCAAAAGATAGTTCCTGCTCTCCAGGAGTTTACAATTTAATAGAGGAGACCACATACAAACAAATATATACAAAACAAGCTTTATACAGGATAAATAGGAAATAACAGAGCAAAAGCACTAGAATTAATAGGGGTTGGGAAAGACTTCTTGTAGGGGATGGGATTTTAGTTGAGACTTAAGGGAAGCCAGGAGATCAATAAGCAGGAAGGAGAGCATTCCAGGCATGGGAGAGAGCCAGAGAAAATTCCTGGAGCTGAAAGATGGAGCATCTTGTTCATGGAATAGCTAAGAGGCCAGTGTCAGTGGATCGGAGAATATGAGATGAGGAATAAGGTGTAATAAGACTGAAAGAGGGGGCAGATCATGAAGGGCTTTAAATACTAACAAATTTTATATTTGATTTTAGGGGCAATAGGAAGCCACTGCAATTTGTTGGGGGGGGGGGAGTTGACATAGTGGACATGTCCTTTAGGAAAATCACTTTGATGGCTGACTAGATTGGGGTGGGGAGAGACTTGAGACAGGCCCACCCACTAGCAGGCAATTACAATAAATTAGACGTTAGGTGGTGAGGGTGACAGAATCAGAGGAAAAAAGGCATATTCAAAAGAGGTTGCAAAGATACAATCCACAGGCTTCGTCAACAGATCGAATTTGGGGAGTGAGAGACAGTGAGGACTCGAGGGTGACTCCTAGGTTGTGAGCCTGAGGGACTGGAAGGATGGTGTGCCCTCTACGATAAAAGGTAAGAGTAATTGGGCGGAGGAAAAGTTTAGGGGGGAAGATAATGAGCGCCATTTTGGACGTTTTTCATTTGCAGTGTGCACTAGATAACTACACAGCCAGTCTGAGATGTCTGAAAGGTAGTTGGTGATGCAAGACTGGAGATCAGCAAAGAGATTCATACCAGCTTTTCCACGTCTCCTTGAAATCATCTATTTCTTCATTTCTTGCACCACAATAATATTCCGTCACACACATAAACTACAGCTTATTCAGCTATCCTTCGGTTGATGGGCATCCTTTTAGTTAAAAATCAACTTTTTGAGTATGATGCAGAGGCATGGCTGGACAACCAATACATAAGAAAGTGATCCAGGGGTTTTAGTGGACTACAAGGTCAATATGAATCAACGGTGTAATATTAAAGTAAATCTATAACTAGCAAATTTGGCACCTGGGGCACAAAGCAAGCAAATAAGCTTTATAAGATAAATTCAGTTGAATAAGGGGGAAGGGGGAGATTCCAGAACACCAAAAGGTGACCGCTTAGGGACAGTATAGTAGGACAAGATACAGAGATGGGCATAATTGGGCCAGGGAGACACTCAACTGGGTTATAACCACTGGAGGAGGAGGAATATGACCTATAGTTTTCTGTTTAAAATTACTATTCTTGCTAACTAAACTTACTAAGTTCAGTTTTTTCTACACAGGTAAAAAAAAAATAGAAATTTACCAGTGGCCTCTAAATTTTGGTGCCCTGGGGGAAAGGCCAGGTTGCATTTTCTCTATTTGTGGAAGTTAAAAAAAGAAAGTTAATGTCATTGTAGGCTGTATTAAGAATGTTATGGTATATGGAACAAGGGCAGTGAGACTCACACTCTGCCATCCTCAGACAATAAGAGAAGTATTCTATTCAGTTCTTGTCATTAAATTTTAGAAAGAACGATGACAAGCTGGAGTGTCTGCTCAAGGAAGCTAGGTAGCATAGCGGACGGCCCCTAGAGTGCAAGTCAGGAAGACATCACATCCTGCCTTAGAGACGTAGTAGCTGTGTGATCCTGGCAAAGTCACTTGACAACTCTCGGGTCTCCTCCTCTGTAAAGTGGGGACGATAGCACATACTTCACAGGGTGTAGGCAGGATCAAATGAGATAATATATGTAAAGCAGCTTGCAAAACGGAAGTGCTACATTGCTTTTAACTATGTTCATTATTATTATTATTATGTACATTAAAAAGATGCTCAGAATGGAGAGGATGTTAAAGCTCATGCCTCTGTCAAGGTCAAGGGAAGGAAGTCCTTTATATGTGAGAGAAAATTATTTCCTGGAATTGATGAATTGGATTCTAGGGAAAAAGAAACTTGCCAGTCATTTGAAAAATAATTGCATGGCCCTGCAAGCTCTTTCCTTACGGAGCCAATCAATTCCCTTCCCTGGGCTTCAGTCTCTGCCTCTGTAAAGCACGGCATGGGAGAGAAGGACGACGAGGAACAGATGGTGTCTAAGGCTCCCCACAGCCTTGCATTCTGTGGTTCAGCTTGAATTTCCACAAATACTAAGTGCCCGTGTCAGAGCACTGTCCTCAGCCCTGGAGAAATAAAAAGATTAAGTAAGACACAATCTCTGCCTTCAGAAAGCTTACAGCCTAATGTAGATGATACATAGATAGATAAGGACTGTAGTGCACCATATGGGAAGCAATGTATCAGAGAAGAGCCAAACAAATTATGTTTGCATGAGGTCTGTTAGGTAGGTAAGGTGCCATGTGTAAGAAGAGGACCGAAGACTTCTGGAGGAGGTATCATTTGAGTTAGGTTTTAGAAGTTAGGTAGGAATTCAACACGTGAAGATAAGAATGGGCATTCCAGGCATGGGGGGGGGGCGGTGTTGAGGGAGTGGGGCTGTTGTGCCGAAAAAAGGCAAGCAAGACCCGGATGTAAATTTATATGCGGATTTATTGAAGTGCGCAACTGTTCAGAGTAATTACTCAAATCGAACAGTAGTGAGCAAGGGAAGAGAAGGAATATTTAAAGGGAAAGAACACAATTAGATTTCCATGGAGATGGGGACACAAACAATGAGACAAGCTGAGGCAGGATTATTTCCGTGGAGAAGGGAACACAAACAGTGGGGTCCATGGAGATGGGAGTAAACACAGTAGGGTGAGCTGGGGCAAGATGGAGAAACTGGAGGGGGGGCAGGGCATAACAGGGCAGAATCCATGTTTAACTGACTTGGAGTTGAAATCTTCCCTATGTGTTGTCTTCTTCTAGAACAGGGTCTGTCTTACTGTATTCTATTTGTATCCCTAGGACTTAGCACAGTGCTTTGCACAAAGTAAGTTTTTTTTTAAATGTCTTATTCATTCATTCATTTGATAGAACATACTTACATCTCGCTTCCTTTCATCACACTTAGAAATCACAATAACCTTCCACCTCTCTGTGTTAGGCATCCAATTCTGATAACCCCCTGAAAGAAACAGGAGAACTTTTTACTACTGGAACTTTGTTCTGCTAATTCTGCCTGGGAGTCCAAAATACATAATAATAAGAAGAATTCATGTTTTTATAAAGTTTTAAGGTTTATGAAACACTTTTCTCATAACAGCCCTGTGACAGAGTTTGTATAGTGTTATTATCTTTGCGGATGGGGAAACCGAGGCTCAGAGAGCTGAAATTATTTGCCCAGGGGCACAGCATTAGTAAAGATCGACCCACAGATTTGAACCCAAATCTCTCTGAACTCTAAGTTTACTGAATTTTCCACTACATCACAAGAGCCAGGTTCTGCCCTCAAGGAGCTTACGGTTTGAGGACAATAAGAAACGAAGACAGACTAGTACTCGACTGCATGAGAGAAGCACAAAGTGTTCTGATGGTCCCAAGAAGGGGAGGAAATAGCTTGGGATGGGGGTGGAGGGAAGGGAAGGAAAGGGGCATCAGGAAAGGCTTTGTGGAGGAGGTCGCAATTTAGATGGGCTTTGAAGGATGGGTAGAATTTCAATTGGAAGAGCAGCTCCAAGTATGAGGAGTAGTGGTAGAATCAGGGGCGTGGACACAGCAAAACAAAGGCCAGGTTCAAAAAACAACATTCTAGTTTGAGTGGCATGCGAAGGGGAACTCTAAAGTGAACCATGTCAGAAAAGTTCTTGGGTACCAAACTGAGCCATTTTGTCCAGTAGGCTTTGGGAATTCAACTGAAGCCTTTTGAGCCACACAGTGATCTGATCCACCTAGCTCTGCACTGGGGAGGGGACTCTAGAACCCATGGGCGGGGCAGGGAAGAGGCTGGAGGCAGGGGCACTAGATGGAAGGTGATTAAAATAATCCATGGGAGAGGAGATGAAAGCAAGAGTTAGAGTCTAGTCGGCAGACTCAGATCCTGCCTCTGATACTGGCCGTGTGAATGCAAGCAAGTCACTTCTCTCTTGGAGTGGCAGTTTGTCTATTCAAAGGGAATACCACTGCTTATACTGCCATCCCACAAGATTGCTCTGAGGAAAGTGTTTCAGGAACCTTAAAGCATTATGGAAATTGACTGTTGTTATGACACTGGTGTCTGTGGGTGTGGTGAGGAGCAAAGAGATGCAATAAATATCGTAGACCAAGGGAGTGGGAAGGACCTGGACATTTGTCGTAATTATCTTAGTTAATATTGCCATGCAGCTGTTTCTATGAAAGCTAGAATTTGTCCTCTGCTGCAAGGCAACAGGCGGTATCTTTATTATCATCCTGCATAATGTACAGCGAAACTCATTAATAATGTAACCTCCCAGCCACATAACAGAGACCTCATAAAGCAAGATCCATGTGCTGTGGGCTGGAAGAACTCTTTAACCCCTTGTATGGCCTATTCAATTGGCTAACTCCCCTGCCTTCCCTCTGCCTCAGTGGGAGGAAGGGGAAGGAAGGAAGGAAGGAAGGAAGGAAGGAAGGAAGGAAGGAAGGAAGGAAGGAAGGAAGGAAGGAAGGAAGGAAGGAAGGAAGGAAGGAAGGAAGGAAGAGAGGGAGGGAAGAATGAAGGAAGGAAGGAACTTTCTTTACAATTTCTAGTGATGAAGGGAGAGAGGGAAGAAATGAAAGAGGGAAAAAAGTAGGAGGAAGGATTTATCAAATGCCTCCTACGTGCTAGGCAGTGTACTAAGCACTTTACAAATATTGTCTCATCCAATCTTTTTTTTTTAGTTAATTTATTTGTTTTTAGTTTTCAATATTCACTTCCATAAGTTTTAAATTTTCTCCCCCCCTCTCCCTGCTCCCTCCCCAAGGCGGCCTGCAATCTGATATAGGCTCTACATATACATTCCTATTAAACATGTTTTCACATTAGTCATGTTGTATAGAAGAATTATAACGAGTGGGAGAAACCATGAGAAAGAGAAAGAAAACAACCAAAAAGAAAATAGTCTGCTTCTCTCCCATTCAGACTCCACAGTTCTTTCTGGAAGAGGGGTGCTATTATGAGCTTCATTTTGCCCTTGGAGAAACCGAAGCGGGCAAAGGTCCAGGGTCACACAGCCAGTGTCTGAGGCCAGATTTGAACTTTGGATCCTCCTGACTCTAGGTGAAGCACTCTGGCCATTGTGCTGCCTAGCTACCTCGAGTCCCACGGCCATACTCTTCAAAGAATCACAAACTGTTAGAGTTGGGAGGAAAAGGAATAAGCATTTATAAAGCACATGCTATGTGCCAAGTACTATGCTAAGTGCCTTTTCTTCCTTTTTACAAATATTATTTCATCCCCATAAGAACTCTATGAGGGGGTTGCATTTTACAGTTGAGGGAACTGAGGCAATCAGAGGTTAAGTGACTTATCCATGGTCACGCAGGAAGGGACTCACCAAATTTACAATTCAGATAAAGATAGAGATCACATGATTATCAAATCCACAGACGAAACATTGCCAAAAGAGATAGTTAATATGATAGAGGAGAGTCAGTTTCCAAAAAGATTTCAATAGGCTAGAACACTGAGATGAATCAAATAAGATGAAATTAGGGATGGAAATAGAAACTGGACCTAGTGATTTCATTGGTATAGGGAACTCCCAGGTGAGGAGGCTCCCTCTGCTAGTGCAGGTCACAGCCTTCTCTGCAATTTTTAGTAACTCTCCTAGCCTTGCCCAGGATCACAGAAGGCGGGGCTTAAGGCCAGTTCTTTCTGCTTTGGAGGCTAGCTCTCCATCTACTTTATACCACTCTCTCACACAATGATTAGATTAAGTAGGGATAGATGCACTTGCACCTGGCAGAGAACTGGCTACATAGAATGCACTTGAAAAACATCTCCAGATTTTAGCAGGTTGTCAGCTCGATAGGAGCCTCCCATGTAACACGACAGCCAGGAAAGCTTGGGCTTTGTGTGTGTGTGTGTGTGTGTGTGTGTGTGTGTGTGTGTGTGTTAGCTAAGACTTTTAGGCTACGGGGAGCAGAGAATGCAGAGTGAGGGAGGAAGAAGAGAACAATGGTCCATTTGTACCACCTGCCCTGGTCAGAGGTCATCTGGAATATGGGGTTCAGTTTTGAGTGCCACATTTTAGGAAGGACACCGGCAAGCTAGATAAAGATAACAAGGAGGAGTAGAGTCTTGAGATTATGTCACAGAAGAATCTACTGAAAGAACGTGGCGAATTTGAGGAGGACTTAGAGAAGGCTTGCTATGTGTGGAGCAGCTAGGTGATGTAGCGGAGAGATCACCAGCCCTGGAGTCAGAAGGACCTGAGTTCAAATGTGACCTCAGATCCTTGCTAGGTGTGTGACTGGGTGAGTCACTTAACCTGGATTTTCTTCAAAAAAGAAAAAAAAAATGCCATGGGAGGGGGAGGGGGAAAGATTAGATTTGTTCTAATTGACTCCAGAAGGCAGAATTAAGACAAATGTGTGGAAGCTTCAGATAGGTAGATTCTTGCCTAAAAACATTTCTCAATAATCTGGAATTGGCTGCTTCAGGAGGTTATGGACTCTCTCTCCCCTTCACTAGGGGTCTACAAGCACACACTGGATGACCCTTGTCAGGAATGTCATAGAGGGGATTCCCATTCTGGGCCAA
>CM053625.1:9604600-9647858 GCA_028646595.1 Phalanger gymnotis
TGTACTGGCTTTTTCCCCTGAACTAAGTGTGCTGAGTTAAAGTAAGCTTGTCAACCCCTTAACCTTGCTTTCCTTATAATAAGGCAGATCAAAAGAACCTGTGCTTTGACAGGTGCTGGCAGCTTTCTGGGTGCTAGTTGTTGGTGGATCTTGCACCCCCACAAAAGCTGCTAGCCAGATTGTTGAAACACAGGTTTAGATTTTTTTTTTAAACAAAATAGCCAATGAGCCCAACCTGAGAGCTGTGATGATCTCATTGGGCTCTGCCTTGAACAAGACCCCAAGTGGTGTGGTCCGTCCAGTCCTGGACCCCACATTTGAGGAAAGACACAATCAGCTAGAGAAGATGCAGAGAGGATGGCAATCAGGATGGGGAAGGCCTTTAGATCATAATGCACAGGGACAGGTTGGAGGACCTGGAGATGGCTAGCCAGGACAAGGGAAGGCTTAGAGAGGAATTTGAGAGCTACCTGAAGGTATTTGCAGAAGAGAGATTAAATTCATTCTGCTTTGTCCCAGGAGGAAGAACCAAGAGCAACGGCGTAGATGTTGTAGTGAGGTAGATTTGGGGCTCAATATAAGGAAAAATTTGCTAAAATAACTATTGAAAAGTAGAATGAACTACCACAGGAAGCAGTGTTTCCCCTCATTAGAGAGGTGCAACTTAAGTCAAGGTAAACATGTATTAGCTGCCTATGGTGTGCATGGGGCGTGCTAGACGCTGGATATACCAAAGTGAAGATAGGTCCTGCCTTCAAGGAGTTTACATTCTACTGTGGGGAGTGGGGGTGGGGAGAGTGGCTATGACAGGCACACGAATATGTAAATACAGCCTCAGTTAAGGAAGGAGGGACCTAACAACTGGGGGGTTGGGGGGTGGGGCAGGAAATGCTTTGTGGAGGAGGTGGTAGCCAAGCTGAGTCTTGAAAAAAACAAGTTTCTGAGAGGGAAAAATGAGAATATTATTCTCCCAGAAGTTAGAATATCCATCCTCCCAAGGCGGGATAACTGTCCCTTGAGGATGTAATCTACAGGGATTTCCTAGGATAGATACAACTGGGACTGAGTGGCCTGGGGTGGGGGTGGGGGGACATCTTCCAGAGCAAAGATTCAATGAACTCAACTCTTCCCACCTCAGGTATAGTACTCCAGTCTTTGTTGTTGTTCAATCATTTCTCAGTTGTGCTGGACTCTTTGTGACCTTATTTGGGGTTTTATTGGCAAAGATACTGAGGTGGTTTGCCATTTCCTTCTCCAGCTCATTTTACAGTTGAGAAAACTGAGGCAAACAGTGTTAAGGAACTTGCCCAGGATCACGTAGCTAGTAAATGTCTGAGGACAGATTTGAACTTAGGAAGATGAGTCTTCCTGACTCCAGGCCTAGCAGTCTATCCATTGTACCAACTAGCTGCCCAGTATTCTAGTCACTGGTCCTCATTTACCATCCTGTTTAATTTAATTCATCTAATTTAAAAAAGAAAAATTCAGAGTATTATGCAACTCACTAATATAGAGAAACATAACAGAGGTAAGACAGAATGCCATACCTCCCAGAATTTTTGTTCAATTAGAGGGAGGAAAAGTGCATATACTGAACAATAATGAACAGTGAAAGAGCAAAGTGCCATAAGAGAGAGCAGGGAGAAAAAGGTACCATGGAGCAGGATATGAAGTTGGGAATACTACCTAGAAAAGGTGCCATTGGGTTTGAGCCTTAAAGTTTGTGAAAGAATTCAGTAGACAAAAGCAGAGTCTTGTCAGACATTGGCAACAATGAGCACAAAGACAAGAAACTGCAGGGGATGGCGGGGGAAGTGGAGGCGGGGAGAAAATAGTGTAGCATGGCAGGAACTATGGAGTATATTGAAGGGGATAGCATTAAAGGCTAAGATGGTGAAAGATTATGAAGGACCTTGAATGGCAAACTAAGAAATTTGGGCTTGACTTGGTAGCTTGATTTATTTGATTTGACAGGAGGAAGCCGCTGAAGGATTTGAGCAGAGCAGCGGTACAACCAGACCTGTGCTTTAAGAAGACTGATTTGGTAGCAGTATGAAGATTGGAAGGGACTGGGAGTATAGACAGGAAGACCCATTGGGAGGCTGTTGGAATGATCCAAGCAAGTGAGTGAGGACCTGGAGTAGAATCATGGAGATGGGACTAAGAAAAGAAGGGATAGTAGGAGAGAGGTTATGGTGTGATACCAAGATTTCTAAAATAGAGAACAAGAAAATGGAGAAAACAAGTAAGAAGGAGGAGCAGCTTTTGGAAAAAAGTAATAAGGTCAGTTTGGGGCATGCTCTATTTGAGGACATTAAAGTGGAGGTATCCTGTAGGCAGTCAGAGATGGCGGGGGGGGCCTAGAATTTAGGACGTAGGTCAAAGCTGGGGATATGAATTTGAGAATAATTTATACCAATATTTCTGAAATCCCTCTTTATACCCTGAAAAATTATTGAAGACCTCCCCCCAAGAGGTTTTGTTTGTATGGATTATCTCTATCTATATTGCCATATTTCTTAGAGATTTAAACATCTTAGTATTATTATGAAAATAGTTTTTTACCCAAAAGACCCCTTGAAAGGGTCTTGGGACATCCCCAGGGGACATCAGACAACATTTTGAGGACTGCTGATCTACATAGAGGCATTAGTTGAACCTATAGGAGTGAAGAATGTCAAGAGATATCGAATAGAGAAATAAGATTAAAGGACCAAGAATACTATTTGGGCAATACTTTCTGTAAATTATAAGAAAGAGAATAAGGAAATGGCAAAAGAGACAGAAAGGGTAGGAGCAGTAAGAAAGACAGAAGGAAAACCAAAAGAATGTAATATCTGCAAAGACAGAATAGGAGAGTGTATCCAGTAGACAGGATGGTCAACGTCATCCATAGCTACAGAGAAGTCAAGAAGAATGAAAGTTCTTTGGATTCCGTGACAAAGGCATTGGTGGTCTTGGAGCAAGTATTTTCAGTAGAGTGGTGAGAAACTCAACTAGATTACAAGAGATTAAGGAGTGAGTGTCTGTTGGTGGAGCTGTGAATCAGCCATACTTGAGAGCCATTTGGAACTGCATCCACAAAATTATTAAACACTGCATACTCTTTGACCAAAGAATGAAGAAAAGGACCCATATGTATGAATAAATATGTGTGGGTGTGTATAATGGGTAATATATATGTTTGCCTTTAAGGATGCTTTTCCTCTTTCTTTGATCTGTTTAGGGTATAGACCTAGTAGTGGTATCACTGTGTCAAAGGATGTGTGTGTGTATCTGTATGCACACACACACACACACACACACACACACACACATTTGTTGTTCAGTTGTTTCAGTTGCATCCTACTCTTCATGACCCCATTTGAGGTTTTCTTGACAAAGATACTGGAGTGGTTTGCCATTTCCTTCTCCAGCTCATTTTATAGATGAGTAAACTAAGGCAAACAGGGTTAAGTTATTTATCCAGATTCACACAGCTAGTAAATGTCTGAGGCCTAATTTGAACTCAGGTCTTCTTGACTCTAGGCCCAGCACTCTAACCATTGTACCACGTATATGCACTATATATGTATGTGTGTGTGTATATGTATATAGGTATGTGTGTATATGCATGTATAATGATAGATACAGCTATACAGATCTCCATATATGAATACAGAGATCTGTCCATTTGGATAGAGAGATAAACAGATAGGTGGATGGATGGATGGATAGATAGAATGATAGATGTCAGCTCTTTTGTGGTAGAAAAGAACTGGATACTAAGGAGAAATGCTCATCAATGGGAAAATGGTTGACCGACTTAAGGTATATAAACATGATAGAATACTAATTTACTATATGAAACTATGAAGAGGATGGTTTTGAAGAAATCTGGAAAGACTTGCATGAACTGGTATGGAGGGAAATGAGCAGAATCAAGGGAACAATTTTTACAATAATGACAACGTTGTAAAGACTTGAAAGGAAGACTTGAGATCTCTGATCAACGTAATGACCAATTGGTAATGTAACATAACATGATGATCAATGATAAAATATGCTGACCACCTCCTGACCCAGTGGTGATGGATTCAAGCTGCAAATTAAGACCTCTATTTGTTTTTAACAGCCAATTCTTGGATTTATTTTGCTTGGCTGGGCATATTTGTTACAAGGGTTTTGTTTTTCTTTTTCATGGAGTGAGGGGGATGGAGAAGGAGAGAAGGTGGATTTTCATTCATTGAAAATAATTAATTTTTTTATAATTAATTTCTCGAGATTGGAAGATAAAGGCAAAGAGTATAAATGACCCTCTAAAGAAGTATCCTATTAGCTGAGAATTTGCCCAATCTCAAGATTACACTATAAAGAAACTTCTCTGGAGGAGTAAGTCTTTCCTCCTTGTAAATGTCCAGTTGCCCTGAGAAACCTGTGGCCGTGTGGCACTCAGCCTAAGTTGGGATCCTTGAGACTCTGAATCTGCCTTTGTATACACCAAACATTAGCAACTTTTTCTGAGGGATAAAAGTTATTTGGAGTAATCCTTTCAGGATATAACTTTTTGAAAAGCTGCATTATGCATATGTACACTAAAATGTGTGTTCCTACTTTTTTTTACTAGACCTGGGAGTTTTTTGGTATATGGGAGCAACTGGTAAGAAAATCCCTCCATCAAGGCATATTGACACTTGAAATATCATTGTTTCAATTACTATCAATATCATCTGTACTGGTTTACACATTTTTGTATTTATCATACAGATTAATATAATCTTCAGAGTCACCCAGGTTCAAACCCTCAGAATCACCCCTAGCTTAGACATCTAACCGGTCCCCTTACCTCCAATGTCAACCTTCTCTAGCTTATCCTTCCCAAAGCTGCCCAAATACTCATGCCAGTTCCTTGATCTTTTTTCTGTCTTCTCCCAGCTCCGTGTATTCATGCATGCTTTCCTCCTCCTCTTGTGTTGGTTCCACCTATTAAAATCTTCCTCTTCCTTCTAGGTTTACCCAGGGACCTACTATGCTCCATGGAGCTGTCCCTGTTACCTTCAGGTGAAAGTGGCTTCTCCCTTTTCACATTACTTAAGAGTATGTTATCTAAACCCCACCTTCCCTTTGATCCTATCACTCTACCAAGTAACATTCTTATTAGCGCATATATCTTCTCCCCACTCCCTCCATTAGATTGTGAATTTCTCAAGGGCAAGAACTATGTAGTGTTTCATACTTTTAGCACCAAGAAAAGGCAAAGGCCCTATACATGGTAGGTGTTTAATAATTGTTGAATTGAATACAACACAATAGAAAGACCAAATAATAACTATTGTCTAGAGAAGGCCCTTTTCCTGGTATACAAATATAGTTCAAGAACTGGAGAAAAATTCCTTTCCTATCAGAACATTGATACGATAAATTGATCAGAGTAGCTAAATGTCACCTTGGAAGAGAGGGAGAGTCTGGTCCTGAGAAGGATGGGTTATGGGTCAGGAGTGACCGGGAAGAAAGAGAAATGTATCTAGGCTCTCAAAGCACACCCAAGGGCTTCCTGTTGATGCTAGGATAAAATGAAGGCTCTTCTGTTGGACATTTAAGCCCTTCACATCTTGGCTCCCACTTACCTTTCTAGACTAAGTGAACATTAGTCTCCCTGACATACTCTGCTTTCCAGCCAAACTGGCCTGTTTACTATTCCTGTTATGTCACATTCCCTCTGCTTTTTCACTGTTCTTACACAGACTGTATTATCCATGCATGGAATGCTCTCTTCACCTCTGCCCCAGGAACCTTCAGCCACTTCCTAGAAGAGTTCTTCACTCTGCGTGTGTGGGTGTGAGAAACAGAGAGTCTAAGAGAAAGAGAGAGACAGACAGACAGAGACAGACAGACAGACAGAGACAGAGAGATACAGAGACAGAGAGAGAGACACACAGGGAGAGAGACAGAGAATTGGTGTGGGCTCAGTGAATATTTGGTGGTTTTTCAGAAATAATAACAACCTTTATCTGATTCATTTCCCTGTTTTCTGCAAACTACAGAAAAGCAAGCTGTCAATTAATTAACCAGCTAGTATATAACTTGGCCTCCAAGTGATGCTTCTATCAAGCCAACAGTCAAGTCATCAGAGGCTATTCATCGTGCACTATGCACTGACACATACAAGGCCACAGGATCTCCTCTGCTCACTAGAGTGTCCAGATTATAAACTCTTAAGTGATTCCTTCTCCTACCTTCCCAAGTTGCCATAGGTCAGAGACCTTGGGTGTTAGCCTCAATTCCATATTGATCTAAGGGGAATAAAAACGGAATATTGTTCTAGAATACAAATATCATGAAAATGTCTACTTGGTAAATCCTAACTTTACATTTGGGAAATTTGCCTTTCATCAACCGACCTTTCTCAAAAGTCAGGTAATCAACTTTTTAATGGCCACTTTATTTGTTTAAAAACAATAAAGTAAATAATTATAAGTAAAACTGCCACATTAAAAAAAAAAACATCATAAAGAAGCTGCATTGCCCCATCATTTCCCTTCCCATAACCCTTCAGAAAATCCAGCAGATGGAGAGAAAAAAAGGGAAGAAATTCCATGTTTTGAAACTCACCGATATCCACTAAATAATTGGACAAGATAAGGGGAAAGTATTGGAGTTTGGGATTGGCTTCCCACCTAGACTTAACAGGGTTGGAATTTCATGGCAGCTACTAGTCTCATTTAGTTGCATTCAAGCCTGGTCTCAAATTCCTGATCCGTCTTACATCCTCAGTGCCTTAGCTACATCTCCACTCCAGCTCTCTACCATCACCATCACAATTTCAGACTCTTTTCTTCTGGCTGAATGAAACGAATGGAATGAAAGGAATGATGAGCTCTGTCGGTCTGTCTGTCTCTGTCTATGTCTCTGTCTCTCTCTCTATCCCTGTCTCTCTCTGTCTTTGCCTCTGTCTGTCTGTCTGTCTGTCTCTGTCTTAAGACCCATACACAATTCCTGTTTTGTTCCAGTCTCAAACTCATTGACAAGTAGTCCCAATTGTGGATATACTGCATACGCAGTTTCTCCTGTAGCAGGATTCAAAGCCCCTCCAATTCCCACAGAAATGAAATGCATAGCAAACCCTGCTACGTTTTTCCCCTTAGCTATAGACTTTATAGTCCCTGAAAAATTGCCTGAGGTATACTTAAACATCTGCAAATATGCGTTATAATCATCATAATGAACATGGGTATTTAATATACCAAGGATGATTATTCTGACACCACAAGTATTCACAAGATGTGAGTGCTTTGACATCATAAGATGGTACATAGTGCCATCTGTATCACATCCACATTAAGATTACATGTCACAGATAGGGCATGATACAACCCATCATTTAACACGATGCTTCAAAAACTAAAAGCCGATGATATACAGGTACACTTGCTACTTAAGCAAATAAGTGTGAATAGAAAAATAAATAGATACCTAACAGCAACACCACATAGCTAACAAAACATAAGCAACAAAAACCAACACTTCATTAGCAGGCATACATAGCAACAGAACATATATAACACTGGTACACTAACACTAACATGTATAAGGAAATAAACATGAGCAGCCAAGAATAACAGAAATAGGGAAGTTTGCAATAATAATATATGCAAAACTATATCACATGCACAAGCATCGATAGTCTCATCTGCTGGTTACATGTGTAATCATTTCTCCTAATTTTCTTGCAACATCATAAGGCGGTTTGGTGACAAGTCAGATGGTTCTAACTTCTTTGTGACCTAAGGACCTTTTCTGACCCTGGACCTGAGCTGATTTATAGTACAAGCTGATAGTCAGTGACCTCAGACTTTCGGGCCTTCATTCTAGAACCTGAGATTGTAAATGGCCCAAACTGACTTCCAGCATTTTAGAACTCTACAGAGTGACTATGGTACCCCAGCAGTTTTCATAGCGAAGCACTAGGTAGGAAAAAAGGTCTTTGTAGGTTCAATCCTCTCCCCCTCTAACACTATATGAAATGAGGTTTCCTTCAATCTGAGAAAACTAGTTATAATACACAGTATCTTCTTTATCAAAGCACACCTTCTGAGCTACAGTCTGAATCAGATAGTCCCTCTATGAATGATGAGGGGTCTCGTCTCCATCATCCTTTTCTTCCTACTCAGTAGAAAGTCCACCTAACTTCCCTGTGGACAGTAGGTGCTTATAATAAATTGTCTTTTTAGAGTTCCTTTACTGCCAGGGCTATTTTGCAACTAGGCAAATCGCCTTGGCTAGTTGATAGTTTCCTTTTAGCTGATCTGTAGGCTGAGAGAAATACTGACGGTAAAGATTTGCATCTTTTTCATCTTTGGAGATTTCAGAGAACACGTCCATAGGTAGGTACAGGTTTTACCCAAGTATCTTTGCTGTCAGAGTTTGCGCTTATGCAATAGAAATACCGTCTGTGATGCCAATGAGATTTCTACTCAAGTCACAGTGTTCCTAACATGTACATCAAGGTGTTTAAATGCTCAGCCTATGGGCCTCCTTGGGAATGGTAGGGTGTGGTTCTGGACTTCCTGGTCCTTGCTAAAACCAAAATTTCCCTGAGCAATTTGCTCTCAAAATTTCTGCCTGGGTCAGAATGGATCCCAGTGGGAAATCCATAAACTGAGAAAGATTTTCATAACACTTCAGCAGCTGTGGAAGTTTTCTGGTTTGTGGTTAGATATTCCTTTACATAAATTGTGAAATGGTCAGTCACTACTTAACTATGACTTCTGTTTTAAGTATCTCCTTCCAGAGAAGAGAAAGTTGATGTACATAAATTCCAAAAGTTTGTTGGTAGTTATACTCCCTAAATACACAGCACAAATCGTTAGAATTTTTCTTTGAAGACAACAAGCACATCTCACATATACTAGTGACATCTGACCTCTTGGGCCAATAGAATTAGTTTCTTACTAGCTCTATCAAGGGTTCTTCTTGAAATCTATGTCCAAAGTCATCATGTCATGTCTTCATGGCAATAAAGTGACGATGGGCCTTGGCTAGTACCAATTGCCTCCAGGGGTACCACATTACAGTCTAGTACAAAATTCCATTACACAACTCTAACTTCTTCCATTATCTTAATACTAATCAATGACTAATACTGGTCAGTCAACAAGCATTTATTAAATGCTTAATATGTGTCAAATACTGTGCTAAGCACCAGTGACATGAGAACAGATAAACATACTGTCTCCACCCTCATTTGCCCTGGGAAGATGATGAGTAAATAACTACTATGTGCAAAATATAGAGAGAGTACATGGAAGATACCACCATCACATTAGCGTCAATGTGAGCTTCACAACCAAGATTCTCCAACCACATTACTCTTCTCTGGCCAAACTTATAGTTGGCTAGTACTGCCACACATCTCCAGCAGGGACCATCCATTTGGCAATGGTCAAAACACAGGTCAGTGGATCATCCACATTTGAATTTTAGCTCCATTCGCATGGTCCTTGAATTCTCATAACAATGACAGCAACAGCCTACGTCGAGGCAAAGAACTCTGGTCTGTGTTTGGGGTATGAAGTCTCATTGTCAGTAAGTCCTCTCCTAGCAAATCCAATCAGTTTCTGATGACCATCACTCTCTTGGTACTGGACTGCACTCGAGCCTTCCAGGATAATGGCCACATTCAGGGTGTAGTTTTCTCAGCTCTTTCTCAGAGCTAACATGCGTAAAGCACTTCACTGAATCCTTAAGAGCCTGTTCATATTGGTGAATCAAGTGCTCTCAGAATAACAGATCCAGGGCAAACTGGCCAATCTTGCTTTTCTGCGTCTGGTTTTTCAGTAATAACTACTAAATCCTAGAAAAGCCCATAAGTCTCAAGAGTTCTTTGGCTATCACCAGCTGAGAGATGCTTCTATATTCAATGAGACAGTATTTACTCCTCACTGGAATATTTTGTGGTCCACACGTTAGACAGAAACTATGTAAAACTGATACTTGTCAATCAACAGCTTCAGACTATCTTCTTCTCACTCATCCCTCACTTCTCTAGGCCTCAGCTTATGTTCTTCCAATAACTTTCCAAAGACAATGAGGTCATCTCGCTATACTAACACTTCTATGTAATTCATGTCCCCACTGCCTTTCTCTATCAGGCATTGAAAAGTGGCAAGTAGCTGTATGATGTCTTAAGGCAGAGGTGTCAAATACAAGCTGTGTTTTGGGCTACCAGAATTAGATTAAATACTGGGAAATATTTAACAAAATAAATAAAATACAATAAAGCATAGATAATGTTAGTATGTGGTTTTCTAAGTCAATGTGCAGTCTATGAGGATTCAGGGCATATACTTAAACTAGTAAAATTCCATCTGGATAAATGAAAGCTGTCTTCTCTTTTTCTCTCCCTCTCCTGGGAATCTGATAGTGTCTAATGCCTTAATCAAACACTGAGAACCTTTGGCTTCCTAGCAGACAATCTAGGTCATCTTAAATCTTTAGTATGGGGTACTAGTTCAATTTATTTTCCTGTTCAAAGTTTATTACTCAACACACATTAGGATTTTCCCATTATCCCATCCCACTGCTACATGATACATAGGAACTATGATACTAATGCTCGTTCAGATGGTTTCTGAGGTCTTCCATTACAGACAAATCTTTTTAGAATACCCTCAGAAAGGTCAGGAGCGAGTGAGATGCATTCTGTGAGTTGTTCCTCAGGTACATCCCACATCCAAGTCTTAGAATGACAATACGCCTGTCCTACTGAACCTTTCCCTCATCTAATCCTATTCTTCACACTGTGTCCTCAGTTAGCAAAGGGGTAAATCTTTCTCTGTCCAACAAGTAAACTGGTTCCACCCAGACTAGTCCTTATAATCCAGAGTCCAACCGGGCCAGCTATTTCTGGGGGCAAATATGTGGACTCCAGCACAATTCAGAGGCAGCCACACTCTTCTATAAATTTATGGGTGCTTACTCTGTGGGCACCATCTGGTACCACCAAGAAGAGAGGACTAAACCTGATAGCAACCCATGTCTTAGATTTCTTAGAACAAGAAGGCTGCTATTCCCCTTTATCCGTTTGTCACTGGACACACCATAATCGTCACTGAGTAAGCCTGAGCAGGTTGTTGAGGATTTGGGGGGTTTTGATCCATTTGCCCCAAAGGACTTGGTGAAGATTTACTATCAGGTCAACCTATTTGCAGGATTTTACCTTTGAGGCTATATGCTGGTCAGCATCTGCTCTTAATTAAGTGAGTTAATTGCTAGGCATCCTTGTCACTTATTCTGTCTTTGTTACAGAAGGATTTTCCTTATGAGCCAGATGGACTAGAGAAGGTTGACTAGAAGGCAAAGCTATGACCTTGTACTGTGCCTTGATGGCCTTGGGTGGTTACACAATCTGGAAAACTGTCATCAATAGAAGCTGCCCCTTCCCACCACCACCCACCTTAGGTTCCTCCAGGTGCTTGGGCACCAGCCGTATCCGGTAATAGGTAACAACAGAATATGTCCTGTATCCAGGCATAGGTAATCTCTAACACCGCCTCTGAGAACACGATTCCAGGAGGGAGGAAAACAAGGGAGGAGCCCAAGAAGAATGCTTCTCTGTTCCTTCAGGGACGATTAAAAGCTCCATAGTAAAGTAAGTAGTAGTTGGGTTGACTGGCATGAAAATCCATCGATGCAGCAAGGAAGCCTTTAATAAGGAAACGCCTTCAAAATGAAGATACAAGCGGCGATATAAAACCCGAGGCCTCTTCACTGTAGGAGTTCCCCGATCATCTGTGGCAGATTGTGTAACCACCCAAAAGCAGCTACGAGAGGCAGGAGGTTTGGACTCCAAGGGCCTAGGAGAGGTCAGAGGTGTCTGTCAGGATCAGCAGCCGATGCCAGACTCATAGAGCCGAGAGCCCAGCCACAGAGTAAATATTGCTCTTCTCCCACCTGCCCATGATTCTCACTCAAATGACAAGCATGAGCAGTCTCTAGAAACAATCATATTCTTTTAATTCACTCGCTTCTGGGCATGGTCCTTTCAGTCCAAATGAAACAGGTTGTGTCTAACTCTCCATGACCCCGTTTGGGATTTTCTTGGCAAAGATACTGTAGTGATTACTGTTTCCTTCTCCAGCTCATTTTACAGATGAGGACATTGAGGCTAAGGGGTTAAGTGACTTGCCCAGGGTAACACAACTAGTAAGTGTCTGAGGCTGGATTTGAACACAGGTCCTCCTGACTCAAGCCCTGGCTCTATCCATTGAGTCACCCTAGCTGCCTACCTACGGATGGATGGAAGAACAAATAGGGAAATTGAGTTTCATGGAAGGGAAGTGACTTGCTCAAAGTCAGAAATCTAATCTAGGAGTAGGGCCTCTGGCTTCTGCTTCAGTGGTCTTTGACCCAACATGCTGCCTCCAGCTAAGGTACAAGAACATCTCAGGGAACTCACTGGCCCATAACACCGCAAAGGCCTTCAGCCTTGGAGCTAACTTAAGGCTTCTGGCAATCTTCTTTCCACTGGAGATTTCTGGGGTTTTTTGTGTTTTTTGAGGGGGGAAGTCAGGGCAATTGGGGTTAAGTGACTTGCCCAAGGTCACACATCTAGTGGGTCAAGTGTCCAAGGCCGGGTTTGAACTCAGGTCCTCTTGGCTCCAGGGCTGGTGCTCTACTCACTGTGCCACCCTGCCCCTCCACTGGAGATTTCTCCCCCTTCCTCTCCAACATTCTCCACAACCACTATTCCCTCCCCTGCTACCCACCTCCTCCCCTATCCCACTCCCAAAACAAACAAACTAGAAAAAAGAGAAAGGACTTCTTTGAATCTCGCTGGGAGAATGTCTGACCTGCATGGGCTGCTGAGGTGGTTGGTGATTTCTTACAGCACCTGAATTGCTTTCCCAGATGAGCATGAAACAGGAAACCCAGCCCTCTGTGTAGCCTGCTCTGTGGAGGATCTCATCCGCCCAGATGACTCTCTCTGGTGGCCACCTTGATCAGGAGCCTGAATTGCGATGTACAGTTTCTGAATTTCCCTTCCAATTTTTTTTAAACCCAGCGAGCAACGAGGCCACCGGAATCCTATTAAGCTAAAATGTGTCTTCACTAGCACAGCCTCAGGTCCATAAATCGATCCATTCATCAGTCCAGTTTTCATGACTCTCGACACCCTGAGCTGCCCGGCATGTTCTCAGCCTCTTCAGAGGCTTCTAGGCCCAAAGCCTCTCCCCGCTTACTTACAGGTGTCTTAGCGTGTGTCATATGACTCAAAGACACCTTTTGTCTCTGACATTCTACATTCTGTCAAACTCTGCAAATAAATGGCCAAGTTGCTCACAGAGGTTACAGGCAAAACACCTGATGGGGGAGGCCCCGGCACGCATCTAGTTTTTCTCCTCCGATGGAATAAAGAAGGCATTTTGCCTACAACGTGTTGGGAGCTCTTTGGTCACTTATTTTCAGAGGTTGACAGCCCTAAAGATTCCTCTCAGCTCTCTATGTGCTATGATCCCAAAGCAATTCGCAGCCTCTGACATTCTACATGCTCTGATTCCAAGGCCCCTTCCCTAAGCAGTGACATTCTATGTTCAACTATTCTAAATAAAACCCCTTCCAGCCTTGACCATCTACATTCTGTTTTTCTAAGGCTTTATGCTAAGTACCTAATGGATGGATGGCATGGATGGCATGTGCTCCAGGTAGTTTAGAGGAGGAAGAAATAAAAGCATGAGCCGGGTTGATCAGGAAGCATTCTATGTCAGCAAGGGGCATTTGGTCCAAGGGTAAGGAACTTGTGGCCTCCAAGCCACAGGGTCTCCACCCCGATAGACCTTGAAGGGTATGTAGGATTCTGACAGATGAAGAGAAGAGAAAGGACGTGATGGGAGCTTCTCTCTGAGCAGAGGACAGGAAGTTCATCGGCCAGTTTAAATACCATGCCAACTGGAGAATGGTTTGTGTTAGACTAGTAGGAAGAAAAGTAGGCAGGGACCATATTTTAGAAAGTCTGCTGGTTGTCAGAGGGCTGTATGGAATCAGAATGCCTGAGGTGGAAGGGACTTCAGAAGAGAGTACCTAGTGGGCCTTCTCATTTAACAGAATGGAAAACCAAAGCCCAGACCCGTGGCCACATAGTCAGGTGTTCAGGACTTAATCCTCTAGGCAATTGGGGGTGATGGTGGGGGCAGTAGAATGACAAACTGCCTTGCAAATATAGTAATAGTACTTGATAAATATTTGTTGGTGGGGAGATGGCAAAAATTACGGAATAAATTAGCTAGCTCATGAAGGAGTGAGTGGCTCTGGGTGCTGAGAATTCTTTGGTGTGAATAATTAGGGCATCAGGACATTTTCCAGGAAACTATAAACATAAACTAAGTTAAGCGCCATTGTATGGCTAAAATAAGATAATGAGTATAAAGCAATTTGTAAAACCTTGAAAGCATTGTGTAAATGTTAGCTATCATTGTCATTCTGGCCAAGATTCCACAACGTCCTCAGCAAACACAGTTTTTATTTGCCATTCTCGTCCCCTACACATTCTGCCCTGGCTGGCATGCCATCGCAAAGGGATGTTTGTGACGTGTTTTCTGTTTGTATAACGAGACTTTGGTTATTTGGGCCCTCTTCATCTCGATCTGTGAGGCCTGGCTAAAGTTCACCTTTGTACCATCCTGAAGAAAGCATGATGGGAAAATGATTGTGCATGCCTTCCTCCAGCCTCACGTTGTACGGTGTCCATGTCTACCTTTCATGCTCTTCCCGCAGGGCCTTTGCTGTGCTATATAGTTATTGCAAATTCGCTTTGATACGTCCATCTGTGGTTTCCTCAGGGTGGTTCCTTCTACCAATGCAAATCTTAGCCTCTATTTCCTCAACCACCACTATGCCTTCAATGAGAGTCTTATAAGATAATGAAGCAAGACAAAAAAAAAAAAAAAAAAGCCAAACCTGATAGCCAACCTTCAGGAATGAGCCTCTGCCCACACTTAGCTGGGCTAATCCTCAGATGGCAGACACACAGCCCATGCTCGGTCCATACTCAAAGCCCTTCCAGCTTTGTTGGAACTACCAGACCTTATACTCTGTGGAGAGGGCTTTCAAAACCCGGAGTCACCTTCATGCTGTGATGAAGCACACGTCAGTGGAGGCTTTTTGTAGTGCTAAAGCTATTGTTGAATTCTCTCCTGGAACCGGGGCTCATGGCTTTTAATAAATGTCTGTTGAATGAATATATGAATGAGAATAAGAAATAAGAGCCCCTCCCTGAGTTCCTCCTACATCTGGAAGAAGATTGTTTAGACCAAGTTGCCAAACCCTGTGTGCCTCAGCTTCCTCCCATACCCCTCAGGAAAGGTCTTTGATGCTATTATGCTCTCCAAGGAGAGTGGAACAACAATAAAGCCAGTGCAGAGTCTTGGGGCTGTGACTCACCATCCCATGCTCAGGGCATACCAGTCAGCTAGTCATATGGTAGGCCAACCCAAAGTCCGGAAAGGTGTTGTCCTCATTCTCATACCTGCACTTGCTTTCCCTGGGGCACAGTGTCTGTGAAATACTGGGTAAAACAACCCTACTTAATGAATCCATGTAAACCCAAAGTTATGATGAGAAGAAACTACATGGAACTTCTGGGAGTGTTTGAGGAGAGATATAAAGCATAATGATCATAGAGTCAGAGCTGGAAGAAACTTCAAAAGTCTCACCCCTTCATTTTACAGATGAGGAAACTGAGGCAAACCACAATTAAGTGATTTGCCCAGAGTCACACTGCTGGTAAGTGTCTGAGGCTGGATTTGAACTCTGATCTTTCTAACCCCAGGCCCAATGTAAGGAAGCAGACTATCCTACCAACTACACCAAATGTAAGGGGGCAGATCTTTTCTGCCTTAACTATGCCAAATGTAGGGTGGCATACCCTCTGAGAGAATGCTGAATACTGAGATACCAAAATAACCAGCTTGGTTATTAATATGTTTTATTAGGACTAATTAGATTAATTGGGAGAAGTTTACTCACAAGAGGCCAGTCATCCTGGGCGGCAGCAGGACAAAGCAACATCACAGATCCCGGTACCATCCCCAGGCCAGGTCAGGTGTTACATGGAAACAAGACAAAGAAGGCCAGTTTTCCTATGGGATGATTAGGACTTCCTTAGCTGTTTTCATTTACTCAAGGTAGTTTACAGCGCACCCAGTGCTCTAAGCACAGCTAGCTAGAGAACCACCTAGAACTTGAGTTCTTTGACAATAGGGACCTTCATTTTGCCTTTATGTCCTTAGCACTTAGCATGATCTGTGGCACATTTAAGTATATTTTATATGCATTTATAATCTGTTTCTCCCATATCCACTCCATTAAACAAAGAGAAAAGAAAAGGAAGTAAAGAAAAAGAAAACCATCATCATAAAAATGTCCCCACATTGGCCATGCCTGTGTATGTGAGCCTCTCTCTACATTTTAAGTTCATCGTCACTCCGTCAGGAAGTGATTGATGCATTTCGTTTTCAGTCTTCTGACCTCGTGTTTTATGATCGCATCAACTGAGTTCTAAAGACTTTCACAGTTATTTTCCTTACAATGTTGTCCTCATTGTATAAATTGTTCTGACTCTAAGCTCATTCCACTGGGCATCAGTTCGCAGAGGTCTTTCTAGTTTCCATTGAAACTATCCTTTTAATCATTTTTATGGCATGGTAATTACATTCATATAAGAAAATACGTTTAGCCATTCCTCAATGGGCGAGCCCTCAAAAATTTCTAAAATTTGAGGGCATCGAGGTACCTTTCATCTTTCATTGATCTCGTTCCGGTTTAAATCTATTAGTTGTCCTTAAGTTTTTTTGTTGATGAAAATGTTTAAAGATATAAATCACTAAGCAGTTTATACCTGAAGGAGATCAAAGAAAGAGGGAAAGTAGCCATGTAAGCAAAAATATTTATAGCTTTTTTTTTTATAGTAGCCAAAATTTTGAGTTGGGCCTACCACTAAGAAAAAAAAAACCATAAAAAGCAACAAATCAACTAAATCCAAACAAAATAGAAATTCTGAAAATAAAGAGCTTGACAAAATTGAGAACAAAAAATGTTGACTTGCTCCATAAAAAGCAGGACCTTCAAAGAAACTAATTGAACAAGCCATTAGCCAGTCTGATGAGAGAGTGAGAGTATGAGAGAAAAAAGAGAACCAAAATTTCTATAGCAGAAGTTTAAAAAGGGCACTCCCTAGAAATTAAACTATCAGAAGCCACTTTGTCCCAATTATATCACCAAAAAATAATCCAAATGAAATGGATGAATAGTTAAAAAACATAAAATACCCACGGTATAAGAACAAGAGATACAGAATTTAAATAAGTTAAAGTGAGAAAAAGAAATCAAACAAGCCATAAACAAACTTCCAAAGAAAAAACCCAGGGGAAGATGGATTTACAAGAGAATTCCACCAAGCATTCAAAGAATTAACCACAATTTTGCAAACATTGTTTGCAAAAGTAGGGAAAATGGCATCCTACCATGTTCCTTCAACAAACAAATATGGCCCAGATACCTAAATAAGGGAGCAATAAATCAGAGAAAGCTAACTATAGACCCAATTTTTAAATGAATATTGATATGAAAACATCAACTAAAGTGTTGCCCAAGAAGTTATAGCAACATATGAAAATTCATATACCATGACTAGACTGGACTTTGTCCCAAGAATGCAGGATTAGTTCAATACTGGGAAACTATAAACATAATAAATCTTATTAGTAACAAAACAATTGAAGTCACATAATTATTATTAGTAGATGCTAAAAAAGCTTTTGACAACAGATGGTATCCTTTTTAAAATTCTATTTTTTTAGTTCTAGAAAGCATAAGAATAAACAAACTTTTTCTTTATGGTAAACAGTAAACCAAAAGCTAACATCATCTTTAATCGAGAAACGCTTTATCTCTTTTGATTGAGGTAAAGCAAGGACAACTATTATCATGACTATTGTTATTTAATAAAGGCAAGAAAAAGAAATTGAAGGAATAAAGATAAACAAAGAAAGTTATCACTTCTTGCTACTGATATGACTAATTACTTAGAGAACTCTAGAGATTCAACCAAAAGTTAAGAAATAATTGACAACTTTAGCAAAATACAGTTACTTCTTCCACATTGCAACTTTCCCCATTGCAGTTGCAATATATCCCAGGTTGGCATAAGAAATTAAACAGGAATTTTTAGGGGCCTTGCAGAAGCTCAAATATGTTTGCTCACATGCAAAGGCCAGCAAATGACACAGAAAAAGTTTAGAAACTCAGAAATGCATAAAATATGTGTATAGTATTATACAATGTCAACATATTTTATCATTTAATACAATAATGATTCAGACTTCTCAAGTACGAAGGGAAGGCCAAAAAGTGTTATGCGGATTTTCCCAGACTGTGGGGGCACTGTGCCCCTAACCTCCATGATATAGAGAAGGGGTAGCTGTATCAAGCTAGAAAACAAACCCACAGAAATCGTTGACATTTTTGTATATTGCCGACAAAATCCATCAGAAAGAGAGAAAAATAAATCCCATTAAAAATTACTACAGATATATACTATATCCACATATTTTATGCACGTATGTATATACATATGTGTATAGAATATCTGAGAGTTCACTTTTTAAGACACACAAAGGAATTAAATGAATACAACCACAAAACACCTACAAAAATAAAGAAAACTTAACAATCTATGCAAATGGTTCTCGGATCTATTTATCTAGTGGCATCCTGTAAACATCTTAAATTATCCTTCCCATAAAATCCTCCCCTCTTCCTAACTTCCCTACTACTATCAAGGCTTCCACCATCCTCCCAGTCTCCAGAGCTCACAATCTGGGTGTCAACTCCCCACTCTTCCTCACACCCATATCCGATCTGTTGCCAAGTACGGTTATCCTACCTTTGAAACATCATTCACATGTATCCTGTTCTCCCCTTTGACCTTTCATGGAGTCAAAACCCTGGTACATGCCCCCATCACCTCGTGCCTGGACTATTGTAATAGCCTTCCAGTTGGTCTTTACTGAAGATTCTTCAGTAGTCTGCTTGATTATACATATCTGTTAAAAGGAAGAGCTTTTATTGATAAGAAAGGGATGTTGGTGATTAAAAAAGAATGTCAATGAAGCATTTTTAAAATACACAAAAGACAGTAGAGGGAAATTCAGATGGAGACAGAAACAAGCAAGTCCATGGTAAGCATAGACGTGTGCATACATATATCTGTATTTTAAAATAAGCCATATATTATTAATTCATAGCTTCCGCTTTTCTGGCCTTTATAGATGAAAATGTTTATCTTTGTTAATAATCTTCAAGTTCATTGAAAAAAATGCAAATAGGAAGCCAGGCAGCATCTATAGGCAGATGAGTGATATGACATTCTGTAAACTCTGGAATCTTTGTTCCTGCATTGTATGAAGGCAGGTCTGCAAGCCAGACCTTTCCCTGTACTATATTAGAAGCCTGTTTTGGATAGGAGAGAAGGCTTGAGGCTGGGTAAGGCAGTACCCTCCTTAGCCTGCCAAGATGAGAAGACTGATAGCAGGAATCCTTAGAAG
Source organism: Phalanger gymnotis (assembly GCA_028646595.1). Lineage (NCBI taxonomy): Eukaryota > Metazoa > Chordata > Mammalia > Diprotodontia > Phalangeridae > Phalanger > Phalanger gymnotis. The sequence goes on from CM053625.1 coordinate 9,624,181, forward strand.
AAGAGACAGCCTTCTTTCCCTGGAAGGAAATAGTACTACCTTCTTTACTTATTCAAAACACTGAATACTTATTGAATCATAATTCACCTCTTAATTATCCTGTCTAATAGAGGTGGGTAGGAAGATGAGTAAGCCAAAAGCATTTCAATTTGGCCCTTCAGTAGATTATAATATTAGAGCTATAAGAATCTTTAGAAAAATAAAGCATAAGGCTAGTTACAATTTTTTGTTTTGAGTTTCTTTTCTCTCTTTTTTTTCTTTTCTCTTTTCCTTCTTTCTTTCTTTTTTTTTCCTTTAATGGGGTATAAAGAAGAAGGGGGTAGCAATGGTGATGCCAAAGAAAAATTAGAAGAAAAAAAAAGGGGAGGTCCATTGAAACATTGTAAAAAGTATACAGAGGAGAGCAGAAAGAAACATAGACAAACAGGACAGTTTTGAAAGTAACAGGTTGAATTATATAATAATACATAGGAGGCCTGCTTCATCATCAGTCTTTTAGAGTCATGGTTGGTCAACGCAATGACCAATATTTTTTTTAAAAGCAACCAGTAAGGAATAGAGATTTGTGGTTTTATATACAATCCTGTTTTCCTATTCTATTTTGCATATATAAATATCTTTTCTTTGATGTTTATTAAGTTCAGATGAATAATACTCAAAACTAAGAGCTGAAAATCCCATAGAATCTCAAGACTGTAAATGGCAGGGTTGAGGTAGACTAGCATGGCACGGTGGGAAAAGCAGTGGGCTTGAGATCAGAAATGACATAGATTTGAATCCTGGCTCTGACACACAAATAGCCTCAATCAGGAGACTCAGGTTTGAGACCTGCTTGTTGGTGACCACTGACTTGTTCTCTGAACTTTACTTTCCTCTCCAGTCAAATGGGGACAATATTACAGGTAAACCTCATTTTATTGCACTTTGCTTTATTGCTCTTTGCAGATATTGCATTTTTTTTACAAAGGGAAGGTCTGAGGCAGCACCAGGTCGAGCGGGTCTATTGGCGCCATTTTTCCAACAGCACATACTCACATTGTGTCTCTGTGTCACATGTTGGTAATTCTCACAGTATTTCAGACTTTTTTCATTATCATTATATCTGTTATGGTGATCCGTGGTCAATGATCTTTGATGTTACTATGGTAATTGTTTTGGGACACCACAAACCATGCCCATGTGAGGCAGCAAACTTAATTGACAACTGTTGTATGTGTTCTGACTTCTTCTTTACCCACCAGCCATTCCCCATCCCTCTCCTCTACTCTCCCTCTTCCCTGAGATTCAATAGTATTAAAGAATATTACATAAACTTAGTTGACAAAGCGGCAGAAGCTTTTGAGAAGATTAGCTCCAATCTGGAAAGACGTTCTACTGTGGGTAAAATGCTATCAGACAGCTTCACAGGCTACAGAGAACTGTTTAAGAAAGGAGGAGTCAAGGGGCAGCTAGGTGGCACAGTGAGTAGAGCACCGGCCCTGGAGTCAGGAGGGCCTGAGATCAAATTTGGCCTTAGACACTTGACACACTAGCCGTGTGACCTTGGGCAAGTCACTTAACCCCAATTGCCCCGCCTACCCCCCTCAAAAAAAATAGAAAGGAAAGGTCAGTCGATGTGGCCAAATTGCCACAGCCACCCCATCCTTCAGCAACCACCACCATGATAGTCAGCAGCCATCAACATCTAGGCAAGACCGTCTGCCAGCAAAAAGATTATAACTTGCTGGAGGCTCAGATGATGGTTAGCATTTTTTAAGCAATAAGTATATTTGAATTAAGATGTGTACATTTTTAGACAATACTATTATACACTATTATACACTTTACTCAGTAAAGTATAAGCATAACTTTTATATGTTCTGGGAAACAAAAAAATTCATGTGATTCGCTTTGTCGTGGTGGTCTGGAAATGAATCCAAAGCGTCTCCAAGGCATCGCTGTACTTGGACGAACCACTTCACAGAGTTATATTGTGAGAAAAACATTTTTTGCAAACCTCAAAAATGATATTTTTTCTTTTCTTTTTTTTACATTTATGCAATTCTGTTTATTTGCTATTGTACCATTGACACTCCAAAGGCATCTCAGAGGCTAAATTTTGTTCGATAATAATAATAAACATACATTTTTACTATTACAAGTATGGGGTGTCAAAATTAGAAAGGACCTTAGAACATAGGACATGGAATGTTATAGCTGGGAAGGACCTTAGAAATCATCCAGTGCAAGTGTGTATTGTAATGATGAGGATGAGGATGAGGAGAAGGAGGAGGAGGAGGATGGTGATGATGCATTTCTATAGCGCTTTAAGGATTTCAGTCCTATAGAGAAAACAGAGACCCAGAAAGGGATGGCATCTTGCCCATGGCCCACCAAGTTGGTCTTGAACCCAGGTCCGGCTCTCCTTAGTTGTCTCTGTTGAAGGCTATGGGAGAACAAAATTACCTCTCTGGTTGCCCTATATATATTCCTTGTGATCTTATTAATATTCTCTAATTCACTTTGGATGAGCACACAGCCCCCACCCCCACCCCGTTACCAGAGGCAGGTAAATATTAGGAAAGGATCACGGAGAATAGCAAAAAACAAAAGAAAACAAAACTAAAACTAAAAAACCCTCAGGGCAAATAATACCAGCTGAACAGAGGAGAGTTGATTGCATCCATGAGCACAGTGTAACAGCAGGAGCCAGGAGCTCTGATCCAATCCCAAGAAGTGGGCAGCCTGGCCCTTTTAGCCCAGACGGGTTAGCTGATCAACGGTAGATCCTGCTGCCTGGGTTTCCCTGGAATTCAGCCAGGGAAGGGAAGAAAACTCCTTTTGGTCCGTAAGGAGCCAACTGTCTGGGCTGGCAGCTATGCTGAATTTCAGGTCATTTGATAATAGGAGCGGAGAGCTCCTCACAGCTTCAGCAATAGTTATCGGGGAGGATTTTTGACACAGGGATATCTGGAGTTCCATTGGTATTAATACTGCATTGTCATTATTACAACTCACATTTCCATAGCATTTGACCATCTATTACATGATTTCTGCAAGAAACACAAGAACTTGACGAATTGGGCCAGTCGAGTACTGGTCCCCAGTTTCCAAGTTAAAAAAAGCTAAGAGAGGTATGACTTGTCCATCGTAGGATCCTAGATGTAAAGGCAGAAGAAACCTCAGAGGTCATCTAGGACAGCCTTCTCGATTTCTCCATCAGCCGCTGAGAACTAAAGATGTTTCAGTGACCTGCTCGTAGTCACACAGGCAGACAAAATTTGTTCTTGACGTTTGGATTCCGTCAAAGGGCTGCACTTGAGGACCTAGAGGGCCTCGAGGCCGCAGGCTCCCCACCCCTGATCTACCCTCTCTGGGCCCATTTTCTTGCCTCTCTACAGTGAAGGGCTGAGACAGTGATTTCTAAGCTCCTTTCAGCTCTCACATCCTATGATTCTAAGACCCCTTGAAATGTTGGAATTCTACAGTTGTAGGAGCGAGGGACATTGAAGCTGGAGGAGAGAAGATTTAGCAGGGATGTAGTCACAGAGTCATAGACCCAGACCTCAGAGGCAGAGAAGTGCTGGAGCCTGCTGGAGCCCAGGCTCAAAAGAGCTGTTCAATTTTTAAGTGTGAGCCTTTACACCTGGGAATCAGACAAACGCTGCAAATCAGGGCTTGAAAAACAGATGGAGAAAAAGTTAAAAATTTGACCTCAGTTAACTTAGTAGCTGTTACTTAATCTCTTAAGCAAGTTACTTAATCTCTGTCCGACTCAGTTTCCTCAACATTAAAATGGGGCCTCCCCCCTCCCCCCAGTGTTATCGTGAGGATCAAATAATATTCATGAAGCACTTAGCACTGTGCCCAGCTTTCTTCCTTCCCTCTTTCCCTCTCTCCTTCCTTCTTTCCTTCTCTTACCTCTTTCCCTTCTTTACTTCCTTCCCTCCCTTCTTTCTTCCCTTTCTTCCGTCTTCCCTTTCCCTCTCCTTTCCTTCCCTCCTCCCTTGCCTCCCTGTCTCCTTCCTTCCCTCTTTCCTTCCCTCCTTCCTTCCTTCTTTCCCTTCCTTCCCTCTCTCCTTCCTTCCCCCTTTCCCTCTCTTCACTCTTCCTCCCTCCTTCCCTCCTTCCTTTACTCTTTTCCTCCCCAATGGATATTAAAAGTGTGCCATGCATACATCTTTCTTTTCCAGAGAGCTGGTTGTTAAAACATCTATCATTATATGACTGCTCCAAGACCACCTAGTTTAACCTCCTCATTTTACAAATGATGGGAGTGTCAAATGTGAAGAGCTTTCACGTTTTGCTCTGCTTGGCCTCACAGGGCTCAGGCAAAATGGGCAGAAATGGAAAGGGGCAGATTTTGACTCCGTTTAAGGAAAAACTTTCTAATCAGCAGAGGTGTCAAAAATTGGAGTGTATTAAGGCGGAGAGGGTGTGATCATCCCCAAAGGTCTTCAAGCAGACAACAGGGCTTTTATAGAGAGTATTTCTGGACAGGCTTGGGTTAGGATCGGGGGACTCTGAGGTCCCTTCCAAGGCCTCCTTCCATTCTGAAGTTTGACAGGTCCAAGAGATCAGTCAATCAAATCCCAGCCAGTTGAGAGAATGAAAATGGAAGACGAGAACAGGCATAGACTAATAAGCATAAACTTGTATGGGGAAAAGGGAAGGAGGCTATAGTGGATAAACAGGACCAGAGAGAACCCAAGAAAGAAGAGCTACACTGGGGATGAGAGGGAGGAGGAAAAAATCTGAAACTCAAAATCTTGTGGAAGTGAATGTTGAAAACTAAAAATAAATTAATTTTAAAAAAAGAAAGAACTACAAAAGAACAGATAGAGACATTAAACAATTATCCATTGAATACTTCAGTTCAGCTTGTCCACTCTTCCTTTCTAACCCAATATTTTGCTGTTGTCCAGTTTTCCTCTGGTTGGGGGGCATGGGTAGGTAGAATGAGAGGGAGAAAGGCACAAGGAACCTGCTGCCCATGGGTGCATCAACCTGCTAACGCTACTGTGACAGATGGACAAGCTGATCCCCATTGAATCCAGCTTTCTCCCTCCTTTGGGCCCAGCCTGTGATGCCCATGGTGACTGATAGAATCACACAGCCAGGTTTCCCATAGGCTCATTCAGGAACCTCATGAAAGATTGAAGACAGAGAAGCACATTTGACTGCTGGGCCCAAAGTATCAGTTACCCATTGGGTAATCCAGCCCCAGGCGGAAGGGGAGGTAAGTGCCGAGGATGAGGAAGCAACCTGGAGGATTGTATAGAGGGAGGCCCTGGACCCTGCAAGCTATGGTCAGCAGGGAGTGGATCTTACACTGCGTCTGCTTCTGCCACTGTGACTGGATCATTCTCTGCCGAGTATCTTGTAGGTGACAGTCGCTTCCGCATCTCCTTCCTGTTCCTCTGTTGGCCTTGACTTGCCCACCGAGCTTCACCTAGGGGAGGGGTATGTGTCTCCCCTACAGGGGTCCCAGGTTGACATACTAGAGGATCGTAAAGGTGCTGTTTTACTGGGATACATGAGCAGCAACTCTTGGATTTTTGTTCCATTGGGTGGAGGGAGGCGAGGGATGGGAGGGAAGCATTTCAAGCCTGTTTGTCATTAAAATAATGAGCTGATTAGGAAGGGAATGGAGAAGTACTGAGCAGTTTATGAGGAGAATATATTCCAACATGGAGTACAAGAATATGAGATTGGGTTGGGAAGCGTGGGAGAGAATTTATGGTGGCAGGTACAATAGGAAAAGCCTTAACCAAAAAACTGGGGTCCAGTCCTGGTTCTGCTACCAGCTGGCTTATGACTTTGGACAGGACTCTTCCCCTTCCTGGGCCTCAGCTTCCCCATCTGTAAAATGGAGTAGGTGATCTCTAAGGATCCTTCCACCTCTGACCTTCTATGTTCTGTGATTCAAAGGTTCTTTCCACCTCTGACAGTCTGTGTCCTAAGATTCTAAGCTCCCTCCCACCTCTGACAGTCTGTGTTCTATGGTTCTCAGGCCCTTTAATTGAAGTCTCTGCTGACTTCACAAAGAATTCAACGTAGGAGATAAAATTATCTTTTTGCTGTGGAGAAATAAGAAGATGATCCATATCTCTTGGATTTTGTTTTGGTACAAATAGATGGTGATCTCATTCAGAAACCAGCTGCCCCCAGACTCACTTTTACAGGAATTTTTCACCATTAACCTTTGGTTACCCGTTCCCCCAGAGGGATCCCGTTCAAGAATGCATGAAAATGAACTGTAACATTTTTCAGTTGATACGCTATATCTATTTCTTTTTATTGTTGTTGTCATTAGCTAGTACAGGAGGGAAAACATTTCTGTGTTTTACAGAATTATGTTTAATAGAAGTTTTTTCCCCTCTCTCACTGACTATGTTATTTCCTATGTTATTACAAGCAAGAAAGATGCCCCGTACTGTGTGACCTTAGGGAAGTTATTCATCTGCTCTGCATGTTGGTTTCAAACTCTGACAGTCAACGGATCTGTGATTCTAAGTTCTTTTACAACACAAGCATTATATGTCCTATGATATCTAAAGTGCAACTCTTCTAGTCTTGTTCTATGATTCTAAGGTCCCTTGCAGCCTGGACATTCATATTTCTATGATTCTAAGACGCCTTCTCACATTCTGTGTTTTATGATTCAAATTCTCATATCGAAATGAATTATTATGATGATGAATAAATGTAAATGTTCTCTCCATTACACCACACAAATCTCTTCAGAGAGAAGATGGTTCATTGAATATTTTGCATAAAATCATTTCCACAGAATCAGAATAACAGAACCTCAGAGTTGGAGGGGACTTTCAGAGACCATCTAGTCCAACTTTTTTTTTTAATTGGACCTGTGATTGCATCAATGTAGGAGAAACCTCCAGTGAGGAACTCTTATCTACCAGTCCCATCCGCTTCTGTTCTCGAACTTAAGTCTAGGGAGTTTCCTATGGACTGAGAAATCCCATAATTTTCCCAGGGCTACACACAGCTAGTATGTGTCAGAGGCGGGACTTGCACCCCCATCTCCCCAACTCTGAGGACAATGTACATCTGCTCCTCCACACTTCCCCACTCAAGTCTTCACCTATTTTGCAACTTTGCCCAGCACTTGCCATCTTTGGAAATAAAGCCAGGATACTGAACAGGAAAGAAGAGATAAAATAGGAAAGATTCACATAGCTGCTCTGGTGCAGCTGCTATCCCCCGGTAACAGGTGGCAGACCTGTTTACCCGGTTGCAGTTACAGAGGCGTTGAACTGAGCCAATGCTGAATTGTTTTTGGTACTCCCAGAAAGTTGGGTCCATCTTTTTGCTGCTATCTTACAGAAAGATAAGGAAGACCTCCAGAGAATGGAATTCCACTCCCATGGTTTGGAAAAAATCTTCGCTTTTAGGAAGATCTTCTCCATGTCTAAACTAAATCTCTCGTGTGTATCTATAATTGTGCATCCTCTAGTCTGACCTCAAGGAGAACAATCATATCTATCCTCAGTTAGAAAGAGGTTCAAAGAGTCAAACAGTGTCCCACTCATTCCACCCCACAGCAGGAGGAAGGGAAAGGAAGGGAAGGGAGGTCTTCTTCAGAGGCCACTAGGCTAATTGGCAACTGCTTTGAAGCATTAACAGCTTTCATTGCCACCCAGAAAGGTCCTAATGAAAACTCATAGTAGGGCACATGGAGAGAGATTGAACCACCAGGATCAGCAAAGCAAGCAGAAATTTACACCTTTGTTTAAAACTTTTTAAAAACTTGGGGGTTGTTCTCATTGAAAGTAATAAATGTGCGGTAGAAACAAATCATAGAATGGTAGCATGGTGTAGAATGGCAGAAAGAGCACTCTGGATTTGGGGTCAAAAATATCTGGGCCTCAAAGAACTAACAATGAAACACACTTCCTTTCCCTTGGTAGACAAGTTAGGGACTACAGATGTGGAACGCAGACACAGTCACTGTATCTGCTGGTCTATTTAAATGTTGTTCTTTATTAGAAAACAACATGGGGAAGGGGAAGGAGAAGAGTAGAATGACTGTTCCATAAGAAACAAAAAATATTAAAATTAAAACAAAGAAAAGGAGGGAGAGAAAGCATTGAGAGGGAGAGAGAAAAAGATCTGGGCTTGAATTTTAACTTTTGGACTAACTAGCTGTATGACCTTATATGAGTAATTTCCCTTCTCTGGGCATCATTTTCCTGATCTTAGCTAGGTGTTCTCTAATGTATTTTCCTGCTCTGCTAATCTATGTTTTATAAATCTAAGACACCTCCGTCTTTGACGTGCTACGCTCTTCGTGACATCACTGTAATACGGGTGGCCCCCACTTTAAATAAATCTAATATGTGATGAGTGACATTTACAACAGAGATAAATTAGGGAATATTTCATTTAGTTGTGTGTTTTTTTCAAAGATTGTTTCGATTTACAAAAACCAACTTTTTATAGTACATTTAAAGCATGAATAGTTTTACAAAAAGCTCCCTATTGTGATTCAAATAGCATCATGATGAATATTTTTATAAAATCATTAATTACTCCCTAATTTAGATCATACTCATGAACTCATTTGTAAATTTTACTCTTTCCACATAAAGCTTCTTGCAGGCACAAAGTCCTCCATCCCCCCTCAAAACTTTGATACTTATCTATGCAATATGTGGGACAAATGTGCACCTGTATCAGTAAGGCAATAATCACAATATAGATGATAATTGTCAAAAGGCCTGTGTGGTTATGTATGACAAAGTATACCAGACTCTCCACATAGAAGGTAGAAGAAGTGAAGCATTTATTCAAACACCAGAGAACCACATCCCACAAGCCATTTACCCAATCTATCAGAGCAGTAAAACATTCAGAGCACAACATCACAACATGGAGCCTCGCCATCCCAAAACCTCTGCTGGAGTCTTCCCAAAAACAAACTCACAGTACAGCTAAGTCAGCCTGTTCAGTTCTAACTATCATGATGGCAGCCATTAGCAGCCATAATTGTGCTCTCTCCCTCTCCCTCTCTCTCTCTCTCTCTCTCTCTCTCTCTCTCTCTCTCTCTCTCTCTCTCTCTCTCTCTCTCTCTCTCTCTCTCCCTCTCTCTCTATCCCCTAGTGCCTTTGCTTTTCAAGCTTCTTTTGAGTGGTATTTATTGGGTTTTTTGTTCTTTGGGCTGCTTTGACTCCTTATATCATTTTAATCTGTTTGACTTTTACTTTTAACCAAAGATATCAGGGATTCCTGATCTACTTTTGTTTTCTGGATTCCATTCCACCTGTTTCTTTTTCATTCTTTTTAATTAAGTGATAAAGTGTCCAGGTTTTTTTCCCGTACTTGCCAGCTACCATATTGGTGTAATCTCCCAATATCTTTGTGTTAGGCTTCAATAGTTTCTCAAACCACTTCTGCCATGGTGGTATTTGAAACCCATCCTTAGGAGTACTCCTAGATAGCTTTATCTTTCCTCCTATGGCCCTTACCATGACAACAGCCACATATACTCTCATAAACTGTTGTGTGCAGGTTCTAAAATGTTTTTTAACACCCTCTATCAAATACTGTGCTCATTCATGATGGTCAGAGTAGATACTAGTTTTTTTTTTAATTATTCTGTCTGGATAGTAGGCCTATTAGTTGGATTTGTGCCATCAAACTAAGAATGTGCTTTTCAAAATTCCAATCTCCTTTCCAGAATTATTTGTGACATCATCATTTTTACCATCTGTTTCATCATTAGGTAGTATTCCTAGAATTTGCATTGGGTAGATTTTCAAAACCTTCAAGTTCTTTCAACTTATTCCTCTTCAATTATAAGTTACTCCTTATTTATGCTTTTATTTTGTCTAATCTAGGCTGAAGAATGAAATTATTTCTTACAATTGCCCTGAATCAATCTGCCATATATTGGCATGTAAGTTGAAGTCAAAGATGTCATTGACAAAAAGCAGACCAAAGCTTTTGCCTCGTCCCATTTTTGTGATGCTATGGGACTGACATTTAATAAAAACATTCTTATCGTCAGGCTATTTCACGCGTACTCATGGTTTGCCTGCATTAGTGGTCAGTGCCTTCTGTGCTGAAGCATTTCCAGCATGTGGGAGGTTGGTATTTCTGATCGTCCTCTTTGGGTCCAAAACATAAAGGAGCATCACTGACTCCTCTGTCAGAATGGCCCTGGCCTACAACTTTATGCTGCCACCCATCTATTTCTTAGATTCATAGAAGCAATGATATCACACTTTCTGGGGTGCTAACCCAATCAGTAGTATCACCAGAGCCCAATGGACCAGCACTTCAGGGATCCTACCTGATCCTCACAGCTACCGGAGTAGTGTGTAGAGGAGGGTCTATCATTCTGGATGGCATTCCCATTCCCTCCCTCCCCCGTGACATGGACAATAGATTGAGCCTTGAGGAGGTTGTTGTGGTTACTGTCATCATCTTCTGGTATTCGAAAGGTGATCAGATGGAAGAGGCATTAGATTTGGTTGACTGTGCTCAGAGGACACAACCAAGAGCAGTTGCAAAGAAACAAATCCGGCCTCAGATACTTGACACTTATAGCTAGGTGACCTTGGCCAAGTCATTCATCACCAACTGCCTTGCCTTCCTCCCTCAAAAAAAAAAAAAGAAAAAGAGAGAACAGGGACTTATTTTTGCCTTTCTTTGCAAGCCCAAGGCTTACACAGTACCTGGCACATAATAGGCACTTAATAAAAGCTTTTGACTTGACTTAACATGATTTTAATTAGTGATTTTATTAAGGTGATTTAATACAAAGAGAAATGTCCTAAAAAAAATCAGAGCCATCTAAAAGTGGAATGATCTGCCCTAGGAGTTATTGGGTTCCCTATTACAGTAGATATCTGAGTGAAGACTGGATGACCACCTGCCAAGGACCAGGTCTCCTAGATTCCTCTTCAGACACTTGTTAGACTAGATATCCTCTGAGGTCCTTTCCAACTTTAAGATTCTATAATTCCATCTTTTGGCCACATCATACCCCCTACTCTGGTGGAAAAATTAACATTTTAATCAACCAACTGTTAAAGATTTCTGTGGACAGAGCCTTGAACAGGCTTGAGTGCCCTCAACCATGGATTCACCTTTGTTTCTTTTTAACCAAATGGACTAAATCAATGGGTTACTTTGGCACTAGGGATAGACATGCCCAGGCAGCTGGATGGTAAATGGGGAGCAGGCCCATAAATACAAGAGCTATGACTTGCCCTAAATACCTCATCCATACAGTCCAGATAAAAGTGTAAGACAACATGGTTCAGAGGAGACAGCCCACACCCGAGACTCACCACATCTGGGTTCTGGACTCAGCTTTGCCTCTTAATCACTGCATAAACATGGGCATGTGTTTTCCCTTTGTTGGGCCCCAATTTCTTCTTCTGTAAGATTAGAGAGTTGGACCAGATGGTGCCTCTCAGCTCTGACATTCTATGATTAAGTCAAACAGAAACTTCAACTAGAATCGCTGAATTTGAGAGTAAGAGAAGTCTCAATAACTTTGAAGTCCAACTCACACGCCAAAGGAATCCCCACAATACCATGCCTGACCCATGGTCATCCAGCCTTAGCTTGAAGCCCTCCCACAAGGGAGAAGCCACCTCCTCTCAAGGCTACCCATTCCACTTTGGGATAGCTTGAGTTGTTAGGGAGTTTTTCACTCACATTAAGCCAACATTCACCTCTTTATGGTTTCTACCCGTTAATTATGGTTCTGTTCTCTGGGGCCATATCAAACTAGTCTACTCCCTCTTCCACAGAGCAGCTCTTTAAACCCTATAAAGACAGCTGCGGGCTCTCCCCTGAGTCTTCTCTTCCCAGATCTTTCATCTGATCCTCATATGACACAGACTTGAGACTCTTCACCTCCATCCTGGTTGTGCTCCTCTAGACACTCTCCCGGTGCCTTCTCAAACTCTAGTACCTAGAATTGAACACAGTACTCCAGATATGGTCTAATTAGGCCAAAACACAGAAGAACCATCACCTCCTTATTCTTGGAAGCTCTGCCTCTCAACGCAGCCCAAGATTATATTAGCTACATTGAGTCATCAGTCAGAAACTCTAGATTTAAATCCTACCTTAGTTATTTATCATCTTAGCATTTACCAGGCCTAGAGTCAGGAAGACTCATCTTCCTGAGTTCAAATCCAGCCTCAGACACTTACTAGAGGTGTGACCCTAGGCAAGTCACTTAACCCTGCTTGCCTCAGTTTCTTCATCTGTAAACTAAGCTGGAGAAGGAAATAGAAAACCATTCCAGCATTTTTGACAAGAAAATTACAACTGGGGTCACAAAGAGTTAGACAACTGAAAATGACAATTACTAGGCAAGTTACCTTTCTGGGCCTTATTTTTCTCCTCTGTTAAATGGCAATAATAAACCCTGTCTCCCTCCCATGGATGTTGAGAAAATCTAATGAAAAAATGTCTGTGAAAGTGCTTTTTTAAAAATAGAGTAACAGCAGTCAATTCAGCATAGCACAAAGTTAGTAGTCTTTATCAAGGGCCCAGACCTATCTTGGTAGGCTAAAAGATTACAGTTACTTTAAAGTTGGATTAATTTGACAAACAACATTTTCTAAAGTTCTCATAGATTACCAGTTAGCAATTACTTTTAAAGGGGCCCGTTCCAATCCAAAACAAGTAGGAAAAAAGAAAATTGAAATTGAAAGAAAACGAAAGTGACTCTGCTACATATTGGCAGTAATGGTGCAACTCCCTGTGTTCACGTAGCCACCAGTCAACAAGTATTTATTAAGTGCCAACTATACATCAGGCACTGTGCCTAGTGTTGGGGATACCAAGGAAGGCAAAAGACAATTCCTGCTCTCAAGGAATTCAGAGTCTAATGGGAGAGACAATAGACAAACAATTATGTACAAACTAGATGGTTAGATAGATAGATAGATAGATAGATAGATAGATAGATAGATAGATAGATAGACAGATAGAAAGATAGATAGACAGACACAATGAGATATATACTTATAGAGAGATATACACGTATGAATTGGAAACAATCTCAGAAGGAAAGCACTAGCACTAAGGGTGATTGGGAAGGCTTCTTGTAGAAAGTGGGATTTTTAGCAAGGCTTCAGAGAAGCCAGGAATCTGAGATGAGGAAGGAGAGCATTCCAGGCATGGGGAAAATGTTGGGAGTCAGAAGGTGGAGTATTTTTTTTTGAGAACAGCAAGGAGGTCAATATTACTAGGTCTTGGGGCATGGGTGGAGGCAGGCCAGGATAAGGTCTATGACGACTGGAGAAGTAGGAGGGATCCAAATTATGAATGCCTTTGAATTCTATGCAGAGAACTTTAGATGTGATCTTAGAGATAATAGGGAGCCACTGGAGATTATTGAGGTGTGGGACGACATGGTCGGACCTGTGCTTTTTGACAGCCAAGTGAAGGATGGATAGAAATGAGGGAGAGGTTTTGCCTTCCTTTCCCTAAGCCCAGGACACTTGTCTCAAATCTTGTTACTAATTTCTCTCTGTGACTTTAGATGGGTCACTTCCCTTTTTTGGTTCTTAACCTCTTCATCTATAAAATGGACTACCAGACAATATCTGGAGTTGCTTCTAGCTCAAATATTCTATGGTTCCATGAGTCTAAAATCCCTTCCAGTTCTATTATTCTATGGTTCTAGGATTCTAAGGACCTTTCTAGCTCTGATGTTCCATGTTGTATGGTTCTAACGATGTTTCTGACACTCCATGGTTCTACGAACCCATGTACTCTTCCAACTCTGATACGCTCACACCAGGATTCTAAGGTCCCTCTGAGACTTGGAAGTTGATCATTCTAAGACCCCTTCCAGTTCTGACCTTCTCTGGTTCTAAGATCACCATGAGATAACCTTCCGTTGAAGGATCTGCCATGGATTTCTTGGTTGGCTTTAGGCCAGAAGCGTCTGTTCTTAGAACATGATAGTCTCTACGTGGCCTCTCAGGAAACATGCCCTATAGAAGAGCACATCGGGTATTTCTCTGATGAAAGGCTGTGGATGTTTCCAAGCCCTGGAGCACCCAACCATACTCTAACCTTGGTACTCCAAAGCTTGGCCTTCACTTTTCTAATTCTTAAACTATTCTACTTCTCTCCCCAACAGGCCCCCCCTCTCAGCGCCAGGTGCAGAATGGCCCTTCTCCTGATGAGATGGAAGTCCAGAGAAGGTAACTTGCTCTACTGTGCCCAGATTGGTTGGCACAATGACCTGACAGGCAGTCACTCTGGTACTGGGGCAGCTGTGCCTGATTAGTGGCAACAAGGGTCAACTGGAAGTGATGGGGTAATAGATGGGGAGACGGGAGTTGTTTTTCAGTAGTGTCTGACTCTTCATGACCCTGTTTGGAGTTTTCTTGGCAGAGATACTGGAGCGGTTTGCCATTTCCTTCTCCAGCTCATTTTACAGATGAGGAAACTAAGGCAAAGTTAAATGACTTGCCCAGAGTCACACAGCTAGCAAAGTGTCTGAGGCCGGATTTGAACTCAGGTCTTCCTGACTCCAGGTCTGGCTCTTTAACCACTGTACCCACTGGCTGCCCCAAATTCCTGGCACTACCCCCTCAGTGCCTTAGCTTCTTCATCTGTAAAAGGGAGATAACACAACTTAGTAGGAGTCATTTTCTTTGGTGATAATTTTAGTTGTTTTTGAAGTAGACTGAAGGTTTCATTAGTGTAAAGAACTCCTGAGGAGCAAACGTCTTCTACCAATGAAATTTAGCACCCGTTCTGCAACTTACCAGAGAATTACCTCCGACACTGAATGGATAAGAGACTTGACCAATGTCATACGAATAGCATGTGTCAGATATAGAACTTCCCTCACTCGACCTTTAATCTTTAGTTTGGGAAATCTAGTAAATAATCTTCCTATTTCTGAGGCTGCCTCTCTATCGAATGCACCGAGATTTTTCAAACTGTACTGCCAGGAACCCCGAAACACCTGAGTCTGTCTGTCTGTCTGGGTCTGTCTGTTTGTTTGTTATAAATGAACCTTGGGTTGTTTGTGTGCAGCCGGGTGGCTCGGTGGATAGAGTGCCAGGAAGACTTGAATTACAATCCAGCCTCAGACACTTACTAGCTGTGTGACCCTGGGCAAGTCACTTAACTTTTGCTTGCCTCGATCCATTGGAGAAGGAAATGGCAAACCACTCTGGTTCAAGGGCTTCGGATGCAACTGAACAACAACTACAAGGTTGTTTGTTAATGTGCATAAAAAATAATAGCTTTAGGGTTTTGTTTAACATGCAGGAAATATTTGAGAACCGCTTCACTATATGCCACTCCCTCTAATTCTGTTTAGAGACCCAGATGCGATAGAATCAGCAGAATGTAGAAGAAGGAACCCTGGGCTAGGGGTCAGAAGGTCCGGGCTCTACTCTGCTAGATTAGGATGCAACTAATTTGCTGTATGACCTTTAGGCAAGGTATTTCACACACATACACCCCAGCCTCAGTTTCCCCCGGTGTAAAATGTGGGTATTAAATTACGTGCGAAGGGCCCTTCCCAGTTCTGACTTTCTTGTCAGGACTCACTATTAGTGAGGACTATGAGTACTAATAGTAACACCCATTTCTATTGAGATTTGGAAAGCACTTTGCCCACAGCCCCCTATATTCCCCTCCTACGAGCTGTGAGGGGTGAACAGTGTCATGCTCTTGAGTACATGGCTCACAGGTATCTCAGATTCATAATCAAGTCTCCTGACACCAAGTCCCACACTGTTTCATGCCATACTACTTTTATTAGAAAGCAGGGATAGAGCCTTTTTTTCATTCTTATATCTCCTGGCCTTCCACAGTGCCCAGCACTTAAGCAACATTTAATAAATGTTCATTCAATGAAAGTTATGGTTCTGGAGTATGGACAACCAGCTGCAAAGGGGGAAAAAAAAAAACAGATTATATCCCTCTAAATCTACACACAACTTGGTTAAACATAGGTTAATTAGAGCTGATTGTAACAAGAATTCTTCATGGTTATGGGTACTTTCAGGAGACCTAAGTTCTAGCCTGTAGGTTCTCCTCTGGCATTTGTTAAAACCTTAAGCAGGATCACTTAACCTCCTATGCCTCGGTCTCCCATCTTAGCTGCATCACAGAACTGATATGAGGCCCTTCTGAGATAATGAGTGTGGAAGAACTAAAAAGAATAAGGCTTTATACAAGTTCTAGCTCTCACCATTATCTCTCTGCTTATTAGACTAGTCACCCCAGTTTCCCAACCTAGAGGGGAAGTGATCTGTAGGTTTTCAAAGGGAGAGAATTGAGCTCCCTCCCCTTAGCACTGGCAAATGGAAGATTTTCATACATGCAAACCAGGCCTGAAGACTACTTGTCACATCCTCCACCAAGCACGATGCTAACCGGGTCATTTATTATCCAAATGAACACACACAGTAATGCTATGAGGTAGGTGTGCCAAAATTAACCAATCCTCTTGGAAGCTCAGCCTCCTCTTCCAAATAGCTGCAGGCTAAGGATATGCCTAGGAGTAGTATTCTGAAGATTAAAAAAAAAAAATGTTTGGAGGGGATGAAAACCCTACCCTTGGTGTCACTCTGTCTCTGCCACTGTCTTGCCATGATCCAAACTGGATGTCTCTTATGAGGAATTTGTTGTCATTGTTTTTCAGTCATGTCTGACTCTTCCTGACCCCTTTTGGGGTTTTCTTGGCAAAGACACTGGAATGTTTTGCCATTTCCTCCTCCAGCTCATTTTGCAGATGAGGAAACTGAGGCAAACAGAGTTAAGTGACTTTTTCAGGGTCACACAACTACTGAATGTCTGAGGCCAAATTGGAGCTCAGGTCCTCCTGACTCCAGGGCCACTGTGCCACCTAGCTGCCCTTCTGATGAGGAATGTGAAGAGAGCCAGTTCCAAACTATGGCAGTAAGGATAATCATGGAGCCATAGGCTCTTACGGATTAAGAGAGGGATAGCTAGGCGGTTCAGTGGATAGAGCACTGGCCCTGGAATCGGGAGGACCTGAGCTCTAGTTCACCCTCAGACACTTAGTAGTTGCATGACCCTGGGCAAGTTACTTAAGAAACCTAAGAGGCCACATAAAGGGAAGCTGGAAAGTAGGAGAAAGTGGGTATGCTTGGAAGGAAGTGACATGGAGACCTAGTTCTGGGCAAGATAAGGCAAAAGGTCACCTCTCAGAGCCAAGGAGAGAGTCCACCCCTCCTCCCCGTCACAATTAGGGGATATAAGAATGATGGCTGGAAGCATGACACAGAGAAGACCAGTCCTATCCTCCCAATAAAGGCATCTCCTCTACAGTATCCCCAGTAAATCATTTTGCAGTCTTTGTTTGCACACCTCCAGTAACAGGGTGCCCGCTCCCTATCAAGGCATCCATTCCATTACTGAACCACGCTGATTGTTAGGAATGTCCTACTTCTCCAGGGCTGACTGTGTGACCTTGGACAGCTTTCTTCCACCTCTGAGTCCTGATTTCTCCCTCTGGACAATGATAGGACTGGGCTAAATGATCTTAGAGGTCTCTTCCCGACCTCAGAATTTTAGAACATATGGACCTCAGAGACTTTGATCTACTCTGACCCTCTTGTTTTACAAATGAGGAAACTAAGGCCCAAAGATGTGAAGTGATCTGGCTTCACAAATCGGTGACTTCAGGGCGACTTCATTCTCATAGGGCTGTATCCCTGCATAATAATTCTCTGCACAGAGGCAGGTCTGAATTATTTTACAGATGAGAAAACTGAGTTCTTAAGTGACTCGCTTTGAGATCACAAAGCTAGTAAGTAGCCAAGCCAGAATTCAGAGCCAGCACTCTTTCCCCCACGCTCAACTCCCTCTAGAATTCATCAGAACAGTTTAATTCTGGAAATGATGACCAGATTTCACTGCCAAACACTCAGATCCCTTCAGACTCATTAGTCACGTGGTCTGCATATCTGTCTCGGGCCCTGTTTTTGCTCTTTGGTGCGTTTTTTTACTCCGATCAAGTAGCAGACCAAAAGTCTGGCGGCTCAGGGGCTTCTTGGGGCATTTGCAGCCTGTTCTTGTGGCTGAGGGGCCCTCTAGTGGGTGTTCTATAAATTCCAGGGCTCATAAAGCAGGCGGAAACCAAGAACATTGTCCACTGATAACCCTCCCCTCCCACTGACCCCATTGTTGGGAATTGCGAAAAATTAATGTTAGCAAAGAGCTAAGAGACATCTAGTCCAGTCCCTTGGTTTACAGAAGAGACAACAGGTTCAAAAGGGAGAAAATATGATTTGGCCAGGGTCAAGTAGAGCCAAGATTAGAACTCAGAACCCCTGCCGATCCAGATCCAGATGCCGTTCCCTCTACATTTTTGGTGTGGTGGTTTTGTTTGGTTCTGGGATTTCATGGCTGGGAATTCCCCAGGTGGCAACTCCTTTACATAAATGAAGACAAACCACTCCCTGTAACTCCTAGTCTTAGGGAGTGGCCGGTGGAGGGTGAGGCAGTAGCTCCCGAGATGAGAGGGTGAGAGGGTATGTACAGTGAGGCGGAAGGCATGCTTAAAGGGGCAGGTCATTTCTAATTCTCGCCAAGGTCTTCTTCCTTCACATAGCTAGTATGTGACTGAAGGTGGACTCTGACTCAGACATCAGCCCACCACAAAGGGCGGCCCTTCAGGCAGCTAGGTGGCACAGTGGACCTGGAGTCAGGAAGACCTGAGTTCAGACGTGGCCTCAGATACTGTGTGACCCCGGGCAAGTCACTTAACCCCCCTGTATGCCTCAGTCCCTCATCTGTAAATGGGGGACATAGTGGAGAAGAAAACGGCAAACCACTCTAGTGTCTTTGCCAAGAATATCCATGGGGCCACTAAGCCAGACACGACTGAACAAGAAGAAGACAACCCTTCATTTCTCACATCATGATGAGGAAACCAAGGCTCAGAGAGTTCAAGGGGTTCCCTCAGGGTCACACAGGGAGTCAGTGATGCAGCTAGGATTCAAACCAAGATCCCAAGTCCAGTAGTCTTCCCACCATACCATACACATCACTCCAATTTAATCACAGAATATCAGAGCTAAGAGAGACTTGGAAATCATCAGGTCCAGCTCTTTTGTTTTACAGAAAGGAGGAAACTGAGGTCCCACAGAGACCAAAGTGATTTTTTTTTCACGGCCATACAGAGCATTCATGACATAGCTGTGACACTTTCATTAACTTGTGTTGGACCAGGATGGAGTAGGAAAACAGCAGAGCCCGAGTCAGGACAGCCGGGTCCTTTGGCTTGGCCATGACCTTGGCCAGGTCACTTCATCTGCAAAATAAAGGGATTGGACTAGATGACCTGTAAGGTCCTTCTAGATCTAACATCCTAAGGCTCCTTCCAATTCTGACGCTGTGTTCTGTGAGTTGTCTTGTCCTTCACACTCAAAGGCACCTTCACACCTTCCTCCCCAAGACGATGCCTTCCCCAAAGTCACGTAGGCAGCAAGTCCTAGAACTGAATGACTGAGTCATTCAGGAACTTTAAAATTATTGCTTATAAATTAGCAACACCATCATGGGATCCTCATCCGATGGCTCATGGTGGCACAGAGCTGACTCTGGACTCTTTGATGTTGTGCTCAGAAGTCCCAGAAAGTTCTACCAAACTGGAAGGACTTCAAATACAGACCTGGTGACAGACTGCTTGCCAGCTGTTCGAGCAGTCAGGGAGCTCACCCATAGCTTCTGGGTGACAGATATTTTTCAGCCAAAGACCGCCTATGATGGCTCAGTGGAAAGGAAGCGTCTGCGTGTCATCTAGGCCACCCTTCATTTTGACATTGGAGGAAACTGAAGCTTCGGTGGCCAAGTCACTTGTTCGGGGGAACATTGGGAGTTACTGGCAGAAGTGAGACTAGTCCTTCAGGAGCCACAAAGGAGAGGAAAAAACTGGGGAGCACGAGTTCTCATTCTTTTCTCCTTTATGAGATGAGAGGGTCGATGTGGTGATGATGGTGATGATGATGATGGTGGTAGCTAGCAATTATATATATATATAAAGGTTTGAGAAGCACTTCATAGATATTCCTTCATTTGATGTTCAAAACAACCCAAGCAAGAAGGTGCTATTATAAGCCTCATAGGAAAATGAGGCAGATAGAGGTTAAGTGACTCACCCAGGGTCATACAGCTAATAAGTATCTAAGGTCAAATTTGAACTCAGGTCTTCCCAGATCCAGGTCCAGCATTGTACTCACTGACCCACCTCATTGCCTAGAGAGTTGGACGTGGGTCTTCTGAAGTATTGAATAGCGTCGCCTTATGTTCTGGTAATGTTTGATAAATTACATAGTCCTTCCACATTTATCATCTCCTTTGATCAGTCCCAGAAGGAGGGACAGATCCCCGTTTGGCAAATAAGGCAACTTAAGATCCGGAGAAATGAAATGGCTCCCTCAAGTTCACACAGCTGGCGCTCAAACCATGGGTTCATGGCCCCCCAGTATAGTGTTCCCCTCCCCTACTCTATTAAACTACTTGAGAGACACTGACATGATGGTCAGAAGAACACTGGCCTCAGAGTCGAGACCTGGATTCAAGTCCTGCCACTGACAAATATTGACTGCGCCACCTTGGGCAAGTCATTTAACCTCTCGATGTCCCTGGGAAAATCTCTAACTGCAGGATAGTTGTCAACCTTCATCGGTAGGAATTCCTCACCAGGAATTTCCCATGCCAGTGAAATCAAGAATCAAACCTCTTCCCTCATGGATTTTTTTTAAATCATGCTGCTTTTTGAAAATCGAAATGGGTGGGGAACCTGCAGCCTTGAGGCCACATGTGTTCCTCTAAGTCCTCAAGTGCAGCCCTTTGGCTGAATCCAAACTTCACAGAACAAAGCCCCTTTATAAAAGGATTTTAATAATAAATATTTATTTTATTATTAAATATTAAAATAAAATTTTAATATTAAGAGGCCAGACGTTGCCTCAGAGGCCATAGGTTCCCCACCCCTGAAATAGAGGCTTAGGATTCATGTTCTCCTTTGTGGGCTGTAGTATGGACAAAGACCTTAGAAACCACCTGGTACTAGCTCAACACCCTCATTTTAGAGATCAAAGACCTAGAGATTTGAAATAATCTCCTTTGTCCAAGGTGCAGAGATCAGAAGGGGCGGAGCTAGGATTCACCCAGGGCTTCTGGCCCCAAATCCAACATTTTTCCCACCATGCTAGCCCTTCCTGCTCTGTATTCACACCATGTTCTTGAGTCTATGTCCACAGGGATGTAAAAATAAATATGTGGATGCTTTGTGTGCAGGGGTGGGGAGGTGGTGGGTCACATCGCCTTTTATTAAGGGGATTTGCTCCGTGAAGTTTGGATTCGGTCAAAGGGCCGCACTTGAGGGCCACATGTGACTTCGAGGCCGCAGGTTCCGCACCCCTGGGTTAGGGCAGGGGATGGACGCAACCTGAACTGCTCTCTTTCTTTCAGGCAAGTGATGGAACAACAGCAACAGCGTCAGGAGTCCTTGGAGAGAAGAACCTCAACTCCAGGTGAGGAAGGCCTGGGGTTGTGGAGATGTTGTCCAAAGACGCTTTGCCCTGGCCCCTCTCCTCTCTCTGGGGCTTGGTTTATAGTGAAAGAAAGAAGCATGCTGTTGTAGAAAGGGCCGGATTTGGAATCAGAGGGCCTGGGTTCAAATTTTGGGCCTCCCGCTTCCTACCTCTAGGCCTCAGTTTTCTCATCTGGAGTATATGATCACTGGGGTCCCATCTAGCTCTGCAAGTCTATGGTCTCAGCTCGGTCTCCTTGTGAAGAAACTAGTATGGGTTTTTTCCAAAGCTTAGAGGGAAGCAGATAGGGAAAAACCTAGGAAGGTCAGTTGGGTCCCTGCCATACTGACTTTGAGAGATCATTTTGGAAGGGAAGATTCATTTCAGTGGGCACTTCCTACCAGAAGCTCCCTCAGATTGCCCCTGGCCACAGAGACACCTCCACATCATCCTTGTCTGCAATGTAGACTGTACAATAGAGGTTCCCAAACTTATTTGGCTTACTGCCCCCTTTTCAAAGAAAAATTACTCAGTGCTCCTCTGGAAATCTATTTTCTTTAACCCTTTAACGTTTTTGTTTTTGAAATTTGCATCATTTCTAAAATATATTTTTTTAAATGATGCATCTTAAATTTAATAATTTATTGTAAATTTGTGGGGTTTCATCATGTTATAAACAAATTATTACCATATTCCTGTGGATGCATGCTGAACTTCCCAACAATGGGTAACATACTTGCCTGCCAACACTTGCTTGTTAAGACCTGTTGGCAGACTTGATCCCTGTTTGGTTATAACTTGAAAATGATGTAATTATTATGACTTTAACTCTGTTATGCAACAGGTGAAACATGTATGAATGGTTTTTCAAAATTTTCTTCTCTTCTTTTCTCTCCTTATGCTACTACTGCCCCTCTAGATCGGGCCAGCACCCCTCCAGGGGGTGGTATTGCCCACTTTGGGAAACTGTGTGAGTCTACAGTATATGTCAATTACATGTATTAGCACCTCTACTAGAATATAAACTACTTGAAGGCAGGGACTCATATCTCCACTCTATCTTAGACCAAGCTCTCATCACTTGCTGCTGGCCTCTTA
Organism: Phalanger gymnotis; assembly: GCA_028646595.1. Lineage (NCBI taxonomy): Eukaryota > Metazoa > Chordata > Mammalia > Diprotodontia > Phalangeridae > Phalanger > Phalanger gymnotis. Next base: position 9,646,791 of record CM053625.1, read on the forward strand.
CAATAGCCTCCTAATCCATTTCTCTTCTGCAGTTTCTCCCCCTCTCCAGTCCATCCTATATGTGCTGCCAGTCATCTACTCAAAACACAGGTCTGTTTGTGTTACTCCTCTGCTCAAAAACTTTCAATGGCTCCCTTTCGCATAAAAAATAAAACCCATGCTAATTAACGCTTGCATTGAAAGCCCTTCATGATGTCACTCCAACCTCCTGTCTGCTGCTTTATGACCCCTCTGGCCCTCCTTCACACATGTTTCTATCCTTGGGGATTCAAGGTATCCAACTTGCAGCCTGGGCTTTCTAGTTTCTGTGCCTTTGTTCCCATTAGGCCCTATGCATAGAATTCTCTTTCTCTGTTGAATTGGATCTTTTGAAAACCAAACATCCTTCACTACCAAGATCATGATATTCCTCCATTATCTGATCTTAAGCACGAAATCAGGAAATAAACAAACATTTATTAAATGCGTGCCCACAGGCACTATATTAGGTAATAGCAAGATGAAAATCAAATGGTCCCTGCCCTCTATGGGATGCCTCCCTCTTTCGGACTTTCCTAGTACTTTTCCTTTACATCATAGTGATTTGTATGACCCTGGGCAAGTCATTTAACCCTTATTGCCACCTAAAAAATAAAAAAAAAACTTGAGGAATATCAATATGTCATTTATTATATATCTCCATTTTCCAATAATTCTAGTTCAATAAAGCACACGAAACTCAAACTTTGCTAAGCAGAATTCATTCAATTAAGATTCAGTTCTACTCTCTGTCATCTCTTGCGCTTATTCTGTATGGTCTCAAATAAGACACTTCAGTCCTCTGGACCTCAGTTTCTTTATCTGTAAAGTAATAATGTTGGACTAGATCATCGCTAGGTCTCTTCCAACTCTGATGTACTATGTTCTATGATTCTAAGGCCCTTCTAGCTCTGGATTCTGGATTCTGACGCTCCTTCCAGCTATGATAATCAATAGTTCTACAATTAAATGATAGCATAACATATTATCATATTATATTGTATATGATATCATAATTGTATGAAATACATTATATGATTTTATGATAAT
>CM053625.1:9648358-9681890 GCA_028646595.1 Phalanger gymnotis
GACCAGAGACCATTGGTTCCCGAGCTGGCCCCTCCTAAGTCACCAATCCACACCCACACAGGTTTCATACCTGACAGGGCCCTGGGCCTGGGGCTTAGCACTTAACACCTGAAAGTACTTCCACCCAAAAGAAACAAAAGCCATGCTAATGAGACAATTTTGCTTAACAACACACTACCTGACTAATGTTCTGGAATTTCTCCATTTTCTCCACCATGCACCCCCATCAGGCACCTTTTCCTTACACACATACCCCCCACCTTTCAGTTTCCTTTTGTGTGTTATCTCCTCTTATTTTACTATAAGCTCTTTGAGAATAGGTGCTTTCTTTTGTCTCTCTTTTTTTATATTTGTATCCTCAGAACTTATAGCACAGTGCCTTGCACATAATAGGCACCAAATAAATATTCATTAACTATTTTATTTACTATTGCTCTCCCACTAAAGAGACATAATTGGAACCAAAAATTTTTCATTCACAACCAACACCATGCAAGCAAGTTTATAATAGGGAGACTGTGTGGTAGGGTGAAAGGATCACTGGAATTGAGACCTGGGTTCAGATCTTGTTTCCTACACTTACTAGGTGGGTGATTCTGGACAGGTCGTATCGATCTGAATCTTAGTCTCTGCCTCTGTGAAATGAGGATAGGAATACTGGGGCTACCTCCTGGAGGGTTGTTGGGAGGTGGTTGCACTGTAAAATTTGAAGAGCTCTAAAAAATGTAAGCAATTATTATTGTCATTGTGGTTATTAATAATATTATTATTTCTGTCCATACTCTGTCCTTACATTCTGAGAAGTGAGAAGGAAAGGAGTGGTCGGGGAGGGGAAGGAGAGGTCTCAGAATGCTTCTTTAAAGAGGTTGCTCTTAAGATACCTCTTGTTTCTCAGAAGGGAAATTTGACCTTCTGGGGTCTTCCCCAGGGATTCAGGATGGAGATATTGAAGGAACTTTGCATTACTGACCAGGTATTTTCATTTCGTAGGTCCCATCCTCCCCCCAGGACACCCCTCATCCACAGCCACTGCCCCCGTACCTTCAGGAGGGCCACCCCCGCCCCCACCTCCACCAGTGCCCCCTCCACTCACAGGGGCAGCACCGCCTCCACCACCACCACCACTGCCAGTAAGTGGGGTGCAAAGCGCCATCCATGATGATGCTTCAGTGTCTGGACTTGCAGCGGCCCTGGCAGGCGCAAAACTACGGAGAGTCCAGCGGGTAAGCAGGGGGACTTATTGTGTGAAAACCGGCCATGCCTGGTTCTTCCTTTCCCATCTCCCTATAAATTTTCCAAAAGAACTTCAGGAAAGAGAGGTGAGACCATAGCAAATCATTCTTCCTCTGCAATATGAGTTGAACTAGAAAAAGCACTGGATATGTTGTCAGAGAATCTGGATTTAAAATTCTCTGTGTGACCTCAGACAGGTCACAACCTCTCTGGGACTCAGCTTCCTCTTCTCTAAAATGGGGGACGAGACTAGGTGATCCATCTCTGAGGGCCCTTTCAGCTCTGACACACTGTGATTCTGTGGATGGTATCTGTGAAGCTCGGCTGCTCACTACTGCAAAAGGTTCACTTGGGTTCTGTATTCTCCATCCTCTGCCCTGGAGATGCTTGTCCCCTGTCCAGCATCCCCTCGCAGCTCAGTAGGCTGCTGGCTGGACCAAGCTCCATTGTTCACTCCACCTCTAGCTTGCCTGATTTGGAGCCAGGATAACCTGGGTTACTTACTAGCTGCCTCAGGCACTTATTAACCGTGTGACTTCACTTCTATGAGCCTCAGTTTCCTCATCTGTAAAATGAGGGGGTTGGATTTGATGATCACCAAACCTTCCTCCAGTTAGAAATCTATGATCTCATTAAGTCTCCATCCTCTTCTGAGCCTATTTGCTGTTCTTTACAATGAGTCAGTTGGACCGGGTGATCACTAAAGTTCATTCTAGTTTATGTTCTATGAGTCTAAGGACCCTTCCAACTCTGACATTCCATAGTTTTAAGTGATCTAGGGTCGCCAATAATTTCTCTTGCCAGTACTACTCCCTCTCCTCTCACTTCACCCCCAAAACCCACGCCCTTGGCCCCTGGAGTATTATCTTCTCTGTCTTTAGCCAGAAGATGGTCCTGGGGTTTCCAGTCCCAGTGGAACTTCAAAGTCAGAAGCCAACCGGACGAGCAGCGGTGGTGGTGGGGGAGGCCTCATGGAGGAAATGAACAAACTGCTGGCCAAGAGGTTCGTGGACTTGGGCTCTGCGGGATCTTGGGAGCAGCACCCCCTCCCCTCAGTGGGACCCACACTCCAGCCACACTCCTGGGGCATCGCTCCGGTTTGACTAACCTATAGACTATGTGGCAGCTGTAATGTGAGATAAGCCTGGAAAGGCAGGGCTCCCCGAGGAGCCTTGTTACCACTTTGACCAAACTCGTATTTCACCTTGCACACCTCACCCATGAAAGGACTTAGCCCTGAGAGATGGCATGGCCAACACCTTCCCCAAGCTGTGGACACCCACAGAGGAAGCTTTGAGCCCAAAGCAGCCTAACAGGGTGTGGTCATGCAAGAATTTGAAGTGATTAATATGCACTGTGTCTCTTTTCCCCTACCTAGGAGAAAAGCAGCATCCCAGACTGACAAACCAGCAGATAGGAAGGAAGATGAAAGCCAAACCGTAAGCATTAACTCTGTCTCCTACAGGACTTCTATAAGTCAGTTCCAATCCACTGAACAAAAGCAGAGGCAATGTGGTGTGTGTAGGAGAAAGATCCTCAGACTTATAAACCAGGAAAACTGGCTTCTTCCCAGTCTTCTCAGTCTCAGCTCTTCTTACTAGATGGTTGGTCTTAGATAAGTCCCTTTCTTCCTCTGGCTTCAGCGTCTCCATCCTTCAGATGAAGGCATTGGGTTAAAGTCCCTTCTGGTACTAAATCCTCAGTCCTATGACCTATTGTATAGGAGGTATGAGAAGTCAGACTATCTCTATCCAACTCCAAAGACACACAATTCAGTGTCTGGTTTTTAGGCACCAGAAGAGATACAAAGCTTGGTTAAGATGCAGTCACTATCAAAAGACAGTTTATAGAGCTATGATTCAAAGTAATGTGTTATGACTTAATTGGAAAGACCCAAGCAGAGTATTGTGTGAGGTCCAGGGGGAATAAGAGCAGGGAAGGCTTCCCCAAAGAAATGATATTTTATTTGGGCTTTAAAGAAAGTACAGCCTATCAACAGCTGAAAAGAGGAAAGGGAAGGGCAGGGAGGAGGATGCATTCCAGGCTGAGAGAAGAGCATGCGTCTGTAAGTGAAGCGGGTCATGTAGCAAGGGGTGCAAAAGAATGCTTTGCCTCTTAACAGAGGTTAACAACCGAGGTGTCATAGTAAAATAGCATGATGGAAAATTGAAGGCCCGGTCTGCCATCTGGATCTCAATTTTGTTGGGCCTGCCACCTCGCTAGGGCATCCAGGCAAGTGAGTCAGTGCAAAGCTCTTGTACCATCAGACCCTGTGAACCCTCTGGGTCTCCAAGACTTCATGTTGACAGAATTATAAAACCAGGAGAAGGGAAGCTCCTCCTGGACATAGAATCTAACAATCTTAGAGAAACTGGCCTACTTCCCTCTCTGAGAGGGTTTGAGTTGGGCCAATTAGGAATGAAGCATAAAAAAACAGTGTAGTACAGTGAAAAATCAAATCAACAAACATTTATTAAGTGCTTATTGTGTGGCTCAGTGGATAGAGCACTGGGCCTGGAGTCAGGAAGACCTGAGTTCAAATCCAGCCTCAGACACTTACAAGCTGTGTGAACCTAAGCAAATCACTTAACCCCGTTTGCCTTAACCCACTGGAGAAGGAAATGGCAAACCACACGTATATCTTTGCCAAGAAACCACCCCAAGCACAGTATGGTCCGCAGGGTTAAAAAAAATTGGATATTACTGAATGACTGAACAAGAACAATAAATGTGCAAGACATTGAGCTAAGCACCAGAAATACAAAGAAAGGGGAAAAGATGGCCCTGCCCTCCAGGAGCTCACAATTTAATGGGGGAAAAACATGTCAACAACTAGGGAGATATCACATTTATCATATACATATATATATGATATATATATGTTTTAATGTACTTTATTTTGTGTTCATATAAAGAGAGAGAGAGAAGGAGAGGGGGAGAAGAAGGAGTAGAGAATGGGAGGAGAGAGAGGGAAGGAGAGAGTGAGAGAGAAAAGAAAAAGGAGGGAGAGAGAGGAGGAAGAGAGAGGAGGGAGAGAGAGATCAGAGAGACAGAGAGAGATAGAGGGAGATGGACAGATAGACAGATAGGAGAGACGGACAGACAGAGAGAGAGATAGGAGAGACAGAGAAAGACAGAGAGAGAGAGAGAGAGGAGTAGAGAATGGGAGGAGAGAGAGGGAAAGAGAGAGAGAGAGAAGAAAAAAAGAGGGAGAGAGAAGGGGAGAAGGAAGAAGAGATAGAAGATGGAGAGAGAGAGAGAGAGATCAGAGAGACAGAGAAAGGAGAAACAGACAGAGAAAGACAGAGGAGGGAGAGAGAGGGAGGGAGGGAGAGAGAGAGAGGACCCAATCTAGTCTGTCTTCTGAGCTCCAGTATTGTATCACCAACTGCCTGTGGGCATCTCAAACTTGAATGTCTGGCAGACATCAGAACAGAGCGCATTATCCTTCCACCCAAGCCCACCCCTCTTCTGAACTTCCCTGCTTCTACTGAGGGCACCAACCTAGGTGTCCTCACTCTACCTTAGCCCACATATCCATAGATGAAAGTTACTCTGAAAGGGGAAGACAGTAGCAGACATGAGAGAAAGAATAGGTGGAATTCGACCTGAGTCTCGATGGAAGCCAGGGGAATTAAGAGGCAGGAAGGAGAACATTCCAGGCCTGGAGGACACACAGCAAATGCAAAGACACAGGAGTATTTGACGACTTGCAGGTAGATCAATGTGGCTAGCTGGTGGCACACCTGAGGGAAGCCAGTGGAAGAGGACTAGACAGGGGTCGGACGATGAAGAACACTGGATTCAAAGTCAGGGGACTCGGTTCCCATCCCATCTCTGCCACCTCTGTGAAGAATCACCTTCCCTCTCTGTGCCTCATCTTCCTCATCTCTAAAATGAAGAGACTGGCCTAGACAAGGCCTCTTCCAGCTCTAAATCTGGGATGCAATGTGAGGATGCAGTTCAGTTGTTTTCATTTTACAGGTGACAGAAAGGAGATCCTGGACGTGATTTGCCTAAGCTGACACTGTGAATCACAGCAGGGCCAAGACAGAAATCCAGGCCCCTTTACTCCCAGCCCAGCGCTGTATCTAGGGCACCACAGGGCCTCCCTTACATATTAGAATAGTCAGAAAGGACCAAAAGATCAGGTAAAAGCTTTAGCTCTGAAAGCCCAGGGCCTGAAGTAGCACAAAGTCCCCATCCCCCTCAATTCTTCCCCTTCCACCCAAAAAACATGGAAGGAAACTGAGAAGCAAACAAAATGCAAAGTATTCCAGGGGGTATTTGATTACGCCAGGTAAATTTGAGTTCCAATGATGGATCGTAGATGATGACTTGAAGGGGGTCAGGAGGGGAGACACTGTTCCTGGGGGTGGATCTGGGGCAAGGACCATGATTAACTTATCGTCAAATTACTTTTCACTTTGAGTTCCCTTTTAGAAGCCAGCTTCCTTTTCATATTCCACACAGAGCAGGAGCGCTTCAAAGACACCTTATAGACACTTTATAAGGTGTTTCATGCCATCTTTGGTACTGTGCCTGCAGACACCAAGTGAATGTTGGTGGCCCACTCTTGGTTATTAAAGGTGTTGACTCTTGCTTTTCCCCTTTAAGAAGGGGGTGAATGGGAAGGGGGAGAGAGAGTGTCAAATTCCACCTACTTCAAGGAGTCTTTCTCACACAGGTACTAGTGCCTTCCCCTTCTCTCTAGTCTGTCTCTCTCTCTCTCTCTCTCTCTCTCTCTCTCTCTCTCTCTCTCTCTCTGTATGTGTGTATGTAAAATTAAATATTTAGAGAGAGAGAATACTTAAAATCCCTAAACACCAACATTTATCAGTGTAGACGTCACCATCGTATTGAAATAATTATATACATCTAGATGCATCGGTAAGCATTTATTAAGCATTTACTATGATTTGATCAAATGAGATAATTCTCAAAAAGCCCTTAACGCAGTGCCTGGCGCAATGTAGGCGCCATATAAATTCTTCTCCCCTTCCCTTACACCTAGGTTCCAGGCATTATGCCAAGGCAGACCTGTACAACTTGGCAGTAGGTAGGGGCCAAAATTAAAATAGGCTGAACTTCTTTGGGCCACAGATAGGTTAGATTAGAGACAGACTGAGGGTGGGTGGTTGCTGCGGGTAATGTGGAGACAGGACAGTGTGCAGTGGCAACGGTACATTTTTTGCGGGTTGCCTGAAATCCTTTGGCCGCCAGCAAGCAGCCGGTGGGCCTTATATTGGACTTAGAAATACAACAAAAAGGCAAAAACAGCTCCTGCCCTCAAGGAGCTCACATTCTAATGAGAGCTAAAGCCCCATTCAGGCTTTTTGCATTGTGAGTATTCCTTTCACCAGTGCAGATCAGAGCCCTTCCACAGCCCTTTTCATCCTGCTGTGTTCTTGTTCACACATTCCCATTCATGTTCCATAGAGAAGCTATGGGAACCAACCCTATGAGAAGGCTTCCCCGAGCTCTCCTTTGAATTGAGAGTGTACTACTCTCTGTCATAAGGCAGCTACGAGGTGCAGTAGATAGAGCACTGGGCCTTTTTGTTTTTGGTTTTTTGGAAATAACATTTTTTTTTTCCAATTACGTATAAAGATAGCTAGCAGCATTCATTTTTTATAAGATTTTGAGTTCCAAGTTTTTCTCTCTCCTTCTCTTCTCCCCTCTCCAAGAGAGCAAGCAATCTGAACTTGAGTTCAAATCCAGCCTCAGCTACTATATAAATTTTATATATAGCTATATATATAAATTATATATATTTATATATAAATATAAATGTTTATATACAAATTTATATATATAAATTAATTGTATCAACATATATTTGTATATTGCATTATATATTATATGATATATGTATTGTAATATGGTATGTTATGATAATTATATATATTTATATAATACATTATGTATTATTCTACTATAACATATTATGTTATATATTATGTAATAGATTCATGTGTTAAATATATATTAATATAATTTATACATAAATTATATAAACTATATAAATTTCATATATGTGTATATATAGCAAGTCACTTCACCTCCGTTTACCTCAATTTCCTTACCTGTAAAATAGGTTTAATACCTACGACTACCTCAGAGGGTAGTTGTGAGGATCAGACAAGATATTTGTAAAAGTGCTTAGCACAGAGCCTGGTTCGTAGCAGGTGCTATGTAAATGTTTATTCCCTTCCTCGTCCTCACAATATAACTTAGGCATCTTTTCTAGTCATATATGTCCTCAATAATGTCATTTATACAAGTCATTACAATGCAGCCAGCATATACCCATATTGGGCACAAGCAGGATGTAGAGTGTTCAAGCCAAATGCACCAAAAAATGTTGAGTCTCAAACCCAGGAAATGGGCCCTTGGACTCAACACTTGATTCAGTTACTGAAATCACTGACTAAGCACCAGCTGCAGGGTGTGTAGGGACACGAGGTAGCTTAGATAAGATTCATTCCTGCAGCCTACAGACTGGGCCTTGGATATGATTGAGAGAGGAAACTCCCACTGCCGATGCAGGTCAGTGCCTCCTCTGAAACTCACAGCTTTGAGAGCACCAACTTTACAATTACAAGCTTAGAATGGTTGGGACTTGTCCAGGTTCCCTAAATCAATATGTGTCAAAAAGAAGACTTGACAAAGCCAAGTTTTTCCTGGCCTCAAGGCCAGGTCTCTCTATGTATTATTCCACGCTTCCTCTTGGAACAAACGATCTCAAGGTCTATAGGTGTCATTCTTCGAGGAGATCGGAGAACCAGCTGCCATAATTGTCCTTGACGCTGCGTCCAATTGGCCCAGGCCTCACGGACTCATTTGTATGAGTAGCTAAGGCCGAAAGTATCCAGACACTGACAGGATGTCCTATATTTTGTTTTCAGGAAGAATCTAGCACCTCGCCTTCCCCAGGGACCCGAGGGGCTGGACAGCCACCAAATGCCTCAGGTAAGCACAAACTGAGTTGGCCATAGAAACCTTCTTCCCAGACAACCCTGCACTCCTTCTGATGGAGACCTTCATGAGAGAATCCAACTAGGAACTGAATTGCTGTTGGCCCTCCACCTTGAAGTATATTCTTAAAAAACACCAAAAAGCAAAGGTCTGTATTATGAAAGGACCTCAATTGAAACATAATCTTTATTTTCATTCTCTGTTAAAGATGCGAAGGACCTCAGAGTATAAAATGTTAGACATGGGAAGGCCTTTTGACTCACTGAGCAGAGAATGCCATCAAGTAGGAAGGAGCTCAGAGCTTGAGTCCAACTCACAAAAGCAAATGATCACAGAATCTTAGACTTAGAAGATCCCTTAGAGTTCACCCAGTTCTATCCCATCTCTTTACAGATGAGAAAACTAACAGCCTAAGGGAATAAATGACTTGTCTAAGGTCACACAGCCCAGAAGGGGCAGAGCCAGGCTTTAAACCCATCTTCTGACACCAAAGCTCTATCCTTTCCACCATGCTTATTTAATTTTATTTTATTTTAAGTTTCATTGACGCCCTTTGTTTTAACGTCACATTGCTTTTCAAATACATCCGCAAAGCTTGACTTGGAACAAAGTGGTGTTTGTTGTTTTGTCTAAGTTGAGGAAACCAACAAATATCAACTGTGTCTGAAAGCAAAGGCAACATCTTATGTCTAGAGTCTCCTGTTTGCCATTAAAGGAGGAGAAGAGCACCATTTCTTTTCTTTGGAGCTAAATCATCATAATTAGTTTTTAATTCAGTTTTGGTTTGGCTGGGTGGTTCAGTGGGCCTAGGTTCAGAAAGACCTGAGTTCAAATCCAGCCTCAGATACTTACTAGCTGTGTGACCCTGGGCAAGTCACTTAGCCCAATTTGCCTCAGTTTCCTTATCTTCAAAATGGGGTTTATAAAAATAGCACCTACCTCCTAGGGTTATTATGAGAATCAAATGAGATAACAATTGTAAATAAAATGATGCCCAGCACATAGTAGGCACTTAAAGTTTTTCCTTCCTTTATTGTTCTTTCTATTTACATTGTTATAATCTTTATATCCATTGTTTTACTAAATATGCTTACTTACCATGCATTAATTCATATAAATTTTCCCATGTTTCTCTGAATTCCTTATATTCACCATTTATTATACTGTGATAATATTTCGTGGCATTTACTTACTGTGTTTAGTTCCCACTTTGTTTCTAGTTCTTTGCTACAACAAAAAATGATATATATTTTCTATCTTTTACTTCCTTGGTTATTTTCCTGCAGAGAAGTCTCTGGGTTGAAGAGTGTTTTGTTATTTTTAATCACATCATTCCAAATTGTTCTTCAGAATGGCTGGGCCCATTGACAATTCCACTAACAATGTATCAAAGCGCTAGATTCCTCCAAGCCCCTGTCCCTTTGATTATTTCCATTCTTCAGATCTTTACTAATTTTCTGGGTGTGAAGTGAACTCTGAGTTACTTTTATTTGAATTTCTTTTATTATTAGTGATTTGGAACAATCTTTCATATGGTTGTTTGCGATTCTTCTTTTGAGAACCACATGTTCACAGACTTTGACTACTCATCCATTGGGATATGGTTCCTTGGTCTTATATATTTGTGTTAATTCCCTATCTACAGCTGGAACATCATACCTTTATTGGAGACAAATGACATGAAGACTTTTTCACCCAATTCACATTTCCCCTTTTTATCCTATGCAACGAAGGACTGGCCGATGAGAATCGAGATCTTATGCATAGTTGTACTACTCCTAGCTGCATTGATTTTATTCGTGCAAATGCTTTACAACATCAATGGAAATTATTTGTTTTATCTTTTGTAGTCTCCTCTATTCTTCCTTCTTCCCCTAACCACACTTAATTATTAATAATTAAGGATATGGCCCATCCACTTTACTTTTTTTATGATATGACCTTTTTATGTTTAAGTCACGTATTCCATGAAGTGAAGCAACATGACGATGAATATCCCTCCAACTATTTAAATCCTTTACTTCTGTAGACAGTTTCATAATTTACTTAAGTCTCCAATGTGTCTTGGTTTGATTGACTGCCAGGTATTTTATGCAATTTGGAATTATTTTGAAAAGTGAAGGCCAAGGTCAGGGAAGTAGCTTAATCATACTGTTTAATGGGCAAATGCATGGAAGCTAAAAAGCAGGTTCAATATATTTTTTAAAATGTTCTAACAAATGGTACTGTCCAGTTGTGGAACTCTAGAGGTACTAAGTTCCCAGTCACTGAGGTATTTAAGTAGATTCAGGGATGTTGCTAGGGATGTTGTAGACGAACTTCATGATTTGGACAGGAGTTGGACTTGTTGCCCATACGTTTCTAGTCCTGTGATTCTCAGATTCTGACTGGTGCTTCTGAGGCAGTCATTGCCAAGTGGTGGGCTTAGGTATTGAAGGATGGAGGCTAAGAAAGGACACACTCTTTGATCCCACCCTACAGATCCTGGGAAGAAGCCCTGGGAGAGGAGCAATTCTGTGGAGAAGCCTGTAGCCTCATTACTCTCCAGGTGAGCTGTGGGCCCTTCCTCAAGCCAGGGAGGGCCAGTTTGGGGCCGGTCTATGGTGGGGGTGAGCGAGAGGGTTCAGCAAGCCTTGCTCCAATCCTCCTGTTTGTCTCCTTCCCTTGCTTAGAACCCCGTCATCGGCGAAGAGCCCCGAAGCTAAGAGTCCCATTCAGTCACAGCCACACACTAGGTACCGAATGGCCCATTCCCCGTGTTCCACCACTCCCCCTCCACCTATCCTCTGAGAGGTGGAGTTCTTGTCTGCTGCCACCTAACTAACACTTCTCCCTTCCCACTCCCAAATCTCCTGTGTCTACGTCCTCTAACAGCTTGCTCTGGGGAGGGTTGTTCTCTTTATTCTATCTAATGCCTTTCTGGTGGACAGGAATGGGAATATCCACGAAGACCTGGGTTTTCATGGAACATTAGAGTCAGAAGAGACTTTAGAAATCATTTAGTCCAGCCCCCTCATACTTAAAGTAGGGTTCAGAGAGGGGTGGTGACTTACTGAAGGTTATATAGCAAGTTAGTGGCAGAGGTTACACCAGACCCCAGGTTTCCTGCCTCTTTAGGCCAGTAATCTTTCCTGTACACCATGCAGCTAGAGAAGGAAATGCCAGGGCCTTGGTCACCTAAAGGGTACCTAAGTCAGTCTTTGGAAGGTAAGTTACAGAGAAAGAATTTATGTTGGGAGGTCTCTCACTCGGTGCTTTCCAGGTAGCCTGGTGGTCCTCGTTTCCCTCTCTGCCTCATATTTGTCTTGGGTTCTCTATGCAATCTTCTCATTCCCAAACTTACCTTATTCAGACAGAAACAGCCAAGGTTGATGGGAAGGGATGGAGGGGAAAAAAAAACCTTTGTTTCTAGAGGCACATTTATAATGTTTACCCGGGAAATTACCTGAGAAGATGATTCTATTTCTGCATACACTTGTATACCAAACCTCCTGTGGCCACCTCTATAGTTTCACATTTGAAGCCAAGATCTGCTTCCTGCGAGACCTTGAACATTTCTCCTATAGGATCCTCAGTTTCTTTGACAGTAAAATGAAGAGGTGGGGCTAGATGTTCAGAGATCTCACCCAGTTCTAGATTTATGATGTGGTCCCTGAAGAAGCTAGTACCCTAAAGCCATTGGGAGTGGAAATCCAGGATGCATCTCCCCTAGCTTTAGACTTGCATTCAAATTCTTCCTTTGTGTGACCTTGGACAAGGCAATTAACTTCCATGAACCCATTTCCTCGTCTGTAAAGAAAGAAGAGTGCTGGATGGTCTCTGGTGTCCCTTTCAGTTCTCAATCTATGATCCTATGTCTAAAGTAGTCCCTGTTGCCTTTTATGGTGGGAAGAATCAGGGAATAGCTATGTAAGACTCGTAGAAAAAGAAGAACCCTTAGAGCAGGGGTTCTTAACGTGGGCAGGAGAACTTGGATGGGAATTTAGCATTTCCTTCAATAATTTAAAAAAAAAATAACTCTGAAAAGGAGTCCACAGGCCTCAACAGACTGCTAAGGGGATCCATGCGATAAAAAATAGTTAAGAATCCCTGCCTCGGAGACGTATTTATTAGCTGTGTGACCCTGGACAAGTCACTTAACCCAGTTTGTCTCAGTCTCCTCATCTGTAAAATGAGCTGGAGAAGGAAATGGCAATTCATTCCAGTATCTTTGCCAAGAAATCTCTAAATGGGTTCACAGAGAGTCAGATATGACTGAAAATGACTGAACAAAGGTTCAAACCTCTAGTTTTACAATCCCAAAAACTGAGGCCCAGTGTGGAGAAAGGATTGGCCCAAGAACACACAAGTTAGCCTTCAAAGATTTTTTGTTTTAAAAGCATGATTCCTGTCCTCTCTGAGCTTACACCTTTGGTAGAGACAGTGAGAGAAGAATAAAAGCAACTCGTGAGCATTATGTCCACTCAAACCTAAAAGGATCCATGGAATCCAACCACAAGATTCCCTCCATTAACCAAGATTTCTTCCTACAACTCACCCAACAAATGATCCTCCAGCCTTTGCTGCAAGACCTCTAGTTTGGAAGAACTCCTTCCCACCACCACCCCCCACAGCACTCTGGGACGTCTCTAATGGTTAGGACTTTTTCCTGTACATTGAGTCTAAATCTGCCCTTTGGCAATTCCTATCCATTGTTCTTTTTTTCTGACCTTTGGAATCAAGCGGAGCAATTCTGCCAGATCACTCTTTTACTAGAGAGCTTTCTTTTTCCACCCCCAGCCCCCACCCCTAATCTCCTCTTTCTCAACCTTACACTCCTGGTTCCTTCAACACAACTTCATATGGCCCTTCACCCTACTGAGTCCTCCCCTCTAGTAGCTCTCAGCTCATCAGTGTCTTCTCTAAACACAACACTGCACCTGTGGTCTAACCAGGACACAACTTCCCTTGCTTTGGAGGCTATGCCTCCCTCGAGGTAGCATAACACGATGGTTTTTTAAATACTTCTTGTTACTGGGTTTCAGCTGCCATGTGACATTGCTGCTAGATATCGAACTTCCAGTTCACTCAAACCCCCAGAGGCTTCTCTTACAAACGGCTAGCTGACCCCGCACAGCTCTCTAAATCTTGTCATTGAGAAGCTGACCATCCATCCCTATTTTTATCCCTATAATTTCATTATAGAAAATTTGGCTGCTTTATTATCTTTGGATGCTGACTCTTCAGCCATTCTTTCTAGTTGTGCATCATCTGCAGATTTGCCAAGCTTTCCATCACATGGGGTAATATATGCAAAGCGTTTTGTAAACCTTAAAACACTGTATGTTATATGTTAGCTGCTCTCATAATTAGTATTACTATTAATTATCTTCTAATGCTTCCATCCAAGCCATTGATGTAAATGTCAAACAACACAGTATCAAACCCGGGTTCCTCAGTCATCCCACTGGAGACCGACTTCTAAATTCGCTTTGTACCATTAAGTATTTAGGTCCAACCATTTGAGCAGTTTCAAGTCCACCGAACTCTACTAAGATTTAGCCTTTATCTCTTTACCGTAAGATTAACATGAAAGATTTTGTCAAATGCTTAACTAAAATCTGGGCAAACTGTGGCCTCTCTGTGATTATCGCTTTTTTTTCTAGATGTTCATTAACTATCCTATTAACAATTAATTTTTTAATTGCCAGAAAGCAAAGTCAAGCTGACTGGCATACAGCAGGAAGAATTCACCTTCTTTCCTTTTTGAAAATAAGTTATCTTAGAAAAAAATTGGTAAACTTCTCTGCCCACCATACCTGTTGTTAAGGTAATTTGGGCAAACCCAGCTATCACACAGTTCCACAGAGTGTCAGCCAAGGCCTGCCTCCAAAACACAAACAATGTGAACCCATACCCCTAAAGTCTCTCATCGTCCACCGAGCCTTTTATCCAGCTCCTCATCTGAACCCCAACACCGGCACTAGCAAGCACCCTCTAGCCCTGGGATTTAGGAAGAAATGAAGAGAGGATTATGACCTCACTGCTCTGGGCAGCCTCAATGGGAGTCTTGTTCCCAGATTTCAGTGGCCACAGTGCCCTCGAGGGAGCCAGGCCTTGTAGGTGAGTACCAGAGAGCAGAGAAAAGAGGAAGAGAAAAAGCGGAAAACCTCAAGTTTGTGGAAGCAAAGAAATCTCCTTTGTTACGCCTGGGAAATGGGATTGAAAGCCAGATACTGACTAATCCATAGCCAAACTCTAGATTTTTGCTAATAGTAATTAATATGAATGGTTAATTACTATTAGTAATATTAAATTATGCCATTGATTATTGCACTTAATATATTATTACCATGTCACTAATATATCATGTTAACTTATCAATATTAAATGTTACTATTTGTTATTAGCAATGTAATTGGTAGCTATTAAGTGCCATTAGTGACTAATATTACTACAGCTGTACTATATTACTACTACACAGATAAGTACTAGCAGTAATATTCATTACTAGCTATTAGAACTAAGAGTAATATTACCACTAGTAATACTACAATTGCATTCAGATTACTTTTCTCACATAAGCAGTGATCTCCTGTTTACAGATGAGGAAACTAAGGCTCAGAGAGATGGTATGGCCTCTCTGCCCATGGGTTCCCTGGCTAGACCTCCATCACTCTTCCCACTATGCTATATTATACCTGGGCTCCCATCTCCGTTCCACCATTAACGACCTGTCTGACCGTGGGAAAGTCTTTAAGAGCGGTGTGAACCAAAGCCTGGAGCCCCGAGAAGTCAGGACAAGCTCAGCCTAGTTTCACCGGACCTCGGAAGCACTAAGGTTGGACAGACAGGAGGGTGTGTAGGTCCCGGACATTGGCTTCCCATGTGTCATTAAGGGGTCCTACAAAGGAGGTCCCGTCCCCTTCCCTGTTCTACCTCCTCTCTCCCCTCCCCTTCCTAGGATGAAGCCTGCTGGTAGTGGCAACGAAGGTGCTTTAGATGCCTTAGATTTTGACCGGATGAAACAGGTAAGTGTCCTTTCCACCCACCACTCTCCCACCCCAAGAAGGGAGGGGAAAGAGGAAAAGGAGGAAAAGGGGCAGGGAGAGAAAGAGAGAGAGACCGAGGGAGAGAGAGACAGAGAGAATGAATGAATGAATGAATGAATATAAATAATTCAAGAACTGAAGCTCACCCTGCCCTGCCTACCTCCTGGTGCTGGTAAACCAGGTCCTGAGTCGCTCACTTCTCAAGAAGCAAAGGAGAAGAAAGAGGAACTAAAGGGAACTAAATGTTATACAATCAACTTGTCACACCAAATCAAGAAATCTTCTCCATTCAGGGAACTGCCCTTCTCCTTCAACATTATTTAGTGACTCTCTTTTCTTTTTTGAAGCTGCCATCAGTGTTGACTTTAATTTGATTTTTTTTTTTTTTTGCTGGGGGAGGATTAAAGAGGAAGGGCAAGGACAACCCTAAGCACTTCGCAACCCCTAGGAAGCGTTCAGGTCCTTCATAACCACTAAAGATAGTCCTGGAGTACTAACAATCCCTTAGGGATGCTCCGACCCCTTACCTCCTAGAGCTGCCCTGGGTTCTTCACATCTCACAGGGATATCCCTAGATTCTTCAGCCCTGAGCCTCATATTTTCAGATGAAAGAAACGAAACCCACACTATCCCCAATGTCAAGTCTCAGTTGATCTTCTGGGGAAGTAGAGTGGGCCAAAGGCATGAATAGCCACACATTAACACTGAGGTTTTTATTCTTGTTTTCTTTCCCATCTTACATAGGAAATACTGGAAGAAGTGGTCAGAGAGCTACACAAAGTCAAAGAGGAAATCATTGATGGTAAGGACCCCAGGCAGGTCCTACTGAATAGAAATTGGGCCTCAGGTGAATAGGTTTGATCTGTTTCTTACAAAACCATACAGCAGGGTTTGGCCCATGAATTGGAAGAACCATAGGGAAGGACTCTGAGTTGAAACATAGAATATTAAAAATATTCTATAAATATTTATAATTAAATAATAATTAATAATAAAATTAATAATAACAAAAAATAATAAAAGAAATAAAAATAAAAAAGAAATGGATCTCTGAGAATGGGAAAAGGGAGGATTGCAGAGAGGAAATCTGGTCAATATGAAAATAAAAGAAATTGATAAATGTGCATATACTATATAGTCATATACAACATATAATATGTACTTTATGGTTATATATGTTATATACATACAACATGTATATATGTTGGATGGATAGAATGCAAATATGTATTCCAAAAAGAAATGAAAGAAATTTTTTAACAGAAACTATCATAGATGGAAGAGACCTTAGAATCAAGAATCATAGGAGATCAGACAAGGATCACAGAACAGAGAAGACCTTAGATCATAGGCTATAAGGTCTTGAAGGTGGGAGGGATGTTAAAAATCACAGAACATACATTGTCAGAGGTGGAAAAGATCTTAGAATCCATCTATCTATGCTAGCTCCCTCATTTTATAGTTGCAGAAACTAAGAAATGAAGAGACTTTAAGGTTTAATGAAGGAGGAGAGTAGAAGACCCATTCTGAAGTTATCCCAAACTCTGCTTAGAATTCCAAATAAACAGGTCAATAGAATTAGCATGAGAACAAAAGGTTCAATCAATATAGTTTTATTGAATCTGCTAAGAGCCACGCCCAAGAAACAGGCCTAAGGCCCCCTACCCCAAAGGCTGACTGCCTGGTTGAGGGGGTAAATATGTCAAAGAACACCTCCTAGTTGAGTTCAATAAGGGCTAAATGAGGGGAGGTGATTTTAAGGGCAAAAGGGGCTCAGAGCAAAGAAAACACAGGGATCAGAGCAGAAAGAGGCCTCACTTTACAGATGAGGAAACTGAGGCCCAGAGAGGGAAACACATTGGTCTAGGGAGTGTCAGAGGCCAGATTCCAGCCCAAGTCTTTCAACTGCAAAGCTAGTGCTCCATTACAGCCAGTGGACATCAGGAAAAACTTCTTGGAAGAGGTGGCATTTGCATTGGGCAAATCAGGGAATGTTAGAGTTTGAAGTCACCCTAGGAATTATCTAGTCAGACCCACTCATTTTGTGAATAAGAAAACTGAGACCCATAATGAGGAAGTAATTAGCCCAAGGTCACATAATAAATCAGTAACTAGAAAGATCCTGAGTGTCCTAGCACCTCTGAAGTCAGTCCTGGTCTTTCCCCATATTGACTTCCTTATATCAGCCTCAATAAAGTATACTTCAGAAGGCAAACATGGTGGGAGAAAAAAAAAGAAAAAAAAACTAACACAATTCATTATAAAACCACATCCTGTAGGAAATCAGTTTAAGATAGAGAATAGACATTTAATGGATGCATATTGATTGATCATAATATACCATGTAATTTTGTCTGTGACACATCTACCCTTGTGTAGAGGAAACAAATGATCAAGGCTGCCAAGACTAAGATAGAGACAGGATGGTTGCCAGCTGGAATTATCTAGCCAAGTCCTGCACCTCGACAGAGAAAAGCAAGTCTATATATAAATGAAGAGAATAAAACAAAGCCCCAGCCCTCTCCACTCTGGTGCCTGCTTTCCCACATAGCTGGAGAAGCAGCTGCATCCCTAGAGGACAGGATGGTGAGATGTGAATCAGGAGAACTTTGCTCTGGTCCTGGTTCTCTCTCTTACTAGCTGTGTGACTTTGAACAAGTTATATGACTTCTCTTAGCCTCAAATTTCCTCCTCTGAAAATGGAGATAATCATTTCTGCCCTGCCTCCCTCACATAGTGGTAGGACAATAGAGGTAAGGACTGTGCAAGTATGAGCAGGAAATAGTGACACCCCCCCCCACCCCAGGTCCTCAAGTGTGGGCCTTTGAAGGAATCCAAACTTCACAGAACATTAAAATTTGGATTCAGTCAAAGGGCTGCACTTGAGGATCTAGAGGGCCACAAGTGGCCTCGAGGCTGCAGGTTCCCCACCCCTGGCTTAAAGTATTTGGGACCACTACTACCATTATCACTGCTACTGCAACTACGGTTTATGAGAAGTATGAAGAGATTAAGCTAAAAGAAAGGGAATGAATAGTCTGGAATTTTCCTTCTCTTTTCTTCAGCAATTCCCAAGGTTGATCACTGGAGCTCATTCAGTTCCTGGGCTCCCAAAGGGGGAAGAAGACAGGGGAAGCAATGTTCATTGGCTTTGCCCAGATATCAGACTCTGATTCAGAGAGTTAATAAGTTAAAAGGGGGAGGGGGAGAGATACAGAATCCCAAGAGGGAAGAATCACGAAAAGTGAACCATTAACTCTCCCCACCACACACCCAGTATTCCTTCCCTTTTCTGTCCTACCCCCACCCAGCCTCCCCTGGCACCAGCTGGATCAACCACAGAAGCTGATGGTGTGTTTGATTGGCAATCTGGTTTGCCAGTTTGATTGGTTCTCTGGTCCTTTGGCGGCTCTTGGAGTTCAGGGAGTTACAAAAAGAGGTCCTTCTGGGTTCTCTCCAAGAATAACAGCTAGCTTCTATGTAGGGCCTACTAGGCCTGATACCCACTAGCCATGCGGTCAACTTTCTCAACTATAAAACAAAAAAAAATGGACTAGAAGATCTCTAAAACCTCTTCTGGGCTTGACCTTATAGCTTATGATTCTGGAGCTCCTTCTAGATCTAAAATAGCTCACATCTTTATAGCACCTTACAGTTTGCCACGTACTTTTCCTTTAAAGGGTCCAGCGAGGTAAGTAGTGCCCCTATCCTCATTTCCATTTTACATACGAAGAGCCTGATTTACCCAAAACCACTGAGCACATCTGGATTCCAAGTCCTTGTCCCTATACCACACTGGACTCTCCCATAACACCATCACTGAGACTCCTAGGGGGAGCCTCTGTTTGCTTCTGAAACAGTTTCTTCCTTTGTCCCTACAGCAATCCGGCAGGAGCTGAGCCGGATCAGTACGACATAGTGATGGGCCAGCCTCGAACTGGCCCGGGGTTTCCAGCCTGGCCCCGGACTCTAGGAAGACTGAATCATCTCACAGGGCACCAAGGTGCTCCAAGGGCACTTCCTACCCCACCCCCTCACCCCACCCCACCCTCTACTCCTTGGTCCAGAATCCCTTTTTATTAGCAGACTCAGCACATGGTGAAGCTTTGCTGTCTGAGATTCACTTCATTTAAAAAGTCTTAACCTAAAGGAAAAAAATTTAAAAAAAAAAAAGGATTTGAAATTCCTGGATTTTCTCAAGCCCACCTGACACTGCCCATTCGGTTGTTTGTTGCCTTTTTTGTATTTTGTATTTGCTTATCTACGTGTAGGACATTTCTTTTTAGTGGTAGAGAGGACATCAGGAGCCGATTGCTTCCTAGGTGACAGAAGGGCCCTGCGCCCAGCCATCAGCAGCTGAGGAGCATCTGCCAACAGTAAGGGGACAGTTGTCACGAGCGGGGCCCCACCTGGAAACACAAAAGCAGAGGTGCTTGGGGCGCGGGATGAGTGGGTGGATTCCAGGGTCTCACAATATCCAAACGGTACGTCAGTGCGCCGCAGTATCTGTGTTCATATGGGTAATAAACTGTTTCCTGTCCACCCAGAGCGCTGGCTCTTGGCGTCTTGGCTTTGTCTCATCAACCATAAAAACATCTGCTAATATAATGGCAACGTGTCCCATTTGTACTGGCCCCTTCCACGTGTCAAAGCATTTTCATCTCATCCTCACAAGGCCTTCATTATGTAGGTGAGGGCATGCCCTTTCCATTTTCTGGATAGGAAAACTGAGGTCCAGAGACAAGAAACAAAAGATCTTAGAGTTAGAGAGGCCCTTAACCATGCTCTCGGGTCTAGACCAGCCTCCTCATCTTACTGAAACAAGGCCAGGTCACACAGCTGAGAATTATCAGAGTCAGGACTGAAACTCGGGTCTCCTGATTCCAAATCCAGAAATCTTTCCACCATACTTACCTCTCTAGAAAGAAAAGGGAAAAAATTTAAAAAACCCTTCATGTTTCTAACATACTTTAAGATCAGCCAAGCACATTTCCTCATGATAATCCTGCCATCATTTATATGGTCATTGATTGAGAGCCAGAAGGGATCTTAGAGGTCATCCGGTCCAAGCCCCTCGTGTTATTTATTAGGAAAATGTGAGCTGTAAGTCTAGGGACTTACCCAAGGTGATACAGCCAGTAAGAGGCAGAGAAAGGGTTTGAACCCCGGAATTCTGAGTCTAAATCCACAGTCTCCAAAAAACCCCAACAACTCGATATTACCTAGAACTTAATAACTGACTGTTAGAAATCACATCATTTCATATGATGCTTATACCACCCTGGGAGGTAGACGCCATTTTACAAATGAGAATTGAGGCTTTAGATAGGTAAAGTGATTTCATGTGATCACACATATACTTAGTACAAGAATTCTTAAGCTGGGGTCCAGGGACCCCTAAGGAGCCCATGGGTAGATTTCAGTGGGTCCCTGAACTTAGATGGGGCGGGGGGGTGGGGAAGAGTACATTTTTATTTCAACATAATTGGTTTCCTTTGCAATCCTATGTATTTTGTGCATTTAAAACCATTATTCTGAGAAAGGGCCCACAGGCTCCATCAGACAGCCCAAGAAGTCCATGATCCCCAAAATGGTGAAGAACTTCCATCTTAGTGTATTCTTATCATCCCCGACTTGCACAAGACTGAAGCTCAGAAACAGGAAGCAGCTTGCCCATCGTCAGCCAAACTAATCAAGGGTAAAGCTGGGATTTGAACCTAGATCTCCTGTCTCTAGGTGGTGCAGCGGATAGAGTGCTGGGCCTGGAGTTAGAAAGGCTTATCTTTCTGAGTTAAAATCCAGCCTCTGACACTGGCTATGTGACCCTGGGCAGGTCATTTAACCCTGTTTGCCTCAGATTGCTCAACTGGAAAATGAGCTGGAGAAGGAGATGGCAAATCACTCCAGTATCTTTGCCAAGAAAACCCCAAATGGGGTCACAAAGAGTCAGACATGGCTGAAATGACTGAACAACAAAAACTCCAGTTTCCAAGTCCAGCATTCTGGGTCAGAAGAAGGGGACATTGGCTGAGAACAAAGGCAATCATGGAATAAGTGTCCTGAGATGGAGTCCCCGGAGCTTTGACCTCAGGTGCCAAATTGAGAAGGCCCTGACGATACCTGCTGTCTTGAAGCAGCCTACATACCACAGAGTTTAGCATCTAGGCAGTGGTCATGATGAGTTCATAGGAAGCTGGCACATGGTGGGCTTCTTGGTCCCAGAGTAGCAACGGGCAGACCAGAGGCCACCCTCACTTTCTAACTGAGGGTGTCCTTCCTACTGCTTATCCTGGCTGTGGTTTCTAGGACTTGCCCTGAGTACAGTGATCTCTTCCACATTACCACTCTCCCCAATGTAGTTTTGCTATATCGTGGGTCAGCATAAGAAATTAAACAGGAATTTGGGGGGAGTTTTGTGGAAGCCACAGATAATGAGGGAAGGCCAGCAGACAACACAAAAAGTTTAGAACCTCAGAAATGCATAAAATACATGTATGAGCTTACATAATATTAGCATACCACAAAAGCAAAAGAAGAAATTCAGACTTCTCCGGGACAAAGGGAGGGTCAAAAGATTGTACATGGATTTTCCAGGTGGGATGAGGGGTGGGCAGGTAAGGGATAACTGTATAAAGATTCCCAGAAACAGCTTTGCCTGAAACTCAAGCTTCAAAGGTTACAGGATGTTTTTTCCACCCCCACTACCATGCATGGGATGGCTCTAAGAAATGCTATCTTCCTTATTTGAGCCTCGGACAATAGGGCTGTTAAAACCTTACTTAGAAAGAGGTCTGATACCAGCCATGGATCCCTACAAAAGACTTCGATCAGCCCAGATAAATGTTCCCTGTGGGGAGTCCTACTGAAGGAGATGAGTAGTCAGAGTTGTCAGAGATGAATGGTCGACTGGACCAGCAAAAATAAAAAGAGGTGGCCTTCCTATCCGTAGCCCACTGAGGCAGCTAGATGGCATAGCAGATGCCAGGAGTCGGTAAGACCTGAGTTCAAATCTGACTTCAGATACCAGGCAGCTCTATGACTTTGGGCAAGCCAATTAATCTCTGTCTGCCTCAGCTTCCTCAACTGTAAATTGGGAATCAAAATGGACTCTACCTCCCAGGGACTTTACAAGGCTCAAACGAGATAATATTTGTAAAGCTCTTAGCGCAGTGCCTGGAACATAATAAGTATTTAATAAATGCTTGTTTCCTTCCTTCCTTCTCTGCTAGATAGAGGCCCAGGTCCTGCCTTTTCTTCATTCCTGGGGTCATTTGGGCTTTGATTCTCTAGGAAAGAATCACTTGGGGAAAAAGTGTGAATCGTACCCGACAAGGGCCATCCAGGTAGTAGCCCATCTACTACTTTAATTTTTCTTACTTTTTTTTACTTATTTGTGGGGGGGGGTGGTTAGAGGAAGGCAACTGGGGTTAAGTGACTTGCCCAGGGTCATGCAGCTAGTAAGTTTCTGAGACCAGATGTGAACTTGGGTCCTCCTCACTCCAAGGCCAATACTCTATCCCTACGCCACCTAGCTGCCCCCTCTCCCATTACTTTAAGAAAGATTCTTGGTGACCCTAGTTTCATCTATTCCCAAACAGGAATTTCCAGGCATCTCCCTACTTCCCAGTGCTTCCCTATCTGGAGTGATTATCTATAGAACATAGAATGCCAGATTTGCAAGAGCTCCTAAAAATCATCTGGTCCAACTCCCTTATTTTACAGATGAGGAAACTAAGAGTTAGGAAGGGGGGAAATAACTTGCCCAAGGTAAGAAAGGCAAGCCAAGCAGTTGAATCCAAAATGGCTAAACTTCCCTCGCCAAAAACGTTCTTTTTCATAGCATTAAACATAGTATCGTAGCATCGATATGGCGTTCTAAGGTTCTCAAAGCACATAACGTATGCAATCTCGTTTGTTTCTCACACTTTGTCATTGCTGTTCTGCCTTCATTTTCTAAGAGGACCAATGACGTTATAGACGTGAGCCCTGAGAGATAGGTGCCATTTTTATCCTCATTTTACAGATGAGGAACCTGAGGTAAGTAAAAGTTCAATAATTTGCCTAAAGGTCATAAGTATCTGAGGCAAAATGCAAATTCTTGTCTTCCTGACTCCAAGACCAGTGCTCTATTCAGCAGCCTACAACCTCTCCCTCTTCACTATTGTTTGGTTATGTCCCAACTATTTCTCCCCACCACCAGCTCTACTCCTATTAAACCAAAGCTTCCCCTTCCATGGCTCTTCTCTGTCAGCTAGCTTTCCCAATGGAAAGGGAAAATTAAATAATGGTAGCATCACCCAGACATTTGAATAGCATCTTATTTCGCTAAGATACTAGTTAACTAGAGTCGTCTGTCTCTAAATCCAACATTCTTTTAACTACTAATTCAAACTAGGGGTGTTCCAGAGGACTAGCACTTATGGTGTGGGGGCTTGCCGAGCTCATCCACATTTGGTGTCCACCTGTCACCCAACTCTCACCTGTGGCTCGAAGAAGCTGTAGCATTTGCAGTGGCCACACCCCAGTAAAACTGTCAGGGGTGTATGGGCTAAACCAAGGTTGAAGGTAATCCAGGGGTCTCAAACCTGTTGTCGAGTTAGGGGGATGTCTATCCCAAGCACATGAAAACTTCCCCTGGTGGGATGGGCAGATGAGAACAATTTGTTCCAATGGCTGACAAGGCGGCTGAATCTGGCGCCATGGAGCGCTTAGAGCTTGGTCAGACATCAAAGATGCTGAGGGCATCCGCTGCATCTTGGGCCATCGACAATCCCTTGGCTTTTATCCTGCACTGTACTTAGATGACTGGAAGAGAAAGCAAGGCTGACAACTTTGTGCAACTCTGCCTCGCTTAAAATTCACATGTAAGTCAAGACATCACCACGATGTCATTGGTCCACTTGGAAAATGAAAGACCAGCAACGATTCAAACTAAAGAGTTTTTTGGCTGAGGCCCCTGTCTTGTCAGTCTGGCCCCTTCTAGGGCATTTGCCTAAAGGTCATAAGTGTCTGAGGCATCAGAGGCATCTGAGCCCCAGGGGAAAACAAAACTGAAATCCAAAAGAAAGGGTTAAAAGTGGTAGGATTTCCAGGTGGCTGAGGATAGAGCTTGGGGGTTGGAGGAGGGGAGAGAGGGAGGAGCTGGAGGGAGGAGAGATTCAATATGGCTCTGGTCACACCTTACACTATGCTGGCTCATCATGAAGCCCGCCCCATTCTCCCTGGGGGCCCTTAATGCTAGAACTGGGGAAAGAGGACTAGACCAGGGATGGAGAACCTGAGGCCTTGAAGCCATTTGTGGCCTTCTAGGTCCTTGAGTCCACGTTTTACACAAATCCTTTTATTAAGGGGCTTTGTTCTATGAAGTTTAGATTTAGTCAAAGGGCTGCACTTGAGGACCTAGAGGACCACATGGCCTCAAAGCTGCAGGTTCCCCATCCCTGGACTAGAGCCAACAGGCAGCACTGTGCTAGTAAATGTTAACATCCAGCTCTCCAAAAAGCAGGACATACTTTTAATTTACTGTGTTTTATTAACGTTTTCTCCATCACTCTTGTTCAGTCATTTTCAGTTGTGTCTGACTCCAATTCTTCATGACCCCATTTGGAGCTTTCTTTGGCAGTGGTGCTTTGGAGTAGTTTGCCATTTCTTTCTCCAGATTATTTTACAGATGACTACTGAGGGCCTTTCCAGCTCTAAATCTATGATCCTCTGATCTCATGTACTACTGACAGACAACAGCATGTATGGACTTGTTGTTCAGTCGTTTTCAGTCATGTCCAACTCTTTGTGAACTCATTTAGGGTTTTCTTGGCAAAGATACTGAACTGGTTTGCCGTTAGCTTCTCCAGCTCATTTTTACAGATGAGGAAACTGAGGTAAATAGGGTTAAGTGACTTGCCCAGGGTTACACAGCTAATAAGTGTCTGAGGCCAGCTTTGAACACAGGAAGAAGAGTCTTTCTGACTCCAGGCCCAGGGTTCTATGTACTATGCCATCTAGCTGCCTCTATCACTTTCTTAAGTCTAGACAATCAGCAAAATAATCAATTAAGCCTTAATTTGTAGCATTTGCTGATTTCTGAGGCTTGAACTGAAAATTTGACCCTTGGCTTCATGGCTTTGCTGGTTTCTACTGTGCCTTTTCCTGTGCCAATTGCCCTAGGAGAAAGGCAGCCTTGGAGATACCAGACTTTGTCAGTATGTTGATGGTCTAGGGGTGGAAAACAGAAAATGTTAGCATCTATCCTGAAGGAAGAAAGAACCATCTAATTGAAACAGATTTTTGTCCCTGGGCTTGATTTTTGGTCTTTGTGACTTTTGTCATCCCTGGTGCCCCTGAAAGAATAATCCCCACCCTAGTAGGCCATTAGATGTACCATTCAGAGGAAAGAAATCTATACAAATAAAAGGATTAGAGTCACTCAAGAGTTTAAAATAAGGATTAGTTAGCTAATCCACATTTAAAGGGCAACAAATAATAAAAGATAATGCTGACTCTCCCCATTCAAATTTATTCCAGGGTGTAACCACCTTCAAAAGCAATCTTCCCTTCCTCCAATTATATACATTATATATAGATATAGATACACATACGTACATATATACATATAATACACATAGAGATATATACACATACATACATACATACATACATACATATGTAAAGTAACTCAGAATTCATCTCAGAGGAAAGGCACAAGTATTAAAGGTTACCAAGAAAGGCTTATTGCAGAAGGTGAGATTTTAGCGAGACTTAAAGAAAGCCAGTGAGACCGGGGGGCAGAGATGAGGAGGGAGAGAATTTTAGGCATGGGGCACAGCCAGTGAAAACGCCCGGAATCAGGAGATGAGTGTCTTGTTTGAGAAACATGGAAGAAGAACGGCGAGGAGGCCCATGTCAGCAGACTAGAGAGTACCTGGAGGAAAACGCAATGGAAGAAGACTGGAAAGGTAGGAAGGGGCAAGGTTATCAAGAACTTTAAAAGTCAAACAATTTTATATTTGATTCTGAAGGTGATTGGGAGCCATTGGACTTGGAGTGGGGAGGGAAGAATGATAGTCAGACCTGTGCTTTAAGATCAATTTGTTTTGTTTTGTTTTTGTTTTGGGGAGGCAATCAGGGTTAAGTGACCTGCCCAGGGTCACAAAGTTAGTTAAGTTTTTGAGACTGAATTTGAACTCAGGTCTTCCTGATTCCAGGCCTGATAGTCTATCCACTGTGCCGCCTAGCTGTCCCAAAATGAGAGCTGGTAGAGTATGAATCAAGATTTGAGTTTAAATCTTACCTCAGACACTTTGTTGTTGTTGTTCAGTCATTTCAGTTGTGACCTACTCTTTGTGACCCCATTTGGGTTTTTCTTGGCAAAGATACTGGAGCACTCAGCCATTTCCTTCTCCAGGTCATTTTCCAAATGAGGAAACTGAGGCAAATAGAGTTAAGTGATGTTACAACAATGTGGCTAGCAGCTGCTGTAGGGGTGTAAGACCCAACAAGACCACCTACAAGAGCTCCCAGCACAGGTTCTTTGATCTGCTTTTCCAAGGAAAGCAACTTTAAGGGGTTAACAATCTCACTTTAATCAAACATACATATATCATTCACTTAGTTCAGGGGGGAAAGCCAGCACCCTGAGCTTCAGAGCAAATACAAATAGAAATTATAAGCAGAAGATATCAATAGATCAAATAACAATTCAACAGACAGTCTTTGTCTGATCAAGACATCACATACGTAGTTACCAAAAAGAGAAGCACCAACATCTGGGTTTTCTTCAAAGCCGGGGGCTCCAGCAGCTACATCGGACCAGAGTCTCCACACCAACACTCTTCCAGTGAGTGAGAGCCTCAAACAAAATGCTAACCTCAGAGTTTATATAACCTCTTAAGGGCCCAAAGGCTTCACACCTAATCAGCAAAAGGGTATGAGCCTGGGGCTTTACACCTAGTTAGCAAAAGGGTGTGGGCCTGGGGCTTTGCACCTAGTAAGGCTTAATCAAAGGTACTTGATTACTTTAGCATTCTAAAAGAGAAAACAGTAAAAAAAAAAAAAAAGTTCCACTCTAATTACCAATACAAGTGACTTGCCCAGGATCACCCAGCTGGTAAGAGTCTAAGGCCACATTTGAACTCAGGTCTTCCTGACTTCAAGCCTGGCACTCTATCCACTGTGCCACCTGGCTGCCCTTAAGATCACTTTAACAACTGAGTGGGGAATGGAATGGAGTAGAGAAGAGACTTGAGGCAGGGATATCAACCAACAGGCTATTATAATAGTCCAGGCATGAGACGATGACCAGGGTGGTGGCAGTAACAGAGGAAAAGAGGCATGTAGCCAAGACATCATGAAGGGAAGATGGACAGAAGTTGGCCAGACATCAGATGTTGGGGAGAGAGTATGATGGATCGTGTAGGTTTCAAGCCTGGGTGACTAGGAGGATATCAAGAGCCTCAACAATCATAGAGGTTGGGAAGAGGAGAGTTTAGAGGGAAAAGAAGGGATAAGTTTGGGATGTGTTGAGCCAAAGATGTCTGTGGGACCTCCAGGGCGAGATATCCAATAGGCTGTTGGAAATGTTAGACTAGACATCGGTTAGGGCTGGATAAATAAAACCACATTATCATGAATCTATGGCAGCTGATGAGATCACCAAGCAAACCGTATAGAGAGAAAAGAGAAGAGGACCTAGGATAGAGCCTCTAAGGACACCCACAATGACTTGCTGAGGCCCAGAGGATGGCCCAGCCAAATGGCCCAAGAGGAGGAGAACCTGGAGAGAGCAGTGCTTCAAAAACCTGCAGAGAAGAGAGTTATCCAGAAGAGAGTTATCAGCTGTGTCCAAGGTGGCAGAGAGGTCCAAAAGGATGAGGGCTGAGAAAAGGCCACTATAAAATAGGCTGTAAGAGCTTAGAGTATGAAATGTTCGAACTGCAAGTGATCTTAAAATGAAAGAATGGAGGTTAGAGCTGCAAGGGTTCTTAAATATCCAGCCCTTTCCTTATATAAGAGACCCCTCTACACACATTTCAGCCATTATTTAAATATCTCCAAGTGATAGAAATCACAGTCTCAAGATGCAATCCACTCAGTGGCTGAATGGCTCTGATTGTCTTTCTTATATTGAGCTGAAATATCGAACTGGACCTTCTATCCCCTACTTCAAGCAAAACAATTTTAGTCCCCCTTCTACAGGACAACTAGCCTTCAAATGCTTAGACAGCAACGTTTGATCCTCTTAAGTTTTTTCTTCTCCAAGCTCCCCAATTGCTTCGACTTGTCCTCACACAGGAGGTGATAATGTCTAAGGCGGTGAGGGAAGCTCAGCAGGAGCAGCTATCTGAGGGTTACTGAGCCTTGGGAGGAGCAGCGTCCATTTTGGATTCTCAGATAACTGCCTGGGACCTGGCTCTTGTGTTGAATCAAAAGGAAGAGGAGTGATCCAAATGTGCGTTCCCGATTCCTCTGTCATGGGCTGACTGGCAGATCAACACCAGGTCACCTGGTTTGGTGGGAAAGGGGAGGTGTGGTCTCCTCCTTCTAGATTTTTATGGTCTTGTTAGTAATGAATTCTTACATAGGACCCTTCTTATCTCTAGCCCCACCCTAGTTTGGAATGTAGGGTAGGAGGAGAATAAGAGGGAGTCTAAATCCAGAGAAGGACACAAGGACCATAGCTGTTCTGCTTAGGTTGGAAGAAGCCTCAAGGCCATCCCCTACCCATCCCACCCTCCTTATAAGCATATCCCACAAACACCGAAAGTTCGATACTGGATTTAATTGTTTTATTTCTCTAATAGTCCTATCCCACCTCCTCTCAGCCACCTTCAGGACACTGGATTACAGAATTTAGAATCAGAAGAAACCTTGGAGAGGATGTACTTAGTCCAACTCTCCCACAACTCTGGTCCAGAACAGTAAAAGGAGTAGAGACAGGACTCAAACCCAGATCTTCTGACCCAAAACAAAAGTTCTTTTGCTGCTACATCAGTGCAAAGGGAGAATTCTGTTTTTTCTGCTCTCTTGTTTCTCAGGAGTGAAGCAAAAAGTCCAGCAGGTCATGGGAGCTGACCCCGTGTTCAGAGTACAATGGGAACTTCCTGGAGGCAGGACAGAGTGGGTGAGGTTTGTTGTTTCTGCTCTATTTAAACAAGGACACCTTCCAGTATTTTGGCCATTTCAGAAAACCAGCTCAGGTTCTACCGTTCACATTGAGGACTTCTGGGCCAACCTTTTTTTCCAGGCTAGTTAGGTCCCAGGCCCAAGTTGGCCCTATCAATCAAATGGAAGGTAGGTTAGAAGTCTTTCAATGCCTTCGTGTAGACCCTCTTTGTCCTTGAGGCAGGCCCCATGGTGTCTTTGAAGACAAAGTCCCAGAGAACTTGTATCCAGGAATGGTGGTGTGGCAGGTTGTCATAATATTCAGGGGCAATTTTCCGCACCTCGAGAGGAAAGAGAGGAAAGAGTCAGTCAGAGCCATACAACGCTACAGCTGAAAAGAATTTAGGCAGGGCTGGAATGTGGCATAGAGGCTGCAGGTTCCTCAGCCCTGCTTTAGAGAGTATAAGATTTAGAGCTGAAAAGGACTTTACTGATGACCCAGGTGATCATTTTAGAGATGAGGCTCAAGGTCACAGACAGCCAGTAGCAGAGTGAGACCTGAACATAGGTCTCCTGACTGCTATTCTTGGACCATTTCTGCTACTGTCTTCCCCAGATGACTTCTGAGAAAGGCTGACAATCTACACTAGCAGCTAGCCAGTCTCTCAGCAGGAACCTTAATTTCCTCATCTATAAAATGGGGGAATGTTGTCAGGAAAAATGCTTAAAATCTTAAAACATTTTAGAAATGTCAACTGTTATTAGTACTTTTAATGTACAAGGTGTATATCACACATGAAGAGAGAATTGGAGTGAATCATACCTCCCTGTGTCCAGGCCTCTCACATCTAATGGGAAAAATGATCCAACCCCTTCACTTTACCTGTCCAAGGTAATAAATAAGGTGGCAACCAAGCTGGGGCTAGAACCTAGGTTCTTTAATTGCTAGTCCAAAGCCCTTCCAAAGCAAAGACTGCAGAGACTGTGCATGGATCTACCAGTCTCCACTCCCCTCTACATCACTCTGCTCTTTCACTGCAGAAAACATAAGACTTTGGGAGTACAATGGGATGTAAAGGTGGTTGGAACTTGAGAGTGGTCTTCAGTATTTCAGGGTCTAGCCCAGGGGTAGGGATCCTGCAGCCTCAAGGCAGTGGGCAGCACTTGAGGGCCTAGTGGGCCTCGAGGATGCAGGTTCCCCTGGCCTAGCCTATGAAATAAGGATTAGATTTGTCCAGCTCGGGCCCGGAAGCAAAAAAACGAACAGTGAATTGGAGTTGCAAAGAGGCTTAATGTAACAGACAGAGCTAGCCACAAAGCAGAATGGCTTGCCTTGGGAACATATCAGCTTCCCTCTGTCATTAGAAGCTGTGGAAGCTGGGCAATGTAGGGAGAATTCCTGTTTAGATACAGGTCTATCTCCACGGTCCATCTCAGCTCTGAAATCCTAGTTCCTTGTGTACTTTTCCCCAACCTATCTATTCTGATGACACTCTGTTCTCAAAGTAAAGTGACTGGTCTCCAATATTTTATACATCAGTGGGAATGATCCACTGTAGGTCCTGTAGGGGTAAAGCAGAATTAGCACTCAAGTTGTAGTCAGAGTATGTGGGTTTAAATCCCACTTCTAATGATGTCCACCTATGGAACCTAGGACAAGTCACTTAGCCCCCCACCCCGGGCTTTAGTTTTCCCATATGTCACATCAGGGGGTTGGACTAGGTGGCCTCTGAGATGCCTTCCAGCTCTAGTTCTAGGAGCCTGTGAGGCCTCGCCCAAGGGCTTTGTGCTTTTAGCTCGGCCTATGAGTATGAAAGGTTTGACATACTCATCCTTCCTTTTCTGTGGCCTCTAGAATCCACAGTTGCCACTGTCTATACACAATAGACAATCTAGATCATCAGTGGTCCCCAAGGAGCCTGAGATATCCTAACTCACGGGTCCAAGCCTGACTTAGGAGTGCAAAGCGGTGTCAGATAGTGACAAGAATGCTATTCAGCAGAGCTTAGGCAAGTCTCTTCTCTCCAGGTCTCTGTGTCTTCCTCTGTCCCAAACCAGTAGCAGCAATAACTCACATCATCTACCACTTTAAGATTTACAAAGCTCTGTCCTTACAGCACCACTTTCAAGTGGGACAGTATTTGGTTTTGTTCGGTTGTTTCACTCAAATCCGACTTTTTGTGATCCCAATTTGGGGTTTACATGGAAAAGTCACTGGACTAGTTTACCATTTCCTTCTCCAGCTCAAAACTGAGGCAAACACGGTTAAGTGACTTGCCTAGAGTCACACAGCTAGCAAGTATTTGCATTCAGATTTGAACTCAGGTCTTCCTGACTCCAGGCCTGGAGTTCTATCCACTGTACCACCTAGCTCCCTAATGATGGTATTATTATCTCCATTTTAAGGTAGAAAAATTGAGGCCCTGAGAGGTATAATGACTTGCCTTATACAAATAGCTGCACGGCTAACATCAGAATTTAAACCTAAGTCTCTTTACCTCCAGACCCAATATCCTTTCCACTTCATAATGTCAATAAGGACTTTGGACCAAGTAATCCCTGAGGTCTTCCTAAGAAAGCAGGTGGTACAGTGAAAAAAACCTTGGACTTGGAATCAGAGGACTAGGGTTCAACAAAAGTAAGTCACAACAAAACTGCTACCAGTGCAATGACCAGTCTTGATTCCAACCCAATCTCTTCCACTGAGAGAGGGGCAGGATATGGACATGGAATGCTACAGTGCGTTTTGCATCAATTATTGGGGTGTATGTATGTGTGCGTGCATGCGTGTGTGTGTGTGTGCGCATGCGCATGCATTTTAAGCTTTAGATTTTAGTTCTTGGACCTGGCATAGACTAGCTGTGTGATTTTGGATGCCGGTTTTCTTAACAATAAAAAGAAAGAGTTTTAAAATAACTTGCATGACCTCCCCATAACTTGCACAGGGTAAAGAACATGCAAGGTTGTTATCAGGAAAGTACTTTGTATCCTGTAAAACACTATATATGGGAGTGCTACTTCCTACCTATGTGACCTTTAGGCAAGTCATTTGACATCTAGGGGCCTCAAGTTCTTCACCAGCAAAATGAAAGGGCATTTGAGGTCCCTTTCCAGCTCAGAATCCCGAATGGTAGCTAAATTCCCTTTAACTAAGAACAACCACCCCTCCAGATTTAAGCCCCTCCCAATCCTACCCTTCTGAGGAGGATTCCACAGGAGCCACTTTTCCCCCCTTGGCCTCCCTACCCTCCATGCTCTACCTGGGCCTCAAGGGAAACTGGGAATTCAGTCTGGGAGTCAGGGATAAAATCTGGACCCAGAGGGAGGGAGTTCACTTGCTTGCTGGCTTGCTTCCTGATACCTGGCCTCTGGACCAAATGGGATGGCTCCAGAGGAGAAAACTATGCTAGTGACTTTGCACAGCCTCCTTCACTTAAATCGAATCACTTGCAAGTCATGGCATCACCTTCCTGATTCCGAGAACGAAGGGCAAACAACCACCATCCTGCCGCTCCAGTCTTTTAGGTGTTTTTAGTAGGTGTTCCCAGCTTGATCTGCCTCAGTGCAAAAGCCAAAGCAAGTCCCTGGGGCTATTTACTACTTCCTTAGAGAGAATTTTTATTGGGCAACTGAAATAACTCAGCTGGAAGGAAATTGAAAAGGAAAATTCTGTGTTCCATAGAAAACAGAATTTCATAACAAGTGGAAGAAGACTTAAGAGCTCACGGAGGACTACACTGTGGTCATCTTTGAGGAACTCTTCCCCTCCCTGCCACCTTAGCAACCAGCCTAAGGTTAGGCACAGAACAATAAATACTTCATTTTGAGGATCTATTTGAGGAGGTGATCTGTGGATTCTTTCAATTTCTGTTTTGCCCTGTGGCTCTAGCATATCAGGGCAGTTCTCCTTGATAATTTCTTGAAAGATGATATCTAGGCTCTTTTTTGATCATGGCTTTCAGGTAGTCCAATAATTTTTAAATTCTCTCTCCTGGATCTATTTTCCAGGTCAGTGGTTTTTCCAATGAGATATTTCACATTGTCTTCCATTTTTTCATTCCTTTGGTTCTTTTTGATAATATCTTGATTTCTCATCAAGTCACTAGCTTCCACTTGCTCCAATCTCATTTTTAAGCTAGTATTTTCTTCAGTGGTCTTTTGGACCTCCTTTTCCATTTGGCTAATTCTGCCTT
>CM053625.1:9682390-9694878 GCA_028646595.1 Phalanger gymnotis
GCTCAAAATCACTACTGATTAGAGAAATGCAAATCAAAACAACTCTTAGGTACCATATCTCTCCTGTCAGATTGGCTAAAATGACAAAACAGGAAAATGATAAATGCTGGAGAGGATGTGGGAAAATTGGAACATTGTTACATTGCTGGTGGAGTTGTGAACTAATCCAGCTATTCTAGAGAGCAATTTGGAACTATGCCCAAAGGGCTATAAAAATGTTCATACATTTTGACCCAGCAATACCACTTCTAGGGTTGTATCCCCAAGAGATCACACAAGTGGGAAAAGGACCCATATCTACAAAAATATTTATAGCGGCTCTTTTTGTGGTAGCTAAGAACTGGAAATCAAAGGGATGCCCATCAATTGGAGAATGGCTGAACAAGCTCTGGTAGATGAAGGTAATGGGATACTATCGTGCTATAAGAAATGGAGATGATACGGACTTCATAACAACTTGGAAAAACCTACACGACATAATGCTGAGTGAGTGGAATAGAGCCAGGAGAACATTATACACAACCACAGATATGTGCATTCTGTGAGGACTAACCCTGACAGACTTTGCTCTTCTCAGCAACACAAGGTACAAAGACAACTCCAAAGGACTCATGATGGAGAATACTATCTACATCCTGAGAAAGAACTATGAAGTATGAGTGCAGATTGAGGCACACTTCATGTTCGCCTTTTTTCCCCTTTTTTTTCTCTCTTTTGTTTTTGGGGTGTTTTTTTTTTGGTTCTG
Organism: Phalanger gymnotis; assembly: GCA_028646595.1. Taxonomy (NCBI): domain Eukaryota; kingdom Metazoa; phylum Chordata; class Mammalia; order Diprotodontia; family Phalangeridae; genus Phalanger; species Phalanger gymnotis. The sequence continues at coordinate 9,683,136 of CM053625.1, forward strand.
TTTCTACTGTCTCATGATTCATTCCATTGGTCATAATTCTTCTCCACAACTTGACTAGTTTGTAAATTAATTCAATATGAAGTTATACATGGAAGATATATGGGATTCCATGCCATCTTCGGGAGGGGGGGGAAGGAGGGAAGAAAATCTGGAACTCAAAATTATGTAGAACCAAGTGCTGTAAACTAAAAATAAAAAAAAAATTAAAACTTGCAAAAAAAATGCTTTCTCTCAAATGGCTGATTCCTCTTGGAACCTAACCTGCTTCTGAGGGGTGTCAATCCTCGATAAATGCCTATACTTGGATTAGAGGTGCTCTGATTCTGAATTTTTTTGAGACAGTGCCGCCACAATGCACCATGAAACTGCAACACTAGAATCAAATCACACCTATAACATGACCTACGTTACCTTGGCAAAGTTATTTAAACCTCATGGCGCCTTAGTTGGGGAGCTAAGTGGTACAGTGCAGAGTGCTGGGCCTGGAGTCAGGAAGACTCATCTCCCTGAGTTCAGATCCAGCCTCAAACACTTCCTAGCTGTGTGGCCCTGGGCAAGTCACTTAACCCCATTGGCATTAGTTTCCTCAACTATAAAAAGAGCTAGAGAAAGAAATGGCAAACCACTCCAGTGTCTTTGCTAAGAAAACCCCAAATGGTGTCACAAAGAGTCAGACACAACTGAACAAGTGCCTTAGTTTCCTCGTATGTAAAATGAGGAGATGAAACTAGATGGCCTCTGAAAACACCCCCAGTTCTAAGGCCTATTCTTCTGGAAAATGTATGAGTGAAAATATAAGAAGGGACAACCATGTGTCAAGAATGGGGGATAATTAGGCTAGGTGGTGCACCAGCCCTGGAGTCAGGAGGACCTGAGTTCAAAACTCAGACACTTGACACACTTACTAGCTGTGTGACCTTGAGCAAGTCACTTAACCCCAATTGCCCTGCCTTCCCCCCCTCCAAAAAAAAAGAGGGATAATTAACCAATAAAGAGCCCAAATATTTCATTGTTATTCAGCTGTGTCCAACTCTACATGACACCATGGACTTTTTGTTCATGAGGTTTCATTTGGCAAAGACACTGAAGCTGTTTGCCTTTTCCTTCTCTAGTGTGCCCTTGTTTTACAGATGAAGAACTGAGGCAAATAGGGGTTAAGTGACTTGCCCAGGGTCACACAGCTAGTGTCTGAAGCCGAATTTGAACTCAGATCTTTCTGGTTCCAAGCCTGGTGCTCTATCCACTTCATTACCTAGATACTTCGATATTCCATTAGGATCCTTGTAATGTCAGAAGTAAAACAAGAAAGGAACCTAGCAGAGTGAATGAATACCCCTCACCCCATCACAAATTTTGAGGGGAATCACGTAAGTCACACTCGATGAGGTAGACAGGGACTGATGGATTTATAGCAGCATTCCTGGAGGAAATACCCAAATTTCTAAGATCCCAGATGCATTTGAGGATCGATTAGCAACAAGCAGAGGCAGAGTTTCTCTCTTACTCCTGTTTCTTATTTAGAGAAGGGTGATCTTTCTTCGTTTCTCTTTTTACCACTATCCCTGCACCATGCCCTTCCCCCTCCCCACCAAAGGAATTCAAAAACTAACTTGCTTTTTTCATCCAACCAAGCTGGGCCAACAAAACTAGGATCTTTATTGCTTTGCTTCATCTTTCCAGAGATCCTTTCAATTTACTATTAAAGGTTTTGAAAGCTAAGACCACATGCAACGTAGGTAGTTACCTGACTGAGCCGGTTTTCATTCAGATGACCAATGGTTAGTGTCCTTGTCCATCTGCTAAAATGTTTCCATTGTGAGGATGACATTTATTTTAATAAATGTACATCTCTCTTTTCAAAGATGGACCTATGAGAGTAAGAGTCCTTAGGTACAATTGACCGAAAGACTTGGGGAAATTTGTAAAAGAAATATGTCCATGAGGAGAATCTTACTAATAGCAATTGCCTTTGCCTTTCTGAATGTTGGTTTACTGATATCCTAAATGAAGATAAGCATCTTGTATCACTTTCTTACAGGGTTATTTGTGAGGAAAACAGTAAAAGCACGTGAGAAATGGGAGCTGTTTCTATTGAGAGGGGTGGTAATTGGGAAGGGGGTCCCAGCTGCCTCAAACAGTACATATAGCTTGGGTATAGCAAAGGAGCCCACATTCCCAATCTGGGAACTATAAGTAACAGGCCTGGCTCCAAGCATCGAATCCATAGTTGGCATGAGACAGAGCAGGATTCCAAGGAACCTACAACCAAATCAGTTCCAAGCTAACCCAAAAATGCAGGACTCAAGCAAAGAGAAAGTGGGGGTGAGAAGGAAGGAAGGAAGACCAGAGACACAGAAAGAGATGACCTCTAAAGGTCAACAGCTTCCCATTTACTGAAGGTGTGGAAGTGGAAGTTGGAAGTTGGATGACTACCTGTTAGTGGTATTTATTATAGGGGAGTTTAGTTATTGGCTGAACTAGAAACTACTAAGATCCCTTCCAACTCTCAGGTTCTGTGATTCTACAAACGATGGACAAAGGATTCACAGAGAAGGATGGTGGATTTAGAGCTGGGATAACAGGTGAAGAAACTGAGTCCCAGAAAGAGGTGAAGTGACTTACCAAGGTCACACAGGTAATATGTGGCAGACTTGGGATGGGCAATCAGAAGATTGGGAACTAGAAGGAACTTCAGGTATTATCTCCTCCAATCTCTTCATTCTACAGAAGAAGAAACTGAGGCCAGAAGAAAGAAGTGGCTCTATGTACATGGAAGTGGCAGTTTAGGAACGCTGGGCTCATGGCTCTAAATTTGATGCTGTTGCTACTACTCCACACCTTGGGAAGAATTGAAGAGGAAAAGGGAAGCACTGAGAGAAGCCAAAGACTATAGCAACATTTAAATTAAGCAGAGCTGGGCAGCCAGGTGGCACAGTGGACAGAGTGCCAGGCCTAGAGTCAGGAAGACCTGAGTTCAAATCCAGCCTCAGACACTTCCTAGCTGTGTGACTCTGGGCAAGCCACTTAACCCTGCTTGCCTCGGTTTACTTCTCTGTAAGATGAGCTGGAGAAGGAAATGGCCAACCACTCCAGTATCTTTGCCAAGGAAACCCCAAATGGGGTCACAAAGAAAGAGTCAGATACAACAACCACAGACGATAACCATATCATTCCTCACTTAATCTCTCTTGTCATTCCCTGTTCCTATGAAAGGTTGATTCTCTGAGCAATGGAATTAGCTGAATTAAGCAATGAAGAATTTTAAAAACTAAGGCACGAGTAACATGATCCTTTTGGTTTGGGGTTTTCTTCAATCAGCCTTAAAGCCTCTTGACCTGATTTTGTCCTTATAGGGACTGTTCATTTGAATCCCCAGGCTCTGTGTAATCATCTTCACTCTTTCATCAGCTGGGATGGACTTAACTATCATTCTCTATGCATACTTCTCTCTGTACATTAAATATATAGAGATATATAGATTTTACAGAGATATATGTGAGCGTGTGTCTCACCTCTCCCTCACAGAGGCCTGCTCTCTTCCTTTAAGACACAGCTCAAGCACCATTCTCTGTGAGAAGCCTTCCTCATCCCCCCAACTTCCCTTCTAAACTACATTTAAGTAGTTTGTATATATTTGTATTTATTCATTTAATATTTAAGCTACATACATTTATAATTGTGCTTGTCTCCTCATCAGAATCTAAGCTCCCTTCAAGTAGGTATGGTTTTTCATTCATCATATCTGTATCCCCAGTGCCTAGGACATACTCCTTCTTGTTCAGCCGATGGGGTCTTCTTACCAAAGGTACTGGGGTGGTTTGCCATTTCTTTCTGCAGTGGATTAAGGCAAATAGGTTAAGTGACTTGCCCAGAGTCAAAGAGCTAGTGTCTGAGGTCGGATTTCTGGCATAATATCCACTGAACCAGCTCACTGCCCCTGCAGCACATAGGAGTATTTGATAAACACTTTTTGATTGATTGAGGTCAGTTCAGCTCAGATTGAGCCCTGCTTGTGGATCTAATCAGCTCACTTGTCCCCAAATGTGTTAGGAAGGTTTTCCTTACATCTAACTCAGAGATTAAGAAGAAATAGCATTTCTATCACACTTTAAGGTTAGCAAAGCACTTTACATATGTTATCTCAACAATCCTGTGAAGCAGGTGCTATTTGGGGGAGGGGGGTAATTGGGGTTAAGTGACTTGCCCAAGGTCACACAGCTAGTAAATGTGTCAAGTGTCTGAGGTCGGATTTGAACTCAGGTCCTCCTGACTCCAGGGCCAGTGCTCTACTCACTGTGCCATCTAGCTGCCCTGAAGTAGGTGCTATTAATATCCCCAGTTTATATAGATGAGGAAACAGAGGTTAAGAGAGATGTTCAGAGTCACATAGACATGAGTGTTTGGGGCGAGATTTGAACTCTGGCCTTCTGACTTCTTGACTTCAAGTCCAGCATTCTATCCACTATATATAAAAATACCTAAGAGCATCAGAGAAATGCAAAACAAAATGCCCTTCAAGATCCATGCGGGAAGGTTGGCTTGGGGGGGTCAGAGACAGCTGGCAAATGGCGGTGGGAGGAGAAATTAGCAGTGGTTTTGTGGTATTTACACTAGGCTTTAATGGAATTGGCAGAAATTTAAGAGGTTAAGAGGGGAAAGAGTATAGACATTGATTTGAGCATAGATAATATTGTGGGCAAAAGCATAAATGCCAGCCAGGGTAGAATGTGGAGAACAGTCTGGTTTGGCTGGAATATAGATTATGTGGGAAAGCACACCCAGCATTGGCAGTGTAGCCATAACTTTCTAATACTAGTAAAACAAAAGTGGCAACCTACAAGTGAAACACGCCAAAGTGGCACAACAGAAAGTGTTGGCATGGAGTCAGGAAGACTCATCTTCCTGAGCTCAAATCTGGCCTCAGACACTTTCTAGTTGTATAACTCTGGGCAAGTCATTTAACCCTGTTTGCCTCAGTCTCCTCATCTGTAAAATGAGTTGGAGAAGGAAATGGCAAAGCACTGCAGTATCTTTGCCAAGAAAACCCTAAATGGGGTCACAAAGAGGCAGGCCACAGAAACAAACGAACAAAAACAACAAAGGTTGTGATATACTTGTCATATACTCATGAAATACTTCTAAACACATCTGGGAAGTGTCTAGATTCTCAGATGTCTAGTGCATAAATTTTGTATAGTTGTGTGTGTGGGGGGGGTATTATCTTGTTTTCTGTGAATGTCTGGCACATTGCAATCCTCAAATGGGACTATCTTTGTTGTGTTGACACAATCAGTGGCTACTTATACATTCAGCAGCAACACTTTAGAAAGTTTTATCAGCCAGCAATATCTTCAGTTCAGAAGTATTCAAAAGTCAGATGCAAGAATGGATTTAAATTTAAATATAAATAGGAATAAATATATAAAATGCATTTTATGTCTTTATATATTATAAATTATATATTTATGTGTTATAAAGTATAACTTATAAAATATAAATAAATATGAATATAAAGATTGAACTTCAGGTGGTTGTAGGGTTAGTGATTGCTTATTGAATTAGTTGTGATGTTAGCACTGCATGTGCTGTGCATGCTCTGATTTTATTAAGGTAAAAAGTTGAATTTCAGAGTCTCCTTTTCTCTGTTGCTCTCCTTTGCAGCCCAATATTAGGTGAAATAAATAAAGATTACTTTGTAAAAAATCTCTGATGTTGCTTTCGCCTCACCGATAGGAGAATTTTAAGTTTTTATCCTAACTTTCGGTACAGATAAATTGTTTCATAGAAATACGCTAAGGGCTTTTTAGTGGCTCAAGTCAGTGGCCATTTAGATAATGGTAAGGCTGGATTCGGAGTTGAAAATTCCACATTTGTCTCCAACCTTGTACATGTTCGTGACCTCTCTTTGTGTAAAATGAGTGGGAGCTGTTGGATAATCTTTTAAGATTCTATCCAACTTTTATTGACAGAAAACAGAGACACGGGTGATAAAAGGGGATGGGTATGTGGATACGTAAGGGGAAAGAATTCAGGCTCAGTTCCATTGGACTGCCATGCCGACATGGCTGGGGGAGTTATTTCTACAGTATATAATCCAGTTTGTTAGCTTTCTTTAAGAGTCCAATTCAACTCTGTTCTAGAAACAAGTTATTAAGTACCTATTCTGTGTTCCTTATCAAGATAAGGCTGGAAAAGGGAGCTGGCATGGGGCCAAGGCCTTGGCAGAGGGTAAAGAATGATGAACTTTTCTCTCGACTAGATGAGGCCAGCCTCCTGACTCATTCAGTCACTGGCTCACAGGATTTCCCTATGCTAACAATGCACTACATACCTCCCATAGGACCCCCTTCACAGGCAACAGGTGCCAAAGCTGGCCAACAGGTTTCAGATCCCTCAGGAGAGTAACCCTGCCCAAGTTTAATGAGTAACTCGCTTGTCCTCAAAAGGAGCAGGGTGAAGCCTAGTATGCTGTAAGTGGGGGGAAGGAGGTGGGATATAATTGAAAAGGGAAAGGGGTACTGAAAATAGAAGGCAGCTTTCAGAAAACATAAATAAGGGAAGCAGCCACAGTTTGGGGCAAAGTTCTTGGGTGCACCATGGAAAAAGCAAAGGGTAAAAAAGGAATGCATGAGAAATTTGCCAAAATGCTGCTCCCCTATCCAAATTTGTTGCCTCTAGGCTGCAATTCAACTGACAAGACTCAGCATAGGCAAGGAGAGGAAGAAGTCCTGGTCTGTGAGCCAAGAGACCTGGGTTCTAGTTCTGCTTGCTTACATAATCTTGAGCAAGTCATTTCTGTACTCTGACCCTCTCTGTCTCTTAATCGTTAGAACAAAGACAATCCACGGAGGAGTAGAGAGAGCCTGCTTCCAGTCCAGTTCCTTTGGCCATCAGTGAGGAAAGTAACCCCCGCGTGGAAAAGGGGGCCACCATCTTCACCACCACCAATGATCTCCACTGGAAAACTGCCCCTATAGGCGAGTAATCCCAAGAGCTCCAGGAGTGGAAGCACCCCATCCCAAACCGTTGGCCGCCCCTTGCCCTGCCAACCTTAGCCGTCACCCAGGCAAACAAAGCAACTACTGAAAACCCAGAGAAGAAAGTTCTTACCGCCAAAGTCCTTGCCAACGTCAAATGGTTCAATACAATTTTATCGGTGGAAATGGCACGAAAGAAGCATTGTCATCTGCTGTGTCACTGCCCCATGAGAGGCGTGGGGGCCTTTCCATCTGACTTGCAGCTGACCTCCACTATAGGTTGTCTCCTCCTGGCCTACAGGGGCTGTCCTTTTCTATGTGTGTGCCCCAGCACTTAGCACAGCGCCTGGGCGTTCACCCAGAACTTAATAAATGCTTTTTCATTCGTTCATTGTTAGTTCAAATCTGGCCCTGGGCAAGTCAGTTAAGCTCTGTCTGTCTGTCTCCAGTTCATTCCCAGAAGACTGGGATCATAACAGCACCTCCTTCACAGAGCTGTTGTGAGGATTAAACAAGGTATTTGTAAAGTACTCTGTAAGCACGTTCGATGTTGTCATCTGGTCATTTCTCGGTCAGACCCCATTTGGGGTTTTCTTGGCAAAGATACTTGCCATTTCTTTCTTATAGAGATGAGGAAACCGAGGCAAACAGGGTTAAGTGACCTGCCTACAGTCACATAGCTAGCAAATATCTAAGGCTGGATTTGAACTCAGGTCTGCCTGACTCCAGGGCCGGTGCTCTACTCACTGAGCCACTTAGCTGGGAGCAAACGCATAGCAGGTGCTTAATAAATGTTTGTCTGTCCCCACCCTACCATGAGCCCTGTTCTCCAGGCAAATTAGACTCTGAGCTGTACTCTTGTCTCTATCCATTCACACAGTCAGCTTCCCGTGTTAAGATCTTTCTCTTCCTCCAAGGCCTCAAAATGGTTTCTTCTCTTGATTCCCCTAACCTCTCTTCTTCCTCAAACTTTTTTATTCTTATGGTACTTGGCCAGTATCTCTCCTCTGGCCCTATCACATTCTACCTTGCATTGTAGATCACAAACTTAAATCTGAAAGAGACCTTATATTATACTATCTAGTCCTGTTCTCTCATTATACAGATAAATAAATGGTGGACCGGAGAGTGGCTTGCCAGGGCAATACAACTAGGATGTAAAAACTAGGTTTTCCAATGCCAAGTCCAACAATGTTACTTATTGGTCTAGATGTCATAGCCTCCTACTTGGTTACAATAGGGAGCACATCTTGAGGGGCAGTATGACGTCGTGAAAATGGCAGAATCAGCAATGTCGCCTCATGCAAAGATTTCAGACTCTCCCTCCAGAGTAGAGGGACCCAGATGAAAATGTAATTGGGAAATGCTTAACAAAATAAATAAAAACACAATACAATATTCATAATGTTCATTTGTGGTTTTCTAAATCTATGTGAAGCAGCAGGAAATCATTTCTATTTGAGTTGCACACCACTGGCCTAGTGGATTTGGCTTGGAATTAGAAAGACTTGGATTGGAATCCTATGATCCCAGCAGTATTGGGCAAGTCATTTAATCATTCTGAGACTCATCTGTAAAACAAGGAGGCTAGACTAGAAGACCACTAAAATCTCTTATGGCTCTAAATAGATCATCCTTAGGGGCAGCTAGGTAGCACAGTGAGTAGAGCACCAGCCCTGGAGTCAGGAGGACCAGAGTTCAAATCTGCCCTCAGACACTTGACACGTGCTAGCTGTGTGACCTTAGGCAAGTCACTTAACCCCAATTGCCCCCCCCAATATATCATCCTTTGATCCTAAATCAGGAGACTTTGGTTCTAGTACTAATTCTAAGGCATACTAGCTCTGTGACCATGGGCAAGTCATTAGCATTTCTGAGCCTTGATTTCCACACCTGTAGAATGAGGAAAATAACCATCCTCCTCACTGGGGTAAAGAAAGTGCCTTATAAATCTCAAAGTGCTAAATGTTGTTATTATTAGCCTTTAAAAAAAGAAATCGGGACCTATAATTTTATCAGGAGGAGGAATTCCTGGTGTGGAAGCTCCTTTCACTGATAAGATCAGCAGTTCATCTATGACATATAATCTTCGTATTGCTATCATAATGCTTCATTACATATATATGACATTAACAGAATTATATGCTATAATGATCTTAAGTATTAACACAGTTGTTACAAATAATATCAGAGCTATAGTTATAGTTAAGTGCTATCATAGTGGCTTACACATAGTACGTCTAATAAATTTCTGTTAAAGTGAGCTAAGTTGGCTCCCTCCCCATCAGCACAGCGTGACTGAGAAAGTCTCCCTAAAGGTGCCCCACCTACCTTGGGCAGACTGAAGCCTGGGATACTGGGAAAGTCATGGTGTTCCATGTGGTAGCCTGCATTAAAGGTTAACCAGTTGAGGGGCCCATAGTAGGAATACGTCTCATAGCCCTTCAAGTACACATAGTGTTCCGCAATGAAGTGACCAGAGAAGGGGTGTATTCCCGTACAGAGGAGGGTGCCTGCGATAAAGTACACAATCGGCTTCAGCCCCCAAAGCATATAGATCACAAGGTTGACGGCAAGCTGGGTCAGTGCATTGTAGATCTCCATCTGCATGATAGGCAAGGGGTTTACAAAGAGTGGACGTAGGGCGTAAAACAGTGGTTGCAAGAAGAGCCAGAGAAGCTTCCTCATAGGAGTGCAGAAGAACCAGCACTCAAAGTCTGTGGGGATGTCCACATCTAGCTTGTCGCCCGCCAGGTAGCGATGGTGATCAATGTGATACTTCTTGAAGGAAGCTGAGTATGGCAAACCAATGGGGAGGTTGGCGAAGACTGCAAACCAGCGGTTCCACTGAACATATTTGTTGCCAAAGGCCACGTTATGAGAGATGTCATGGATGGCCAGGGTCAAGGAGTGGTTCACACAGCCCCCAAAGGCATAGGCCCAGAAGAAGACCCATCGCCAAGACAAGTCTTTGACCAGGTAACAAGCGCAGAACTGGGTCAGCACCATGCAGGATACGATCCATTTCAAGTGTGGGTCAGGGCCCATTAGAGATTTGATGGCTGGATATTTAGCTAAAGGAGAAGACAGAAATATTTTCAAAGCAAGAAGAATCAATTCATTTCACCTTGTGGATAGTGGACTTTTGTAGTGAGCACCCAAACACAGTGCAAATTTAATACATTCATTTGGATATAATTTGGGTATAATACATTCATTTGGCATGAGAACAGGAAAATGTTAGAATTAGAAGGGGTCTAAGAATGACGAAACCATTCATTCAAATATTTAAGTGTCTCCTGAAGTGGATCTCTAACTTTACACTTCTCCACATACTTCATGATACAGCAATATTGGCCTCATTGCTATAACTCACAGGTGACAGGCTATCTCTCAGTTACAGGACAACTGTCTCCCATGCTAGAAAGCTCTCGCTCTTCATCTCTTCCTCCTGACTTCTCTGGCTTCCTTCATGACTCAGATCAAATCTCACCTTCTACAAGAGGACCTTCCTGCCCCCTCCCAGGTTAATGCCTTCCCTCTGAAATTACATATGTGTATACCTCCGTAAGAAATGGGAGGAGGAGTTTTGTTTCCACAGAACTAAAGGTGAACTTTCCACCCCCCACCCCCACCCCCACCCCCAGCTTTAGCAGAAACCAGGCCTCAAGGTCGATTAGGTGAGAGGTCAGAGGCTTGTATGCATGTGCATGCTTTTTGAGAAGGCAGTCAGGGGAATTAGAGAGGTCAAACCAGGTTGAACCAGTTCAAGCTTATCTAGGGTCTGATCTTGGTCAAGAATCCAGGCCTACTGATTTGCATAATTTTCTTATATTAAAGAGGGAAAGTTGGGGAAGTAAAAGAATGTAGTTTATTCCTAAACTAAGACAAGGAAAATCTAATTAACTTCACTTTTGCTTCTGTATCCTTATTATCCTACCTATATAAACTGTATAACCTAGGAAAACTATGTAAAAAATAAAGATTGTAAACTAACCATAACTCTGGCAGGAGTGGAGGGAATGGTTACCCCTGCTCCTGCAGCTGTATCAGTGTGTGAGGGGTCCAGTGAGTACTACACCTGCTCTCTCGAGTGAGTGTAATAAAATGCCTTCCTCTGCCCACTCTGGTTTTGAGTTCTTTGGGTGAGACTGGGCAAATCACATAGTTCTTCCTACGGTCAAGTGAAGGGAAGCAACAGGCAGTGGAAACTTGTCTTGGGCTTACTCCCCAGTCTTGCCTTGGGGTGTCCTGTGATCCCCACTGCGGGGTTAAGAGGGCTACCACTCCAGATTCCCTTGGGGACCCCTGTGGTCTGCACAGCCTTCTTAAGGGGCCATCACGTGGGTCCTCCTTAGGGTCCGACCCTAGGAAACCCTGTGATCCTCACAGATTAAGGAGGGGAGGGAGAGGAGGGGAGGGGAGGGAGAGGAGGGGAGGGGGGGGAGGGGAGGGGGCATCTTTAAGCTTCTAGAAAGGGAGTCCTGTGGTCTGCACAGCCTTCCTTAGGGATTATCACAGGCTTCTTCCTCAGGACTTTGGCCCTGCCTAGGAAGTCCAGTGATCCCCAAAACTACGTTTCTCACACCTCTATAAACACACATGTACACATATACACATACAGGCTGACTCCCTGTTGAGTAGAGTGTAAAGGGAGCGGGTTGTATTGGACATCTTCTAAGGTTGGTTCCAACTCCGGATCTCTGTGACTCTGAGATTTTGGAAAATGATTTTAAAATGCTACATAACCTTCCTCCTTTCTCTGA
>CM053625.1:9694978-9707570 GCA_028646595.1 Phalanger gymnotis
AAAAAAAATCAATGTTGAAAATCTTTACATGTAATTAGAACAAATAAAATGCTATATAAAAAATAATTAAATGCTGAGTAAATGTGAGGTGAAGGCAGTTCGTTGTTGTCCTCATTGAACTTTGGCTTGTACTTCAGTGCTCCCCAGTTTTCATGGCTTCTCTGCCAACCATCCCCACAATCTCTCATTGTGATAAGGATCTTTCCGATGTAGCACACCGAGGTCATGAACATGCAAACAGGCAAGATAGGACAGAGAAGAGGGTGTGTTGGTAAGCAAGATGGGCTCCTTAGCACTTCAAATTCAACAAGTGCCCTTGAAGAGTTTGGTTTGTTTCCTTTGAGTAATTCAGTGTATTTCATTGAGCCTTACTAGGTGCTAAGCCCCAGGCCCAAACCCCTATTACGTGGAACCTACGTGGGTGTGGATTGGTGACTGGGATGGGGCCCAAGGATAAGGGGAGATGCTAACTCCAGAGCCATGCCCTATTAGGTGTTAACCTAACCTATGTGGATGTGAACCTAATAGGGTCCTAAGGGGAGGGGCTAACTCAAGAGCCAATCATAGAAGCCTAAGTTCTGGTCATTCAGATGACATTTGATGACGTCTGAAGCCCTATAAGAAGGGAGGACAGAGCCATTTGTGAAGGGCTCTCAAGATGGTGTTGATGCAGAGACTCCTGGCAGCTGTAGCTAAGGAGCCCTTCAGCTTGTAAACCCGGATGCTGAGACTTTGTTGAACTCTGGTAACTATGTATTGGGATTTGAATCAGTCAACGTCTGTCAGTTGATGTTTGTAATTTGTTTGTATTTTGTTCTGAAGTTCAGTGTGCTGGTCTTTTTCACCTGAACTAAGTGAATGATATTTGTTTGCTGAATTAAAGTAAGCTTGTCAATCCCTTCACCTTGCTTTCCTTAGTTAAGCAGATCAGAAGAACCTGTGCCATTGGCAGCTTTCTGGGTGCTGGCTGTGGGTGGATCTTACACCCTCACACAAGCTGCTAGCCAAATTGTTGAAACAGAGCGGGATAAAACAAGCTAGAATAGATGGAAATACAGATTTGTCTTTGTTATTCAGTTGTTCAGTCATGTCCGACTCTTCACGACTCTCTTCGTGACCCAATGGATCCTAGTACGCCAAGCCCTTCCATCCTCCCCTATCTCTCCAAGTCTGTCCAAGTTCACGTTCATTGTTTCTATGACACTCTCCATCCATCTCATCCTCTGCTGGCCCCTTTTCCTTTTACCTTCGATCTTTCCCTACATCAAGGTCTTTCCAAATGAGTCCTGTCTTCCCATTACGTGGCCAAAGTATTTAAGCTTCAGTATTTGACTGTCCAGTGAATAGCCTGAATTAATAGATATAGGTATAGACACACCAGTTTCCTATAAATCTCACAGCAAAGACATACATATTTGGCTGCTCCCTATCTCATCGACTTCCAAGTGTCACTGTAGAACTCCAGCACTCAGAAGGGGTTCTCTGTCATCGGTCCTGAGTTCTAGTCTCACATTGCTCACTACCTATTGGCCCTTCGAGGCTGAATATCTAGTAGGCATCTCAAACTTAACAGGTCCATAATAGAATTTAGCATTTCCCCCCAGGAAAACCCACCCTCTTCCAAAATGTCTCATTTCTACCAACGGACCCACAGCCCTTCTATTCATGCAAGCGGCAGCTTCAAAGTCATCCCTGACTCTTCATTCTCACTTAGCCCAATTTATCTAATCAATTGCCAAGTCCTGCCTACATTCACAATATCTCATCTCTGTCCCTTTGTCTCTACTTATCACCTCTGACTGGACTATTACAATAGCCTCCTAATTGGCCTCTCTGCCTCAAGTCTCTTCCCCTTCTAATTCATCCCCTACACAGTTTCCTAAGTGACATCCCTAAAGCACATGTGTGTCTATGTCACTCCCCTGCTCAATAAACTCCACTTTATTACCTACAGGAACAAACATGAATCCTCTTTTGACATTTAAAACTCTCTATAACTTGACTCCAGCCTACCATTAGACTTTTTATACATTAGCTCCCGTCCGCACACTCTTTGGACTAGCTAAACCGACTTTGCTGTTCTTCAAACATTAGCTTCCATCTCCTCTCTGCATGCCTCACATAAATTCCCCTCACTTCCCCTCTTAGGACCTCTAACGTGCCTCAAAGCTCAGCTCCAACAGAGCTTTCCTGATCTTCTCCTGCCCCTCCCAGCCCAGCTAACGGTGCCTCCTGCACACACACACACACAAAATAAAACTATCTCATTTATTTTGTACACTTACAACATGCACATTGGAGAAGGAAATGGCAGACTGCTCCGGTATCTCTGCCAAGAAAACCCGCGATTGGTATCACAGAGATGTGGACATGACTGAGAAAGACTGAACAACAACCCGTACATATTGTCTCCTGCTATAGAGCGTAGATAAAGATAAGAGACTTTCATTTTTTTCTTTGTGTCTCCGGTGCCTGGCACACAGTAGGAGCTTAATAAATGCTTCTTCATTGATTGATAAAACCAACTTTAGCAGGTATTAACTGCTTCTAACACAGCAGACGTAAACTTTCCCTTGGAAAGAAGCCAGAGGTTATGGGACTTTCTAAGGCTGGAAAGATTAGAGCAAGGGAAACACCCTTGGCCAGCAAACCTGGGGAGGTTGAGCAGGTGTGCTGTAGTTAATAATGAAGTGGAAGAACGGCCAACGATATTGAATACAAACTAACACACACCCACTATTAATGATCTCCAACTCATAGGGAAAACAAAAAGGCCCTGGCCCCTTTGGCAAGTACTGGGAACACAGGAGGATTAGTCTTCCCAACCCAAGCTGACAAAGTCTATTCCCAGGGGCCCGGGTCACTGCTGCTTCCCGCCTTTCCCAGTATGAGCACTAATGGTTTTCCCATGAGACTGCCTTAAGATAGGCCAAGCTCTCCAGTCGCACCTCCACCAGAAGGCGCCTGATGAGTGAGAATTCTGTATATCTAAAGGGTTCTTGTCCTGGGACCCATGAACCGCTGGGCTCTATAAATAGATTTCATGAGTTTGGATGGAACCAAAATTACATCTTTATTTTCACTAACCTCTAGTTAAAATTTGTCATTTCCTTCATTTATGAGCATACGCAACAAAACATTATTCTGCAAAGGCATCACCAGACTGCCAAATAGGCAGCTAGGTGGCAATAGATAGAGCACCATCCTGAGACTGGAAGACTCAAGATCAAATCTGACCTCAGACACTGCCTAGGCAAGTCACTTAACCTCTGTCTGCCTCAGTTCCCTGAACTGTAAAATGGGAGTCATGATAGCAGCTACCTCCCAGGATGGTTATGAGGAGCAAATGAGATAATGTTTGTAAAGCACAGTGCCTGGCACATAGCATTGCCTTCTCCCCTCTTCTATAACACAAAAAAAGGCTAAGAATCCCTGATTTAGCCCCATTCAGACCCACCATGCCACTCCCTGCCTGGTCATCCCATGAAACAGAACATACCCTTCCTTCTACTTTCCACCCTTGGGATGAATAATCAAACCAACGCTACATTTTCTAGAAAGGACATGACAATCAATCAATCGCCCTATGGCTCCGCTCATCGTTCTCATGACTTCCCAGACCAAAACACCCCTCCCTGGACACCAGGACCCTATATGTGTTGTCTTCCCCTATTAAATTGTAAGCTCTTTCTGGGTCTGCTGGGACAGTCTTATTTTTTGTATTTGTATGCCTCACATTTAATACAGTTCCTGGTCTATCGTAAGCGCTCGATAAATGGTTTTTCATTCATTCTTTCAAGTTCCTCATCACTAGTGGTCTTTAAGAAAATTGTAGCCTCGTTTCTCAAATATATAGAGAACTGCATCAATTTTAAAATATAGAGAAAACTGAGTCAAATTTATAAGAATATGAGTCATTCCCCAATTGATAAACGGTCAAAGGCTATGAACAGGCAATTTTCAGATAAAGAAATGAAAGCTATCTAGAGTCATATAAAAATGCTCTAAATCACCGTTGATTAAATTTCTTGATTAAAGAAATGCAAATTAAAACAACTCTGAGGTACCACCTCACACCCATCAGATTGGCTAATGAGGCAGAAGAGGAAAATGACAAACGTTGGAGGAGATGTGGGAAAATTGGGACACTAAAGCACCGTTGGTGAAGTTGTAAAATGAGCCAACCGTTCAGTAGAGCAATTTGGAACTACAGCCAAAGGGTTATAAAATCATGCACACCCTTTGATCCAGCGATACCCCTACTAGGTGTGTATCCCAAAGAGATAAAAAAAATTTTTTTAGAAAAGGAAAAGGACCTATGTGTACAAAAACATTTATAGTAGCTCTTTTTGTGGTGGTAAAGAATTGGAAATTGAGAGGATGACCATCAATTAGGGAATGGTATCATTGTGGTATATGATTGTGATAGAATACTACCGCGATATAAGACACGACAAACAGGATGACTTCAGAAAAATCTGGAAAAACTTACATGAACTGATGCAAATCGAAATGAGAACCAGGAGAACGTAATATACAGTAACAGCAATATTGTACAATGATCACCTGTAAATGACTTAATTATTCTTAGCAACACAATGATTCAAGACAACTGTGAAAGACTTGTGATGAAAAATACTTTCCACCTCCAGAGAAAGAACTGATGGAATCTGAATGCAGATAGAAGCAAACCTTTTTCTTATTGGGGACTTTTTGGGATGTTTTTCTCAGGCCTTTTTTTGTCTGGCTTTCTTTTACAACATAACTAATATGGAAATATGTTTTGCATGACTGCACATGTATATAACCTATATCAAATTGCTTGCCTTCTCATTGAGAAAGGAGAGGAGAAAGGGAATTTGGAACTCAACATTTTAAAAACTGAATGTTCAAAATTGTTTTAGATGTAATTGGAAATAAAATAAAATATTTTTAAAATGTAGATGGCCACTTGTTGTGTATGGTTTAAGAGGAAATTTCTGCTGCATTTACAGACTACACCAAATGGTCCTGGAGTTCTTTTTAAACTATGATTTCATAGTTCTGCTCCTAACTCTCAAAGATGTTTCCTCTCTCAATTCCTATAACACTCAGGATCACATACTGTCCAGCATTTTTCTTTGTCTCATGTGTAGATTTTGTCTCCCCTGTTAGACAATGAACTCCAAAGAGAATAAGTCAACATGCATTCTTTCAACTCCTACAGTGTGCTAAGGGCTGGAGATACAAAGAAAGGCAAAAACAGTCCTTGCCCTCAAGGAGCTCACAATCTAAGGGAGGGGACAACCAGATTTAAGAAGGGAAAATAATGGAAGAGAAAATTGCCTTAAGGAGAGCTGTATTCAAATTCCTGCTATGTGAGGAACTAGAGATATTTAGTATAAAGGAGAAAAGTGCAATGGATGGAGTGAGCAGGGTGGAGGACTAGGAAGTAGAGAGGAAGGAGTGGTCTCATGCTTCAGAGCTTCCCTGTGGAACAGAGACAAGACTTCTGTTTCACACCTCGCTCCTAGTTCTGTCCTTTGGCTCCAAAGAGACAACTTGGGCTTAATGTCATAAAAAGTTTCCTAACAATTAGAGCTATTCAAAAGTGGAAATGGGCTGCCTCAGGAGGCAATGAAAGCTGGATGGCCATTCGTCAGATATGTTGTAGAAAGGACTCTTCTTCAAGTAGAGGTTGGACCACGTAGCACTGAGGTGCTATTCTCAAGTCAACAAACATTTATTAAGTGCCTACTTTGTGTCAGGCATTAAGCACTTGGGATAACAAAGAAAGGCAAAAAAACCAAAAAACAGTCCGTGCTCTTAAGGACCACACAGTCTAAAATTCTGTGATTTGCAATCTGAAAAATCTCTGATTCTAGGACCATGAGCAAACCAATTTCTCTGAGCTTTAGTTTCTTAATCCATAAAACGGGGGAGGAAGTAGGTAAAACAGGCATTTATTAAGCACCTACTTCCAGGCACTTCACTGATAATCATATTTGATACTCACAACAACCCTGGGAGATAGGTGCTACTACTGTTCCCAGTTTTATGATTGAGGAAACTGAGGCAATCAGAGGATTAAGTGACTTGCCCAGGGTTACACAGCTAGTAAACATTTAAGGCTGGATTTGAACTCAGTTCTTCCTGACTTCAGGCCCAGCATTCTATCCACTGGCTACTGGGTTCTTCCATAACAATATTTGTATTACCTACCTCACAGAGTTATGAGGGGACTGATGGGTAAACCTAAAAAGGCTGTAGAGAATACAGCAAGACTTTTAAGGATTTGTAATTGTTCCAAGTTGAGTACTTCCCCCACTAACACAGATCCCCCTGTGACTCAGTAGACGGTCTTTAAGAATAGCCACGAGTGAAAGATTCATCAGCCTGAAGCTCTGATGATGAGGGCTTCTGACCTTAAGTTGTCTGGGACTCAAGACAACTGAGAGACAGTCTATTGCTACTTGAGTCATTGAAGATATTTCAGATCCACAGAGCTGGTGACATGTTGACATGGCTTTTGGAAACCTTTGGCGAACAAGGTATGTGTTGTAACCTCTGACAGAACGAGTCCCTCAAACAGAAACAGGAGTTAATTGAGTTTTTGTCTCTGTATCCCTAACATCTATCATAGTACCTTCAACCCATCAACAAACACCTACTATGGGCCAAGACCAGAGTTTGAATCTTGCTTCAAACACTTTCTAGCTGTGGGACCCTGAGCAAATCACTTCTCCTTTCTCAGCCTCAGTTTCCTCACTGGTGAAGTAGGAAAAACAATAATGCCAACATCTTACAGTTATGTGGATCAAATGAAATCATGTATCTAAAACACTTTGTAAACCTTAAAGTATTATAGAAATGTTGTTATCTCCCATATACTCAGTGATAGTCAGGACATGGGAATAGGAAGAATGAGTAAATGAATTACTTCCTCCTAAAGTCAAAGGACTCTTATTACTCAATGATGGTGATCACTCTCAAAAAATTAAATCTCTAAATCTAAACGTATAAGTACAGGGTATCTCCTTCCCTGCTAGAGTTTGAATAGGGAAGTAGAGCATCTTTGTATCTCCCTCGGCCATGCTCCCCATGTGCTGAACACAGGCTCAGACACACAATAGGAGTTTTAAGTAAAGAATTCCTGTCTGACTGAGTTGAATGACTTAAGGTGTTGTAATGGCAAGCAAGGTGGGACTTTTTGTTGTCTTTTGTTTTGGAGTGCTTCTCAGCACTAAGGCAATCAAGTGCCTTCCAGTCCTGCCTTTGTTTGAATCACGAGTCATTGATAAGAAACAATATATATGATGTGGTGCTAGTCTGATTAGAGATCATTCCCACACCCTTTTGCTAAGTAGGTACTAAGTCTCAAGGCCCCAAACGGTATATATGCTCTGAGGTTAGCATTTTCCTTTGGGGGCTTACTCATGGGAAGAGTGTTCTTGTGATTTGGACAGACAATATTCTGGGTAGCCATTCCCCCAGCTCTGAAAAACCCAAATGTTGGTGCTTCTCTCTCTGGTAACTGTGTATATATTGTCTTGGTCAGACAGCTAGAAGCCTGTCTGTTGATTGTGTTATTTTGCTGTTTATATAATTTCTGCTTGTAATTTCTGTTTATGCTTTCTCTGAAGTTCAAGGTGCTGACTTTTTCCCTTGAACGAAGTGAATGATATATGTGTGTTTAATTAAAGTGAGATTGTAAACCCCTTAAAGTTGCTTTCCTTCGAAAAGCAGATCCAAGAACCTGTGCTGGCAGCCCTCCTGTGAGCTGGTGATATTGGTCTTAGACCCCCATGGCAGCTGCTAGCAACACTGTTGTTACAAGTGTCTGTCCCAGGGCATTGATCCTGACCTTGTGTCAGACATAGTTTGTCCACATGTCTCAGTTTGTACCTTCCAGAGTGATAACTAGCAAAGGTGTCTAATGATTAAAAAAGAACAACCGCCATAACACCAAAATCTCAGACTGAAAACTGGAAGGTCTAGACACTCAAATCCACTGAGACTCTTACTAGGTCATGTGACACCAAAAGAGTCCTTTCTTTTCTCTGGGTATCAGTGTTCTCGTTGGCAAAAAGGCTTAAGGTCATAAGATGCAAATCCAAGGGTCAGGCCTTACACTTACTAATCATGAGTATCAGTAAGGGCAGCTGGGTGGCACAGCGGATAGAGCACCAGGCCTAGAATCAGGAAGACTCATCCTCAAGAGCTGAAAGCCAGCCTCAACACTTGCTAGCTGGGTGACCCTGGGCAAGTCACTTTGCCCTGTTTGCCTCATTTTCCTTATCTGGAAAATAAGTTGGAGAAGGAAGTGGCAAACCACTCTAGGACCCCAAAAGGGGCCAGGAAGAGTCAGACACAACTGAACAACAAACATATCAGCAGATCACTTAACCATTTGAGTCTCTACAAAGAGGACAGTGATGACTGAGCTATACTCTTATATTTGGGGAAAATACTTGACTAGCCTTAAAATATTCTAGAGATATAGTGCTTTTATCTTATCTAGATATTATTTGACGGTGACTAGAATGTAATAGGTGCTTAATAAATGCTTCTTGACTGACTGTGGATTAAGTTGTTTAAATTGATCCAATATCTCGTGCGATCCTCACAACACCCTTTGCCCATCTCACAATGGGGTTGCAAAGATCAAATGAGATTGTAAATCATGGGAAAATAAGTCAGAAGACCTGGAAAAATATCTAAGAGCAGCTCCCCATTTTGCAGAGGGAGAAAGTGACCTCCAAGAAGATTCAGAACCACACCCTAAAGGCTATAAAACCATGTGTACCCTTTGACCAGGCAATATTACTACTAAGTGTATATCCCAAAAAGATTTTTTTAAAAAAGGGAAAGGATCTCTATAGCAGCTCTTTTAGTGGTGACAAAGAATTGGAAATTGAGGTGATGCCCATTAATTGGGCACAAAGGTGTGGTATATGATTGTGAAGGAATACCATTGTACTATAAGAAATGATGAGCAGGATGCTCTCAGAGAAACCTGGGAAGACTTACATGGACAGATGCAAAATGAAATGAGCAGAACCAGAACAGTGACAGCAATATTGTATGATTCTCAACTGTGAATGACTTAGCTATTCTCAGCAATACAATGAAGATCCAAGATAATTCTGAAGGACTTATAATAAAAAATGCTATACATCTCCAGAGAAAGAACTGATGGAGTCTGAATGCAGATTGAAGTGTACTTTTTCTTTATTTTTCTTGTTTGTTCTTTTGTCTGTGTTCTCTTTCACAAAATGACTAACATGGAAGTGTATTTTACATAACTCCACATGTATAACCTATATCAAACTGTTTGCTTTCTCAATGAGGGGAGAGAGGAGGAAGGGAGGGAAAGAGAGAGGGAGAGAATTTGGAACTCAAAAATTTTAAATAAACAAATGTTAAAAATTGTTTTTACATGTAATTGGAAGGAAAATAAAATACTAGGATAGCTAGGCAGCACTGTGGATAGAGCACTATCCCTGGAGTCAGGAAGACCTGAGTTCAAATCCAGCCTCAGACGCTTACTAGCTGTATGAGCCCAACTTGACCCCAACTGCCTCCAAAAATTTTTTTTAAAAAATTAATGATTAAAATAAAATAATAGGGGCAGCTAGGTGGCACAGTGAGTAGAGCACCAGCCCTGGAGTCAGGAGGACCTGAGTTCAAATCCAGCCTCAGACACTTGACACATTTACTAGCTGTGTGACCTTGGGCAAGTCACTTAACCCCAATTGCCCTGCCTTCACCCCTCAAAAAAAAAAGTAAAAAATAAAATAAGCTAATAAAATTAAATCTTAAATTAAAAAAAAGAAAGAATGAACATGATGTCCAGGGAAGGGAACTGGCCCGCTCTTGCTCTCACAGCGGATTTGAGGCAGAGCCAGAACTAGAATCCAGGTCTCTTAACTGTCCAGTGCTTTTTCTACTACATGATACAAATGTAAGACATGATTGTTTTTCTGATGAAATGGTTTGAACTGCTGAGAAGAGAGTAAGATGCCCAAGACCTTCCTCACTCTTCATTTCCAGATAATAAATGTAATCTTAACAGGGGCCTTTCCAGCCTCTCCTCCCCACCTCTGGAGCTCTCTAGTCACCACCCCCTCACCTGTCAGGGCTTCATTGAGTCATTAAACAAACATTCACTGAACTTATTATCGATGCATCAACTGAGGTTGAACCCAAAGTGGAAACAGCGGGACAGTGGAGAGACAGAAGTCCTATAGCAATTCATTGTGGAAAGATATTCCAAAGGATCTTGGGCTATAGACCCGGAATGGACCTTACAGATCTTTTTTTCCAACCCCATCATTTTACAGATAAGGAAAATGCAATAACTATTTAGATCTGAAGATCTTTCCCACCCATTAATAGGTCGTGTGACCTGCTTACATCACAGGAAGCCTAAATCACATGTGGTAGGAGGAGCTTGCTGAGAGGAAAAAGAAGTTGTGTCACAGGAAATGCTGAGAAAGCAGGTACGATAGTTAGAGCTGAGGGATAGAGAGCAGACGTGTGGTGGCTGTGAGTGAGTTTTTGGGAAGACCCCAGATGGTTTTGGGATGGAGCGATTCTCTGCTACGATGTTGTGGACTTATTGTTAATGGGATCTGGTTCTCTGGGGTCTGAATAAATGGTTTACTTCTACTTTCTATGTGGAGAGTCTCGTATATGTTGTGACAAGGAACCACATAGGCATTTTGATCATCTGTGTTGTGATTGTTGATACAGAATGTGTTGTTGATACAGAAACTGAGCCCTGGGGGAGGAAAGATTTGCTCAAAGTCAGAGAGACAACAAAGGCAAGACTAGAACTCCTGCGTCTCAGCAGCCAACCCAGTGTTTTTCCTATCACTCTTCATGTACATTTTCCTTCTTTCCTCCAGCTATCTGCGTAAATGACCTTTCTAATGTCTTCTCAGACTTTAAAGGATTAAAATATAGCAGGCCACAGCCTCAAGTCCTACCCACAGCCAGGGCTTTTGCTGGGAACTATTTGTCTCTGTCTTTATTAGGGCTCAGGGTACTCTCTGAAATTGTCAGAGGGATTTTGCTAAGAACTATTTGTCTCTGTCTTTAGTGGGGCTCAGGATATTCTCTATAATTGTCAGAGGGATTTTGTTAACACTCTTAGTTGTCCTCACATAATCTCTTGCTCAAAAGATATTTTCTTGAGTAAGACACATCCAAGAGAATGGAGACTCGTACTCCTCCTTCCTAGATTCTCACTCTAGGTGTGAGATGCTTATACATGGAGAAGGCAGGGGCTGTGGCCTGTCCAGGAGAATTGAGTTCCACAGTTCATTGGGTCCATCTCAGAGTTGGGAGAATCTCTCCTGCTTCTAAATACCTGAAAGATAAGTGGGTGACTCCCCACTAGGTCATAGACAATAAGTCATGCTTGTGGTTAGGAAGTTTTGGAAAGGAAGGAAAGAGAGTGTTACCTGACGTGGTACCCTTGAGGAGAGGGAGTGGAGAGTCTAGGCCCCAGGGCTCCAGAGGTAAAGGTGCTCCAAGCTAAAAGCCCACTATGGTTGACCAGATGGAGGAGAGTTAGGGTGAGGGGGGTGGGGTGGAAGATGTTCCTTCTGATGCTCTGCCCTACAGTCTTAGATGAGGAAGAAGAGGAACATTAAGTCTAGCAAGAAAGGCTACAACCACACCCAGTGTTCCAACTGTACCCACTGTGTGTCTGAGGATAAGGCCATGCAGAAGTTTGTCATCAAGATTGTAGCCTCCATGACCCTCAGGGACATCTCCAAGAGCAGGGCCCCTGACTCCTCTGTCCTGGCTAGAAACTATATGTGAAACTACGTTACTGTGAGAGATGTAATATACTGCAAGGTAGTGAGGAAACAATTCTCAAAGGCATGAAAAGATCCAACACCCCCACCGCACTTGAGACCTGAGGGTGCTTCCCCTAGAGCTGCTCCAAAGCCCGTGAAAAAAACTATCTGCCCATCAAGATGGAAAGGAAGGAGAGAAAATGGGAGATGAGGAAAGAGGAAAAGGGAAGGAAGGAAGGAAGGAAGGAAGGAAGGAAGGAAGGAAGGAAGGAAGGAAGGAAGGAAGGAAGGAAGGAAGGAAGGAAGGAAGGAGGGAAGGAAGGAAGGAAGGAGAGAAGGAAGGAAGGAAGGAAAGAAGGAAAGAAAGAAGGAAGGGAGGGAGGAAAGGAGGCAGAGAGGGAGGGAGGAAGGAAAGGATACCAGAGGGAGCCAGGTGTCAGCTCAAGATAAGGAATAATTTCTTAACAATCAGAGCTGTCAAAAGCAAAATACATTGCCATTAAAGAAAGTAAGTGAGTACCTGTATTATGAAGGCAGAATTTATGATTTCAAAGAGAATCATATATATGTCTGAACGGTTCAGAACCGCAGGATATAAGGAATTGTCCAAGTAGAAGGCAGAAGAATTAAAGCATTTATTCAAGCTCCAAAGTAACAGACCCATGAACCAGCATCCCCATTTTGATATTTCAATCAAAAGCTTCCAGGCCCAATAAGTCCTCCTCACAAGAGTAACCAGGGGGCCACAGAAAAGCATGGTGGTATTAAACCAAATCACATTCATGCTTCCCCTCTCTGGTAAG
>CM053625.1:9707670-9718316 GCA_028646595.1 Phalanger gymnotis
TTATCTTCAGCTTCGGCTGTAGCTGTCTCTGGCTCCAACAGAAATCAATCTTCAAGCTGTCTTCTCTCCTCTTATAGAGTTTTTGACGTCATCAAGCGACATCTGAATGACCAGAGCTTATTGGTTCATGAATTGGCCCCTCCCCTTAGGACCCTGGGAGGTTCACATCCACATAGATTAGGTTAACATCTAATCTAAATCCTCTGCCTCAGAGCTCCTAAAACAATCAGAACCACACACCTTTACATTTACGCACACTACAGTTGTGGCATAGGTATATGTCATCTCCCAAGCTAAACTATGAGCTCCTTGAGGAAAGGGACCAGCTTTCGTTTCTAACTTGTAATTTATAAAAGGGCTTCCTCATTAGGTAGGAAGTTCCCCAACATAAACATAGGAATTGTTCAAGCAAAGGTTAGGTGATCATATATCAGAAATGATGTTAAAGTACTCCTGCTCCAAGTAACAGGCTGAATGAGAAGATCTCTGGGGCCTACGACACAAAGCACCAGACAACCCAAACTAATGCCTCAATGTATACAATTATCCCTTCCACATCGTGGGGGTTAGGGGTACAACATCCCCTCTCACGATCTGGAAAATCCGCATGAAATTTTTTGGTCCTCCTTTGATACCAGAGAAGAAGTCTGAATTTTTTCTTTTTCTTTTATGGGGAATTTACAGTACATTATTGTAAAATTAAGTATTTGCCTCTGTGTTGTCTGCTGGCCTTCACATGTCATCTGAGACTTCTGCAAATCTCCCCCAAAATTTCTTATGTCGACCCGTGATATATCAAAACCCAATGGGGAAAGTCACAATGGGGAAGGGATAACTGTATTTGCTGATTTAGTGATTCTAGATCAGGATTCTGCCTTTGATGGGGGGTGAGAGGGTAAGGAGAGATGAAGGACAGTTTGGAGAGAGCCCAGTTTTCATCACAATGTTAGAATGTGGTGACAAGACACCATCCACAACTTCCAGTAATAAATCATTGTTTTCAGCCATTATTATGTGGTAAAAGATCAGCCTAAGGCAAGCCATTTCCCCTGTATGTGTGTCATTTTCCTTGTGTGTAAAATAAGGGAATTGAATAGGAAGAAGGGAAAGAAATTAGAGGCAGATAACATCTCAAGATAAGAGATAACTTCCTTATCATCAGAGCTGTCCAAAAGTGATATACACTGCCTTTGGAGGGAAATGAGTTTCCCATCATAGAAGGTTTCCAAATAAAGTCTGGATGACCCTCCATCATTGGGCCTGTGGAGCAAATTCTAGCACAGTATATATCCAAGAGAACTCAGGAACAACTTTCTTTGGGAAAAAGAAGCTGGAGGAAAAAACCAAGCCATCATTCAAAATAATATCATGGAATCATAACATCATAGCAACAAGTATTTATTAAATGCCTTGTGCCCAGATCTGAGACAAGTGACAAGAAGAAAACAGGAGACAGAGAAGATATGATGTCCTTGAGATTAGAACACAAATACGGTATGACCTTGAGTAAGATGATTAACCTCTATGGGCCTTAATTTCCTCATCTGTAAATGATGGGGACTAGGTATTTATAAGTTCTCTTCTATCACTAACAATCTATTAAACATCATTGTATGACCCTTATTGCATAAGGGCCAGACTGTAGAGTATAGAATATAAAAGTTGCAGGAGAAGGTTTAGTGGAGGAGATGGGCCTCCATCAAGGCCAATCAAATTTGACTTGGTGGGAAGGAGGATTTAAAGCATAAAGGAAACTTAATAAAAGGCTTGAACAAGCCTGGCTGAGAGACAACGTCCAGAGAAAAGATTAGATAAAAATCACAACTTGCCAGAGTCAGAAAACACCTCAGAATCATAAAATACAAGATCTGCTCTGGGCAGAGCAGAGCTGTGATCTCTCCATCAGGGGTACTCCCACGGTGCAAAGTGGCAGTTCACAGAATTTCAGGATTGGAAGGAGCCTTAGCGTCCGTCTAGTCTGACCTGTGCTGAAAGAAAATCCACAAACAACATGGCCAAGAAGTGTCATGAACCCTCTACTTAAGAGCTCTCTTTCTAAGAACAGCCTAGTCCATCACCTCTAGCACTAATTGTTAGGGAGGTTTTCTCCTCTCACTAAATCGGAATTTTGCCTCTTTGCATCTTCTACCTATCATTCACAGTTTTGCCATCCAGGGTCAAAGAGAATCTCTTCAACATCAATACACCCAGAATTATAAGGTGCAAATTTCTGTACCATGACCTGCTAAATTGGCATTGGACTTCTCTGCCACCAAACATGATGGGTATGACCTCACTGCTCACTAGGCTCTCCTAACTTTAATCTAATTGTTTACTCAAGCCAAGGGTTCCAGAAGTGGAGGGAGAATTCTCTTTCAAGCTGAAAATAAGGAATGGATTGCTCATAGTAATAAAAGCACTTCCAAAAAAAGTACAAATACGCAAAGGCTTTTAAAGAGGAGAAAAAACCCAGGATAAATGGTTGGGACCAAAGACCTAGGGCAGAAGTTTTTAACCTAGAGTCCATGAAATTGTTTTATAAAAAATATTTTGAGAACGGTTTCAATATAATTGGTTTCCTTTGTAATCCTCTATATTTTTTTTTCATGCACTTAAAACATTATTCTGAAAAGGGGTCTATTGGCTTCACAACAACAAAAAGGTGAGAAACCCCTGAGCAGCTGTTCTCAAGGAACCCTCAGAGTTCCCAAGACCCCTTGGCAATGTCCTCAAAGTCAAAACTACTTTTATAACAATAATATGATACTTTCATTTCTAATGCAGTCAATATTGATATGTATAGCCCACATAAAGAAAAGCTACTGGTTGGGGTGGGGAGGGGGGTGTCCTCAATAAGTTTCAAGGGTATAAAGAAGTACTGAAACCAAAATACTTTGAGAACCACTGACCTAGATTTATGTTGAGAGGAGAGTCAAAAGTAAAAGTAACATTTTCAGAAACCAAATGGGAGCATGTAAGAGAGAAGCAGTCATGATTTAATTAGTCAATCTTGCTTGTCACTATTGCCATGCTATAATCGTATGCTTGTGGCCCTGTGTGCTGTTAATGGTGGGTATTCTTGAAAATAAAATAAATATTAATAAGTATTTACATATATTATATACATATATGTATTTACATATTACACAATAAGTATTTACATAGTATTTACATACTATATGTAATTTATACAAATCTAGTAAGTGGTATTTTAAGAAATAAGTTTTGGAAGCAAAATAAGTTCTTAAATTAGCAATTATGATACACGACTCCATATAGTTCTGTTAACTTTGCCATGAGATGAATGTGACATTATTCAAAGGCTATTCAAAAATGTTTGCTGATGTTTTCCAGTATTTGAATATTCACTGTAGACTATGTTTCTTGGTAAATACTACAAAACTTAATATTTCTAATTTATCAAACGCAATTTTTTTAAGCTATCTATTACAATGAATAATATAGAGGCAGACAGATGGTTCGATGGATAGACTGCTAAGCCTGGAGTCAGGAAGACCTGCGTTCAAATCCAGCCCCAGAAACTCACTATCGGTGGGCATATCGCTTACCCACTGTTTGCCTTAACCCATTGGAGAAGGAAATGGCAACTTGTCTTGTATCTTTGCCAAGAAAATCCTCATACAGGGTCATGAAGAGTCAGACACGACTGAACAACGACAATAATAAAGAGTATAAAGAATGTTGGAAGTGTTTTAAGACAGATAAAGAAATCTATTTGATTCATTGCAAGATATGGTTTTTTATCACTGTCACGATATATTGGTTCATAACAATAATAAACCATGCAGAAAACCTCTGAAAGTGTTAGCATAACTATTACAAAAAATGATTCGCTGTTTATAACTAAAATCTTATGGGAAGTATAGAATAACTTATTTCAGCAATTCCCAAGAATTCCTGGAAATTCTGATTTCTCATTCTTGAATCCTAAAGGTTACTATCTGTTGGGAATTTGGAAACACTGATCCAGCCCGATTTTTTTTTTCCTTATTCAGTTCTAAGCATGGTGTAGTGCTTGTTCAAGATACAGGAAATGGTGGGTTAACCCAATGACTGATCATCATAGACATAATCTGGACAATACCATTGAGGCTTGGGGTGGGCTACGTGACTCAGCCAATCTATTTTAAATGACCATGGACCTCTTGGAGAAGGTACTGTAGTATTCTGGGGCTCCATGCAATCAGCACAATGTCAGCTGCAAATAGGAACACCTACGTCTTCATTTACAAGGAATCCATTTCCTATTTTAACTATACATAGGACTTCATCCCCTCCTCTGGCGTTGGGCCATCCCAGAACTCATCAGGATTGCCAGTGGTAGGAAGACCCACGGTTACTAGGAGCATGCCCCTACTCCCTTGCCTTATCTGGCCCTATGCTATCCCGGGTTCCATCAGAAAAACCAAGGAGGAGAAAATTCTCTACTACTGGGGTCACTCTTCCCTCCTTGACCTCTCCCAGCACCAGGTGATCCCCAAACCCATCCAGACTGCTTGACTGCTTACATGGCTTGAATGAAATGAGACTCACCAACTCTATTCCTTACAGTAAGATGGAGAACTGCTGCACCTTACCATATGCCCTGCTTCCTAAGGCCCTCCAAGCCTTACCTGCATACCCCCGGCACAATTTTTTTTATGTAACCTTAGGACCCTTGGGCTTCACCATCTACCCTGCTTCATCATCCTTAGGACTTCTATGCCTTTCCAAGCACTTTGTAGCTGAACTTTCTTTTATATGTTTTCTCCCTTAGAGTGTGAGTTCTCTGAGAGCAAGGGCTATCTCACCTTTTCCCTTTGAATTCTCAGTACTAAGCACAGTGCCGGGCACACAGTAAGCACTTAATAAACATTTTTCAATCATTTGTTCATTCACACACATCTCTGTTCTATGTTTTCCTCACGAATGATACTCAGAAAATCTTGGAGGGAAACATTCTCTATGGATACACAGAAGGCTGAATGATCTTGAGAGATAGGAGGAGGTGAAAGGGAAGGGAAGGGATAGGAAAAAACATTTACATAGCACCTACTAGATGCCAGGCACTGTGCCAGGTGCTTTATAAATATGATTTCATTTGATCTTGATGACAACCCTAGGAGGTAAGTACTATACCTATCCCCTTTTTACAGTGGAGGAAACTGAGGTAAACAGGAATTAAGTGTCTTGCCCAGGGTCCCACAGCTAGAAAGAGTCTGAGGTCAGAATCTTCTTGACTCCACCCCAGCATTCAATCCACCATGCCATGGGCCTGCCTAACGTTCCTGGAAGATCCCTATTTTGACATTTCTTGTTAGAAGCAGTTGGGTGGTTATAGATAAGAGTTCTGGACTAGAACTCAGGAAGGCCGAGTCCAAATCCTACCTCAGACATTTACTAGCTGTGAGTGCAGTCTCTTAACCTTTTCAGCCTCAGTTCCCTCACCTGGAAAATGCAGAGCCCCAACCTCACAGGACTATTAGGAGAATCCAAATGAGATAGTTCATGAAAAAGCACTTGGTAGACCTCAACGTGCTATGTAAATAAATGTTAGCCATCGTCATCATCATCATTATGTCTTTAGAGCCACACTTTGCTGTACCAATGCTTTTTTGTAATCAAACAATGGACATAGTGAGATCTTCTATTATCTATACCTCTGCCAGTTGTATGATTAGAAGATGTAGTCTGAGCAAAGTATGTGCCCATTAGCTGGGAAATGGTGAAATAAATTGTGGCATATTATGACACCACAAGGAACAATTATGGGTTCAGAAACATAAAAAGACTTATTTAAACTCATACCCAGTGGAACCAGGAAAATATATATGACTACAATATGTAAATGGAAAAAATTAATTCAAATTAAATAAAATGGTTAATGCTAGTTCCAAGTGACGGATGTTAAAACACAGTCATTTCCTCTGTTAGGAAATGGTAAAATATATAAGTAAAGAACTTGACACATTCTGTCTGATTTTTTTTTTTGCTTAAGAGAAGATATGTTTATTGGATGTTTATTGAAAGTGAATATTGTGTCAAAATAAAGCACATCAGCACTTTTTAAGGGAAAAAAAATGTGCAAAATCATTCCAGATCCCTTTTCATATTTTCATCTAGAATGACCTTGATACCTGAAATAAGAAAGTAGACACATGGGGCTAGGTAGAGCTTGAAGGTACTTTAGAGATTCATTTAGAGGTTCATTTCTTTATTTTACAGATGATTCCCCCAAAGTGGGGAAATTAATAGTCCATAGGCACATATGGAGTTACTGACAAAGATAGACAAAACTAGTTAAAATGTTCATTGGCTGATATATTTGCTATACCTGTGATGTAACAGAAAGAACATAGTTAAAAGCATCTGGGTTCAAGTCTTGACTCTGGAACTTACTACTCCTATGACTTGTGGCAAAATAATTAATCTCTAGGGGCTTTCGAGTCTCATCAGTACGCCAAGTTGGACAAAATAGGTAATAGTGCTCAGTCTCTACCTTGATTGGGGTCTAGAATCATAGGATGCCAAAACTGAAAGGGATCCTAGGGCATAGAATATAGCCCTGTGTGTTAGATTGCCCAGCTATTCTCCAAATATGGTTCTTGGACCCAAGGGTCCCTAAGGTCAAAAAACTAGCATCATCATCATCATCACAGCTAGCATTTATATAATATGTAAGATTTGAAAAGATCTTCATAAATATTATTTTATTTTCACAACAACCCTGAGAAGTCAGCACTATTACTATTCCAACTTTATAGATGAGGAAACTGAAGAAGATAGAGGTTAAGTGACTTGCCCAGGGTCACACGGCTAGAAAATGTCAGAGGTCACATTTGAAAACAAGTCATCTTGACTCCAGGTCTATTAAATAAATTAATTAAATAAATAATTAAATAAATTTTATATATATAAATTAAATAAATGAAATAAATAAATAAAAATAAAAATATTGTTAAAATATTCTTCCCTTTTCTAACTGCATATCCTGTGAGGTTGAATTCTCTTCATATACTTCAACAAAAACAACATACCGCAACGGACTGAATGCAGCAGCAGATAGGAGAATCCAGCTCTCTTAAATTAAACCAGACAATAAAGAGATTTGTAAAAATACGTAAAACAATGGCATTCTTCTCATTGAATTTTTTTGTTTTGAAAAAGAGCTATTTTTCATAAAAATATATCATTTATGTTAATAGGTAATTGATTTGTTATTACTTCCAAATGAATCAATAAATAATTAAAAGTTTATAGGTTTTAATTTCTAATATGGTAAATATTGATAGATATAACCCACACAAATAAAAGTTCTTTGTGGTCCTCAATAATTTTTTGGAGTGTAAAGGGGTTCTGAGATCCAAAAGTTTGAGAACTGCTGATCTAGCCCAACCACTTTATTGAATACATGGTGGTCTTAGAGATCAATCGGCCTAACCTCTTCATTTTACAGATGGGAAAACTAAGGCCTTGAGAGATAAAGGCTCTGGCCTGAAGTCAATGAAAACCAATGAAAACTCGAAGAGTCAACAGCTGTTTGTCCTGCTTCCTAGAATATGAATGAGCTCCTGCTAGAGGAATTGTTTAACTTTTGTTTTTGTTTTCCCAGACACTTAAGCAGGTACTTAAATAAATGTTTGTTGATTGATTTACAAAATTAGAGATGAATTTGTAATCATAAAAAGCTAGAAACAAACCAAGTGCCCAAAGAAAGAGCTAAACAAATAGGGATCTAAGAATGTGATGAGATATTATGGCACCACAATCAACACTGAAATGAAGAATTCATAGAATCATGGAGAGACTGGCACCAAGAACACCGAGAAAGGTAGCCTGGCATAGTAACAAGAGTGTTGGACCTGAACTCAGAAAGACCTAGGTTCAAATTCCACCTGTGACCCAAATGATTTAATGTCTCTAAGCCTCAGTTAGGAGAGTTAGGCCTCTAAGGTCCCTTCCAACAATAAATTTACAATTTTATGCTCTGATGCTGAGCAAAAAAAAACAAAAACAAAAACCACAACAAAAACAGACATAATGACTTGAATATAAATAAAGTTAGTAAATGAAAACAGAATTCAGGTCAAACACGATGGCAAACATTAGTGCCAGGTTACTGAGCTTTAAACACCCAGCCTTCCTTTTGATTACACAATGGTAAACGAAGAGAACGTGAAGTTACATGTGCTGATGGTTAAGATTTCTATATCAGCTAGCTTAGCTTAGCTTTTATTTTTAAATGAGAAGGCAAACTAAGAGAGGTTATTTATTCAAGTGATGTGTCCAAAAGGTATCAACAAAAATTATAATTTTATCACTGCAAGGACATCAAATCTGTCTAGATGGTCCATCTCCCTGCCTTCAGATAAATGAGATTCTTAAGGATTTCTGAAGGTCCTTCTTTTTTTCACTGATCCTCAAGGAACAATTTAGGGTCACGTTTTAATGCTAAGTTTGGATGTCCACAACAAAGGCAGAGTATCTAGCAAGTATAGGATCATAGATTCAGAGATGGAAGGGACCTTAGACTTATCAAGTGCAACCCCCTCTGTACAGATGAGGAAATCAAGGCAAAAAGAGGATAAGTGACTTGCCCAGTGAGTGTCCTGACTCCAAACCTAACACTCTGGACAACCAAAACACCCAGATATGTAGTTGGCATTCCATAAATATTTGATAACTTAACAGTGAAAGCACAGTGGTTAAGAGCACACATTTGAGGATAGTGTTATCGAGAACATTCTTCAGCGTACGAAAGGTAAAATATTTTAGTTCATTCTAAATCTAGAAAATTCTAGAACCTATTATTGAAGAAATGTAACAATGGCCCATTTATTTGTCATCTCCAGGTTTATAAAGTCCTTTTCTCATAGGAATCCTGTCAGGTAGGTAGTGAGAACGCTGTTTTCCTCATTTTGCAGATAAGGAAACAGACCCAGAGAGGCCGAGGTAACAATGCATCTTTTGAGTGTTGGGTGCTAGGATTTGAACCCTGATCTCAGTCTACCAATATTTCTACTATTCATAGTTTGGCCAATTCAGAATTGGACTGGATACAAGAAGCGAAGAAAAAGAGATGGGTGTCAGCCTGGGGAAAGATGTGCCTGAGTCACTGTGCTGTGAGTGCTGCATTTTTAACGAGGACTTTGAGGAAAGACTAAATGGCGTCAAACTTTGCTATCAATGTTATAACTGAGGTAAAATAAGGAGGTGATGCCTCAGCAGACACAAGAAGGATGAAACAGATACTGATACCTCCCTATTTCTTGCATCAGTGATACACTGAATAACATATCTTCCCAGTAAATCAGTAGATACGTTGAACAATGAAATTGAGATTCCAAGGAGTCAACAGGCTATGTTTATGCAATAAAGGTGATAAAATGATTTTTTCACATGAGACCTATGATTTCATTGAGAAGTCCCAGGGAAGACGTTTTCTCTATCTGTGTAGTTTGTCAACCATTCTGCAGCTCTGTGAATTATGACCCTTGCATAGGGTCACCAAGCTAATATGTGTCCCAGTCAGGACTGAATCCAAAACTTCCAGATTCTTAGGCCTGCTCTAGATCTATTTCACCACACTGCCTCTTGATAATAATTCACATACCTATAGTGATTTATTCAACAAAACATCTCCACCTCATAATCTGGGAAAATAATGTCCAGAGAATTTAGGTCATAGTAACCACAACCCAGTAAGGAAAACAGGGTCAGTATTACCAGGCTGTTTTGCAGATGAGAAGACAGAAACTCAGAGAAAGACTCGCCTACAGTTATTTTGTTGTTGTTGGGTTGTTTCAGACTCTTCATGACCCCATTTAGTGTTTTCTTAGCAAAGATACTGGAGTAGTTTGCCATTTCCTTCTCTAGCTCATTTGACAGATAAGGAAACTGAGGCAAACAGTGTTAGGTGACTTTCCCAGGCTCACACAGCTAGTATATGTCTGAGGCCAGATTTGAACTCAGGAAGCTTTCCTGACTCCAGGCCTCAAGCTTCATCCACTGAGCCACCTAGCTGCCCAAGTTACACAGACAGTAAATGGCAATTCCAGGACTTGAACCCAGGCCCTCAGAGTCCAGATCCAGTGTCTTTCCCACTAAGCTACACTGTAAGTGAGTCATATGGTCCCTTCCAGCTCTAAAGGTCAATGTATGATTCAGTGGAGTCCTATGCAAAAGAGACTCCAAGTAGGTTATCAAGATGATTTTATCAAGAACAAGTCATGCCAGATTAACTTAATTTCCATTTTTTCCTTTACAAGATTACTAAACTGAGATTGGGAAATGCCCTAGTTAGCTGACTCCTCATCACGTGCTAGTCTTACAGACCAGAAAAAACTAAATGACACCACAAGGAAGTCAGTTCAGAACTGTTTGAGCGGCCAGACACAAAGAGGAGCATCTATCTAGGAGCCGACATCAGCCTGATCTGCTTCAAGGTGATGGAGCGAAAAAGAGCGAGACACCAAGAGTGAGGGTCACTGGACCTAATGAGAGACGTGCTGTGGAGCTTCCCCGAGCGAGCCCCTCTGCCCAAGCCTCAGCTTCCTCCTCTGTAAAACGAGAGTTTGGGCTGATTTTTGTACTGCCTGTGAGTCAGTGCAGGCAGCTAGGTAGCACAGTGGAAACAGCACCGGGCC
>CM053625.1:9718816-9750738 GCA_028646595.1 Phalanger gymnotis
ACTAAAGAGTTCCATGTTCCAAGCTTGGGGGATGCGCCAGCTATGCCACACCAGCACTCTTCCTTCCCCAAGAACCCCCAACCTGGACTGGACTTAGATCTTCAGCAGGCTCTTCACTCCTGCTCTGATTTGCCACTTAATTCCTCCCACCAGGTGGGCCTGGGGCCAGAAGCAACTGCAGCTGTAGTTCTGTAGCTGCCCTACCTCCCTGGGGTGGTGACTGAACCTGCAAACTCTATCCCAGTCCCCAGCAGCTTCTCCCACTAACCTACTCTGTTGTCCTTGGTGTTTGTGGGTTGAGAAGTCTGGTAACTGCCGGCACCTCACTGACTCAGGGCGCTAGGGCACGCTCCACCCAGCTCCTGGTCTGGCTGGTCCGCATCACCCACGCTGGGCTCTGCTCTGCTCCCCTCTGCTTCCAGCTCTGTGCAGGATAGACCTCACCCAGAGACCATTCAGGCTGTCCTGGGCTAGAGCCCTGCTTCCCTATGCCATTTTGTGGGTTCTGCAGTTCTAGAATTGGTTTAGAGCCATTTTTTATAGGTTTTTGGAGGGACTCGGTGGGGAGCTCACTCTAGTCCCTGCTTTCCAGCTGCCATCTTGGCTCTGCCCCTCAGAGGTTTTCTTGGCAAAGATACTGGAGCGGTTTGCCATTTCCTTCTCCAGTACACTAAGGCAAACAAAGATTAAGGGACTAGCCCAAGGTCACACAGCTAGTAAACATCTAAGGCCACATTTGAACTCAAGTCTTCCTGACTCCAGGTCTAGCGCTCTATCCACAGTCCTGCCAGCTACTGATATCATAGCATTTAGAGCATTTAGACCACATCATTTTACAGATGAGGAAATTAAGGGCCAGGGAAAGGACTTGGCCATTATGATATGAGTAGTCAAAGAACAGAGACAGAAATCAGTTCTTCTAATTACAAATGAGTGCAGGTTTTTTTTCCTACACTCAATGCAAAGGCACTGAAATTAAAGATGGAACAACATGAATGGAGACAGCAGTTAGGCCAGTATAACAGGATCATGGAATACACAGAACACTGGAAAGCGAGGAAGGGGAGAGGTGGCCCGTACTGATCACTAGTAAAATCATTTGGCATCTGTGTGGACTGGAAAAGAGTAGAAAACTTGGAGGTGGAAAACCAATTGAGAGGCAACTGAAACAGTCTGGGGAACAGGACCCGAGCTACGGTGGTGGCTGTGTGAATGGAGCCAAGAGACATTTATAAGCAATGTCCTAGAGGTAGAAATGGCAAGATTTGGTATTTGATTGGATATGTGGGGTGCCTCCCTCTAATCTCTCCCCACACCAATCCATCCTCCACTCAGCCACTAAAATGCTCTTCCTAAAATACAAGTCTGATCATGCCATACCCTCACCTGCCCACCGATAAACTCCAGTGGCTTCCCATCGCCTCCAGGAAGAAATACAAAATATTCTGTTTGCATTCAAAGTCCTCTCTAACCCTGGTTCCCTCCTACCTTTCCCATCTTCTTATGCCTTATTCACAACTTAACTTCTTTGATCCAATGACATTGGTCTCCCGGCTATTCCACAAACAAAACCCTCCAGCTCTCAGCTCCCTTGTACTTGGAATACTTTCCCCTCTCTGCTCTGACTACTGACATCCCTGGCTTCTTTAAGTCCCAACTAAAACCCAGTCTTCTACAGAAAGACTTCTCTAATCCCTCTTAATTCCAATGTTTTTCTTCTTCTTCTTTTGGTTTTTCGGCAGGGCAATTGGGGTTAAGTGACTTGCCCAAGGTCACACAGCTAGCACACGAGTGTCAAGTGTCTGAGGCCAAATTTGAACTCAGGTCCTCCTGACACCAGGGCCAGTGCTCTACTCACTGCGCCACCTAGCTGCCCCCAATGCTTTTCTTCTTTTAATTATTTCCTATTTACCCTGTATATAGCTTGCTTTGTATATATTTATTTGCATGTTGTGTCTCCATTAGATTGTAAGCTCGTTGAAGGCAAGGGTTGTCATTTGCCTCTGTTTGCATCCTCAGCATTTGCCTGGCCCATAGTAGGTGATTTAAAAATGTTTACTGAAGTGAATCAAAATGACACCAAGGTTGTACCTGAAAGATGATGCCACCCTGAAGAGGCTGGGAAGTTCAGAAATGCAGTTAATTTTTTTTTTCTTGATGGGGAGACGGGGAATGATGAATTTGTTTTGGACATATTAAGTTGGAAATGTCCAATAGGCAGTTGGTGATGTAGGATGGAATTCAGGAGAGAGTCATAGATCTGAAAGTCCTTTGCATAGAGAAGATGGTAGCCAATGAGATCACCAAATGTGAGAATGTAGAGAGAAGGCCCAGGACAGGACATGAATGATCTATTCAAAGAAACTTCTCCTTATGTGGCCAATGTATTTAAGCTTCAGTATTTGACCTTCCAGTGAAAAGTCTGAATTAATTTCTTTATGTATGGACTGATTTGATCTCCTTGCTTTCCAAGGGACTCTCAAAAGACTTCTCTGATACCACAATTCAAAAACAGTTCTCAATTTTCCCTATAGTCCAGTTCTCACAGCCAGATATCACTACTGGAAAAAACATAGCTTTGTCGGCAAGGTGATGCCTCTGCTTTTTAGCGTGCTGTTCAGATTTGGCATAGCTTTCCTTACAAAGAGCAAGAATCTTTTAATTCCATGGCTGCAGTCACCATCTGCAGTGATCTTTGAGCCCAGTAATACAAAATCTGACAAAATGCTTCCATTTCTTCTCCCCCTATTTGTCAGGAAGTGATGGAACAAACTAGTTGTCAGGATCTTAGGTTTTGTTTGTTTGTTTTAGGGTTAAGTGACTTGCCCAAGGTCACACAGCTAGTAAATGTGTCAAGTGTCTGAGGCTGAATTTGAACTCAGGTCCTCCTGACTCCAGGACCTGTACTCTACTCACTGTGCCATCTAGCTGCCCCCAGGATCTTACTTTTTTTGATGTTAAGTTTCAAGCTCGTGTTTTCTTTCACCCTCATCAAGAGGCTTCTTAATTTCTCTCAAAAAGGATAGGGGTTGAAGAAAGGTCATTTAATTTGGCAATTAAGAGGACATTAGTAAATATGGAGAAAATAATTCAATTGAATGATGAAAGTTGGATTGGAGAAGTCAGATTGGAGAGGAAAGTGGAGAGGGAAAAAAAGGCACAGCACAGATACCTTTTTCAAGAATTTTAGCTGAAAAGTGGAAGAAATACAGGATGATACCTAGCAGGAATGGTAGGAGCTGGTGAGAATTTGGGGATCTTTTTAAAGTCACTCAGAATATGAAAAAAATCTACCACCACATAGGTCACATAGTCTGCCTCCAGGGGTGGGGAACCTGTAGCCTTGAGGCCACATGTGGCCCTCTAGGTCCTCAAGTGAGGCCCTTTGAATCCCCTCAGGATTTGTTCAAAGGGCCACTCTTGTTCAAAGGGCTACACGTGAGGACCTAGAGGGCCACACGTGGCCTCAAGGCTGCAGGTTCCCCACTTCTGGACCCTGAACCCAAACACCCTTGCTTAAAGACCTCTAGGTCAGGGCTGTCCAACCTCAGGTTTTTATTGAAACAACAGACATTGTATTTTGATTTGCCATTTTAGTGAGAGCTCTGAGGTAGCATTTATGTAAATTTCTATGCTTGTAGGTAGGCAGGCCACATGTGGCCTACAGCGCATTATGGACAGCCCTGCTCTAGGGAAAGGGAAGGCTACATTTAGATAGCTCTAATTATTAGGAAGAACACTGATATACTGGTGTGCTTCAGAAGATAATAACCAGGATGGCAAAGGGCCTTGCAATCATGCTATATGATTGGAGCCTGGAAAAGAGAAGATTTGAAGAGGGGTGGGGACAGGTGAGCTGTCATTTCTTCTCCCTCCCACAGCATTTCGGTGGGTATGGCTCTGATGCGTTTTCACACAATTATAGATATCCAGGTTTGTGACCTATTTCCATTCTAGACTGGAAGCTCCATGAGGGCAGAGATTGTGCCTCCTAACTACTTCCTCTGCTCTCTGGTGCCCAGCTCTGCGCTCTCCACAAAGCAACATTTTGAAAATGTTATTCGATAGATTAGATTTGCTCGTGAATTCAAAACATCCCTGCCCCAATCTGAATTTTTAGCTGCCATCAAGTGAGAAGAAACTGTTAGGTAGCACTAAGTCCCCAGGATGGAAGCCAAAACACCTGGGTTTGGGTCAGCAGGAACTTTCAAGTTTCGGACCTTTTCCCATTTTTAATGAACTCTGAAATTCTACTGTTCGGTGATCCTAAGATCTTGCCAACCTCCAACAATCCTTGGTTCTAGGCATGGAATTTTTTTAAAAGGAATCCAAAAATCATTCAGCTTTGGCAGAAGCCATACAAGAGACTTTCTATCTCATTTTCTCTAGTTAATATGCCTGACCAAGGCATGATGAGGTGTTCACTGTAAGAGCCAGAGAGGAAGTGGCCCAGGAGTATAGGCATCAAACACACCAGTTTGCTATTCAAACTTCCTAGTAACATCTTCTCTTATGGAACCATAGAACTTCAGAGCTAGAGATCTTAGTATCAGAGAAGCCTAGAACATTAAAGATAAAAGGAATTTTTTGTTTTTGTTGAGTCATTTCAGTCACGTACAATTCTTCGTGACCCCTTTTGGGGTTTTCTTGGCAAAGACACTGCAGTGGTTTGCCATTTCCTTCTCCATAGAAGGAGTTTTAGAAAGGTTTTTTTGTTTTTTTTTTTTAAAGTCCAGACCTGTGATTCTCATCAATGAGAACTCTCAGTGTGGAAATTTCCTCCACTAATGCAGATTGGCAATGCATTTTATTAGTGTTTCCTGAGTCACTTGAAGATTAAATGGCTTGTCCAGGGTCACATACGTAGCATGTGTCAAAGGCAGGACTTGACCTGAGGTCTTTCTGACTTTAAGGCTAGCCACTCACTATCTTTGTTAGAATCACGGAACCATATTAGAAATAGTGGGGACTTAAGACATAAGTGATAATCATACAGAGAGAGAAGGAAGGAATGACTGTCATCTAATCCAACCCCCTCACTTTACAAATAAGGAAACTGAGGCCCAAAAAGGTTAAATAACTTTCTTGAGGTCACAGAGTAACAGGGCCAGGATTAGATCCAAAGACCTCCAACCTCAAAGCCAATCAGTTAGCCAATAAACATTGATTAGGTGCTCACCATGTGCCAGACACTGTGCTAAATGCTGAGATTACAGATAAAGGCAAAAGACAGACCCTGCTCCAGAGGAGCTCACTTTCTAAGGGAAGAGACCACATGCAAATAACCATTGACAAACAAGCTATATAAAGGATGAGTTGGAAATAAACAAGAGAGGGAAGTCAGTAGAATCAAGAGGGATCAGAAAAGGTCATCTATAAAAGGTGGGATCATAGCTGGGACTCGAAAGAAGCCAGGAGACGGAGATAAGGACAGAAGTATTTCAGGCATGTTATCACAGTCAGAAAATGAAAATCTCCAGAGTTGGGAGATGGGGTGTCTTGAGAAAGGAACATCTAGGAAGCCAGCATTACCAAATGGGGGGTAGGTGGGGAAGAGGGAACTGGGCAATTGTTATGGGGAGGTAGGGTGAGATGTAAGAAGACGGAGAATTTGGGGGTGCGGGTTATGAAGGACTTTGAATGCCAAACAGAGCATTTTATATTTGATCTGGAGGTGATTGGAAGCAACTAAAATTTGTTAAGGTTTATCTTGGCCTCTTTGGAACCAGAAGCTGTTAGCTGGGGCCAGCTCTTTCATTTGGAGCTATCTAACTCAGATCATTGGAATGGGCTGGGCTGAAGTCTATGAAGTTTAAACCTTGCATGATCTATAAAGAAAGGGTTTGCTTTGCAAGTGAATCATTGAAACCAAAATGTTTGTAAGACTATTGAAAACCACTTAACATTAGACTAACATGATTTAACCCAGAGGTGGGGAACCTGCAGCCTCGAGGCCACATGGTGGCCCTTTGGCTGAATCCAACTTGAGGACCTAGAGGGCCAAATGTGGCCTCAAGGCAGCAGGTTCCCCACCCCTGGTACTTTAACCTGTGCCAGTTTTCTTTCCACTGTACTACAATACTAAGCCTGTTGTTTCACAGGAGGAAATGAAGATCAAAGAGGAAAAGAGATCTATATATGCAGCCCGAGATCACAATTTGAACCGGATGTTCAACAGGCATCTCCAACTCAACATGTCCAGTTACAAAACTCATTATCTTTCCCCTAAAATTCACCCCTCTTATGAACTTCCTTTTTACTGTTGAGGGCATCACCATCCTTTCAGTCACCTAGGTCCACAAGCTCCATGGAACCTTTACTCTTCACTCACTCAACATAACCAGTCGGTTGCGAATTCTATCCTTTCCACCTCCAGCCTCTCTCACGTCTTTCTTCTCCTCCTCACTCATAATCACCGACTCTAATTCAGCCCCTTATCAAACTGGACTATTACACTAGCCTCCTAAATCGTCTTTCTGCCTTGTCTCTCTCTACTCCAACCCATTTTCCACACTCCAACCAAAGAGAT
Organism: Phalanger gymnotis; assembly: GCA_028646595.1. Classification (NCBI taxonomy): domain Eukaryota; kingdom Metazoa; phylum Chordata; class Mammalia; order Diprotodontia; family Phalangeridae; genus Phalanger; species Phalanger gymnotis. Next base: position 9,725,346 of record CM053625.1, read on the forward strand.
TTTCCTAAAGAAAAGTTTTGATCATGTCACCCTATTCCCTCCCACCTCACCCCCTCACACACAATTCAATAAATTCCAATAGCTATCATTGCCTCTAGGCTCAAATACATACACACACACACACACACACACACACGGAGAGAGAGAGAGAGAGACTCCTCTGCTCAGTATTTAGAGCTCTTTTTGACTTGACCACATCCTAATTTTCCATACTCTTTGTATCCCATTCTCCTTCCTGCTCGCTGTGGTCCAGTCCAATTAGCTTTCCCCACACATGCAAATCTATCGTCCATCTTCATGCTTTTGCGTGGGCTGTCCTCCACACCTAGGATGACCTGCCCTCCCACCCTGGCCTCTTGACATTCCTGCTTTCTTTCAAGACTCTGCTCCTGTGCTGTTTTACATCCCTGGTCGTCTCTCATCTCTCCCCGGTCCCCTACCAGCCATTATCTCCTTTTATTCCTCTCCAAGGTCACCTTGTATGTTTTGCATATATGTGTATGTTCTTTCCTCCATTAAAATGTAAAGGTAGGAACTGTTCTTCTTTTTTGTACCCCTGCTGCCTAGTGCTGTGTCTGGTATATGACAGGTGTTTAATATCTGCATGTTAATTGATGGTTTGTTTAACCCAGAGTCATACAGAGGAATCAGTCAGTGACAGACTGAAGTCTCCTACACCCAAGGCCAGGGTAAAAAATACTCATCTCTGCTGCTTCCTTTCTTTCTTTCTTTCTTTTTTTGAGGGGTAGGGGGTGGGGGAGATAATAATAGAATTTAATAATAAAAAATAATAATAAAAGAATAGAATAATAGAGTTGGGAGAATCAAATGAGATGATATTTGTAAAAGCACTTAGTATGGTGCCTGGAACACAGTAAACGCTAAATAATTGCTTATTCTCTTTCTTCCTTTCTTTTTTTGGGGGCTGGGGGAGATAATAGAACCTACTTCACAGAGTTGTTGTGAGAATCAAACGAGATGATATTTGTAAAAGCACTTGGTATAGTGCCTGGAACACAGTAAACGCTAAATAATTGCTTATTCTCTTTCTTTCTTTCTTTCTTTTCTACCCTTAGAATGCCCAATAGACACTAGATGATCAGCCAAGCAGCCACTACACACTCAGGAAGCAAAACCCTTTTATCACCAACTATAATGACTCCCATTTCCACAGCACTTAAGGGCCAAGTTCCCCCATCAAAACAAACCTGTGAGGGAGGGAGGCAAGTGAATAGTTATCACACCTCAGAGGAAAGATGAAAGGACCACAAAGGGTCCTGAGCAGAGCCAACCCAGTATCGGGCTTGGAACTCTGAGGCCTCCTCTCCCCATTCTGCTTCCTGTACAGAATCTATCTTTCTAAGACTGTTAAGTACCAATGATCTCATGATGGTATGAACTGGATTTAAGCGAGGTAGAGTTTAGAAAGCCTAAGGGTACCTACTACATTAACGGTCTACCCCGTCACACACAGCTGAAGATAGCCATTCAACGGCCTTTACTTCTCATAGGCAAACTGAAATGCAGAGTCACTATGAATAACCGCGTGGAAACTTCATTGACAACATGGAAGTTCACAGAGTCATCTCCAGCACTTCCTCTTTCCCAAAGCATAGAACCAGTAAGTAAGGGAATGTTCCCATCCTAAAGCAACTTCCTGGGCTGGGATTCTCTAGGGCACCTCCTGGTCACCAATCGTCAGGGTACCAGTGCAGGAACTGACTTTTTCCCCAATCCGAACTCTATTCCATACTGATTAGATAGAACTAAGATCACTAAGAACTAAATGTGCAGCAGAAATATAACTCTCTGTATTGCTGAATTATAAGCAAAAAAAAGTTTGGATTCATTGCTGTTTTCATGGTACCTTTTCCTTTTCTTACCTATTCCCATTACTCAAACTCATTTTAATTTTTGGCTGGAAAAGGATTCAGAAGCCATTTGGTCTAACCTGGGATGGATAAATATTCCCCTCTACATCTATTCTCAAGCTTTCCCTGAAACTAAGGAGAGAGAAATCCAATCTCTGTGCTGAATTCTGGTCTCTCATCTTGCACCAACTTCTAGACAGCTGTATTTGGATGTCTCATGGGCATCTCAAACTCAACATTTCCAAAACACAGCACATTGTCCTATCCTTCCTTCAAATTTCCCTTTTTCTTTTTGTTCGTTTGGGAGAGGGGAAGGCAGGGCAATTGGGGTTGAGTGACTTGCCCAAGGTCACACAGCTAGTAAGCGTGTCAAGTGTCTGAGGCCACATTTGAACTCAGGTCCTCCTGACTCCAGGGCTGACGCTCTACTCACTGTGCCACCTAGCTGCCCCTAAACTTCCCTTTTTCTGTTGAGGCTACCATCTTTCAGTAATTCGTGTCTGTAACTTCAGAGTCATCTTTAATTCCCCCTTATCTCCTATATCTGATCAGCCATCAGCTTGAGTCCAACCCCCTTTCTTTATTCATGCAGTCGTTTATCCTGGTACAAGGCCTGGACTATTGCAATAACCCCATAATTAGTCTCCAGATTCAATCCATCCTCCACATAGCTGACAAGACACACCTAAGCCACAAGTCTTGTGTCACTCCCACACTCAAAAAGATTGAGTGGTTCTCTATAGCCTCCAGAATAAAATTACAAAACTTCAGTCTATCATTTAAGGCTCTTCACAATCTGGGTCCCACCTATTAATTCAGATTACTCCCCCTACAGCATACCCTTATGTTCCAGATCCACCTTGACCTGACCCTCAGTTTCTTTGGTCAACAAACCAGCTATCCTGGCCCAATGGGGCCATGAACTATCTCATCTAATTCCTCTTAGAGATCACTTTGATTTTTCTGCTTTTGCCTAAGTTTCTCAAGGCTCATAGCTTCCATTAGACTGTGAAGATCCTGAGAACTGGGAATGTCTTTGGCCTTTCTTGGTATCCCCAGCATTCAGTATAGTATGTAGAAGGGGCTTAATCAATGCTTGTTGACATGGCTAATATAAATATATAAAACATATTTATATGACTTCACATGTATAATAGATATCACATATTGCTTCCCTTCTTAATGAGTGGGGGAGGGGCAGGTGGGAGGGAGAGAATTAAGAGCTCAAAATTTTCAAAAATGAATGTTGAAATTTTTTGCATGTAATTGAGAAATAGTTAACAAAATAAATAAAAACTATAGAAGAAAAAAATTTTAAATGCTTGTTGTCTTGACTTAAATAATTGCACATCAGGGGACGCACTCTTCTTTCTCCTCTTTTTCTCCTTCCCCTTTTACCTTCCAATTTTTGTGCTGTCACCTCAAGAAACAAAACCAAACCAAACACCTTCTCAATTCTATTTGATCCTGACCCCGGTACTAAGTGGTCAGTGACGTGCCAGTGGTGTTATCTCCACCGCAGAAAGGGAAGACCTAATGCCTGGAAATAAAAATAAACTTTTTTTTTTTCAAATAAAAGGGTCATCATTCTCTAAGTGCCTCTGACATCGGTAGGTGTATTACCCTGGGTGAATTCTTTCACTTGAGCCTCGGGGGATTTTCTGTTAGCCAGGTCGGTGACAGAGCCGTGCACCTCAAATCATGAAGAAAGTGAGTTCAAATTCAATCTCGTATACTAGCTCTATGATCCTATGCGGCCACTTAACCTCTCTTTGCCTCAGTTTCCTCATCTGTAAAATAAGGAAGTGGGACTTGATGGTCTCTAAGCTCCTTTCCAATTCTAAATCCATGATGCTATGATCCCTTCCAGAATCCACGCAAAAGTCTTCATGCACCTTTGTTCAATCTAATTAAATCTGCTTTTCCTACTCAGGACAAAAATCAATTATGTTTAATTTGATTTAGCAAACATTAAACAGCTGCCATGTGATAGGAAGACAGGGACAGAACATTTTTAGGGAGCTTCTAATCTAAAAGCATGAATAGGGTCCCCCGCCATGGAGTGGGGATACACACATAACTATGATACAAGGGACAGTGAAATAAGTGTAAAAGAGAGATCGAAAAGCACTATGAGAAATTTAAGGCACTTTCATGGGGCAGGGGAGGGGAGAGAGAAAGGGGAGTATGTTGTGATGGTCAGGGAAGGCTTCTCGGAAGCGGTGGCTTGAGGGAAAGGGGAGACCAGGCCAATCAAGTACTGCCAGGGCACGTGAGCAGAGGGGCAGAAACAGGAGAGGGCAAGATTAGCATGGCTGATACTAAAAGTACCCACGGGGAAATCATATAAGATCAGAGTTTAGATCTCAGAGGGTCATTAGGGATCATCTAATCCAACCCATCATATCGCAAAAGAAAATGGCCTCAGAGATGTTGAATAGTTTCTCCAGGGACACGTGACTGACAGCAGGTGCAAGAATCAAACCTAGGCCTCCTCCAGGTCCCGAGTTCTTTCCAGCAGGTGCAACAATCAAACCTAGGTCTCCTGGCTCCAGGTCCCGAGTTCTTTCCAACACAGCACAAGTTAAATCTGGAGAACTGGAATGGAACCATTGATCCATTCAACAAATCAAGCCCTCCTGTAAGCTGACTATTGTGCTCAATGATGCCAAAGAGAAAACAGTTTCTGCACTCACAGAGGTTACAGTCTAGTAGCCAGACTGTGGAAATCCTTGAATTTCAAGGTCAGCAATGCAATTTTTCCCCTGTTTGGGTTAGTCACTAGCATAGTGGATGAATTGCTTGGTTTCTTTTTTTCTCTAGTACAGCCATATTTCAAGTTTGTGCATGCGTGTGTGCCTGTGTGTGTTCAATTTAAGTTAGCTTTTGAGTCTGTACTTACATTGTCTCTGTAAGGAAAGGCGTTCCAAGTTCCAAAAGGTGCACTCCCAAAAGAAATCTTGGAACGTAGCCTGTTTGGGTTTGGGGGCTGGAGGCAGCCTGTGGTGCAGCATGGAAGAGACTGGTTGTTCCCCTGTTTCTGTTCCATGCTCATGATGTGACATCACTCTGATTCAGAATTCTCTTTTTAATCTTGACAAACACAAGGCAGGATAGGAAGCAAGGGGCTTTTTGAAGTATTTCTCTTACTTTGGATTCCCAGGCATTTTTGTCTTTAGTGTGGATCATTCCACATGTGAAGCCTTGATAAGTATCCTTTCAGAGAAGTTAATAGCACCCCACCACCACCACCAAAAATAGGAAAAAGCAGTGGGGTGAAGACAAAAGAATACCTGAATCCTAGCCTAAGCTCTGCCACTAAGGAAACTGAGGTTCCTTGAGTCTCACCTCTAGCCCTCGGTTTCCACATTTGTAAAATAAATAGTTTTTATACTTCTTTTCCTGACATTCAAGACCCTCTACAATCCAGCACCACCATTACTTTCTAGGTCAGAGAAAAGACCAGGGAACCTGAATCAGGAGACAAGGATTTGAATAGCTTTTACTTACTACCTCTGAGTCCCAGGCAAGTGCTTAATAAATGTCAGGAGAAGGGAAGGAGAAAAAGTTGGGGACCAGAAGCTCTCTACAATCTCTTCTAACTCTTGTATCCAAATATTCTAGGGTTTATATCTACATCATGAACATCTCCCCATGATTCCTCAACCAAGAAATCTTGCTTCATCCTGTCTTGTATTCTCCCCCAGATACTTCTTATTCTCAACAGTATTCACCTTTGAATTAAAAACAAAAGAAGAAGAAAAGATGGGGCAATAATCGTTGTGACAATAATAACTGTGATGATGGTAATTAACTATAATAATGCTTTGCAAAGTTTGCAAAGTACATTGAGTACATTATTTCATTTGAACTGTACAACAATCTTATAAGAAAAGCACTACAGGTGCCTGGAAAGGCAAGTTCTAAGGCAGATTTTTTTAAAAGTTTATCAAATATTTTGGATTTTCTGCACATGCCAAAGGTAACATTTTAATTTTTTTTACATATTTATTTTATATCAGAAATTTTTAAATTTTTTTTTACCATTTCAAAATTTTGCGTTTCAAATTCTTTCTCTCCTGCACTCATTGAGAAATTAAACAATATGATACTCATTATACATGTGAAGTGAAATAAAATTTATTTCTATGCTAGACAACTGTTGCAAAAAAAGATAAATTGAAAAAATATGCTTTACTTGAGGCATGTTCTTAAAAAGGGGAAGGTCTAGGGGAAAGGAGAAGGCATTCAATATGTGTGAAAGTAGAAAAAGTTGAAATAATTATTATTATTATTATTAAATAATAATTAAACAATAATAATATTATAATATATTATACAATATATTATAATATAACATAGTAATACCATATAATATCATATAATATATAATATGAATATTATAATAAATAAATAATAAATATTATTATTATAGAAATAAAATAATAATTTTAAAAAGCAAACCACATATTGGAAAGAGCACCGAGATTTGCCTAGAAGGAGGAAGGAGAAATACTGAGACAGACAAGTGTTCCCAAGTTCCCATTGCCCCAGGATCAAATTCACAATCTTTAAAAAGGGTCTTATCACTTCTTACTCCATTCAATTCATCCAGAGGTGATAAAGGGGAAGGAAATAGTATCTCTGTCTTTGAGGATCTTTTTTTCTAGAACTATCTGTGATGAAATTGTATTAGAAAATCTGTAAAGACTTTCCTAACTGATATTCATTGGTTCTACAATCAAAGTTTATTTTGTCAGCACACTGAGAGTTCCCAGAAATGACTGATGACAACATGGCCCATAAGTTCTCCCTCTATAGCTGTCTTACAGTACTAAACCAGAAGCTGGGTGGTACAGTGGACAGAGCCCCAGGCCTGCACATCCGGCCTAGCTGTGTGACCCTGGGCAAATCATTTACTTCACTGTGTTTGTCTCCATTTCCTCAACTATAAAATGAGCTGGAGAAGGAAATGGCAAACCATTCCAGTGTCTTTGCCAAGAAAACCCAAAATGGGGTCACAAAGAGTCAAAAACAGCTTTAAAAATGACTAAACAACACAACTAGTCTAGCAATAATAATGACTGAAACATTTGTCCTTGTCTATCACCTTTCACATTTTGTTTCTACTCACTATGGACTGTAAGTGCTCTCAGAACCTAAATCCAGGGCCTTAGGACCTAAGTTGCTTGGTAACGAGCAAGATTAGGACCATAAAATGAGAGCTAGAAGAGGTCAAGATAAGCACTTCTCAAATAAATTATGCCATAAAATATTTTTTTAGCTTGAATTGCATTCATAGGACCCAAAATGCTGGCCTGGGATGACATTTTGTTGTTCAATTGCGTCTGACTCTTTGTGACCCGCTGTGGGGTTTTCTTGGCAAAAATCCTAGAGTGGTTAGCCATTTCTTTCTCCAGCTCGTTTTACAGATGAGGAAACAGAAGCAGAGTTAAGTGACTTACCCAAGGCCACATGGTCTGAGGCCAGATTTGAACTTGGGAAAATTAGTCTTTCTGATTATAAGCCCAGCATTCTATCCACTGAGCGATCTCACTGCCCCTAGAAGGCTATATGGTTATGGAATCCCCTGTGTAAAATAAAAGGGAAAATTTGGAACAAAAAATGGAAAGAAAATAAGCCTCTTTTATTTAAAAAAAAAGCCTACACAAGTGTTTTTTATATGATTATTAGAAAAATATTCCCATATAAGGTTGCCCCAACAAATAACCAAAGTCACCTTAAAGTCCCAAATACCCAAGCCTAATAAATTATGTCTTGAATGGAAATAATATCATTTGGCCAATTTGTAGCCTTGCTCCTATGGAGAAGACTACCTCCTATGCCATCACTTCACCAAATATTATGGAATCAATTAACATTAGGTATGATATTATCTTACATAATTTCATATTTAAGAAAAGGAAATAGTGCTAGCATAGAAATCCTATTCGACTCATACGAAACAGAGGGTCTCTGTGGAACCAAGTCTGGAGAACACTGGACTAGACTCGCCTCCTCATATAAAGGACAAGGTAACTGAAACCCAGAGAGGGAAATGGCTCACCCAACACAAGCTGAAGGCAAAGCTACCACTAAAACCCTAGTCTTTATGGATCTCTAGAATCCCAGCCCAGGGTTCTACCACATTACCACATTTTATTCTCGCCACCACCACCCTAAGTCAAGCTTTCATCAACTAATGTCAGAATTATTATAATAGCTTACTATCCAGCCTCCCTGCCTCAAATCTATCCTTACTCACACTACTAGAGCCAGACTCCTAAAATACAGTTCACTATGTTATACTCTCCTCAAAACCTAACAGTGATTATTGCCTCCTGAGTACAAATACTTTATTCTAGCAATGAAGCCCCCTCTGGCTCCACAATCTGATTCAACTAGGCTTGCTTTACTTACCTACCATTCATACCCTCTCTATTTCAGGTAAACTAATCTAGTAGCTTACCTGCAAACTCATCCCATGCTCTCCTATGTCTTTGCTCATGCTATTCACTCTAATTAAAATGCCTGATCCTATCTACTTGTTGAAATCCGTCCCATCCTTCCAGGATGACTCAAATACCTCATCTTCCATGAAGCCTCCTCTAGTTCCCCCAGCCAGAAGTCATCGATCTCTCCTCTCAACTCTCAGAATACATGGCCCTTGCCTATTTTTTGCATGACTGTTGTATTTTTGCTTTATATTTCAGGATATCTTGTCTCCCCTGCCAGAGTGTAAGCTTCATGAGAACAGAAACCCAATCTTAGGTATCTTTCTATCATCTGAAGCAAGGTGGGGTTGCAAATATTAAGTGCCCACTGCTTTTGCTCAATGAAAAAAATAAATGGAATGGTAGAGAGGGGAAAGGGGCAGGACACAGATGTATGTTACTTTTTAAATGGTGCCAGATAAGCTCTAAATGGGTACATGAATTAGACATAAAAGGTGAGCTCATCGACAAATTAGAAGTGCAAGGAAGAAATTAACTTTTTGATCTATGGATAGGGGAAGAGTTCATGACCAAACCAGGGGGAGATAGGACCACAAAAGATAAAATCAATAATTTTGATTACATAAAATTAAGAAGTCCCTGCACAAACAAAACCAATGCTAAAACTGGAAGGGAAGCAGTTAACTGTGGGGGAAAAAATCTTTGCAGCAACTTTGTCTTGTGAAGGTCTTATTTGCAAGATATATAAGGAACTGATTAAAAATTGTAAGAATCCATCAGCAAACATTTAGTAAGCACCTACTGTATGTCATGCACCGGACTAGTCTCTGGTGATGCAAAAAGAGTCAAAAGACAATCTCTGCCCTCTAGGAACTTATAATCTAATTGGAGAGACAGCATGTAAACAGATATATAAAAACCAAGCTATGTACAAGACAAATAGGAGATAATTAACAAAGAGAAGGCACTGAAATTAAAAGGGATTGAGGATGGCTTCCTGTAGAGTGGGATTTTAGTTGGTACTTAGAGATAGCCATTCCTCAAATTACAAATGATGAAGAGACATGAATACTTTAAAAGGAGGAAATCCAAACTATCCATAGTGATATAAAAATATTCCAAATCACTAATATTAGAGAAATGCAGTTCCACCTTACACCCAACAGATTGACAAAGTTGACAAAAAAAAGGAAAATGACACATGTTCGGGGGGCTGCTGGAAAACAGGCATATTAACACACTAAGGTACAGCCATTCTGGAAGACAATTTGGAGCTATGCCCCAAAAGTCACTAAACCACCTTTGCCCCAGCAATATTTCTTCTTGTTTAATCTGCCCCAACTTTTCGGGACCCCATTTATGGCTCTTTTGGCAAAGAGACTGCAGCTTCTCCATTTTACAGACGAGGAAACTGAGGCAAACAAGGGTAAGCGACTTGCCCAGAGTCACAGAGCTACTAAGTGTCCTGAGGCTGCTGAGTCTTCCTGACTCCAGGCCCAGGACTCTATCCACTGCCCCATCTAGCTGCCCTGCCCAGTAATGCTGCTACGAGGCCTATACCTCAAAGTGGTCAAAGAAAGAGGGAAAGGACTCACATGTACAAAAATATTTGTAACAGCTCTTCTTCTGGAGCAAAGAAATGAAAACTAAAGGGTCCCCATCAATTCCAAATTACAGTATGTGAATGTAACAGAGATGATGAAAGGGACAATTTAAATGAAACTTGGGAAGACACAAGCTGATATAGAATGAAGGGAGGACAGCAATTTGTATAACGACAAAAACACTGTAAAAACAAACTTCAAGAGGCTTAGGAATTCTGAGCAACATAATGACTGACCATGATGCCAGTGGAGCAAGGGTGAAGCGTGCTACCTTTCTTCTAGCAGAGGGTAAACAGATTCAGGATGCAGAATAAGGCCCGTGTTTTTGGATATGGCCAACCCAGGAATTTGTTTTACTTGATTTTGCAAGTGGTTGATGGGGGAAGGGAAAGAAAATTTATTTTGTTCATTTAGGAAAAAAAAAAAACACCTTAATTTGAAAAGACTTCTAAGGGATGTCCTGGAAATATTGGAGCTGGAGTCAGGAAACCTTGATCCTAGCTCTGGTGCTTACTAGATGTGTAATTGTGAGTAAAAGAATACTGAACTTTTCTGCAACTCTGTTTCTTGTTCTGTAAGATGGAGATAAGTATACCTGCCCTATCACCTACCTCACAGAGTTGCCTGGAGGAAGCACTTTATAAACCTTAAAGCAATATATCAGGCACCATTATTATATAATTAAAATAAACACACAGAATGAGATCAAAAGGCTACCAAGAACTCTAAATATAAAACACTATGGTTTGTTTGAAGGCAAGTTACAAAGAAACAATGTTTTCACAAAACTTGCATGCAGTAGAACCGACGTCATGTCACCTAGCTATCAATTCTTGGGCATCTTATTAAAAGATTTCTTTTAACTGCTTTGGCAAACAGAGGAGACAAAGGTCCCAAAGAATGGCTTTAAGTCAGCCCTAGACAATTTCTCTAAATGTTAGAGGCAAAAATATCCCAGAGGCTGCACATCCTCTTCAAGCAAACACGCCCATGAAAACCTTTCAAAAAATTTTAAAAAAATAATAAGGATGTGTTTCAAGTTTTCCTATTCTTGCCAATTTCTGGTCATTGTTCTACCATGTGTTTACAGATCGGAGTGAATTTGGTGGGGTAGGAGACAGGAGGCTGCAAAGAAGGGAAAGGACAGGGGAAAGAAACACACATTACCTCCCCCAGACCCTCTATACACTCTTATAAAAAACCCAGACCTGGTGTCTTGCTCCCACCTCTGCACACCAGAGTCACAGACCCACCCACAAAGGCACCCACACGTAAAAACACACACAAGTACAGTGTCCTGAACCCACACAGCCTATTCATCACCACCCCCCTCCATCATAGCCATACCGAAACACACTGACCCAGGGGCTCTAATCTTCAAATCCCAATAAGCACAGATATGCTGCCAGAAAACTGACCCCAAAACCTTGTCCCCAACAAGAGACAAAGTGAATAGAAATACAAAAAGTCACTGGCGTACAGCCCTTGTGTTGAGTTCACATAAATGACTAGCCACTTCCCTAAAGTCTCCCCGGCAGAACTGGCTGATTCCCTGCCTTAGCTCAGCCCTGGGTGGTGAAAATCTGAACCGACCAGGCCACTCTTGTCCTTCCCCAGCCTCCTGTGCACCAAGGTCCGATGACCTGGAGGGCGGGGGTAGGGCTCCTGGCTGCTACACCTGCGCAGTGAAAAGAGTGGTGGACAAGGATGACCGACCCAGTGACTGCCAACCGGCATCAGCTCGAGAGTTGGGGTGGGCCAGGGAAGGGAAAGAAGAAAGGATGACCAGGATTCTGCTTCTGATTCAGTCCCACCTCCTTGGCCCGCCAGGTACCTACCCAACATCTCCTTGCGTCGCTGGGTGTGGGGCTGATCGGTGTAAGTCCACTCGAAGTTTCCCCGGGTGATCCTGTTGCCCATGGCTGTTAGGAAAGGTGAGGATAAACTAACTAGAGCGCTAGCCTGCGGTCCCTGGCTGCGTCGTGGGGTAACACCAGTGTGCATACATTGGGCACTAGTGGGCAGCCCCATCCTTTTAAGATCTGAGCACACCTGTCGGGGCGGGGCCGGAGTGGGGCGGGGCGGGGGCGGGGGCGGGGCCAGCTCCCGCAGCTGGCCTGGAAGCTCCGGTGAAGGCTTTGGGACCTCAGCGGCACGGAGATGCTGGCTCTAAGCTCGGGTGACGGCGGGGAGAGGCGAGGCACCCCCTGGAATGGAGGTGGGAAAGCTCAGACAAGGACCTGATCACGAGCTGGCCGAGATGCGGGACACCAAGTCACTTTGCGGACCTGTCTTCCGGTTAAAAGAGGAGGATTAGACGAGCCGATCTCCAAGGGGCCTCTTCCAGGTCTGCCGTTCTGTGTTCTACGGATTTGCGTCCTTGTTCTGGGCCCTGGGGCCAGTCTCTGCCTTTCCGGAGATTGCAGGTGGGAGTTTTTAACAATGATCTTATTTCACTATGATTACCTCAAGGAACTGAAAGAAACTTTTTTTAAGGGGTAAAATTGTGCACCTACTTGGATGAGGGGGTCTACAGGTACCTAGGGGAGGGGAATGCTTTGTCTGATCTGCGTACTAAGATAAGAAATTATTGTTGGCTTTTGGTGCTGAGACTCTGTTTGGTTTTTAGCATTAATGTATCTGAGGGAACTGCAATTTGGAGGGCTTATAATCACAGCAGAGCCAGGAAGTCCTGACCAAACCTCTCCATTGAGTCTCAGCACTTCCATACCTTTAGACTTTTCGTGAGTTGTGATTGAGGTTTAATTGGTGAGGAGTCTCTCAACGCTTAATTACTCTGGTTCCCAAAGCCTAGGTACCTGGTAATAGGTAGATAGTGAAATAAGTACTTGTAGATGAATTAGCTGGACAACAACAAAAATACCGGTTCACCTGATTGTAATCTATTCTGTTGTATTCACAGAGCACCTTCTAAGTGAAAAACAGTGTTCTAGGTTCTAGGGAAAGACAATACAAAAAGCAATCCCTGGCCTGAGTTTCATTCTCCTGGGGAGGGATGAAGGGGAAGGAATATAATATTTATATAGTTAAGTAAATAGACCGTGATTTGAGGAGGGAGAGGGTGCTAACAACTAGGGGGATCAGGAGAGGTTTCATGAAGAAGGTGAAACTTGAGTTGAACCTTGAAGGAAGTTAGGAATTATTAACAGAAAAGTGCATGGAGTGGGGGATGGGGGGGAGGGAAATATCAAGTTCAAGGAATAGCACTTAGGGTAGTTTGGCCATAAATAAATGTATGAAGGGGAGTAATGTGATGAATATAAGGGATGAGAGATTCTAGGAACCAAGGGTTTCTCAGGTTGTAAACCTATGTGACCAGAAGAATGGCAGCACCCCTAACAGAAAGAGAGAAGGGTAGGTTTGGTGCACAGGCCAATGGGGTAGTTCAAGTCCAAGACTGGAATGAAATAAGGTAATTGTGCAATATTTAGCAGTTAAATAAAAGATGTTTATTTAACCACAAGGATATACCACTTGTCCACAACAGAAACAAGCCTCCATATCTCCATTCAGAAACACCTGGTCAGTCAGCAGGACAAGAAGGGGTGACTTTCTGTCTGTGTAAACGGGCCTCCTTTTTCCCTCGGGTGACCCAGCAGCCTTGTCGATAGTGAAGTGGCTTGAAGGTTAGCCCCTAGACCATCAAGTCTCAGGAACAACTTCCATGTTTTAGAGAAAGAACTAGCCTCCTCTACATGGCCTAGACCTGGATAAGATTTGGTCTTCGCACAGTGAGCGAATAAAGGAGCGCTTGAGACTGTCAAACCTAGAGAGGGTTCTGCACATTGCAACAATCTCTAGTCTTCTCTTATTTTCACCTCATATGCTCCTCGCCTTCCATCATTTTGGTTTTTCCCCCTTTTTCAGTTCAATTCCATTTGATAAACAGTTAACTACAGTGTTAAAGGCTCTATATTCTTGGGAGAGATTTTTAAAATGGCAAAATCCCTGATTTCTTTGTTCAACTTGTTTCAGTCGTGTCTGACTCTTTGTGACCCCATTTGGGGTCTTGTTGGCAAAGAGGCTGGAATGGTTTGCCACTTCCTTCTCCGGCTGAGGAAACGGAGGCAAACAGGGTTAAGTGACTTTCCTGGAGAACTCAGAAGTGTCTGAGGCCAGATTTGAACTCATAAAGGTAAGTCTTTCTGATTCTAGGCCTGATATTCTGTGCACTATGGTGCCACCTAGCTGCCCTGACCACTAGGAGATCACAGTCTAGTTAAGGGAATAGCTATGTAGAGTCACAATGCCTTAGAGAACTTGAACCCATGACATTTTCTTTTAGATCTGCTTCTTTCTACCTGTGTTATCTGGGGCAAATCACTTAAATTCCCTAAGTGTTAGTTTTCTTCCTCTGCAACATGACGGACTAGATGACCTCCGAGGTTCCTCCCTCATAAGAAATCAGATGATAGTATTATAATAATAATTACTTATTATTATATATTATATATTATTATATATGATTACATATAATAATATATAATTATATAATTATGTGTACATATAATTATATATAATTATATAATTAATATGTATAATTGTATATATAATTATATATTTTCTATATAATTATATAATTATATATTTTCTATATAATTATATAATTATATATTTTCTATATAATTATATAATTATATATTTTCTATATAATTAATTATATATAATTATATATAATTATATAATTAATTATAATAATAGATCAGATTCTATTTAGCATGGTTTCTTTGATCCTCCTCTCTCCGGGATCAGGTCCATTTTGTTTTGCTGCTCTCTACACTCCTTCTCCCTAAACCCGTCTTCTGGAGGTCCAGCACTCAGAGAAGGTTGAGGGGTCTGTCTTGCCTCTCTGCTATTAGCTCAAGCCTCAACTGATTATGTTCCCCCCATTTCTAGTAACTCATTAACTAGCACCTAAAATAGCACCATTAAATAGCACTTAACCACTTAACAATTTTTATAAAGTGATTTACTTCAAGGATTAGCAAGAACAATCATAAAAACTTTCCCTCCACACTTTGGGGGTATATCCCCTCCCTACTCCCACCACCTCCTAGACGGGTATTAGACTCACATCTTAGCTCAGTCCCTATATTAGTTCCACCAAATTCAAATCCAAAGCTCCGCTGGGCTAGCATTATAGAGCATTGTTCTTCCAGGATTCCCTACTGGTCGGGCTGCAACATCTGCCCTGGAATTGTAAACTCTGAGATCCCCATGACCCCTAATCCTAATTCCTAGGTTGGAGACTCCAGTCCCTGCAGCTAGAACCAAAAAGGAAAGACATAAGACCCAAACCCCAAGCCTGTTTCTCAGGCCCACATGTCTCAAAGGGTGAGGGGTTATATGACCCTCGGGCCTTCCCCCTCAACCATATGGTATCAGTTGCTGACAGCATGGTGAAGGAGTCCTAATCCTTTAAATGTGAATGTGAGAAAAAAACAAGATAATTCTGAAATACACAGACAACTCTGGCTATCCAGCCAGTGGAAAAAAACATGGCGGGGCAGCACAGAACGTCCACACATGCAGCAGTTCCCCAAGGAACTGGTCCCGAACATCTTCCTTGTGGATGGCACCGTTTTGGGTTGTCGGGGCATATGCCACAATCCATTCCACCGTGATACTTACCACATGCCCTTGAACAACCTATTTCAAATAAATATTGAGCAACATGGTATAGTGGGGAGAGCTTTATGCTTGGAATAAAGACATCTGGATGTATTTTTTGTTGTTGTTTAATCATTTTTCAATTTTGTCCAATTCTTCGGGACCCTTTTTGAGATTTTCTTGCAAAGATACTGGAGTGGTTTTCCATTTCCTTCATTTTATAGATGAGGAAACTGAGGCAAACAGGGTTAAGTGACTTGCCCAGGGTCATTCAGCCAGTAAGTGTCTGAGGCCAGAATTGAACTGAGGAAGAGGAGCTGTCCTCACTCTAGGCCTGGTGCTCTATCGTTGGGCCACCTAGATGCCGGAATTGGATATACACATAGTCTGGACACATAGGCAATGTGGAATTATTGCACCAAGTTCACTTGAATCTTGCAACCTTTGCATCACAAATGATGGAAATTATATTAAGGATGTTATTTGTTAATATTCCAATTAAATAAAATGTTGTCAAAAATTTCATTCATTTCATTTCTTGAAAATATGCATTATTGCCTATGTGTCCAGACTTTAGGAACACCCTGTATATCCGATCCTAATGCTAGTTGTGTGATGAAGGGCGAATCATTTCCCCTCTTAGCCCTCAGTCTTCTCATCTGTAAAATGGGGATATGACTACTTATATGAAACACCCTAGAAATGGGAGAATTTTAAGATTTTGCTTTTTGGCTACCAAGGCTTGAGTTGCTGGAGGCTTTAGAATCAGTCCTTGTAAAGTTAAGATTGTTGGCCAAGACTTGAAAGAAGCTTGAAATATCAAAAGCTCAGTGAAGCTTCCTCCCTTGAGTGACTATCTCTCTGTATCTGTCCTTTCCTTAGGTGTATGTATGTCTCTGTTCTCAGATGAATGAATGCATTGTCTCTTGTTGGTCCAGTTGCTCCAATGACAGGAGGGAAAGAGAGAAAAGCCCCCCTCCCTCATCCCAGTCCAGATGTCTTCCCCACCAAGCACTCCTGAGCCTGTGTAAGCCAGCTCTGGAACAGAAACCATGAAAAACCATCCAGCTATTTAAAGTCCTCTGGGTGTAACCAACTTGTTTGCTCAGCCAAACGAAATGTTTCCTTTCTGGCCTGAATCAAAGAGGTTTGCAATTCATAAAGGGATCACATATCTTAGACTCATCTCATTCACACCTCATTAAAACCTCATTAAGTGAAACTAGGACAACTTGAGGAGGAAAACTCTTCCCTTGTTAAAAACAAAAACAAACCTTCAAAAAGAGATTCTCTTAATTCTGGTGAGTGGTGAATAAACAAACATGGCCAAGACAACTTATCTCCTGGGTATGGTGAAGGAAACAGCCTGTACTGGAAAAAGAATTGTTTGGTTTTTTTTCTCAATTTTTGAGTTCCAGAGATTTGAAGATGACCTGCCCAAGGTCATCCAGCTATGAAATGTAGAGCAGAGAGAGGTGGTACTGTAGAAGGAATACTTGTTTGGAAATCAAGGAACATTTTTGAATCTTGTTAATTAACATGTTGTCAAAAAATAATAAATAAAAGCAATAAAAATAAAAATGAAAAAAAAGTGAAAAAAATACACTTCATTCTATACTCAGAGTTTATTAGTTCTCTCTCTGAAGGCAGACAGCATTTTTCATCATGAGACCTTCAAAACTGTCTTGGAGTCCATGGTATTTCTCTCTGTCATTAGGTTCCTGGTCTCTGAAACTGGGGTCCTCCTCAAGGACTGTTTGTCGAACCTCAAACTACATGCACATCTTCTGCTGTTGGCCATGACCCTCTGGCAGACTTTGCTACTGACACCGGTTACCAGTAGTACCTCTGACAGCTTTGATGGCTCTTGTGACCTCACTCCTTGTCTGGACACTCCCCTATAGGATACTCATTCACCTAGGACCAGAAAAGAGTCACAAAAATAACAGAGGCACTATGTGCTCAGGGTTACATGAGCTGCCAGTTCACCACCACTCCTGCCCACAGCAGGCATCTTCATTTGAAAACTGCCAGGGAAATGAGAAATCGAACACTCAAACTTTTATATGTTCAGAGAAGATTCCAGGAAGATGGAGGAGTAGGCCAGAAAACTTTAGTCTGTCTAAATTTCCTCCACAAAAAAAAAAAAAGAACATCACCTTAGAGGGAATGTAGAGCAACAGAAATAAACAAAAAGGAGTAATGCATTTGTCCTTCCAAAACAACTAGAAAAGATGCCAGGAAAGACCCAACCTCCTGGGGTAGAGTTTTGGTGGGAGTGAAGTGCAAACACCCCCAGACCTATTCCACTGAAACAATAAACAACAAGCCCTAGGAGTAGCTGAGTTGGGAGGCAGCCTCAGTAGAACTAGTCAACCAACTAGAAATAGGGAATCAAAAATTTAAGGAAGAAAATAACTTCTTGAAAACTAGAACTGGACAAGGTATAAGACACCAAGAAATAATAAAGCAAAAACTCTCAAAAGAATTTTAAGAAAAAAGAAGGAAACATGAAACATCTCATCAGAAGAGATAAAGGAGAGACAATATGAGAGCAGTTGAACTACCCAAAAGTTGCAATAAAAAAGAAGAATCTTGACAATATTACAAGAAATTATTGAGGAAAAATTGCCTTGAACTTTTAGAATAAGGAGGTAAAATCCACAGATCACCACCTGAAAGAGATCCCAGGAGGAAAACTCATAGCAATATCATAGCCAAGTTTAAAAGCTCCCAGGTTAAGGAGAAAATATTGCAAGTAACAAGCAAAAAAATATTTAAATATCATGGAGCTACAATCAGAATCACACAAGACCTAGCTGCTATTATTCTGAAGGACCATAGATCTTGGAATTTCACAGAACAAAAGGGCTGGGGTAAATGATCAAGGGTAACTTACCCAGAAAAGTTAAGTATAATCCTGAATAAAAAAAAAATGGACATCCAACAAACTGGAAGATTTTCAGGTAGCTGTGACAAGAGAATAACTTAATGGAAAATTCAACATATAAGATCCAGAAGAAATATAAGGCAAGCATTAAAGACCAATTATAAGGGACTCAATAAGGTCAAACTGTTTACTTCTTATATGTGAAAATGTTATCAGTATTCTTGTAACTGTCATCATTATTTAGGTACTTTGAAAGAAAGGCTTGGGCTGAGCTGTGTATGACGGGGTGATTCTAAAAAAATAAAACTGCATAGGGAGAGAAAAAGGAGTAATTGTCTCATACGAATGAGGCATGAAAGGAAGAATTGATACAGAAAAAGCAAGCAGAGTGAAAGGGCTGGTGATGCTACAAACCAACTCTCATCAGAAATGGGTTAAAGGGAACAAAATATACATCTAGAAGGGTATAAAAGTCTTCTAATATTAGAAAGAAATAAGAGGATGAGGGCAGGATAAGGAAGAGACTTTTAGAAGGATATGTAAATTAAGGATTAGGAGGGTGAGGGGATAAGGGAGAAACTCTTAGAAAGACAAGTACATTAAGGTGGAGGGTAGGGAGAGAGGATGAGGGAAGCACTCTCAGAGGGATGGGCAGATTAAGGAATAGGAGGCAAGGTAGAAGTAAATTAGACGAGCGAGGAGGGATAGGGTAAATGGGAAAGAAGCATAGCAAGGAGAAATTAGGATGGAAGGAAATACATAAAAAGCAATTATAACTTATAATGTGAATAGGATGAATTTACCATAAAATGGAAACAAATAGCAGAACGGACTAAAAAACTGAATTCAACAATATGTCACTTTCAGGAAACACAATAAAAAGAGATACATACAGAGATAAAATAAAGAGCTTGATTAGATTTGTTACATAAAAAAAGCAGAGGTAAGTAATCATGATCTCAGACAAAGTTAAAGCTAAAATACATTTAATTAAAAGAGAAAAACAGGGAAACCACACTACATGTCTTCAATATTATTCAATATTGTTTTAGATCATTTAAAATAACGACAGTATAAAACATCTGAGAGTACACCTGCCAAAACAGACACAGGAACTACATAAATATAAACATAAAACATTATACGAATGAAGCCAAATTTAAATATGGAGAAATATTCATTGTTCATGGGTAGGTAAAGCCAATATAATAAAAAAAGACAATTTTACTTAATGTATTTACTCATTCAATGCCATCTCAAATTACTAAAAAGTTATTTTACCAAGTTAGATAAAACAAAATTCATTTGGAAGAACAAAAGATCAAGAATTTCGAAGAAACTAAAGGAAAAAAATGTAAAGGAAGGAGATTCAGCAGTACCAGACCCTAAAGTATATTATAAGGTGAGAACATTGTTGAAGTGTAAAATGGGTAGTTTCAATTATTTTAAATTAAAATTTTTGCGTATAAAACCAATGCAGTCAAGATTAGAAGGAAAGCAGAAAACTGGAGGAAATTTTCATAGACAATCTCTCAAATAAGATATTTGATGGACTATAGTTGTGATATCAGAAATGATGAGCTGGCTGACTTGGAAAAACATGGAAACACTTGGACCTCTGAAGGAAGATGTTATCCACCTCCAAAAGAAGAACTGACAAATATGCATAACATGGTCTTGTATATATGTGTGTGTATACATATGAATGTATATGTATATATATTCATGTTTAATTCTAGCCTGGGAGGGAAGGAGACGGGGGCGGGGGGTGGAAATAGAGGGAGAAAAAAAATAAGAGAGTCAATGGCAGAGAACAAAGGAAAACCTAGAAGGAAGTAAAGGAAAGCTGGGTAGCTTTGAAAACAATGTGCATTATTTATTACATAGGTTTTCTTAAAATGGAAATTTATTGTTTTATATCGAATCCTCTCATGTGTTCTGCTGTATACGTGGAAATGTTCCTCCCTTTTTCCATTTTGTATTTGAGTTTAAAGTGAACAATTTTTTTTAAAAGCACTTCTGTACGTTGAAAGCCTTCTGTCACAGCCATTCCTGAAAAATCAATTCTTCTGACTCAGAGACTAATAGAAGACTCATCACCACGTAGAACCACTCCTTCTGCCACTGATTACCAGAAGCAGGTTCACCAAGCTCCCATGTGTTGTTCTGGAGCTAGGAAAACTACATGTACTCTTTATAAAATCCATGTAAGGGTGAATCCAAACATATTGGGCCCTCACTAGCATATCCACCCATTACACTACGATAAGAAAGGTATTTCTAAATTCATTCTGAACACTACTTTTCTCTCTTATCAAACAGGCATCTAGACGTTAGACTTGGGTTCACTTAAGCCTAAACCAGATCTGACACTGAAGACTTTCTGAGATTTTTCAGATCAGTTATTTTTCTCTTTCTCTTCTTTTCTTTCTTTCAAGTCATCAGGAAAAGGGAAGGGAGATAGGGTAGAGTTTGGAGCCAAGTTCATAACTTCATGTCATGCCTTCTATTTCCTTTTATTAGTGTTATTTTATTTTTACATTCAGTCCCAAATTCTCTCCCACCCTTCACTCCCTCTCCCACCTATTAAGAAGGCAAGAAATATGTCTAGATGTAATTTAATAAAGATAAACTGAGGTGCAGAATTCAAAGCTTTATATTAGCATAGCATGAACCTGTTAACAAAGTGGATCAAAATGGCTATCTCAGGCCAATGACAGAGGAGAAGGCGCAGCTTCTTCTTCTAAGTATAGAACAAATAACAGAACTGGGTAGGTGAGGAAGATAATGCAATTAGTTACAGGGCTGGAAGCATCATGAGGGTGAGGACAACACAATTGGTGAGAAATTGAAAATGAGACACTAGCAATAACCTCCTTCTTCCCTCCTGTGACTAAGAAGTGTTTACTGGATGAGTCTACCTTCAAGGTTAGAAAGAGCGGATCAGACTGCTCTGGATAGCAAACCAGATACACCTGAAAGATAACTTGGTGGTATAAAGAGGCAAGAATAGACTGGTGATTAGCAGAACTGGATTTCTAAACTTAATTCATTATGGGCCAGCAAAATGTCTGAATTAAGTTCAGAGACAAAGAATTATGACTTAGGCCGCTGCAGGACAAAATCAATTAATTCTAAATAGAAACAATTACAGAATAGAACCAATTCTAAAATGATCATCAATTTAATTTCTTCAATATGACACCCATTACACATATGAAGTCACGTAAAACATTTCCACATTAGCTATGTTGTTCCCTCCCCCCCAAAAAAGGACAAGGAAAATAAAGTGGAAAAAAAAAAACATGTTTCAATCTGCACTCAGAGTTTATCAGTCTTGTCTTTGGAGGTGGATAGCATTTTCATGAGTCCTTCGGAATTGTTGTGGACCATTGTATTATAGATCAGAGCAGCTAAGTCTTTCACAAATCATTATTTTACAGTATCGCATCAGCTCATATAAGTCTTCCCAGGTTTTTTTGGAAACCATTGCTTTTGTCGTTTCTTACAGAGCAATAATATCCATCACAATCATATACCACAATTTGTTCAAACCATTCTCTGGATCTCTGGAATTTGGCTATAATATTCCTGGGAGTTATTTTGGGATCTCTTTCAGGAGCGAATTGGTAAATTCTTTCAATTTCTATTTTCTCTGGTTCTAAGCTATCTGAGCAGTTTTTCTTTATAATTTCTTGAAATATGACATCTTGGCTCTTTTTTTGAGCTTAGCTTTCAGGTATTCTAGTAATTCTTAAATTCTCTTTCATCAACCTATTTTCCAGCTCAGTTGTTTTTCCTATGAGATATTTCACATCTTTTTTTTTTCCATTCTTTTGACTTACTTTTATTGTTTCTTGATGTCTCATAGAGTCCTTAGCTTTTACTTGACTAATTCTAATTTTTAGGTAGCTATATTCTTCAGTATTTCTGAACTTCTTTTAAAAGCTCTTAATTCTCTTTTTAATAATTTTCTTGCCTAGCTCTAATTTCTTTTCCATTTTTTCTCTACATCTCTTATTTTATTTTTAAAATAATTTTTTGCCTTTTAAAAAAAATCTCTTTAGTTCTTTGGGGAATTCTTATTGAGCTCTGAGGCTTGTAGATATTTTCAAGTCAGTGTCTTCTTCTGAGTTTGTGTCTTGAGTTTCCCCGTCACCATAGCAGCTTTTCATGGTCGGATTTTTTGTTGTTGCTGTTGTTTGCTCATTTTCAGTCTATTTCCTGACTTTCAGTTTTTGGGGGTGTGCTTACCTCTAGGGAGCAAGTAATTATCCCAAGCTTTAGGCTTGTATGTCCTGCTGTTTTTGCAGTGAGCTCTGGAGGCCTATATGTTTTTGGTGCTTCCAAGGTGTTGAGATCTGGGGAGAGGTGTGTTCATTGCTCTCTTTGTCTGCACTCTGGTCCTTACCCAGGTAGGACTCTTTTCCTCCCTGAAACTGCAACCCAGAACTGAGTAATAGTCAATGGAATCGCTAAGTGGCTCCCGGTCTTGTCCCCACTCCAGTGCTGCAGACCTCTATTTCTGTCTTTCTAAGCTGTCCTGGCCTGGAAAAATAACTCGCTCTGACTTTTTGTTGGTTATGCTGCTTAGAATTCTATTTGACACACTTTAAAAAAAAACAAAACGTTGTTTAGAAGAGAATTGGGAGAGCTCAGCAAAAATATCCAAAATTTTTCTCCAAAATTTTGGTTCTACCTCTACCACCTGATCCCACTCTACTTTCCCGGTGCTTTCTCATGCTTCTGTAACCAAGCTCCAGAGTGCAGCAGCATGGATTTATGGGAATTATAGTCCAAAGGGATAATGTGATAATCAACATCATAATGATAACTAGCATTTACATTACACTTTAAGGTCTGCAAAGTGCTTTAAAATATCATCTCATACAACAACTCTGGAAGATAGGTGCTACAGTTATCCTCATTTTACAGATGAGGAAACTGAGGCAGAGAGTTACTTGCCCAAGATCACACAGGTAGTATGAATCTGAGGCAGGATTTGAACTCAGATCTTCTGACTCCAGGTCCAGCACTCTCTACAGTGCCCTGCTTAGCTGTCTCACAACATAAGTTCTTCTCACCTTGGAAGGGAAGTTTGGAAAATGTACAGGAATACAAAAGCAACTAAGAAGGAGAAGAGCAAGTGGGTATTTTTTAATGGAGACTAACATGCAGGTGGTGCGGTGAATAGAGTGCTGGGCCTGGACTCCTCTTCCTGAGTTGGAATCTACCTTCGGACACTTACTAGCTATGTGACCCTGGGCAAGTCACTTAACCCTGTTTGCCTAGATTTCTTCATCTGTAAAATGATAGGGAGAAGGAAATGGCAAACCACTCCAGTATCTCTGCCAAGAAAACTCCAAATGGGGTGACAAAGAGTCAGATATGACTGAACAACAACAAACATCTGGCAGGGAGGGACACTGATGTGATAAGAGCTACGCTGAGGTAGGTAGGTGGCACAGTGGATAGAACGTTAGGCCTGGAGTCAGGAAGGCCTGATTTCAAATCTGGCCTCAGACGCTTACTAGCTTTGGGACCATGAGCAAGTCGCTTAATCTCTGTGAGAGTTAAAAGGATTGTGGATGTAGTTGGGAGCACTATGGGTTAAACAGATCATGGATGCATGCAAGAAACTCATACTCTCACCAGGTCAAATATTTGTGTGCCTAGCACTGGCAGCCAACTCCTTCCTGGGTGAGCATTTACAGATCCTGCTTATTTTGACCACATGCTCCTGTTTATGCTGCATGTTTTAACCCACTTACTGCTTAAGCAGTTTTGGTAAAAATACATAAACAGCTTAAGAACAAAACCCTTGCGTGTACTTCTGCCATAGTATGCCCTGTTTGCTTGTTGCCCATCACAATGTGCTACTGCATGGATCTCTTGTAAGCAAATGCCTTAATAAATCAAGGCCTAATCACCCTGGCTTTGTGTGCAGAATTCCTGCATCCCATGAGGATACAATTGGTTGCTTTGGTGTCCCAATCTATAACGATCAGTATAATTGCAGGATTCCCAGAAAATGGGCTGAGGAAGGGAGGAAAATATCAGGAAGATCCTCGAATGACCATCTACAGGAATGTGGGCACCAGTAGTACAACTGTTAGATTCGTGAAGGCCACCTACGGAGTGGGAGGAACTCCCCTCAAACTCCACAAGGATTGAGTACTCTGCTAGCCAAGATAAAATTGTCAGCTGTTGGCAGAGAGATTAGGGCTACAATTCCAAAACTAATTTGGCTGTTATTGTGTCAGTGGGCAACAGTTAACACTAATCAAGCAAACCACAAGGCTAGTAGTGTCCAGCAAATCCCCCCACTTCCTTCACAAGATTTTCCTAGATCTTCAAATGGCAATGACCAGGAAACCCTGGAGTACAGATCCATTTGGCGACCCATTTGAGGACATAGGGGCTTTAGCCACCATTTCTCCAGGAACTCTCATTACTCTATGACTGCCCTGGGGCTGCTGCCATCTTTTGAGTCAACAAGTCCATCCTTAGGTTTCTGACCTCTGCTTTCTCCTCTTAGCCATATGTATAATACTTGCTTCTGGCCTAGTTCACCTGCCTTTTGCCCCGTAGAGGAAGGGCAGTAGGGGAAAAGCCACAACACACAGCAATCCGGGGCTGCAATAGAGATGTCTCCCAACATCTACCAACTAGTGATAGTGTATAAATGGGGTTACTGGGTTATGGTACAAATACACAGGAACATTGATTAAAAAAAAACATGGATAAATTTGCATGAAATAATGAAGAGTGAAATGAGCAGAACCAAGAGAACACTGTATACAGTAACAGCAGTATTGTTTTAAGAACAACTTTGAGCAACTAAGTCACTTTGACTAGTATAAATACCCAAATTACAAAGAAGCTATGAAGGAAGATGCTATCTGCAATAGATGTATAGAATGATTTTACGTATATATATAT
>CM053625.1:9751238-9782475 GCA_028646595.1 Phalanger gymnotis
CCTGTTTAAGGTTCCTTTCAGAGGCAGCCTGGTGTTAAGGAAAGAATACTGGACATAATTTGACTCAAAAAGACTGGCTTCAAGTTTCCTCTCCAAAACTTACAACTCTGTGACTGGGGCCATTTACTCTCAAATAAGACTTGGTTTTCCCATCTGTAAAACAAAGATAGGGTTATAATACTTACACTGCCTACCTTATAAGACAGCGTGAGTTATAACAATTTAGTTAACAAACTTTTTATTAAGTGCCTACTTTGTACCAGGCACTGTGCTACATGCTTGGGATACAAATACAAAAAGGAAGGAAGGAAGGAAGGAAGGAAGGAAGGAAGGAAGGAAGGAAGGAAGAAAGAAAGAAAGAAAGAAAGAAAGAAAGAAAGAAAGAAAGAAAGAAAGAAAGAAAGAAAGAAAGAAAGAAAGAAAAGAGAAAGGAAAGGAAGGAAGGAAGAAAGGAAGAGAGAGAAAGAAAATGAAAGGAAGGAAGGTAGGAAGGAAAGAAGGAAGAAAGGGAGAAAGAAAGAAAAAGAAAGGAAAGAAGGAAGAAATGAAAAAAGAAGGGGAGGAAAGAAGGAAGGAAGCAAAATCGATCAACACATTGGAAAAAGTCTGGTATCTTGTGCAGTGTTCCACACCTTGGGACCTTGAGCAAGGAGAGCATCTTTTCTTTAGAGTCAAATTTGATCAATATAACCTCACAACACTGAGTTTCAATTGTTTTGTTCTATTTGCATTGTTGTACTTGTGTATATTATTTTCCCAGTTCTGCTAACTTCACTTTATATCAATTCAGATGACTCTGTACTTGTCATTTCTTAGAGCACAGTAATATTCCATTACATTTATGCATCACAATCTGTTCAGCTATTCCCCAGTTGAGGAGCATCTATTTGTTTCTAGTTCTTCACTACCACAAAGTCTGTCTATAAATACTTAGATGTAAATGGGTTGTCATTCATCCACCACCTTGGAGTATATGAGTGTATGCTAGTAGCAGAACTTCTTGGTCGAAGGGTATAGACATTTTAGTTATTTGATTTGCATGATTCCAAAGTGTTTTCCGAGATGGCTATACTAGCCTCCACCAGCAATGCCTTAGTGCACCTGTCTATTTGCAACCCCTCCAATACTGATTCCTCCAATACTTTATCATCTTTGCCAATTTGCTAGATATGAAGTGAAACTTCAGAGTTGTTTGGATCTGCATTTCTTTGGAACATTCTTTCAAGTGGTTGTTAATAGTTTGCAGTTCTTTTGAGAAATATATTCAGATCTTTTGATTATCAATATCAGGCAATGATATTTGGTCGAAATCATTGTTATTAATGAGTGTAATGTAGATTTGGACTATGGAAGCCTACAAACACTTATAGAAATATTAAGAAATAATTTTTTCTCAGTACCCCAGTCTAAAGTCCTTTTCCAGACTTAATAGAATAAAGGATATTCTGTCAATATATAATCAAATTCCTAAAACAATACCCTCTACTTAAATCCTTTCCAGCTCCCCTTTATGTTTTGTATCCCCCTACTAAAAAGTAAGTTCTTTGAGTGGAAAGATTGTTCTTGTTCTATTGTGTTGCACTTGATAAATGCTTAATAAATGTTCACTTACTCTATTTACCTATGAATCTATATCCATTTCTTTCTATTATCTATACTTCTACCTACCTACCTACTGACCAACCCATATTATCTGCTTACTTCCAGACCACATAGCAAATGTGGGGCTGTGTCCAGCCATACGGTGACCTACTGCTGAAAGGACTTGGCATTTTAATACATAAGAAAGATTATGTGCAGTGGAGGTAAGACAGGCCAGCAGTGGCCAGGGCCACTCTATTGTACATGGTGCCCTTGCTGCAAGCCTGCTCCTGGCTCCTGCTGCTGCTATAACCGTATCTACCCTGGCGGACGATGCCACACACATACCTCCCCTCCCCACCCCACCGCCACGCTTATCCCCCAGCCCCACAGAACTCAGGAACCTTTCAAAACTCTCATGGGCACCAACTAAAGGAAAGGAAACACAAAATACAAGCCAGCCTGGTTGGGTCCAGGCTCCAGGTGGGGGGGGGGGGTAACAGTTAGGTCACCATTATGTTGGGGCAAGAGAAAGACCCTCCCTCTCTCCACCCCTTCCTAAAAATCACATCTGGCCACCTAGAGAGATGCAGGCCAGAGGTTATCAGCTAGAAACTATCTCTTCTGACACTCCTACCCTTTCCTGGGAGGAGTGGGGAGCAGACAATCACATCTTATTAAAAGGGATCTTTCACATCTTATTAAAATACCAAGTCCTTTCAGCAATGAGTCACCACATCTGAAAGAAGGCGGAGAATGTCTGTCCATGCTTAATACAAACCCAAATAACAATAAATTCCAACTCTATAGTGCTTCAAGGTTTAACTTAACAATCCTATCAGTTTGAATTGATAATTAATTTATGAAATTATGTAATGGGGGCAAGTATCGATGGTTCTTTGTGTACTCACAGGGAAAGCCCATGATAGCATTAGGAAGTGGGGCTGTAAACATATTTCAGTAAGGCACAGAGGGTACAGAAAGAAGAGGCAAAAGGTTCCAAGGCAGACTATGAAGGGGCAGGATGAGATGGTAAAGGGAGACAGTAGCATGGGGAAGAGAGGGAGGAGAGGCAGAGAGTACCACTCACATAATCATGGATTAGAGCTCGAAGCACTCAGCAGCATGGACTGAATGGAAACAGAAGAGTGCTGGGGGGAGGCGGGGGAAAGAAGCTTGAGGTCTTATTTTTATAGGGTTTTGGGGGAAACACACTAACTCCTATCTGTGCCACATTGGGGTTAACTCATTAATGTGTCCACATCATCTTAAAATTATGAGTTCTTTTTGGTGTTCTGCTGGTCTCACTGTGGCAGTCTGGAACTTGTCTGGGATTTACATATTATAGGACCAGAAGGCCCTGACAGCAGCACTCAGATGGCTTCTGCTGAAACAGCACATATTACCAGGATGTGAATTTTGGTTAATGTTATAGGATAGTTTATAACTTAGGCTCCTTTGATCTTTGGGATGATTTGTATGTGACTTTCAGGTTTCCCTTTTAGCAATCTTATTTCCTGCTATACTTATTTCCCTTTATACCGGCTATTTACAAACTACTATATAGATCTGAGGTGAGGGGGTTGTCCAGGGAGACCAGGACAAGATACAATTTTAACACATAGGTAATATAAGCCTTACTATCCCCACTTTGTAGATGAAGAAACTGAGGCTTGGAGAGACAAGTGGGGCTTGCCTAAGGGTCACCAAATTATAACTAGGAAGTCGAGTCAGAATTTGAACCCAAGTTTTCTGACTCCAGGGAAGCATTCCTTTTATTCACCAGGATACTATTACTACACTAGTTTCCTCCTTTTAAAGGGCCACAGATAAATTACCATCAATTCAATAACATACTAAATTAGTTAAATTTCTCTTCAAAATCAGGACTTGACACTACAAGGGTTATTTAGTAAACACGACAAACTCAGGCCATAGCCTGTGCACGAGATCCTATGTGCACTTAAAAGGTCAATGATACTTTAGACCATCAAAAATGGTCAATGGCCCCATTTTGTGGCTTGATGATATCTCTAGGTCACTTTCAAAGTTTTGGGATTGAGGGAGATGGAAAATATGCTTCACTGCACATTTTCCCCTTTAAGATTTTTCAAACTCACTGAGCTCTGGATGGAAATATAATCTGAATGCTCTGAATTCATTGGCTTGGAGAAACCAATGAACCTTTAAGAAAAGAAAAAAAAACTAGAAAGGCCTGTTTGGTTAGCTAGAAATGAATTCTGTGTAAGAAGACAGAACAATGAATGTTAAAAATATAATAATGGTAATAGTTCATATTTACGTAGCTGGTGCTTTGTCTTTTATGAAGTTACATCCACAAAGACTTTTCCATCAAGACAGTTAATGAAAGAATTCAGAAATAAAATGGTGAAAGACAAGACTAATCTTAAAAAAATGTAAGTCTAGGCTCCTGCCTGAGAAACAAATCATTTGAATGTGTGAGGGGATACCCCTCATCCAGAAGTGAGTGGAAATCGTGGGTATTTCTATTACTACTTAAGGGCAAGGGCTTTCAGGTGGGAGGGAGAATGAGTCATCAACTTGGGAAAGGGGAAGGGGCTGGCAACCTGAATCTGGTTGGTCACTTTGCTCCAAAAGTCATCCCCTCTCTTTCTCATGTTCTCTCATCCTCCCCTATCTACCTACAAATATGTCCAAATTTTCCCAAATCTTTGAAAAAAGAAAAAGACTTCCAGCTCCCTCCTCTCACTTTTTTTTTTTTGGAGGCAATGACTGGTTTAAATGACTTGCCCCGGGGTCACATGGCTAGTAAATATCCGAAGCAAGATATGAACTTGGGGCCTCCTGATGCCAGGCCCAGCATTCTATCCACTGCACCACCTAAAAGCCCCCTTTCACTTGCTTCTAAACTTCTCTACTTTCCACTTCTCGATATTCTCAACCCCTTGCAATCTAGTTTTGTCTCCACCACTGTGTTGAAATGTTCTCCCAAAGGTCACCAACAAGTCAAACCCCGTAACTGTTTTTCAGTCATCTTCCTTGACCTCTTGCAGTTTTTGACACTGTTGATGGCTTCTTTATGACCAGACATGCTTTCTTCCTAGATACGGTTTCAAAAACCTCCCAGCTCTTCAGTTCTCCTCCCTATCTAACCAGTCTTCTCTGTCTCCTTTACTGGAGCCTCCTGGGCTTTCCCCCATGCTTGAAATGTACTCCCTACGCATTTTAGAATCCAGTTTCTTTTAAAGCCTAATTCAATCACCACCTCTTACATATTTTCCTAATTCCTCCCCCTCCAGCTGGTCTACCGCTTGAATTACTTCCTATTTGCTTCATATGTAATTGTTGGTGCATGTTTATTTTGCCTAATACACTATAAGCTCTTTGAGGAAAAGGAAGGTTTCATTTTTGTCTTCCTAGCCCCAGACCTTGGCCAAATGTTTGCCATATAAGTGGTGCTTATAGATTGATATAGGCATCTAGGTGGTCTACTGGAGCACTGGGCCTGGAATCAGGAAGACCTGAACTCAAATCTGGCCTCAGGCACTTACTAGCTGTCCCTAGGTAAGTTATTTAACCTCGTTTGCCTCATCTGTAAAATCTGTAAAATGAGCTGGAAAAATAAATGGCAAACCACTCCAGCATCTCTTCCAAGAAAATCCCAAATGGAGTCACGAAGAGTTGGACACCACTGAAATGACTGAACAACAAAAAAAGTTACTAAGTCCTGTTAGTAACTCCACCTCCGCAACACTTTTGGCTTCTATACCTTTCTGTTATTTATACTGACTTGAACTACTGCAACAGCCTCATTAAGACCTTATCTCCTCTAACAAAACCTGCTGTCAAAATAACCACTGTTAAACATAGATTGGATTTTCTCTCTCTTCTGCTTAAAAGGCTTCCGGTACTTGCCTCGCTATTGTCTATTGCTGTAAAATATATATTCATTTTCTTGGCTTTCCAGACCTTCCACCATGTGGTGTCCCCCTACCTTTCCAGCCTAGTCTATACTCCAATCAGACTGGGTTATTCTCTTCAGCCAAGCCATACCTTTGCTCACTCTGTTCCTGATGCCCGGGATGCCCTTCTTCCCTTCTTTATATGTCGAAGCCCTCCTCATCCTTAAAAACCCAACTCACACGCCAAATAGGCTCGCTCCTCTACCTCAGGCAACGTCAGACTCAAATGGAAGGAGGCGGTACCAAATACTATATGATGATCCTTGCGAACCACATACCAGCTTTGTTTTAAAATTAATACCATTTTTAAATTCATTTATTAAAATATTTCCCAATTGCATTTTAATCTGGTTCATACAACACTCAGTAACGTCGTGGGCTGCATGCAGTCTGTAGGCTGTGTGTCTGACATCTCTGCTCTACATCATGGTGATGTCATTTGCTGCTCATGCTTGGGCTAAGAACATCCTGGTCCAGGAACTTGGGATTCTCCAGGAAGCCCTCCTCTGGAGCCAAGATGTTTGGTGCATGAAATCCTCCATCATTCCACCACTGTTGCTCCATCACAGTACTTCAGCTCCCACCTTGGTCCTGGAAATACTCATTTTGCTCTGTCCGCTGCCATCTCTGGAGCCATGTGGTTCCATCCTCTCCCGGGGCCACGTAGTTCCCTGATGCACGTGGTTCCCTGGAGGGGCCGTAGAACCACAAGGTCACAAAGCTTCCCTGCAGCAAGAGCCAAAGCCTGTCTGTGCCCACCGCCATTGGGTGAGTGCTGTTTCCTGCTCTCCAGCCCTCCTTTTAAAGGTTAAATCCAAAGACTTAGCTTGGTCATGTGCTGGCCATAAGTTAGTTATCTTTAATGAGATATAAAATAACCAACAAATACCCAGAGCAATGGAAATTCACGCCTTTTGAAGGAAACAGTCATCAATCCCAGAACAAAGACTTCATCCATGTTAACCTTTTCAAAGGAATCTCATGTAAAGTCCTGGACACCCCCTATACTCAGAGAGTCCTCAGTATGGGTTTTGTAACTTCCTGAGGTATTTATGATGTTAACACTATCTATTATAATTATCGTCCTTAACCATCTGTCAGAACATAAGCTCTGCATGGGTGGTATCTTGTCTAAACTTCATATGTGGATCCTGCATTAGTGGGTGTAGGTAAGACTTCTATTGCTAGACATAAGAGAAACTCAGAAATCCTGCAGAAAAAAAAAATCACTAAAATATGAAACAAGGTCAGTAGGAAGAGGGTGAATCAGGTAATAAAACATTCTTTGCACCCAACAAAGAGATTTAGATCCGCACCTCCAGAAGAGTTGCTATCTAATTCCCCATCAGTCTATCTGACTCCCTAGCAAAGCAGGTAACGATGAGCTACCTTGTACTCACAGATCCTAGAAGAGGCCACTTTGAGTCTCTCTCATAGCAGAACGAAGAACAACTAACAGTCCTTTAATCTGTTCTGGAGTCCTCACCGGTATTCTGAGAGGACACTGGAGACTCAGAACAAAATGGATGCTACCACACGTTTTGTCCTCAAATATAGCTCTGGGCCTTGCTGCTAACATGTTTTCCCTCCCCTCCCTGGTTTTCTCAGCCCCACTTCTAGGACCCTCCTTATCCAATTAGGGTACACACCAAGCCCATCATCAGGCATGCAGGCTATGATGGTCTTTCTCTAATCTAAATCTTCTGGGAAATGTAGCATGATGGACACTTTCACACCCTTCCCCTAGTAAAAATTTGCAGAGCCTGACAATTTTTCTATATGCATAGGTACATAAAATTGTACACCTAGAGTTGTAATGAACCTTAGAGAACATCAAATCCAACCTTTATTTTACAGATGAGAAAACTGAGGCCCATGGAGGCTAAGTGAATTGCCTAAAATCATAAAGGTGGTAAGGATCTGGAGACAAACACCATAAACTTTCATTAGCTGGCTTCTAGTGGGGAGTTAACCCAAATACACAGAACATATGCAGGTACATAGAACATTACAAACACATTAATGTTTTATGCAGTAGACTAGACACATACGCCATATCCAGAAATATAACAGAACACAGAACACACAACATACAAAAGTTGCACGTTGTAGACCAGATACATAAGGCACGTGCAGTTTTTTTTTTAATCACATCGTATGACATATCAAGGATGCATAAAGTAAATGAAATTGAGATCATATGCAACATGATGAGGTGATATACAAAATAGGTAACAGCTGCCATCAATGAATATTATCTGTGCAGCTTGCTATTCCATTTACCTTCAGGGTGCATCAGAAAGCCTAATTACATGTAAAGCCTTTGTGGTGATTCATTGCTCACTCTTGGTGGCCTCATCCCCACCGGCCTGGAGTCTCACTGCCGGGACCATGCTGACTCATTGTTTCTAAGCCCTATCGAATCACTATCTCCATGCGTTGTTCAGTCTTTTCTCAGTCATGTTCGACTCTCTGTGACCCCATCGAGGGTTTTCTCGGCAAAGATGCTGGAATGTTTGCCATTTCCTTCTCCAGGTCATTTTACAGATGAGCAAACTGAGACAATGGGGTTAAGTGACTTGCCCAGGGTCGCACAGCTAAGAAGTAGCTGAGGCCAGATTTGAACTCAGGAGGATGAGTCTTCCTGACTCTGGGCTCGGCACTCTACTTACCACACCACCTGGCTCCCCAGCATTGCTTCTGTAGATTGCCTCGATTCCCACAGCTTGAGGACTGGGAAGGAGAAAGAGAGCTCCTAGGTCATGCCAACTTCTCTCCTATCCTGACTCCCCGACCTATGGAAAGGTCCCCTTCAGTCTGGGACACCCCTGGCAAGCTTTCCCTGACCCTTGGCTAGTCTGCTATAGCAGTTCAGGTGGTATGGCGGATAGAGCCCTGGGCCTGGAGTCAGGAAGACCTGGGTTTGAATTTCGCCTCAAGCACTTACTAGCTGTATGACCTTGGGTAAGTGACTTAATCTCTGTTTGCCTCAGTTTCCTCAATGGTAAAATGGGCATAATAATGGCACCGACCTCCCAGAGCTGCTGTGAGGATCAAATGAAATATTTGTAAAAAGTGCTTGGCACATAGTAGGTCCTCCTTTCCCTATCATCATGCCTTGTTGTTATCATCCACATTTTGATATGGATCTGTACACGGGTCATTGTTTGGCTCCAACTGTCCATCTGTGACCAGAGGACAGGTCCTACCCAGAGCCCTTATGGCTGACTCTCCACCGCTCCTACCTTCCCGGTAGTCAAGACCTAGTGCTGAGGCTTTCAGCTGTAGGCTGCATTAACAGACAGAGAGCATCTGGAAGGATGAAAGCAGTAATTCTTCCGTCCTCTGCCCTGGTCAGACCACATCTGGAGCGCCGTGTTCAGTTCTGAGGGCCACGTTTTAGGTGGGACGCTGACAAACTGGAGAGTGTGCAGAGAGAGATGACCAAGACGCCGACGACATTCAACAGCATTCCAGGTAAGGGTCATCTGAAGGAGCAGGGCATATTCAGTTTGAAGAGAAGACTGAGCAGGACCTTACTTTGTGTCACACCTTTTTGCAGTCTAGTGAAACCTATGGACCCCCTCTCAGAATGTTTTTAAATGTATTAAAAATATGTATACCATTACAAAAGAAACCAAAAGCTGGTGATAATTTTTTTTTCCTATCCAAATCCACAGACCCTCTGAAATCTCTCCACATACCCCTTAGAGGTCCATAGATACCAAAATAAAAACCTCTAACTTAGTGGTGATAGTTGTTTGCAAATGGAAGAATTAAATTTGTTCTCCTTGGCCCTAGAAGGTAGGACAGGAGCAATGGGTGAAAACTTCAGAGGTGGACTTCAATATATGGGGGAAAAAATTCTAGTCATTCAAGGTGACCAAAATTTGAATAACTGGCCAAGAGAGCTGGTGAGTCTTGGAGGCATCTCACAAATCACATCTTCAGTTCATATCCTCACCCACCCCACACGTCCCCTGGGAACGTGAGATTTTGGTCCATGCCTTTGTCTCCACAATAAAATCCCTCCACTCTCACACGAGTACCCATGCCTGTATATCTTCAATTACAGGACAGGTTTTATTTAAGCAACAACAGAAAAAGCAAAACAGAAAGGACTTGCACCCAAGCCCATAATTTTGGGGGACAGCGTTGGGGATGGGTATGACTGGGTCCCCCTATATCGCCCAGGCTATAAGAACATCAGCCACTTACAGGCCCC
The DNA here is from genome assembly GCA_028646595.1 of Phalanger gymnotis. Classification (NCBI taxonomy): domain Eukaryota; kingdom Metazoa; phylum Chordata; class Mammalia; order Diprotodontia; family Phalangeridae; genus Phalanger; species Phalanger gymnotis. The sequence goes on from CM053625.1 coordinate 9,760,989, forward strand.
CTCCACGGCCAATCAGCACCAAAGCTTTGTCACGCTCCATTTCTGCTCCTCCTTAGGCAGCCTGGTTTCCCCTTCTTCCCCATTTCCCTCCCCAGGGCTCATTACTTTTACTAATGTGCTTAGCTCAGACTATCCACACTCAAGTCCATACTTTTTTTTTAGGCAAAAACATCATCTTTCCTCCCTACCTCCCCTAATCCCAAACACGGACCTTTGAGAAAGCAAGAAAAAACATAACTCCTACTACAAATGTGTAGTAAGGCAAAACAGAAACACAGAACATTGGCTACATCCAAAAAATATGTCTCAATTTGTACTCCTGAGTGTATTATCTCTCTATCAGGAGGGGAGCAGCATACTTTGTCATGAGTCCTCTGGAATCACAGCTGGTCACTGCATTGGTCAGAGTTCCTATGTCATTCAAAGTTGTCTTTACGTTGTTGTTTTCTATAAGCTGTTTCCCTGACTCTGTTCACTTCACGCGGCTTCGTGTCTTCCCAGGTTTCTGAATCCATCTCCTTCATCATTTCTTACCACATAATAGCACTGTTACATTCATGTACCGTAACTTGTTCAGCCATTCTCCATGTTATGGGCACTTCCTCATTTTACAATTTTTTGCCATTGCAAAAAGAGTTGCTATAAATATTTTTGTACATATGAGAAGCCCACAAATCGTTAGGGCAACTCTCCTCCCCTCTCTGTTGGGCCTCTACCTCCCCCAGGCTTTTTGTGCACCCCACATGTAATAGGGTTTTTACTAACCTTACTGCAGCAATTCCTCTGCAGGTGTGAGATGCAAGGTGTTAATACTCCCTCTGATGAACACATCTATCTACCTCCCCAGCTCTGAGCTTGCCACTTTTACTTGTTACCTTATTAATTCTATCACATCTTGTTCAAAGGCAGTCAAGAGGTATGTTCTAAAATTAACTCAAATTTACACACACACACACACACACACACACACAATTTCATGAACTAATTAGCTCCAAGCTCCTATCTCAGTTTACACACTTAAAAAAATAAGGAAAATTTATTTTCCCATAAGCTTTTTCTCTTCTGTCAGTAATGAGCAACTAGCTTAGACAAACACTGTTACTGGCTATATAATTTATTTATAGTAACACATTGCAAAGAAAAATTTCAACAGTGCATTAGTTGTGAGAAAGATCTCAACAAGCAACACTACAACCAGTGATTCCTCCATGGAAAACTGGAAGATTGGAATCATGGTCCAATGATTCGGTTCTCTCAAGAAAGCAGTTTAAGTATCCTGGGCATTCTTGGCATGTCTCCTCCGCACAGTAAGAATTAAACTCAATTTTCGCAGAATCTCTCTTCAAACTCTGAAAATCTCTTAGGGCCTCTTTTCTCCATGCCTGTTAACTCTCTGGTTCTCCTCAGGAAAGAACCTCCCTCCACGTGTGCCTCTCACAGCCTATCCCCAAAGATGCCAGTCGGCCCTCCCTTCCAGACAGTCTATTCCCTCTCTCTCTCTCTCAAAGTATAACAATATCCAAAATCTTTGTGAGACGGGCTGTTGAAGAAAGGGTTTCACATTCTCAAGCCCTTTAAACAAAGGCTGGATGACCATTTGCTGAGAATGTTCTAGGTAGAACGAACTCACACTTTAAGTAGAAATTGTGCTAAATGAGTTTTAAGGTCCCTTTTATGAAGGTTAAAGCAGAGCAGTGGGTCAGGAACCAGATCAACAGCCAGTCATTTTCATATGCCCATACAAGAGCTCCTCTGATGGGGACATCCCCCCGCTGCTTTGTCCACTCTCTCTCAGGATCACCAAATCTCCGAAGGAATGACCTTGGACACCATCTAGTTCTTGTCTACCCTGTACCTGAACCTCCCCAACAAGTGGCTGGTCAGCCCTGCTGAGACTCCTAGTGAGGGAGAACCCATTACCTCCTCCCAAGACAGCTAGGTGGGGAAGTGGATAGAGCACTGGGCTCAGAATAAAAAAGACTCATGCTCATGAGTTCAAATGCAGCCCCAGACACTTAGCAGCTATGTGACCCTGGTCAAGTCACTTAACTCTGCCTCAGTCTCCTCATCTGTAAAATAAGCTGGAGAAGGAAATGGCAAACCACAGCAGTATCTTTGCCAAGAAAATCCTCAATGGTGTCACAAAGAGTTGGACACAACTAAACAACAACTAAAGGTTAGTAGTTTTCTCTTTACAATCCACTTAAAAATTTGTTTCTCTTCTCGAGCAGAACAAATTTAATCCATCTTCCACCTTGCAAAAGTTAAAACATTTACAGGAGACTTTCATTCCCCCCGCTACTCACCTCCAGTGTTCTCTTCTCCAGACTAAACATCCATACTTCCTCTAATCAGTTCTCACGTAACAGGAGATCACCGTCCCTGGTTACCCTCCTCTTGATACCTCCTAGCTTATCAGTACCCTTCCTAAAATATGATTTCCAAAACACAATGTTGTCTGACCAGAACAGAACGCTGTGGGGCTATCACTTCCCACATTATGGACACCAGGTTCCTCAGTGGAGTCTAACTTGCACTAGGGGTTTGGTTTTTGGTGGCGGGGGCTTTAGGGGCGCCACATCACATTATGACTCATATACAACTTGCAGATCACTGTCCTCAGATCTTTTTTTAGAACAATTACTAGTCCAATTTATAATTAGGAATTTTCTTTTTCAACACAAATGTAAGACTTTATATGTATCCTTATTAAATTTTATTTTAGATTTGGCCCATGCAATGTGTTAGCTATCTTTCCTAGCTTTGTATTAGTTGAAAAATTGACAAGCATGTAATCTTTGCCTTTCGCTAAGTCGGTAAAAACATTAAATAGTTCAGGGCCAAGCGCAGATCCCCGAAACGCTCCTCTGGAGACCTCCTTCCATAGCAGACCTCAAACCATTAATGATTATTCTCTGGGTTCAGGCAGTTCCCAGCCCACTTAACTGTAATATATAGCCCACATCTTTTCCCATCTTGACCATCACTTTGTCAAGTGTTTTGTTAAAACCTAGGTAAATTCTATACACGTTGTCCCATTAATCTACTAAATCTACTAAAAAAAAAAAAGTTTGTCTGGCAAAATTTGCTTGTGATAAAGGCATGCTCTTGCTTGGTCTACACAGGCCAAAAATAATGTATATAAGAGGCAATCGACCAAATCTTTAAAAAATTATTCACATTTCTGTATCCACTGATCACCAATGGCTTTCAAGGGTGTGTGACCTTGGGCAAGTCACTTAACCCTGTCTGCCTCAGTTTTCTCTTCTATAAAATGATCTGGAGAAGAAAACAACAAACCACTCCAGAATCTTTGCTGAGAAAACCCCAAACAGGGTCCTGAAAAGTAAAATGCAACTGAACAACAACAGCTCTGTTGTCTTTTGAATCAACCACCACACACATTATGAAAACAAATGGTTTTGGGATAAATGGTTAACTAAATTAATTTAGCATATGCTTGTCATGGTGCCCCACTACCACCAAACTGCCTTGCCCATCTTTGTAGCCATTCTCACCATTTGATTTTCATGTTTCCTAATTCTTCATACTTTGCACAATTCCAAAAGCTATTGCTTTTTAAGGCTTTCCAGCAGTTTAACCCTTTTGTTTTCCTAAAGCAGGTATATGCCATTGATGCTACCTACCACTGCTGCTCTCCTTCCCTTCCCCCCACATATCCCCAGTGCCTCACTGACTGCCCAGGCTCTTCCCTCCTCCTCCCCCTAGAAAAATAAAAGGCAAGCTTATGACAGGCCAGAGAGGTACAGCAGGAACAAGTAACAGGAGTCTAGGGAGCCCCTACTGTCACTGAGATGGTCACTCAAGAAGCTAAGTATAGAACTTACTCAGACCTGCAAGCCTGACTCCCAAGACTGGAAAGCTGAGGGGCAAATGAAGAAGGCCACCACCCACCATCAGGAAAACAGGGCCTTCCTTGCCATCCCCACTGCCGCCCTGCTGCAGTCTCCCCTCCCAGGCCTTGAACCTGACCTCCAGTGACCAGACCCTGCTCCTGACATAAGGGAAGACAGAAATGTACTGACTACATTTTTAATGAAAGTCTTTGCATGACTGTCGTGGAACTGAAAAAAAGCAGCAACATGGGTTAGTGAAGGCAGCCAATGATGTATTTCCATTTCGGTCTATGTAGCTTTGTGAGGCATAAGCAAGACCCTCCTTCTCTTGGCATTTTCTCTGGCTGTCTCCTATGCCTGGAACACTCTCCTTTCCCCTCTCTGACTACTGACCTCCCTGGCTACCTTTAAGTCTCAACTAAAATCTCATCTTTTACTGAAAGCCTTTACCAACCCCTCTTAATTCCAGTGCCTTCCCTCTGTTAATTATTTCCTCTTTACCCTATATATAACTTGCTTTGTATATATTTGTTCATATGTTGTCTCCTCCATCAGATTTTAAGCTACCTGAGGGCTGGGACTGTCTTTTGCCTCTTTCTAGATTATCCCCAGCACTGAGAACAGTGCCTGACACATAGTAGATGTTACTGATGGATCTTTTCCAGCTATGACTGCCATTAAAACTAAGTATTAAAATAAAATGAGAACCAGACCCTGGTATCACTGTTTCATAAACTGTTGAATCAATACTCTCAAAAATAATGAAGTCTATTACACTGTATAACTCTCAACTAAAAATGTTATTTTAGTGAGATCAAAAGGATTTTTAATGCTATTCATGAAAAATAAAAACTATTTTAAAATAAAGATTTTTTCTCAATTATGTATTTATTTCTATTTTACATGTTTCCAAATTTATAGAATATATTACTATGGTAGCAACATACATAATCTGTAAATAAAAAGTATATATATATATATATATATATATATATATATATATAGTGTATGTATAAACATATGTGCATATACATATATTGTGTACATGTGTGTATATAACCTGTTTATGTGGCACACATATACACACACCTATACATATCCCTATATAGGTATATCCACATATTCACACACACCTATATGTTATATATTCATGTATATACATACCATATGTATACGTTTCTGTATACTTATGTGTATATGTGTATATATATATATATGAGAATGCTTAAAATTTTTTATTGATAGGGATAGGTAATCCAAAGAGTTTAGAGACAACTCCTCTAAGGTAAAATGGAACAAATCTAATATCTTCTCCTCCTGGCATCCCCCCAGATGGAAAGTAGATAGTACACTCCCACTAAATCTTCACCCTTGCAAACTGAACATCTTCAGTTCCTTCAAGTAATTCTCATATTTCCAGAAATTCAAGTAAATCTCACAATTCAAGTAGTCCTTGCATTTCACTTCTCCCCCAGCTGTCCTCCTCCGTCTATGATGCCCAGAACTGAACATTAATTTTCAGATGTGGAATGATGAGTGGAACAAACTATTACCAAAAAAACAGCCATTGTCTGTGCTAGTTAGATGAACGTTCACTTGAATTCAGCAGACCTGGGTTCAAATCTTGCCTCTGACAATTACCAGTTTGTGACTATGGGCAAATCATGTCACCTCTCTTGAGCCTCAGTTTCTCATGTTTAAAAAAAAAAGAACGTCAATACCTACCCCAAGGCTTTTTTTCAAAAACAATTTTTTTTTCATCATGAACCTAAATATAAAGAAACATGAACATTTCATTATACAACAGAGAGAAAAGAAAACTGTGTGAAATGATGAACTTCCATTATGGACAGTTTTTTAAGTGCATATTAAATCTAAATTAAGGGGCAGCTAGGTGGCTCAGTGGATAGAGCACTGGCTCTGGAGTCAGGAGACCTGAGTTCAAATCTGGCCTCGGACACTTCCTAGCTGCGTGGCCCTGGGCAAGTCACTTAACCCTGTTTGTCTCGGTTTCCTCATCTGGAAAAGAAAATTACTCCAGTATCTTTGCCAAGAAAACCCCAAATGAGGTTACAAAGAGTCAGACATAACTGAGCAATAGCAACAGCAGTCTGCAGTCTGAGTCTGTCGCCTCTCTGTCTGGAGTGCTTTGTCCAGCACATTTCATCGTGAGGCCTCCAGAAGTTATCGGTCACAGCACTGATCAGAGTTCCTAAATCTTTCAACGTTGCTCGTCTTTACGATGTCGTTGTCATCATATAACCTGTTCTCTGGTTCACACACATCACAAGAGTCAGGCGTGAATGAACAATAACATTTAACATCATAGTAACAAAACTAGCCCGCCTGTCTGTGTCCCTTCTGCCCTCATCTCTGTGCATTTTAAAAAAATATTTATTGATGTCATTTTATTCTTTAAATCATTATTACTACATATTAAGTCTGTCCCTCCCCCCTCGCTCCAACCTCCCCCTGAAGCCCTTCCTCTTTACAAATAAGTACAGTCTAGGAAACCAAATGCACACATTGTTGTGTCTGGAAATGTATATGTCTTTCTGCACGTTTTGTCCATCGCTTCTCTGTAAAAAGTGGGAAGCGTGATTCATCAGACATCTTTTGGGATCTTTCAAAGTTGTTTTCCTTTATATCATATGAAATGGTCTCCTGGTTCACTTCATTCTACATCAGTTCAAACAGGTCTTCCCAGGCTTCTCCAAATCTTCCATATTCATCATTTCTTACTGTTCAATAATATTCCATTATATCTATAAATCATAATTTTTTTTCATCCATTCTCCAAATGAGTACCTCCTTTGGTTCTTGGATACACACACAAAAAGTACCACCAGAGAGCTCTTTGGGGCACATGCTCAGTAGATGTACCACTGGGTACATTTGGACCAAAGTGGTCCAGCTACTCTGGAAAGCAGTCTGGAACTACGTGCAAAAAAGCTTTTAAACCGTGCATACCTTTTAATCCAGAGATACCACTAGCAGATCTACACCCCCAGAGAGATCGGAGAAAAAGGAAAAGGACCCAGTTGGACAAAAATATTTAGAGCAGCTCCTTTTGTGGTGGCAAAGATCTAGGCCCTGAAGGGGTTTCCCCATTCAATTTCCCGTTGATTGGGGAATGGTTGAACAAGTTATAGTACATGAATAAGTACGATGGAATTCCGTTATCCTGTAAGAGATTATGAGGGGGATTGCTTCAGAGAAACTAGAGCAGAGTTTAGTGATAAGAATAAGGAGAACTATTTATATAATAACAATATTGTAAAGACAAACAACTTTGAGAGATTTAGGAACTCTGAGTAATGCCACGCCCAACAATAATTCCAGAGGAATCATGATGAAACACCCCAGGTAGAGAGGAAAGGGACTCAGAGTACAGATAGGTGGTGTTGTTCAGTCGTGTCTGACTCTTCATGACCCCATTTGGGGTTTTCTTGGCAGAGATACTGGAGTGGTTTGCCATTTCCTTCTCCAGCTCATTTTACAGATGAGGAAACTGAGGCAAACAGGGTTAAGTGACTTGTCCAGATTCACACAGCTAGTACATGTCTGGGGCCAGATTTGAATTCAGGAAAATGAGTCTTCCTGACTCTAGACCCAGTGCTGTATCCATTCTGCCACCTGGCTGCCCTAGAGTACAGATTAAGATATATGGGTTTTTTTGGACATGACCAGTGTGAGAATTTGTTTTCCTTGACAATTCATGTTTGTAAATAAGGAATTTTGTTTTTTCTTGCCTTCTCATTGGGGTGGGGAAGAAGAGGGAAGTTAAGAGGGAGAAAAGTCAGATCTTTATGAAAATTAATAAAATTTAATTTAAAAAATGACAGGACCAATTCACAGCTCTATCTACAGTTTATCAGTGTGCCTATCTGTCCTCCCACAGACCTTCCAATAATTGCAATTTTCCCCTTCTGTCACCTTGTCAAATCTGACGGGTATAAAGTAGAACCTCAGAGGAGCTGAATTTGAGTTTTTATGAGTGATAGGGATCTTTGTTCATGTTGATAACCAGCATTTCTTCCTTTGAAAACTGCCTGCTCCTATTTCTTGACCTTTTATCTAGTTGGGACTCAAAAGATCTTTTTGAGAAGGTACTGGAATAACCTAAGGCCCTACAGAAATCGGATTTATCGCCCAAACTAGATCCTACATTTTTATTCACGTAGCTCAACCTCTATTGACTTCCTTCCCAGTTAAACACCCAAGCTGTCATCTATGTTGGGAGGCTGTTATCCAGGTGTTGCACATATGATAATATGATAGGATATGATAACAAGAGGCTCCTACCAGTGCTGTGGGCATATGGGTTGAGAGCCCATATATATGGATTTGAAGTCAGGAAGAAATGAGTCTTAATCTTAACAAAGGCACTTGAAATGAGTAACGATGGGCAAGGCACTTAACTTTCTTGGCCTCAGGTCCACACCTGTAGAATAGCGATGATAATAACAGCACCCACCCCACAGGGTTGTTGTGATTCTCAAGTGAGATAAACGTGCAGTGCACTGCAAACCTTACAGCTATTGCTTCTCAAGCATCACAGTGTCAGAAAGGTTTTACTAGCACCAACAATAACAGATCCTCCCATAACACAGATTTACAGATCCCAAGGTGCTTTGATACCCATTGCTTCCTTTGGTTCCCCACCCCTGATGACCCTCTGAAGGACAGAAATTGTTATGCCAGTTTTTGACAATGAGGAAAGCAAGACCCCAAAGTGGAAGTCATTTCTCCAAGCATAGTCACAAGTCTAATAAGGGGTAATCAGAACCAAGATCATACATAGTCCCTGGATTCTCAATCCAAAAGTCATTTGGCTCCTCCCCTAGTTAAAGAAAGCTCCCTTTTAGAGTTTGCAAGCCAAGAGCCCTCTAGAAAAAATGGGTGGGAGGATTGCAATGAAGAGAACTGGGATAGGCATCTGTCCCAAAAGTTCACGCAACTGGGGAAGGTGTCATTGCTAGATGCGACCACAAGGTGGAGTAAGTATGCCACACAGCAGCTCTCCATTGTTCCAACTCCAAAAAGACAGCCTGGCTTGAAACACAGTTAACAAAGTCCCTTTCCCTTCTGCTACTGTCCCAAAATCTCGCCTTCGCTATTCAACTTGCTGGGCTAAGGATGTGTTAGCCTGCAGGCTAAAGAAGGCACAGGAGCCCTGCCGAATGACATCCTCTCTAGATACGTCACACCCTGCTGGATGCAAACCCTAAACAATTCAAATCCTAATGATAAAAGCATCAGCAGAGCTGGAGCACCTAAGTGCTTCTCCTATTTCTGCCACTGACACACTAGCGCCTTCTGGAAAGTCGTGCCCCCTCTCTGGGTTCTGTCTCTCTGGAGTCCCAACGACTCTCAGCAAAAGTCACTGAGCTATCTGTCCTCCATGACCACATAACTGGCTAATAAATGGTTCACTAATTGTACCTCTTGTTTGGAGGATCATCTGTAGATCGAAAGGGCTCCTAGTTTTCCCTTCTTAGTTTGCCAAAGACATAGAAAAGAAAGGCATCCTATTTTCAGACTCTGGGACTATTTCTTATCTCAGAAAGAAGACACAACCTAGGACCAGATTGACAGATCTCTTCCTCAAACCTGGCTTTTTTTTTTTTTAAGAAAGAGTTTATATGAACTTTATTAGTTATAAATCCCAATCATTCAGTTTTTTGGGGGTGGATGGGAAGGGGGAGGTGATGCAATCAAGGTTTAAGTAACTTGCCCAAGGTCACACAGCTACTAAGTGTCAAGTGTCCGAGTTCAAATTTGAACTCAGGTCCTCCTGGTGCCAGGGCTGGTGCTCTACTCACTATACCACCTACCTGCCCCTAAACCTGGCTTTCTTGATGCATTTTCCTATTACCTCAACCGGCAAAGAAAACATGGGTTCCGAAGGGTTTTTATTATGTATAATCGGGATTTTGCTACACGTGCCCAGATCACCTAAGATGGAAGAATTCATGTGGGAGATGGGAGGGATCTGCTTCTGGGAAGACATTCTGCTTTCCCCTACCAGGTGGGTGCTCTCTCTCACATGGGTACCTCCATCTTAAGGGATCTGGGCATGTGCAGCAAAGCCTTGATTACATATAAATAATCACCGAAAATACATGATGTAGACACATCATAAACAAATTAGAGGGGCAAGTAAGAAAATATCTTTCATAACTATGGATAGGGAAAGATCTCATGAGCCAACAAAGGATATAGAGGCTCATAGAAGACAAAATGGACAATTTTTAAAAAGTTTTTGCACAAACAAAACTAAGGCAGTTAAAATTAGAAAGCAAACAACTGAGGGAAAATTTTGCAGCAAGTTTGCCTGATAAAGTTCTCATATCTAAGAGATACAAGAAACTTATTCAAATTTATAAGAACAAGCGCCATTCCCCAACAGATAAATGGTCCATCGATATGAATAGGCAGTTTTCAAAGGAAGAAATCCAAGCTACGAACAACCACATGAAAAAATGTTCCAAACCACCATTGAAATATAAATTAAAACTACTTTGAATTCCACCTCACCCCAAGCAGATTGGCAAAAATGACTTAAGAAAGGAAAATGACCATTTTGGGAGGGGCTTCAGCACTCCTGGTGGAGCTGTGAATTGGTCCATCCCCTTTGGAAAGCAATTGGGAACTATACCCTAAAAGTCACTAAACTGTACATACTACTACTGGGCTTAACTCGAGAGATCAAAGAAAGCATAAAAGTTCCTAAAGCGGTGCCTGTCAACTAAAGAATGAAAGACAAATTATAGGATATGAATATAATGGAGAATTATTTTATGTTTTAAAAGTACCACTGGATCGCAAAGTGGATAGAGCAGCAGTGTGGAGTCAGGAAGACTCATCTGGCTGAATTCAAATCCGGCCTCCTGTGTGCCTCAGTTTCCTCATCTGTAAAAAGAGCTTGAGAAGGAAAGAGTGAACCACTCCAGTATCTCTGCAACAGAAAGAAATGACGACACAGCTTCAAACAAATTTGGGAAGACATATGAAGTGAGGCAAAACGAAGTGAACCAAACTGGGAAAATGTATGCAACAACAATATTGTAAAGACAAACAACCATGAATGTAATTCTAGAAGGCCCATGGCGAAGCGGGCTGCCCGCCTCCTGACAAAGAGCTGACAGATTCAAAAGGGAAAACGAGACACACATTTCTGGACTCGATAGACATGAGAATTATCTTGGGTGACAATGCACATTTGTGACAAGAGTTCTGCTTTTTTTTTTCATTAGAAGGGGAGGAAAGTAAAAGGGCTGTCCCCAAAAAAGAAAAAGAAATGAGGGTCACTGAATGTTTTGTTGCCATTGTTGCACAAAAGAGAGCAGAAGGAAGATTAGAAGTGATCACAAACAGGACAGCTTTAAAAGTTACATTCTGAATTTATTATAATTTGTTAGTTAGTATAATTTATATTTAAAAGGAAAGCAAGGCATATGTAATAAGAGATTTGTCAGTTTCGTAGACAATCCATTTTTTTTTTTGCTGTTCTACTATGTAATTTTATTTGGTGTTTAAAAATCAGAATAAAAATAAAATTTAACTTAAAAAAGGAAAAAAAATAATCACTGAACCATAGAATATTAGAGCAGAAAAGGGGAATAAAAAAAATACCAGCACTGAAAGAGATTTAAGAATCGCATAGTATACAGCATCAGAGCTGGAAGGCTGGTTTAGAAATTGTCAGCATCTCACTTCCTTTTACCACATACTTTTTTTCTCCTAGATTACGCCCTACTTATGCAAGGTCACCAATAACCCCTTGCTTTCTAGTAACTAACTCCACTGTAATCATCTCTAGATCTGCCATATACAACTAGGTAGAAATTCAGAAAAACTGCTTAGCAACAAACCCTAATGACTGGGAGATCTCAGTTCTAGTCCCTGCTCTGACGCTTATTTACTGTGTAACCTTGGACAAGTCATCTCCCATATCTATGTTACTCCTCCACTATCGCAGCCCTGTAAGGCCTGAACAGTAAGTACTGGATGTCCCAGGATTCTTTCATTCTCCCTGCCCCCTTTATCAGCTCATTTCAAACTCAGTAGTACAGAATCTCAGAGTTTAGAGGGACCATCTACTGTAGCCTCCCTCCAAATTGTCTTCTAAAGTATCCCTGACAAGGGACCTTCAAGGGCTTCCATAAAGATGGTGATTTGAGAGGTTCCAGCAAAGCCTAAATTCCCTAAAGAATTCCAAAATGATTAAACAGCCCACCAGACAAAATCAGAATAGGCTCCCATCCCATCCAGGACTGTACTGGAAGCACTCCAATCCAGGCAGGAAAGGCAGATGGGAGATTAGCCAAGTTAACCAGCAGCACTGTGGGCCACCAGGAAAGACTGAGGCTTCTAGGAGCAGGGGACTCAGGACCCCTTGGAGAAAATCCTGAGGTCAGCAGGCCTGAAAGAGGGAAGAGACCTGAAGCTTCTGACCCAGGGTTGGAGAAGCTGGCCTGACTAGGCACCACTGATATCTGTTGGCCAAAAGCCAAAAAGACTCAGCACAGAAGTCTGGGCTCCAACAGCTAAGATGACTCGGTCCGACTGGTTTGTGGGTGCCAAGAGGTGGGTAGACACAATCCAGATGGTCGCAGGATGTGGGCTGTGGCATCCACCAGAGAATACGCGGATGCCAACAACACCAGGATAGGAAGCTATTAGGAGAAGAACGGAGACCAACATAACCTGGGGCTAGGGAGTGAGACTCGAAGCCTACAGTCTCATCTTCCTCTTGGGACTACTCCAAGAGACGAGCTGAAGCCAACGTGCCTTACCAGACAGCACCAAAACGGACTGCAATGGGATGTAGAGCTTAGTCCCAGCTTCAGGTCAAAAGCCAGAGTTGAGATTCTCGAGTCAGGGTTTCATTCTAGGCAACCTCCTGATTGAGGGCTATGTGAGGGAAGGCAGAGCTAGGGCCCAACCACATCTAAAAGCAGCAGCAGAGGAGAGGCATCCTCAATACAAAAGGCGCAAGACCTAAAACGGTACAGCAATTTCCTACTAACACTTCATCTAGAAACAGGACCTAGCCTTAGCCCCCCCATTCATAAGTGTGGGAAAAGATAGGCCTTGGCCATGGCATGAAGTCCCAATTTAGGAAATGAAACTGAAAACATGAATAAACAGTGGGGGGAAACCCCTTTGAATACAATGAAGAAATTCTATATGTTAAGAAAAAGTCCAAATAAAAAGAAAGATCCAAAATAAAACCCCAGAAGAAGAAAATTATGGTAGAACCCCAGAAAAAAGGATGGATTTTCCAAGAGGATTACAAGAGTGGATGCAAGAAAACCAGGTCCAAATAAGAAAACATGGACACGATATTTCAAAAAATCATAAGAGAAAATTGCCCAAAAGTATTTGAAATCAAAGGGGCAGCCAGCAGGCACAGTAGATAGAGTACCAGGCCTAGAGTCAGGAAGACTCATCTTCCTGAGTTCAAATCTGGCCTCAGATAACTTACTAGCTATGTGATCCTAAGCAAGTCACCTCACCCTGTTTGCCTCCATTTTCCCATCTGTAAAATGAACTAGAGAAGGAAATGCCAAACCACTGTAGTATCTTTGCCCAGAAAACCCCAAATGGGGTCACAAAGAGTCAGATACGACTGAAGTGAAGGGACAGTAACAAAGATTTGAATGAAAAGGGCAGTGTGAAAATGGAAAGAACCCACATGTCACTTCTGGAAAAAAAAAACCCTTCAAATTGAACACACCCAGAAACATTATTGCCGACATTTAGAACTTCCAGGTTAAAAGCGCCAGGAAAAAAGAAATCATATGCTAAGGAACCACAAGAGGGTTAATATAAAAGATGTAGCAATTATATAAATGGAAGAAAAACTTAGGATACAGTGTATCAAAAGCAAAAAAGAAAGATTTACAACCAAGAATAACATGTCCTACAAAACTTGAATGGAACTTTAATAAAATAGAGGATTTTCAAGCATTGCCAACAAGAAAACCTGAGATGGGCAGACTCTTCCAAAAAGAAAGACCTAGAAAGGTAAATACATTTGAACAATTTGAAGAGGCTTAAATGATGTTTGAATGCTTACATCCTAGAAAGGGCAGAAGAAAAAAACTGTCCATCCAAAATCCCACCGTCTTTAAATGTCAAAGAGGAACCGAAGAAAAGAGAAAAGGGCCAGGCATGGTGGTACACACCTATAATCCCAGCTACACTGAGCCTGGCCAATCTCTTGAGCCCCAGAGTTCTGAGCTGCGGCGGGCTACGCTAACGGATGGTCTACATTAAGTTCGGTCCTGATATGATGAGCCTCCCCTGAGAAGAGGGCTACTGAGTTGTCTAAGGAGGGTCAAAATGGCTCAGGTCAGTGTAAGGGGCTCTTGAGAGCCTGATGAGATTAGGAGTTGAGGCCCAAGGATAGTCCCGTGGGAAAAAGGAATTATCTGGGGCTACACAGTCCGGCTCGGCTCTTCCTCCTCTGATAAGGCAGGCTGTGAACGGCACATGCCCCCTTCCAAATAAGCACTGGACACGAGTTGTCCACAAGCTGTGATGCATGGCCCTGGGGCTCCTGGTAGGCTTAGAGGATCGTGCACGAGCTTGCTTGCACCCAGAAATGAAGGCTAGTACTGCATAAAAATCCTGCTTGCTGTAACAATAAATGGAGTTCCTTCCATCTTGACTCCCGCCTCAATCATTGCGTACCGAGACAGGTCCTTGCTGGTCAAGGACTACCAGGGCAAGTCAAAATTCCTGTGTCAATCAGTGGTGGGATCAAACCTATAAGCAGCTTCTGGATTTCTAACCTAGGGGCAAGATAAGGAGACCCAGTCTTTTAAAAAGAAAAATAATAAAAATAAAAATAAAAGGGAGGGGGAAAGGAATATACTAGAGGATGAGATGGATAGATAGATAATACCATGGAAACAATGAACATGAACTTCAACTGACCTGGTGAGATACAGAAGTGCTTGGTGTGCTACGGTCCATAGGGTCACAAAGAGCCAGACATGACTGAATGACTAAACTACAACAAGGAGGGGACGATGAATAAAAAAAAAGGAAAGAATCTACCATTTTGCCTATTTGGCTATATTAGAAGAATAAAAACACTTGGAAATTTCATGAATCTCATTCAGTTATATCTGAACCAGGCAAAAGAAATTTGAACATACACTCATGAAGAGTTTAGTCTAGAAATATATTCAACTCAACAGAAAAATAGATGGAAACAGAAGGAGGGAAAGGGGAGAATGAAGAAAGGGTAGAATTGGGTAGGGAATGTTTACAAACAAACAAAACAAGCTTCTACTACAGAGGACTGATAAAAGGGAGAACTAAAAGAAAATGAAAATTTAAGAACCAGCGATATGACTCTAGACTGGATGAAAAGAAGGACAAAGGACTGGGATAAAAGCACTCCAATTATGGGTTACTAATACTGATTTCATTCTCTTCTTTTCTCTCCTTTTTTCTTGATAGAAGAGGACATTGGGAGAAGGGGTTGGCAAAGAAAGCAAACGTTATAGTGGGATATGATGGAGGGAAAAAACACATCAAAACATCATAATTATGAAAGCAAACAGGTTGAACTTACCCATAAAAAGGATCAGTGTGGCAGACTGGATTAAAGAAAAGAATCTCAAAATAAGTTGCATACAAAAAGAAACACATACGAATATATAAAGTTATACAGAGTTCAAATGAGGGGTTGGAATCAAATCCATTATAGCTCAGGTGATGCAGAAAAGCAAGAATGGCAATCATGGTCTCAAACAAGGAAACAAAAACATGTGGTAAATAGAAAAGCAGAAAAACTGAAGAAAAACTGTGGTGCTTAAAGGCACTATAGATAATGATATGATAGCAATGCTAAATATTATACTGTATATGAAATATCATAGCATATAAGTGCTTAACAGGTAACAGAAATTGAACTATAGGGAGAAACAAGCAGCAAAAGCAATTACTTGGTCCTTTGATGAAGTCTCTTTTCAGACTTAGACAAATCCAGCAAAAAGAAAAATAAGAGAAAAGTTATCCAAAAACAGACTATAGATGAGAAGGCACATCCCCCAACTCTTTTGCAGAGATCACAGTTCTCAGATATAGAACTCTACATATGACATCAAATTTTTTCAATGTGTTAATTGGTTTTGCTGAATTTTTTTTCTATTCTTCTTTTTCCTTCTTTAAAACAATTTTTTTGTTATAAGGAATGGCCTTCTAGAAGGGAAGGAAATATACATAATGTAAAAACAAAGGATATCAACAAGAATCTTTAAAAAAGAAAGGTATTAAAAATATGAATAGAATTTAAGAAAAGTTATAAACTCTTTGAGACCACTGAATGGGAATTACAAAGAGCACACCTATCTCAGGTTTACAAGACAACTTTTTAATAATTGACAATATGTTATGGCATTAAAAAATGTCATAAAGGCAGAAAAAGAGTTAATAAATACATCCTTTACTGACCTTGATACAATAAAAATAATAGCCAATAAGGAGAACTTGAAGAAAAGATTTATACTTAAACGGAGAATAAGTATACAAATCACAGAAACAACAGATAATCTTACCGAATAAAACTAGAATGAGACAACATACTGACGTTTGTGAGATAAAGCAAAAGTAAAATTCCTAACTCTAAACACTTCTACAATAAAAGCAAGAAACAAGAAATCAATGAATTGGACACACAGCCAAAGAAAAAAAAAACCAGAAAAACAACAAATCAAAAAAAGCCTTAAATAAAAATAGAAATTGCTAAAGTCAAAGAAAAAATAAAGCTGGAAACAAAAGGCCAACAGAGTAATAAATAAAAATAGGAGTTTTTTTTTAAAAGACTAGTAAGACAAATAAACTAGCAGCTAATTTGGCAAAAAAAAAAAAACCAAGAAAACCAAATTATCAAAATAAAAAAATGAAAAAGGTGAAATCACAATAAATTAAGAGAAAGTAAAGGAAATTACTTTGAAACTATTTTGCCCAATTGTATGTTCCCCAAATTAATAACTTAAATGAAGTAAATGACTATTTAAATATATATATCATCCAGATTAATAGAATAAGAAATAGGGAATTCAATCAACTCAATCTTAGAAAAAGAAATTGAGAAAAACATGACATCCAAAATGAAAAGAAAAAAATAGCCCAGGTCCAAATGGACTTAGAAGCAAATTCTGCTGACCCTTTAAAGAACAATTCATTCCTATAATACATTTTTTTTTTGGCAAATGTAGAGAAAGAAACATCTTACCAAAGCTCTTTGTACAATAAAAATACGGTCCTGATACCTAAACCAGGAAGAGAGAAAGCAGAGAAAGAAAAACAAATGAGAGATCACAAAGCATCTGCTTAAATACTTTCAAAGAATTCATGATATTAAGAGGCAACCGCTGCCATTGCTGGACAGAACTAATTATTAGAAAATTTTACATACTGAGCCAAAATCTGCCTCCCCACAATTTCTACCCACTATTCTTCGTTCTGCCCTTCAGGGTCAAGAGGAACCAATCTAAGCCCTCTTCTCCAAGACGGCCCTTAGGATATTAGAAGACAAGGGTCACTCCTTGATAATCTCTCCTTTCTAGGACAAAGATGTACAATTCTATTAACAGAGTTTAGAGTTCTCTTCCCATGCTGCTCCCTATTCTATGCCACAGTCTTTGAAATACCTGAAGAAACCAGACACTATCTCTATCTAGGGTAGCCAGGAGGCACAAAGATCCTCCACTAGGCACAACTTCCTCTCTTGCCTTCTTTTTACCCCCTATCCTTGGGACACCCAGATTCTATCAGGTGGTTGAACGGTAGGAAGGCCCACAACTAAGACCACCTCCACCACCCTTTTACCTTGCCTTGGCACCACACAATCAAGAAGAGAAACATAACTGCTCAGGCCTCTTGGATGAGATAGGATTCACCAACTCTAGTCTTTCTGGTGAGATGGATGACCACCAGGTCCACTACCCTACCACTGCATCCTAAGGCCCTCCTGGATTTACCATGGGCATTCCTCTATGCTCTCTCCAGATCCTAGGGACCTCACCTGCTAATGCATCCTAAGGACTCCTGGGCTTTTGCATTTCTCCTCAGTGCTGAACCCTCAGGACTTCTGGGTCTTTCCATCTGCCTTGAAGCTGAACTTTCTTTTAGATGCTACCTCCCCCTATTAGAGAATGAGCTGCTCCAAAGCAGAGACTGAATAGCTTTTTCTATTTGTATCCCAGTACTTATCACTTACCATTTAATAAATGCTTTTTTGTTTATTCATTGATTTATTTGTTCCTCTCTGAAAAATTTTCTGTTTTGAAATTGGAAATCACAATAAGGGTCAAAGCACTAGCTGTGTCATCTGTTACCCCTCCCATACAACAGCATGTTAACCTTTAAAAAAGGGAGGCTAAGGTTAAGAACCTCAGACATTGCAGAAGGAGCTATGGAAGTATCCGGGAGCCCTTCAATTTACCTCGATCCATTAATTAATTTCATTATATTACATGGCTGACATGCGGTCTATGAAACAGGAGTCCCTAAACCTCCTCTTTTAGCTGATCAATTTGGTAGAGGGCTGACAGCTCCCAGCATGTCCCTTCCCTTCTCACTAGCATCTGTTTAGAGGTATATTAGTTGTTGCAGTTACTTTAAACCATAGTATCATCTAGTCCAACACCCTGATTTTACATGTGAGGAAACCAAGGCTCACAGAGAGGAAATAGCCTACCCAAGGCTGGACAATAAGTCAGTGGTAGAAGCCAATTTCCTCATTTCCCCCATTTCCCTAGGCTAGGGAAAAGACCATTTGACTGCTCTAGGGAGAGAAGGCAGGGGAGACACTTTGCAAACAGCCATAAATAAAATCAACAGGGTTTTAGGACAGGAAGTCTTTATCTATCACTTTCAAGAAAGAAAAAGACAGCTTAGGTTTAGCCTCTACTTGACAATATATCTAACCACACCATTAATGGATGGTTGCCAAAGGCTGAGAGCCGAACAAAAGATTAAATCACCACATTTTAACATAAGCGATTATAAAGAGGACTCGGGTAGCACACATGGTTCCTATAACAAGTACAAATTAGGTGATGTTTTTCAGAAATTGGCCTTTTTTGGTCTTTAAAAACACATTCACTTAGTTTTTTTTCACACGTAGTAAGTGTTCAAGGGGCATTTTTAATCAATTTTTTATTGGTATATTAAATAAAGACATAAAGATAGTGGTGTTGTTCCCTTTCCTCCTCTCTAAGTTTGAGGGGATTGGATTAAGGTCTAACATCCTCTGGTTTTGTGATTCTTAGTCCCCACGCCCACCCTCTCAGCACTGATATTCTGTGGTTCTCTGGATCTGATTTTGATTATTCAAATGACTCAAACTGAGGGACAGATGAGAACACAATGTGTGACTGACTTTATGTTAAGGCCTTTATTCATAAATGTTTATAAATGTTTGTTCATCTGAGACTTGTTGGGAGAGGGAGGCCTAATGGGTGCTTTTAACGGAATTTATCTTTAAAATACATACACTGTTAATATTAATTCAGTGCAGTTAACACAGGCAATGAATTGAAAAATCTATAATCCTGCCCACATGTCCTGGGGTAAAAGATGAATCACAGAATAGAATCAGAGAGAGCTTGAGTTGAGAAGGACCTTTGTATCAGACAGGGTAGCTTCTACAAGGGAGAGAGAGAGAGAGAGAGAGAGAGAGAGAGAGTGGCTTCTCCCAGTCTGGTGCTCTGTACAGTGAGAAGAAGTACACTATACCCACCAAAGCACAGGACTGAGAGTCAGAAGACTTGGCTGCATTATGGTGTCTGCTACTTATGAGCTATGGGGTCATAGGCAAATTCAACGTGGATCATTTTCTCTGCCCCATCTCTCCCACAGGGATTTTGTGAAGACCAAATGAGATCACTGATGTTTTCACACTTTGGAAAAAGTAAAGTGCCAGACAAATATGAGCTGCTGTCATTATTTCCACTACATCTGGAAAAACAATGTGGATGGGGGCAGTTTTTTTTTCTTTGCCTCCATAGAAATACAGTGGAATCTAGCTCCGATGCTGTTACTATGGGTCCATGGGCCCACTGGGCATATGCATAGTTAAACATCCTTAATCTGAAATAAAAACCCTCCTGTCATGCTAAGCATTGGCATGACAGTGACCCAAGTCCTCCAGGCCATGCCAGGACAGCACAAGCCTTGGCATATACTACCAAGCTAGAGAAGCTTCAGGTAAAGGCCTCATGATGAACTGTATGGCCCTCATCTGAGGACCATCCTCAGAGACAATAAAAAAAGTACCTCACCAGAAGGTTGACTACCAAGTGATGACTTTTTTCAGTCATAACAATTCATGAAGCTCATCCGATGAGGTGTAGAGGAGGCTGCCATCTGTGTTCATGGAAGGAGAGCCTACATACATGAAACTGTAGATGAATACATGAAATGTTTATTAAAGGGTGGCATAGTCTATTATTATATTTCCACCTATAGGTTGCAGATAGTATTCAGCAATAGTTCCCTTTGTAGACAGACAATGTTCTTATTCACTCTAAACTCACAGTGGTTCTCAAGCTTTTTTGTGCCACATACACCCCTCTGGCTCTCTGATAATGCTACGGACTCTTCTTACAATATCTTTAAAGGCATAAAATAAAACACATAGGATTACAATGGAAACTGAAGTTTAGTTAAAATAAAGATATATTTTTTTCCCATCTAAGTCCATGGACCGCCTGAAATCTATCCATGGACTCCTTGGGGGCCTATAGGTAAATACCCCAGCTTCACTGTCATAGGTCTATGTAGATCACAAGAACCTAAAGGTAAAGCCCATCACGCTGACAATTTACACTTCTCAAACAGCTGCTTGTTCTGGTCCCCAGCTGAATTGGGTGGCTGGACCCCATCATCAACTGGACCCCAATGGTTTGTGCCAACGAGCTGTAGGCAGCAGCTGGTCATCACCTCAATAGACTGATAAAGGGAAAGGGCAGCCCCATGCTGGTCACTATGCATGATAACAGAGCAATAGGCAGGGGAACTGAGACAGCCACAG
This sequence comes from Phalanger gymnotis, assembly GCA_028646595.1. Taxonomy (NCBI): domain Eukaryota; kingdom Metazoa; phylum Chordata; class Mammalia; order Diprotodontia; family Phalangeridae; genus Phalanger; species Phalanger gymnotis. The sequence goes on from CM053625.1 coordinate 9,781,911, forward strand.
GGCTAGAAGGTGATATGAAGGCCCCCCCAGTAAACTGATCTTGGCCTACTATGTGCCAACCCTTTCCACAACAGGGTGGCACCAATATGGTGACAAACTCCACTTCATCTATTTCCCGGGGACAGTTACCTTTGCTGGGCCACAAATGAGTGGGACTCCAACCTGATTGCACTGAGACCACCTCACTTCCCCCACCCACCGAAGTCCCTAACAAGAACATACCCACTATGCATTTGGTCTGATTTGCCACTAATAAAGGGATAAGAATGAAAGGCCTGCTCCTGGAACTACCCTCCATCCACCCACCTGAGAGTTCTTTACGTCACCCTTACCTCACCAACAATGGTGACCTGACTCCCAGGACCAAGCAGTCCCAGCTGGACCTGTCAGCTGAGGGTAACACAAGCATGGTGCCTTCTGTTCCCCAGAGTCCTAGGTGTTAAACCTGATTACATCTAGGCGAAGTGCCTCTACTACAAATAGTAGCTGGACTTAAATTCCAGGATGTCTGAGGAGGAGAGGAGGAGAGGAATTGGGATAGTTAGAGAAGCAAGTCTTTTTTTTT
>CM053625.1:9782975-9864673 GCA_028646595.1 Phalanger gymnotis
CTTGTAGACTAAAGAGTTCTATGTTCCATGCTTGGGTGGATGCGCTGCCTCACCAGCACTCCTCCTTCCCCAAGAAGCCCCAACCTGGACTGGACTTAGATCTTCAGCAGGCTCTTCACTCCTGCTCTGATCTGCCACTTAGTTCCTCCCACCAGGTGGGCCTGGGGCCAGAAGCAACTGCAGCCATAGTTCTAAAGCTGCCCCACCTCCGCTGCCCCAGGGGCGGTGGCCGAACCACAAACTCAGTCCCTGCAGCTTTTCCCGCTAACCTTCTCTGTTGTCTTTGAAGTTTGTGGGTTGAGAGGTCTGGTAATTGCTGCAGCTCACTGATTCAGGACGCTAAGCCACGCTCCGCCTGGCTCCGGGTCTCATTGGTCTGCGCCGCTCATGCTGGACTCTGCTCCCCTCAGCTCCGCTCCCCTCAGCTCCCAGCTCCGTGCGGGATAGACCTTACCCAGAGACCATCCAGGCTGTCCCGGGCTGGAGCCCTGCTTCCCTCTGCCACTTTGTGGGTTCTGCAGTTCTACAATTGGTTCGGAGCCATTTTTTTTAGGTTTTTGGAGGGACTTGGTGGGGAGCTCACGCCAGTGCCTGCTTTCTAGCCACCATCTTGGCTCCGCCGCAAGTCTTCTTTTCACAAAGTATTTTCAAACTAGTGTTCCAAATGGACACCCATCAATTTCTCCTTTATTTACATTATCAGTCATCAGTCAAATCCAAAGCTCCCACCTACTCAGGTTATCTCCTTCCCTTGGCTTTCTTCGCTCTTGGTGTCTGACTTGCTTTTCTCTTCTAGTCAGATGGGCTTAAGGGCCTGTGTTCTTGGTCTGCCCAATGACTACATAACACACAGTAAAGCCACTATGCAGTCCTACACTGGGGTATGCCTAGTACTAGGGCCAAACAGGGTTTGCAAGCCACAAGTGTCTCAAGGCCTCCAGCACAGTGGCTGATGCTGACAGGCTAACCTACCTGATGAGTGACTCTTAGGGTTTACAAAGTGTGAAGTCACCATCCTCACTTCCCACAAGAGGGTGGCAGCAATATGGTGAAAAACTCCACTTTGTCTATTTCCCAGGGAAAGCTACCTTTGCTGGGCCACATCTGATGACTAGCCTCCTCCGCCCACTAGAAGAAGGCTGTGAGCTACCTCGCAGCAAACTGATGACCTCCAAAGTGGCTTGGACAAAGGATTGCCTCCAACAGGGTGCCTTCTGCTTGAATTCCCCACTTAATGGGACCAGCTCCATTCCACTACACACACATAAGCAAGACAATCCCTCAGTAGACTTTTGTGAGTAGTTAACCTAAAACTGGACTAAGTCCCTCCAATTACAATTCTGTGCTTCCAGGAAACCATATTTGGCAATGATAAAGCCCGGCTATCTCTACCAGTCAAGTCTTAACCGGAATGAATAGGTTCTCAGGGAGAGCACAAAGAGACTCTCCATGGCGGGGCAGAGCATTGGATGTCTCCCTCCCTCTTGGGCCCAGGGACATAAATATTCCCCCAATTTATCAACCACCCTCCTCCATAGGGACTGAGAACTCCTTCTGAGCCATTCTTCCACCTCCCCCCTTCATCCTTTATTTCAAGGATTTCTTGGAAGGAGAGTGCCTCCGGGGTAGAAAGAACTGACAGGAGCTCCAGAACCTTTTTCATTTGGATCGATCCTTCATGTTCTGCCTTCGTTAGTATAGTATTTTGCAGAAGTTGGTTAAAATGGTCCCCCATTTTCTTCAGTATGAACAGAAGCAGCTGCATAACAGTAGCCCACGCGGGAAGTCCAGCATCCATCCAACTGTCCCTTCTGGGGTATCCCTCCTCATCCCATAGGTGAGATTTCTCTCATAGTACCTGAGGGTTCTTCACTACCAAGTACTAAGGGCTGGTATTAGGCCACTCCAGCAAATGCAGGGCCTGATCCCTGGCCATACTACCCCTTTCTTAAATCAAGAGATTATTCTGAATTCATCCTGCCAATTGCACAAAATTACTCCGAGGTGTCAGATTTGGCAAGAATGAGCTGTCAAGCAACAAGCAACTACTATCCTTTTTAATGTTACCATAGAAGGATACAGATGCAAACGTACATTCAGAAAACTGACAGCTGAAAGGCAGTTTCCCATTGCCTCTTGGTTCTTCATAGAAGTACTGCCCAAACATCCCCCATTATCAGCAGTTCACATGAAGTAAGGGTTCTGCTAGAACGGAGAAGCGATGATCCCCTCCCAGTGGCTACTTTTAAGCTCTCTCAACTGCTAGTTGCCATATCACCCCCAAGGGCCAATGAAAACAACTGTAAAAATACTGGCATTAAAGCAAAGGTGATATCATGTGGCTAAGGCCTGTATGTCTCTGGACTTTCTCCCCTCTATCTTTACAACTCCCTCCCCCATTTCTACAGAGCTAAATACCTTGTTTATCCATTGAGTTAAATTTCTACTGTCCTTATTCTGATTCTATATAAACTACTAGATCATAGTGGAGGACACTGCATGATCTGACCAAAGTACACCATGCTACTCCTGATATCATCAGTTTGGGGGGTTTTTTGTTGTTGTCTCAGAAGACGGAAAGGACACAAATATCCACAAACAGTACGGTTCTCATCTGAGAAGCTCAAAGCTTACCAACTAGTGATGACTAGCTCAGAAGACCTCTGACACAAATAACAGTATGACGTCCAAGTTTCCTGTCAAAATATTCGACAAGGAGAGAAATGTTGATGCTAAAGGAATACACAAGTCAGCAGATCGATAGAAGGCTATCCCAGACCAAGTTGTTTAGAGACTGGGCAACTTGCCAGCTTACAGAACTGCTCCAGAGAATGGTATGGATCCTGTAAAGATAACTCATACAACAACCTTTTGTCCATAAGTAGGTTGAGTAGGAAGAAATAAATTATGGATAATTAGCTTAGGAGATTTCAAATTAAAAGAGTGCCTATGCATTGTACAAACACCGTTTAAACAAGATAATCAAGAAAATGACGTTTCAGATGACAAACATCGTTCACTAACAACCTTGCCTTGAATTAAGGAAGATTCCAGTCAGACAGAGGCAGCTAGGTGGTGAAGTGGAAGAGCACTGGACTGGGAACCAGGAAGACTCATATTCTTGAGTTCAAATCCAGCCTCAGATACTTAGCAGCTGTGTGACCCTGGGCAAGTCACTTACCCGTTTGCCTCAGTTTCTTTATCTATAAAATGAGCTGGAAAAGGAAATGGCAAATCACTCCAGAATCTTTGCCAAGAAAACCCCAAAATGGGGCCACAAAGAGTTGGACACAGCTGAAATGACTGAATGACAACAAACCAGTCAGACAGAGGAGGAAGCAATTGAACCCAGAGGCAGCATCTTTCATGCCTAGAACTTCAGTACCACACAGACAGCCCACAGAACTTAGTTATGCTGGTACCCAGCCTGGGCCACCAACGAGTTTGGATTTAGAAATGCAGATCGCTAGATATCCCAAATAACAAATCACCTCAAGGCACGAAGCTGCTCGCTTCACGAACAGGAGCAGAAAGGTCTGCAAGTCCCAAGTCCAACTGACCAGACTAATTTATGATGCTACAGGAGAAGCTGAGGAAGTGATTCCACATGTTTTGCAATGTACTTTAAAAAAAATTTTATTTTAGTTTTAATTTATGGAATAAAATAAGCATTTCTATAACATTACAATATAAAAGATGATTGTACATGAAGCAGCAAATCTGCTATGCACAATTTGTTACTCCTTTTAAATATACAACAAAATTATCATGGAAATATCTTTTTTTCCCCTTCCCTCTCCCATCCCTGCCCTACAGATGGCTACCATTAGACACAAGTAGGTGTGTGTGTGTGTGTGTACACACACACGTATATATTATACATACACACATATACATGTTTATATATATATATATGTACAATTATTCTATACATATTTCTATTTACCAGTTCTTTCTCTGGATGCAGATAGCATCTTTCTTCCTAAGTCCTTTGTAGTTAATCTAGGTATTTATAAGTCTCCATAATAGCCAATATACTGTCATGGGATCCATGTTTGCACAGGGACTAATTTGAACTATTGGAAGCTTTTGCTTACAATTCCACTGGTTTAATGAAAATCCTGCTAGGGAGAATAAGACTGTTCTTTCCTGAGGAAACCCAGGCTGGTGCGTTGACTCTCTCCTCCTCTTCTCTTTTCCCATCTGAAATGGTGAAGGTTTACACCCTAAATCTATTTCCTTTTATATAGTACTTCAGGTCTAGTTTTCTCTAAATAAAGATACAATTACTCAATGACTTTTTTCTCCAAAGATAGAGTACAAATGGGAAGATGGAAGTGATTACTTGAATTAATGGATTTTTATAGTTTGTACTCTATGACCTGGGGACTAGAAGTCACTCAAGTCTGAATTGTTTCATTATTAATCTGCATTAATAAGCTCCTTAAAACATCGGAAAGAGGGTGACATGTGAATCTGTGGACCTATGGACCACTGACCTGGGCTACAAACCTTGTATTTACCTGATAATGCCAATAGCTTTGGGGAAAACAAAACAAAACAAAAACTAATCCACAGCTTGGTCAATTTCTACCCTTACCAGTATCCAGAAGAAGAGGGGTGTGGCCTGAGGGAAAGTAAGGACCCAAACCAAGAAAGTGCCCAGGTATAATAACTATCTATAAACACCTATAACTCCCTTATATATTGAAACCCTTATCAGCAATGTTTCCAAGTCACTGTGACTCAGGCATATGGCCTCTGGTCCCCTTGAAGTCTTGAAGTTAGAACAACCCAACCCTGAGAGAACTTCCATTCCTGCCCTAAGGAGACATATGTGGAGAGTTCAGAGAGTCTGGAGACAAAAAACTTAGGTGGCTTGGAAAAACCAAATAAAGTGGTTCCTTTCTGGGATGTTTTAAATTTGGGTGTGGTAGAAAGACCTTTACAATCCTGATCTCAGATAGTTTTACAAATATTTATCTCCTTTTCAACTACATGTTCCACTGCCTGGACTGTGCTTTTGGGAGAATTTTATATCATTTGACTTTTAAAATATTTTTATTTGTATCAACCTCCTTTTTCCTCCAATGCTGCTTGTTCTAGGTTTCTTCCCGAAGTCATAACTGTTTTAAGTAGTGGTGATCTCTGGGAGATTTGGGGGGCTTTGCCAGTGAAGGTTGGGGTGTGGTAGGGACAGTATTCATTTCACATAAGCTAATATGGTTTCCCTTTAAGTAGGCAATCCTTGGTATTTGGTTGGTCCAGAGAACTAGGGACATAAACTCACTCTATGAGGGGTTAGTGTTCGCAAAGTTTACCAGAGTTTTCACTGACCTGGTGAATTATTAATTCTTATATCACAGTACGGGCTCAGAATCATCTCTCACGATCACTATTCTATCACCTGTGTTGGGGAACAGAACACAAAGCAGAAGCAGCAGCATCCAGGCCTCAAGGTTCTGCTTCACGCTCACTAGGCAAGCACATGTTCTTATCACCATGTACTATCTCACAATGGCTTTGGGGGCAGGAGGGGCAGTAAGAGGAGCTACCTGGGCAACATCAGAACAGGTGGAGGGAAAGGGAGGCAGCAACAGAAGCTGTGCCAGCAGCAGACGGATCAAGCCAAGGAACAGAAGAGGAGAACAAAAGCTAGTAGAGAGGGAATTTTCTGTTACCAGGTAAAGGGGAAGTAAGAGCCGGACCTTGCCAGCTGCCTCAGAACACAGTACATTTTTACATATTTTTAAAGGAAGCCATGTCTGATTTGTATGGTGAGCACTGCCATGTTCTCCAGGGCAGGGATGGTGTTCCCAAAAGATGAGGGGACCTGTGCAGTGGCAGTGGCAGAACTGCTGGGACCCAGGAGTGGGGAGGGAAAGTGGTGACTGACTTTAGATGATGATGTTGACATTGGCAATGCATTAAGGATGTGAGAAGGGTGAGGGAGGGTAGACAGTGTACCAGTTCCCAAACTAGGCCCCATGACATACTTTCTTGGTAATTAGGAAGCAGCTAAGGAAGAAAGGAGAAGAGGAAAGTGGGGTGCTGGGGAAGGCCTTCATGATTAGGTAGATACTGAGGAGAGTACCTCATAGCCCCTTCCTTTCTGCTTCCTCTGCTCCTTTTCTCCCAGTCACTAATCATCTTTGATATGACCCCCTAATCATAAAGACCAGTAAGGAATTTCTTTGTCATCTCAAATTACGAGTCCTTCAATCACAGCACGTCTTCCCACAGATAAAGAGCATGCCCACCCAGTTCCATGGGAGGTACCCCAATGTAGCAGATGAGTTACCCCTTTCCTCACACTGCATCTATTTTAGGGCTTGTTTACAAATCCTTTACATTTTTTTCAGCTTAAATAAAACCTGTCCTATATTTGATGTCTCGTTAGCCTGATGAAAATGAGCTTTGGGCCCTTTTCTTTTTTTCCCCCAAAAACATAGCTATGAGCCAAATTTGAATGTTGCTAGGAAGAAACCTTGCAAACCATAGAATTGTTGTTGAAAAGTGTTCAAGACTAAACCTGGCCTGTTAGCCTAGAATTTCAATTACAAACCATGGGTTATAGAACATGAGAATATTACAGTTCGCTCTTTTTAAAGATGTTAATATCACATGCTCTAGGCACAGGATAAATTCACACCAAAACCTATACAGAGCAATCGACTAAATACATAGATTCACATCTATAGGGTATCTAAACCTCTGTTCTTATATATACAAAGTTGGTTTTCTCCCTCATTGCTCCAACTCAGCCTTCTTGCTGCTAGTTCTGAGAAACATTCAAACCACTTTCACATCTTAAGGACAGATATTCCACTGGAGAAATACAACATATAGACTCTGGTAGACATCATACAACCTATAGAAAGGAAAGTCGCAAATAGCTCTGCTTATAGTATGAAGACAATCTAGTGAGGCTAGGGAACCATACAGAAGTGAGGGGAACTAGGTTTTAGTCTCACTTGTATGTACCTCTGTGTTCTTTAACAAGTTACTTCCCATATAAGGGCCTCAGTTTCCTTTCTTGTAAAAAGGAGTTGGACCAGATAATAGGTTTTTAACCTGGACTCTTTAAAAAAATTTTTTTTGATAAGTGAATTTCAATAAAATTGGTTTCCTTTGTAATCCTACAGATTTCACTTTATACATTTAAAACATTATTTTGAGAAGGTTTCGCCAGAATGGTGGAAGTATGCAAGACATCAGCAAGATGAAGAATCCCCAGCATTTTCTAAAGATCCCCTCCAGTCCTAATGTTCTATGTTCTAAGCATCTTTCTAGTTCTTATATTTTGTGGTATGAGTCAATGGCCCCTTCTGGCCGTGATAGTCTCAGTTTGGAAGCAGCCTGTTAGGCCTATAGGATGCAGAAAAAAAAAATGTTAAACTACTAATACATGATTCCTCCTCAAAGTGTAGCTTATTTCCTGAATGAAACTAGCTGGTCTGAGTTCTCAGAAAAGTACGTCTTTATTAAAGCCAATCAGGCTGGGGCAGAAGACAGTAAGTAGGCTGCTGTCTACTTAAATCAGCTTCACCTATGTAAGATGCTGCGTTGTTCTCCATTGCCCATTAATCAGCTGTCTTTAACCTTGAAGGCACTGATGTGTTTCATGCAATGGTTATCTGGATGAATCTCTTTTTCCTTCTACACATTTACAACTAATACAACAGTAGGGAATCTTTTTCCATAAATGGCCAATGAACTATGAGAACAACAAAAAAAACCTAAAGTTAAATACCAAGGGTAATTTAATTTATGAATTTTCTACCCTTAGAGTTCACTTACAGTAAGACTAGGGAATATAAAACAACTCAACAAATGTCAAATATTTTAAAATATATTTTATTTCTACATTTTGGCCCATTAGAAGGGGAAAGTAAAAAGCAGAGGGAAGGGATAGAAGGAGAGCAAAAGAGGAGAATGAGAAGTGAAGAGTTAGAAAGTCAGAGAGGAAAGTAAACAGAGAGATAAAGAGGAAGGGAAGGGAAAATAGAAAAAGAAAAAGCAAGAAAGACACGGACAGAAAAGGAATAGGAGGAAGACACAGAAGAAATGAGAAATGTACATAAAATGGAAAAGAGAAAGGAGAGGAAAAGTTAGACTCAAAAAAGGAGAGGGATAGGGAGAAAATGGGAAGGAAAAAAGAGAAAGACAAGGGGATAAGATGCAAGCATAGAGCAGAAAGAAAGATGCAGAGAACTCATGCTTGGGGTAGATGCTGGACTAGGCCAGAGGTGTCAAATAAATACACGACTTACAACACCCCCAAGTACAGACTGAACCAGATTAAAATGCAAATGAGAAACTTTTAACATAATAAATAAAAATACAACCGAACATAGACAGTGTTAACATATGGTTTTCCAGGTCAACATGAAGCAGCAGGGATCCTTATGTGCAATCCTCAGTGGCTCATTTCCATTTGAATTTGACATCATTGGACTAGATGACTTCTGAAACCCTTTCTAATTATGAAACAGCAGCAAAAACCGAATTGGGAAAAAACTGTCTTACACATATAATCAATCATTGTAATACTGATTACTACCACCACCATAATTAGCAACACATATTAAGATCCATTTACATACAATATGCCCCCCAGAATAGAGAAGGTGTAATATGTATCTCAGCCACCAAGGGGCTTATAATCTAATCGAGGAGAAAGGATATATGCAAAAATACAAATATACATATAAAGGAGCATGAACTAAATGAGTAGTACTGGCAATGAGCAAAGAAATTTAGGATTTAGTCACCCCCAAAAAATCACATAAAGGGGGAAAAGATAAGTCAAACTGGAGGCTAGATAAATTGGGTAAACAAACTGGAGGACAGGCTAAGGACTGCCCATTCTTAACCCAACAGGCACAATCTACTTGAGCACTCTTCTAAAAATCCTGGGAGATGCTCTACAACATTTTTGATTGCAGTCATTAAATCAAATTTGTACTTTTGTAATCTGTAATAGACAGAAATATGGTCTTGGTTCATTCCTTTATTCTTCACTCACTTATTCAACATGTATTTTTGAGCACCTTGAGTAGGGCCTGGTACTTGGTGATTTGGGGAATAGAAAGAGATAGAGAGATATCCTTGCCCTTAGGGAACTTCTAACAGCTCCAACACCACCTGCGATAGAAAACCTTTCTTGATTCCCCACCAAATGCTTGTACTCTTTTTCCCAAACTAACTTGTACTTAACAATTTCATATTTACTTGTATTTATTCTCTTCTATGTATTGATTCTGTATATACTTACACATGTATTTGTCTCCTCCATTAGAATGTAAGTTCTTTGGAAGTAGGTCAGGGGTTAAAAACCGTTTTTCCGTATCGTAGACCCCTTTGGCAGTCTGGGGAAAACTATGGGCCTCTTCTCAGGATGTTTTTTAGTAAACAAAGGAAATGGTAAATTTCAGTTAGAGGTCAGTGAAAACAGACATGTAGCTTTTTTTTTCATCTGTGTTCACAGCCTTCCTGAAATCTATACATGATCCAAGGTTAAGAAGCCCTAGAGTAGGGATTGTTTTATTCTCTGTTTGCATACTTAGCACCTAGTAGAAGGAACTGGTAGGTGCTTATTTGACTAACTGGAAGTTGACTGACTGAAATGAGACAAGACTCAGACTCTTAAGTTATGTGCTTTGAAAGATTCATGATTTGACTGTGGTGGGTACTCCTTCCACTAACACAGACCACCACCTTTTTCTGAGTTTCTATGGCTCCCAAATTCATCTCTTCGTTTTTAACTTCATGGCAATGAGCTTCTCTATGCTCCATTAGTCAAAGAATCATACAATAGGCACAGAATCTACTTCCAGGCTGTATGTGAAACCCTTCCAGCTTGCTAGTACTTTCCAGAGATTGCACTCCAGTGCAGTCTATGAGGAATAAGAAAAGGACTACGAAGCAGCAGGCCACTTTTCTTCCCTCTTGGACAAAAGTCCACCTCCCATGCAAGTCTCATCACAGGATGAAGGTGACCTTGGGTTCCGAAAGGCTAAGGCAATGGAACTGAAGCTTTAGTAGGGGCTACAAAGCTTGAAAGGTTTCAAAGAGTCAGGGACAGACTTGTAGAGTATGCCAGGACCAGTCTAGCTAAATGTGGACAGAAGCCCACCACTAGCAGACAGGGCATTAGGTAAAGAATCTTTGTGGCAACCCATGAAAAGTAGATGAGAATTAAAAATGGTTTTTGGACCAGTATGGCTGGCTTCCATTCCAAATATTAGAATCTAGGGCATTGTCAGCAAAGGGATAAAGCTGTATGTGCCAAGGGAGAGTCAGGTTGGAAAGTGAGTGGTGTGGAGGGGTGTGTGGGTGGGAGTGGGGAGAGAGAAACGGACAGACACTGAGAGACAGAAAGAGAAAGAGTGGGAAGGAGAGACAGAGCCAGGAGAGGGGGAAGAGAGGGGGGAAGAGAGGAGGGAGAGAGAAAGAGGTACAGAGGAAGGCAGAGGGAGAGAGAAAAAGAGAGAAAGGCAAACAAAGAGGTGGTATGGCCCAGCTATGTATTGAACTCTCGTCTAAGAGGGGCTGTATCAGTAATCTGAATCCTACTTCCCCGGAAGAGCAGCAGAGAAACCCAATGATGACAGGCAGATAAGGTTATGTTCTCACATCACTTATCTGAACAGGGCATTTCCTGAAGATCTCCCAGTAGTTTCTATTTTGAGAACACAGGGTGACCAAAGGAGTGAAAGGGAACTGTACAGGACTAGCTAAGATAACCACTACCTGTAAATAAAAGTTCTCTGACAACAAAGTGATGGTGAAACAAAGGCAGAAAGTTTGATTCAAGTCATTGCAACAGGGTCCAGAGGGTATTAAAAAGCACATACTTTTAGATTATCTAAAACTATTAATTGTACTGGTTATACTCCAAATGTGACATTTCATACAATGCATAAGCAAATAATCCCTTACTGGAAGAAATGAAAACTACCAATATTCATATTCTCACTCTAAATGAAACTGGACAATTTTATCCCCTCTGAAATTCATAAATCCAGGGGGTCTTATTCCAGGGAAATGGAGGTCAGTACAAGAACCTGGGGACATAGGGAGGCACCAACCAAAGCTGGCTGGGATGGCAGCTGGACCTGGTCTAAGTCCCACTTCAGAAACTAAAGCTGTAAATTCAGTACTTGTGCAATTAGTCTCATCTGAGTTTCTTCTGGATATCTATCTTAAACCATAGTATTTCTAGTAATACTAGGCTTATATCCCAAAAAGATTAAAGAAAGGGGAAAAGGACCCATATGTCGAAAAGTATTTATAGCAGTTCTTTTTGTAGTGGAAAAACTGGAAGTAAAAGGGGTGCCCATCAACTGAAAGACCGTACAAATTATATGTTTTGTTGTTGAGTCGTTTCTGTCATATCTGACTCTTTCATGACCCCATTTGGAGTTATCTTGACAAAGATACTGAAGTGGTTTTCATTACCTTCTCCACTTCATTTTACAGATGAGGAAACTGAGGCAAACAGGATTAGGTGGTTTACCCAGGATCACACAGCTACTAAGTTTCTGAGGCCAAATTTGACCTCAGGAAGTTGTCTTCTTGATTCCGGGCCTGGCCCTGCATCCATTGCGCCACCTTGCTGCCCACTGTGATTTATAGTGGCTCTTTCTGTAGTGGCAAAGAACAGGAAGTGGAGTGCCCATCAACTGGAGAATGGCTGAACAAATTATGATCTATGAATATAACATAATATTATGGTGCCCTTAGCAATAATGAAAAGAGATGGTTTCAGAGAAAACTGGGAAGACTTGCATCAACTGATACAGAGTAAAATGAGCACATCAAAGAAAACAATTTTTCTAACACTGTAAAGATAATCAGCTCTGATCAATGCAATGATCCACAATGACTCCAAAGGACCGAAAATGAAGAGTGCCAAACACCTCCTGGGAGGGAGGCGAGCGACTCAAGATGGACAAGTTGTATATTTCTTAGAAACAGCCAATATGGGAATTTGTTCTGCTTCACAATGCTATTTGTTAGATGACATTTTTCTCTTTTTCTCTTATCTAATAAGCGGAGGAGATGAGGAGAGAAAATACATGCTAGTCAGTTGAAAAAAAAAAAGTTTAATCTGAGCAAAAAAAAAATTAAACACATAAAATGACTCAAGATATTTTTGTGGAAAAGACATTATTTTTTCATTGTATTCAATGTTCTCTTCTGTTTTACTTCTATCTTCGGCCTGAGTTTTTGGTTTGGGACTTTGTGACTGAGATAGGCTCTATCCCCTCCCATACTCTTGGAAGACTTGGTCAGGCTATTTAGTCTTGTCTCTGGTTTCTGGTTCTTTTGTCACTAGAATGTACTTTCCCACCACCTCACAAACTAAAGGTTTTGGGTCTGTCGACCTAATCTCACACTGGCTTCCCTAGTTTTTTTCTCAGTGCCCACAATGTTCTGCCTTTTCATGAAGCCCTGATCTAGACTGAAAGTTTACTGTTTTCTTTAGACTTCTTGAACATTTTTAACTCTGGTAACCTTTTCATATCTTCATGTGGGAATACTTAGGGGAGAGTAAGGCTACTCTATGACCTTCCATGTACCCATTTCTAAGCAGAAGTCTCATACTAATAACTTCTTACCTTGACAGTAGAAATTTCATTCATCTTTCAAAAAGGGGAGCAATCAACAAGAAAATTCTATTCTATTTTATGTCTGATTCTCACTAACTGTGAGAAACTAGTAGTTTATACAGAAATGACCAAAATCTGAGAAAAAATGACCACTCCTTCCTAGAGTACGGGATAAAGACTTCTCTATCATGTCAGAATTGTCTGACATGCAGATTCTGGTAAAGCAAATTTCAAAGGGTTCAGAGAAAAGAAAGGTAGAATCCTACTGATTAAAATGTTAAGGGAGAGTCAGCCCAGGAGTGACAGGAGATGTTCAAGAATAAAATCCTGTGTGAATACACAAGGAAACAATTCCAACTGCAAGGAAGTGATTATATTTTTCCTACTGTTACTCAAAAGCACAACAAAAGATTAATTGTCAAGGAAGCCATTTGTGAGGATACTCCTGTTTTGACACAGCTACCAATGATAAAAGGCAAGAGGTCTGAGGTGCCATAGAGGACACAGCACTCAATTGGCAGTCAGGAAGATCTGAGCTTGGACCTTGGCTCAGACACTTAATGGCCATGAGATCCCCGGCAAGTCACTTAACGGCTCAACCTCAGTTTCATCATCTGTAAAAAGGAGGTCTTCAAGTAGAAGCTGGGAGATTCCCCTGGGATATGAGTGGAACTAGATTAGATGGCCCCTGAAATCCCTTCAAATTCTCCAATTTTGTAAAAAATGAACTTAGCCAAATCAAAAAAGCGTTGTTTTGGTGAGAAACAGGGTGTTCTGTTATGCAGTGTGAGGCTCTGTCATGCCACTCTTTGTAATGGGATTGTACTGTAATAGCATCTATTTAAAGACAGCTTTCCAAAGGCTGAATAAACCTAGTATCAGTTTTGACTGGGCGTGTCAAAACAGGATTATCCTTATGAATCAATTCTACTGAAGACTTCCATGGGCATCAATGGTCTTTAGCTGTACTTCTGACAGTCAGAAGAAATATAAATACCACTTCCTCACAGTGGGAGAGATCAAAATGCCCCTTTGGGATTTGTGAATACTAGTCTTCATTTTCTTTTCTACACTAATTCTTCTATTAGTGAAGATTTATCACTGCAATTATGTGAATAATCTGGAATTAAATTCCAGGCAGGATATACTTTTATTTGCTTTCAAAAGAATACATTTATTCCTTCCAGAGGCTTTTAAGGACAACCAAGAAATTAAGCTCAATAACATTCAGTAACTGTGGAGTCTTGTTAGTGAAAGATTCCCTTTAGGGGCAGCCAGGTGGTACAGTGAAAAGAGCACCAGCCCTGGGGTCAGGAGGACCTGAGTTCAAAGCCGGCCTCAGACACTTGACACATTTACTAGCTGTGTGACCTTGGGCAAGCCACTTAACTCCAATTGCCCTGCCTTCCCCCCTAAAAAAAAAAAAGACAACAAAGATTCATTATTAAATGTTCAAGTCAGCACACCTACTATATGCATAGCCCTATCCTAGCTGTAATTTGACATGAGCCAACATCTGGTCTAACCCACTACATCATTCAGGGCTCTCTTCTACAACCTCTTCAAGTGCCCATCTACTCTTTTAATACCTCCAAGGCCAGAAAAGTCACAGTCTCTTGAAGCAACCCATTGTGCTGCAAGCCAAAATACAGCCTTCTATAATTTCCACCCTTTCAGGATACTGGTCCTAGTCTATTGTCTCTTCCAGGTCCTTGAAGTTAATAATCCTGTCCCTACCTAAGTCTTCTCTTCTCCATATTAAACATCTCCAGTCCCTTCAATTATTTCTCACATGACATAGCCAAGTGATGTGGTTAGAGTACTGGACTTAAAATTAGGAGATCTGAGTTTAAATTCCAGCATTATGCTGTCTACCACCGGGCAAATCATTTAATTTCTCAGTTTTCTCATCTGAAAAATGGAATTAGATGATTTTAATTACATGCTTACCTCAGAGGGCTGACGCTAGGGAAGTTCCTTGTAAGCTTTAACGTACTACTACGGACGATATCAGTACCCTGCCTAATAATGCAGTGCCTAAAACTGTCCATAGCCTTTCGGAAGAGGCTTGACGAGCATGGGAATACTAAGACTGTTACTTCCCTTGCACTAGACACTTTTCTATTCATGCAGCTTAAAATTTGAATAGCTCACAAAAATTCTTCAAATGATCAAAAAACTCCATTCCTTTAACAAGCTGGCAATGCTGATTTTGCCCAATAGTTTATTAAGAAGAGTGGTTGTGGCCAATATGCTATGGTAGAAAAAGCTAGCATGGTGTAATAGAACTAGATTTATAATCAAATCTTGCTTTGACCCTCAGTTCTGCCACTTAGTTGTGTGTCCCTGAACAAGTCATTTCCTGTCTAAGGCTCAGTTTTCCTATTTGTGAAATGAGGACAGTCACCTGCAAGCTCTAATTTTCTATTGTTTTATGATTTGAGAAGTTAACAAGATGATGCTCTTCCAGAGCACAGAGGCTGAGGACATCATAAAAATGTTAGCAAGAAGAGTAGCAGGACCTACAGGAAAACGGATTAAGTTTAGACACTTTCCCGAGGACTGAAGCATGAGTCACTAGAACACAGAGAAGGTTAAGAAAAGCCCAAAAACTCCAATAAAATATTAAGTATTTTAGGTATTTTAAAATGCTTTTTGACTGAAGGAATCTTCGTGACAGAATTTTATATTCCTAATGATGACTTCAGAACTACAGACACCGTGTGTGTAGAAATTTGCTCATAACCCGTAACTTAAACAAATTATGCCATCTTCAAAATGAATGTAGCTTCATTGGGTTTACTGAACAATCTTTTAACCTTTTCACTTTTATTCTTTAGTAAGAAAATAAAAATCTTCCTCCTATACTGAGTGCTATGGTTTTGTCCTAAAGACCTACAAATTCAGGGACCCGAAGAACTAGCTGGGACTCTAAAAGGTGCCAATTCAAGCCATTCATTTTACAGATGGGAAAGTAGGACAAAAGATGTGTTAAAGATGAACCTCTGCCATCATATGATGAACACGTCAACAGGTGAATTAATCACATTTGGTAAGTCAGCCTGTTGAATATGGTATGCTAATATACTTTATGAAATGAAGTGTCTCAGTCACATTTTAAAATATTATGCTATTCAGCCAGAAGGCTTCCAGAAGTTGGGGTGTATTTTTATAAAGAATTCAAGAAAAGGAAAAGATAAAAATTTTCCATTATGAATAAAAAGGACTGATCTGTGCCCCATTGAGGTAGTGCAGCCACAAGCATAAGTAGATTTTTATTCATTGATAGTAGCACAGTTTGCAGATTTTTCCTGTTTTCTGATGGACTCTTATCTCACCATGTAGTACTTTTAATTTTATAAACCAAATGTGCTTGGAACTTTGTGCCTCAATTTACCTTAATTTCAATTAAGACGCTTTCCTGAGACATAGGCACGAGTTCCCTCAACATCTCTTCACCTTTTAATTAATTCACAAGCATTTGTTAAAGGCCTACTATGTGGCAGGCACTATGAAGTTCCAGGGACACAAAGACATAAATGAAAAGTCCCTGACCTCAAGGTGCCTACATTATATGGGGGTACATATACAAGCAAATATAAAATCCAAGGGACAGGGACTCAACCTATGACTTCCTTGGTATAAGGCATTCCTAGGTGAGGTAATACCTCTACTAATCTAAGTTGCCACCTTCTCTGCAACTTGCAGTCTCAAAGGAGTTGCCTAGAGCAGTGATATCAAACATAGAAACTGATCCCCATAGCTGCAAACTGACTTAGAAAACCACAAATTAACATTATCCTATGTTGTGCTGTATTTTTAATTATCTCATTAAACATTTCCCAGTTTCATATGAATCTGGTTTGGGCCCACACAGGGTGTTGCCCTCAGATACATCTGGTCTCCCACACTGGGAAGTTAAATGACCAGTGCACAAAGGCAGTGTCATCAGGGGTGCCCCTCGAACCCATGTTCTCCTGACTTCAAAGCCACCTCACCAGCCACTACCGTATGCTACAGAGAATCAGGAAAAGCCTCATGTAGCTTTAAGTGGTAGGACAGAGGAAGGAATGCATTTCAGGCATGGGAGAACAGCTGTGCAAAGGCAGAGATGGGAGATGGAATTTGGGAAAAGCAAGCATGCCAGTTTGGCTGGAGCACAGAATGCATGAGGGAAAGTAATGAGCAATAAAAGCCTGGAAAGGTAGGCCAGGGTCCAAATGTGAGTAGCTTGTGAGATCAAGCAGACGACTTTCTATTTCATCCTATAGGGATCCAGTAGGGAGCCACTGGAGTTTCTTGAACAGAGGAGTGACACAGTAGAGCCATGCATGAAGAATATGAATTTGGAAGTTGTGTGAAGGATGGATAGGAGAAGGTCACTGAAGACAGAGAGACCAATTAAGAGACTGTAGCAATAGTGCAGGTAGAAAGTGATAAGAGCCTGAACTACCGTGTTTGTGGTGTGAGTGGAGAGGAGATGAACAAAAAAGATGTTGCAGAGGTTGAACCGGCAGAAAAGGCCCGGCCAAGGGAATTCCAAGGTTTTGAACGTAGATGATTGGAAGAGTAGTAGTGTCCTCAAAAGAACCACGTTAACAGGAAGGATGGGTTTTGGTAGAAAGATACTAAGTTCTATTCTGGCTGTGGTAAATTTAAGTTATCTATGAGATACCTAATTCAAAATGCCCTCTAACCAATTGGTGATGTGAAACTAAACTTAGCAAAGAGAGCCGAGAGTCAGAAAGAAAACAGGGCATAAAGATAATAACTTAATCCATGGAAGCTGAAGTCACCAAGAAAATGTAGAGGGAACCTTGTGGCTTCCCCACGTAGGGAGAAGGATATGCCTAATGACTATGAAAAGGAGACTCGAGAAGGTCCCAAACATCGTAGGTGCTCAATACATGCTTGTTGACTGAGTCAGAACTGTAGAACTGGAAGGAACCTTAGAGAGCCCAACTTGTAAATAAGCAACTCATTGGAATGCATTCAGACAACAGACTGATTACTGATCCTTGTTTAACTAAAAGAGCTCCAAACTAGCTCCAAGAGTGAATGGATTGAGAAGTAGGAGGAGGAAAAATAGGAGAACCAGGAAGAATTCTGTCGGGAGGATGGGGGGGGGGGATGAACAGGGAGGGAGAGACAGAGGAGGAAGAGAGAGAGAGGGGAGACAGAGAGAAATAGAGAGAGGGAGAGAGACAGAGGGACAGAGAGGGAAAGAGAGAGTCACGTATCAATTCAAGAGGGCGCTCAACAGCATTCAAACTGGGTTAAGAACCTCTTCACTCCTCCTTTCACCCTCATCAAAGCTGATCCTGCCATCTGTGCCCTCACTGATCCCATCCTTTCTGAGACATCTTCAATCTCTCACTCTCCACTTACTCTGCTCTTCTGCCTACAAACAAGTTCACCTCCTATACTAAAACTATCGATCAAATGTTCTTCTCACTCCAGCTCTCATCTCTTCGATTTCCTTTCACAGATAAACTTCTAGGAATACTCCATTCTTGGTGCTTCCAAATCCTCAATGCAACCCTAGCCTATCACCTAATGCCATATCCAATCACCTTTTCAAAGTTCTCATTCTCTCTGACATCTGAAACATCTGCTGTGGTCATTAATCCCATGTGATAATCTCTCCCATTCTGCCTTCCTATACCTTGTACTCCCTTTGGTCACCTCTTAAGGCTCCTCTTCTTCTAACATCTTAACACAGTATTCCCTAAAGCTTTGTCCTCAGTGCCTGTATCTCTTATCCACTCCCATTATTTCAATCATGACTTCTCTGCAGATGACTTCCAAATTTATGGTCAGTCAATAAACATTTATTAAGTACCTACTATATGCTAGGCTGGGGATAAAGGTTAAAAAAAAAACTACTTTCTGTTCAACAATCTATTGAGGGAGATAACACCCAAACAACTACATACAAGTAAGATATAGATAGAATCAATGGCAGATAATCAACAAAGCAAAGGCACTACCCTCAAGGGGGAATCGGGAAATATATATCTCCTACCCAACCTGTTTCACCTGAATTCAATTTGGATTTCCAAATTCTGTCCCACAAAGCACCTCAACCTGTCCAAAATTATCTTCATCTTTCCTCCAAAACCTGCTCCTTTATCTTGGCTTCCCTATTGTGCTAATGGCACTGTCATTTTCCTGATCACATATGCATGAAACTTCAGTCATCTTTGACTCCTCTCCTTCCCTAACTTCCAAGTCTTATATATTATACCACAATCATCTCTGTAATCTGTTCCCACCTTATCATCTCCACTTTGTTCAACAAAATCTAGTCCCTTATCATCTGTGCTATCCTCATTGCCCGTACTTCTACAATAGCCTAACGTCTTTTTCTAACGCATCCTTCACCGCGGCCAAATGAAGTTTCTTAAAAGCACAGGGCCAGTTATCACTCCCTTTCTCAAAAACTTTTAACATCCCACTCTCCACTCCACTTGTAGACACACACACACACACACCCCAAATAAAATCCAATCTCCTTAGCTTAGCATTCAGGACCCATCATCCTCTGATATACATACTTTCCTACAATAGTCTTCTCTCACATTATCCTTCGCACGCTTACACTCTTGCCAAACTGTACACTGTTCCAACGTGCCTATTTATTCCCTACATCTGAAATACTCTCCTTGCACTTTTTTCTACCTGCCAAAATCCTGGCCACACTTCAGACACAGCTCAAATTCCAATTCCTCCAAAACTTTCACATTCTACAATCTGATATCACAATCACCAGAACTGGATGGGGCCATCTATTCTACACTGTAGCAAATTGGGAATGCACTGACAAGTACAGCTTGAAGACCACCTCCTGTGATGGGGAACCCACTATCTTTGGAGACAGCCCATTTCATTTTTTAGATAATTGTTACGAAGATTTTTTTTCTTTAAATCAAGGTGAAATCTAATTCTTTGCAACCTTCCCCACAACTCAAGCTCTGTTCTCTGAGGCCAAGCAGAATAAGTCTAGTTCCTTCTTCTCATGGCAATTCTTCAAATACTTGAAAAGAGCCATCCATTCTTTCAATTCAAGTTATTTTTAAAGGATCTACTAAATGAAAAAAATTGGGCTAGACAGAGGAATACAAAGAAAAGAATGAAAGTCTCTGCCTTCACTCAAGAAACTGCAAACCGATAAATAAATACAAGGTAATTTGATGGGAAAGCAGACACAACTAAAGAGATCAGGCAAGGCCTCCCTTAGGGCTGGCACCCCAAGCTGAGTCTTGAATGAAGTTAGAGGAACAAAAGAGAGAATGAAGGATGTTAGGCTGGTTTGAAATCTAAGACTAGGGGAGAAGAGGGAATTTAACAAATATAAATTTTGATGACTGAGATCTAGCATATATTGGGGTTTATGAGCAGATTTTTTCCTTAAAGACCATGCCTTAAACCCAATTCACTCTGGCTCTCATTTATTGGCCAACAATAGGTCCCAGCCCAAGCCCCACTTAGTGTACATGGTTTAGGCCCAGAGCGAATGCAGATTGTTTTGGTTTGGGCCAGAAACCCTAAGGGTCTTCCCCTCCCAGACTGATTTTTTTTTTGATTAGGTAAAAAAGGCCATCCCTAGGCTCATTTCTTACCTAGCTTTCATCACTGAATCAGCCTCATTTAAAGCAAGAACTTGGAAAGACTTTAGCTCGAGGCCAAGGTCTCCCACTGCATTCAGGGCCACCTCCAGTTGTCCTGATCTTGCCACTAGACCCAGATGGCTCTGGAGGAGGAAAGTAAGACTGGTGACTTTGCACAGCCCTCCTTCACTTGAATCCAAAGCAAAATGAGAAACAGGCATTATGTCAAGTCAGAACAAGAATTCTCAGTGTCTTCAATTGATTATTATCAGGGAGTCAGTTCCCCACACTTCTCACCATCCTCACAGCCTTCTTAGGAACCGAATATGCTCTAGAGCAGAGCTATCAAATGCAATTCAGCACTCTGGGCTGAACCAGATGAAAATGTAACTGGGAAATATTTAACAAAACAAATACAACAAAAACATGTTAATGTGTAGTTTTCTAAGTCAATATGCAGCAAGGATCTTTATCTTAGTTTAATATAGTCTCTTTCTGAGATTAACATCTCTGCACTACAGCAATATGCTTAGTAAAATGTGGTTTACAGGCATATGCTCTGACTGGGGCAGACAAGAGATATTAACTGTTAGTTCTCTCGACTACCATCTCACAAGTGATTTATTCATGGTAAGCTTCCACCTTTCATACCCCACCTCCAGTTCTTTTTCTACATAAAGGTCTGTAATCATGCCTTCACTATTCCGTAATTGTACAGTTGGCTCTTTGACACTACATGTACCTCACACCTTTTCTTATTACATTTCCTTTTATTAGATTCAGCCCATTCTTCTGTCAAGGTCTTTTGCTATCTCACCTCTGCCACATTACCTATTCAGCCAAACTGTGTCAACTGCAAATATAATAAGTGTGGCATCATCCAAGTGTTTAATGAAAATGTTGACGGGCAAAGGATAACTATGTAGGGCCCTCCATGTTGCTATGAATACATTAATAATTTTGGCAGCAAGCAGCCAGTAAAATTCTGAGTGCAATTAAAACCAGATTAAAATGTAACTGGGAAATATTTAATAAAATAAAAATATTGCAGATAATATTAATTTGTGGTTTTCTAAGTAAATATGGGGCTGCAGCAATCTTTTAGACTTTGACATCACTCATTTCAACCCATTTTAAGTCTACCAAATTGTACTATTATCTATCGAATCCACATCTCTCCATTTTGCCTACAACGATAGTGAGTATCCCCACAGATTTCAGCACAAGTTATAAAACAAAGGGAATACCGAAGCTTCTGAGAGAAATACAAAGTGCTAAACAAGTTCCCAGTAAGGAAAGATAATTATCTTTGGTTAGGTTTAAGCTTGGGATTGGGGGATTCTGCAGTAGCCTGTAAAAGTGTTTTCCCTGCTCAGTACATTGCACTTGGTGCTTGTCTCAGAAACCTTCATTTCTGTAGCTGCCAACTAAATTAAATGTGCCTTGAAGGACCACTGCTTCCTTCAGCACCTAGCCTAGCTCTCCTGTTTACCCAATGAACCAACGATTAGCCAATCCAAAGAATAATACTGCACCAGAAGGGCAAGTCTAATGTTTTCAGGCATGATGTTTAATTAGCAAATTTTATTTTCTTTATATTCCTGGGCACTAATCAGATTCAATCAATTCGATGTAATAAATCACTTAGCCTTATCAGGAAACTAACCAATACATGACACATGAGGTGGGTGCATGATGTCATTTATGATTCCTAAGGTCTCCTTGAACTCTAAATCTATGATCTAGCATACTATAACCAAACTTTAGATAAATGTCCTCTGTAAAACATGCAGGCAGGATAGTTATTATAGTATGATCTTAGGTGGGAACTTCACAAGCCTAACCACTTGAGATTTACAAGCGAAAGCTGTTATCACTTAGCTCAGAAAGGGCACCGAATCTGAATTATCCAGGTAGAGTTCTCACCTTCAGGATTAGTCTCTCAGCGTGTACACCAAACCCATTTCAATTTTCTTTTTTTGGAAACCCTGGTTGAACTAAAACTTTATCTGTTGTCGTGATGGATATGTTGCTCTAAGTCACTCACTAAAGAGTCAGAACTTAATGAACCAAAAAGTAGAATATCAAACATTTAAATGTTTTCAAGAAATATTTATTAAGTATATTGCTACAGTTTGTTAAAACTTCAAAGTAGATAATCCATGGATTGGGGAATGGCAAAACAAATAGTGTTGTATGAAATATAATGGAATATTATTTTTCTGTAATAAAACAGTGAACATGAATACAGACACAGAGAAATATATATGAACTGATGCAAACTGAAGCAGAACAAGAAAGCAATATGCACAATAACTACAACAATGTAAGCTGAAAGAACAAAACAACCGAAGCCAGTGAAATTATAATGAACAACCTGGGCCCCAAAGAATGAACTAATGACCAAAAAAAAATTTATTATTTACTATTGTCAAGTACTATACGAAGTACTGGAGATACAGAGAGAGAAAACAAAACCATTCCTGACCTGAAGACTGAAATCTAACTGGGGATGGGTGGGGAGAACAAAGACAAGAGTTCAGCTGCAGGAGCAGAGAGCAGGTCCCATCTTCAGGGATGTACCAACAGGCCAGATGACAGCACCCGCACCCACACCCACAGGTCTCAAGGGCACATAGGACTTGCAGCCCAGAACTGTGTGGATTGTCTCCAATAGAATGTAAGCAGGGGGTGTCAAACTTTTCACTGCGTACCTGCAGCACTTGGTACAGTATTTACCAAATATCCTTAAAAAATACCGCTTCACCCTTTGGATGGTTAATTTTACTGAAGTGCTTTTTATTTCTTATAAAGGAAGGTTCACAGGGAGGGAATGAGGAGGGTGCTACATTGGGAAACGTAGATAATATTAAAAACATAACAGCAAAATACATTTTTTTTAAAATGTTGAGCATATTGCTAGATTGATTCCGTTTGCTAGAGCAGCGGTCTTAATCTGTGGATAAAAGCTTATATCCAATCTTTCTAATGTGAATTAATAAGCTAAGGGATTGATTCTACAAAGCTAAAACAATCATAGGATCATAGATTTAGTTTATCTAGTCCCATCACCACAATTTACAAATGAGGAGACATTTCCAATTAACTGAAGTGACTTGCCCAAGGTCACATAACTAGCAACAACAACAAAAAAAAATCGATCTTAATATACAGCTAAGAGGAAAGGGACTTTTGTGGTTATATTTTTGTTATACTAAACCAAGTGCTTTTCTGTCAGTTGAACAACTATAAAAATGGGGTCTCTGTTGCAGAAAATTTTTAGTGACATGAAACTTAAAAAACAAAGGACACGTTAAATAGTTCCATACAAAGCATCCCAAAAGCAATTCATTACTGTCAAATGACAGAAAACATGCTGGAAGAGGTTAAGAGGCAGTTCAGTTCAATTACAAACATTAAGTGCCTATTGTGAGCAAAGCATTAAACTAGTCACTGTGGAAGTTCCAAAATTTAGACAAGTCATAATCCCTGCTCTTGTGGAGCTCACAGTCTAATAAGCCATATAATACAATCATCTACTGCATGCAAAATACTAAGCGGTAACACAATTTAGATGAGATACTTCCCTGTCCCCAAGAATTCACTATTAGGAAAATGAGCCTCTGACACAGATCCATTAGGGTTACAAAACAAAGGGTTACACTGTTTGAGGATAAGGGTGTTACCAAAATCACCAGGAAGTAGGAAGTGGCATTGAAGCAGTTTTAAAAGGGAAGGAAGAGCATTCCAGGTATACAGTGTAGGTTTAGGGGAGTCAACTACTCCAGTCTGGCTAGTGTCAAGTGTGCAAAGGGAAGAAATGGCAGAGTGGCTTGAATGCTGGTCCAAAATTTGTAACTTCACTGGATAGGAAATGGGGATCCAGTGAAGATTTTTGAGAAAAGTAATGTCATAACTAAATCTATGCACAAGATTTCTTGGCAATGGTGTAAAGGATAGGTTAGGAGAGGGAAAGGGTAAATGAAGAGACACAGGTAAGTCACTTCAGCAGGCTGGCAGTGGTAATGACGGCTTGTTATTATTGTGGGAGAAGTGGAAATTGAAGGAGAGACACAATGAGAGCTGTTACAGAAACGGAATTAACAGGACTGGGTGACTCCTTGAATGAAAGGTGATGCCACTGACAGAAAGTTAAATCTGGAGGAAAGTAGGTTTAGGACAAGAAAAAAACCAAACTTATCTTTGGATATGACTAATCTGAGGTGCCATAGGGACATTCAGGTGAAGAGGTGTCGTAGGCAGCTGAAGATGACTGTCTGGAGCTCTGAACTGGAGATAAGGTTTGAGATCATCTGCATAAAGGTGGTAGTTGAAGCCTTGGGAGTAAATGAACTTGTCAGAGGAGAGTAAGAAAAAGACATCAGATCAATCGTCTTAGCCTACAGAAGAAAGACACACATTCATAACCTGGTTGGCTCTAACTCTGCAACTTACCTTTTTCTCCCATGTAAGCTCCCTTTGTAATAGAGAATACGGAAATATTTTCCACAAGACCTACACTTCAAGGGCTTTTTTTTGCTAGGCTCCACAAAGTTACTTTTATGGGCAGAGATAAAACATTCCAGACTGCCTGGGACAGTATTAATTTATGGCAGTCTGTTAAGGTGATGACAGTAAAAAATTATTTCATCTCAGTATGGGTTTTAACAGCTACCATCATTCAATTTTTTCACTTGTCTATGATTAAATATTATTTAGGTAGGTATTGTCAGGACCATTCCCATTTTATAGATAAGGAAACTAAGTCTCAGAGCGGTGAAATCATTTAATCAAGGTCACACAGCCAAAAGCAAGCATGAATGTGAGCCCGGATCTTAAGACTCCAAGTCTACTACACCATACTACATTCTCAGCCATCATTTTGCATTAACAATTTGGGTGTGTCCATAACAGATATTATATATAGCAGGGATGGGGTTAAGAGAACCCAATGTTTTCAAAGGAAACTTATTTTCCCAACTACAGCTATATGGAGAAAAACTATAATTAGACAGCCATTGCTCTCTGGTCAGCCTTCATATACAGGATTAGATCTGAAAGGGCTTAAGAGAGTTCATGGAGTCCAACACTCTCGTTATACAGATGAGGAAACCGAAGCCAAAAAAGAATACTTTTGTCAGAGGGCAATAGTAAGTGGCAGAGTCAGAATTTGAACATGAGTCTCAGTGAATGCAGTTGGACAGTGGGCTCAGAATTAAGAGAAAAAGACTGGCTTGAATTTGGAGAAATTACTCGGTTTTCATTTAGTCACTTATGAAGTAAAAATTCTCCTGTGAGTTTTATCTGTGGAACATTTAAGCAAAATTTACAAGTTATAGTCTGGCTGACTTTATGCACGATTTGAGCTTGCCAAATTGAGTGGGTGCAGAATACCAAAGGGAATTTATTAAAATTGAAATAAAGGATTCAAGTTTGGAAACTCAAGTTTCATAAAATTAAAGCACTTTTCTTTCACACCTCTTAAAATCTCCCACAAGATCTAAATGTAGGCCCTATTTGAATGTATTAAGTATATCACAGATTAAAATTTTAGCATCTGAATCCCTGACCTTAGCCCCTTTGAAATCAAGAATTCTAAAATGTTGTATTAAAGTTTTTACTTAAGAATAGGATCCCAATGAAAGGAATTGATGTACAAAAGTACATGCTGCTCTTTCATAAGTAAAGCTGGGTATATATTCTCTTTAGCTGAAAGAGATTAAGAGCCAGAAAAGATCCCCAAGATTGGATCCAAAAAGGTGCATATCCTCAATAAAATCCCCCAAACCAGTCACGGCCCATTACTGTAGACTTCATCTGGTTCTATCACCTTACTTTTATTTCTACATGTCTTCTGTTTACAATCAAGTTGGCTAACTGCACAACACAAGCGCCTAGCAAAACAGATCGCTGCATAATAGAAATTCTGGACAAATGAAATGTAATTACTTTCACTGTGCCTGGAAAAGAAAGTTGATGTCCCTATAACCTTAATTCATAGCACCATGAAGACATATAGCATTAATACTGCTGAATTAATGTTGAAAGGAGGTCATTAACTGTACTTCATTGGCTGTGACACAAAAGGTAAGCAACATTTGAGATAGCAAATTTAATTTTCAGCCATAGGTCTAAGAATGTATTTGGAAAATGTATAAAGATGATTTAGGGACAAACATATACAATATGCAGGCTATTATACTGGTGACTTTTTATCTTTCGAAAAAAGATAACTGAAT
This sequence comes from Phalanger gymnotis, assembly GCA_028646595.1. NCBI lineage: Eukaryota > Metazoa > Chordata > Mammalia > Diprotodontia > Phalangeridae > Phalanger > Phalanger gymnotis. The sequence continues at coordinate 9,809,442 of CM053625.1, forward strand.
ATTTAGTGCAATACCAGGCATTATATTTTTGATCAAAATTAAATGAGACTCCCTGACCAGAGAAGCTTACAATCTAAATTAAAGAATACCAGTATCACGAAAGTGAGCGTAGGTACGAAGACTTGTCTCTAAAACATCAGTCTTATTAAGGCAACAATTCAAGAAATCCAATGGAACAGTAGAAATTTTATTTACCTTGTCTTTAGATAGGGAGAGAGGATTGATCTATCACTGCCATCTTAGTCCCCTTAAAATTCCAGGAATTTTTTTGGTACAAACTTAGGAGCTGCTGTTGTTGCAACCTGTTGCCAAATCACCCCTCTATCTTGAGGAAATCTGGAGCAAAAAGACAAACTGAAGCACTACACTGACAAACGTACAAGGGGTATTTCTTATGCAAGTACATTTTATTTGAGCAGCAGCAAGGTCCAGGGCCAGAGAGAAGCTCTAAGGTCTTAGCCTCAAGTTTAACTTCAAGCCGCATAACATTATCCAAAAATGAACACTCTTCCAATGAAAAGATAAAAAATTTCTATTTGCAAATGAATATGTAATATTATCATTCTAGAGCTGGACCAGAGAAGTCACTAGTCCAAAGCCCTCATCAGATGCAAAGAAAAACTACATCAAAACCTTACTCTGCAATAGGTTTACATGCCTACAAAATATCTTTACATGAAAAAACCTATTTTCCCCTGAGTATCTGAATTAACATTCAGTGATATGAGCTGATGGTTTAGAACTATGGGAAGAGGCAACATATGTTTTCTCATAACAGAACTGTGATCTCAAAAAATCCTGGAAAAACTCAGTCATTGTTGGTGTCAAATGCTAAGTTATCAAGTTTCCCTTCATTGATGGTCATAAGAATCAGGGCAGCCAACTTTTCTCACTGTACTGTCCTTAGTTTGCTTTTAGGCAAGGCAGCTACCTAGGGAGGCAAAGAGAATGCCAGACTTGGGAGTCAGAAGGTAAGAGTTGAGTCTAGCCTCAAACGCTTACTGTGTGACTCGGGACAGTGTTGTCATGAGACTCTATAGAAATAGTTGTCAGGCAATCTGCAAACCTTAAAATGCTCCGCAAATGCCAGTTATTATTGTTTTCAGTTACGAAAATGATCTTTCTCCTGAGCAGCTAATTAATTACCGTGAGGCTCAAAGACAAAGAACTTTATCATATCCTGGATGATGGCTTGTTATACTTTCCAGTAAAATATTTTCATTTGGTTTCATCTGTCTCAAAGAAGCACAGAACTGTTTTAGTTCCTTACTATCACAGCGGTAAATATCATAAACGTTACACCTTCACGTGGTGGTTTTTCCAAGGCACCTGAATGTACGTCTGCTCTTTTCTAACTGGGTTCAAATGCATTCACCATTAAAATACTGATAAACAGTGTTGCATCATATGAATTAGCATCACTGACTTTTATTCTTTTTGCTTTGAATTCAACTTTAGCTGTATCTTCTCAGACTTTTTTCAAGATGTGATCCTTCTAAAGCTTTACACATACACTCATGTGAATCCTGAAGGGTTGTTCTGGTCTTATGGAACTTAGCCAACAAGTGATTCCAAAGACCTTATATAAGCACAGATTTTTGAATTTCCTCCATTTTCCCCGGAAGAATGACAGCTATCACCTTCTTCACTGTCAATGTTGTGAACAAGAGGAAAAATGTTAATGACTGAATCGTAATACATAACAATGACTAAAGTAGCTTTTACATGTCTCCCAATTATGCTTAGAGATAGTTAAGTAGAATCCTTTACTCTGAATAATATCTAGCATTTTGCTAAGGAACTCAAAGACAGACACACACACCATCTAGACAATAGTACAATGCAATATGGCCAACAAATTCCAGTGAATGCATATAGTACATGAGTATTTTTTAACATACTAGTTGAATTTACAGTTACTGCCTAGAAAACACTGCCAATGGGACCATGCTCTCCACTATGCTTTTCTAATTAATGGTTTTTAAAATAAAAAAATGTTCAACCCAAAAAGAGACACCCCTCATAACAATTTGATTAGCACGTAAATGATCTAGTTCAGAATCCTCACTCTAAATTATTTGGCTTAAGTCATCCCAAACTAGCATGTATACTTTGCAGACTATACATTATTATTTCATATGAGAATAAAGATTTCTGAGATCTACTACTTCCATGTGTACAGTTTGCAAAAGATCGATCAAATTCAGCCTCCATCTCTCTCAAGCCTGTAAAGTTCCAGTTAAGGACAGATGGGGCCACAATGGCGGAAGCGCTGAACTTGGAAGTTACTAGCTGTGTAACACTGGGGCAGATCACTTAGACAGTCCAAGCCTATTTTCTCATCTTCAAAATGTAGATACCAGTAGCACCTAGGGTTGTTGTGAGGATTACCTAAGTAATACACGTTAAAGTTATTTGCAAACCTTTAAGTGGCTTATGAATGTTAGCTATTAAGTGGCAAGCTAAGCTTTTTGTTGGTTTCACTAAAAGCTAATATACAAACTGCAATACTGTTCTGATTTCAGTCTTCACTACTATACTTACTTGAATGAGAAACAGAATCTCTGCTTAGTTATCTAATTTGGTTCTTGAATGACAGCTTTGATTATTCAAATGTCATCACAGCATACATACCCTTAAGTTCCTTTCTACATTCCAAACGAAATATCAGCAGTCAAGATAATCCAGAGACCAAAATTAGAAAACTAGAGACTTAAAACTAGAAGGGATTTTAGGAGTGTCATCTAATCCAATCCTTTATTTAAGGAATGAGAAACAAATACACAGAAAGACCAAGAAGTTTGCCCAAGATCAGACAGGTACTAAGGGGCAGAGTCAAACCCATTTCTGTTGTAATTCCAAATCCAGGACTCTTGACTATAGCGTATTATGATCTACAAAGTTTATCCTAGAAGAGGTGGACATCTCTTGCTGCTGTAGGCCTGGCTATTTTTTTGTCTTACTGTGAGGCCCTTTCTTTTATAGCCAGTCAAATAGCCAGTTTTCAATCATTTTAAACTGCTCTTGGAGCTTTTATTTTTCTCTTCTGACATTCACTTTCAAAAGTCCTCTTCATTTCTAAAAGCCCTCTGGAAAAAACAAGACTATCATTAGGCAAATTCTTCCCTTCGAATGTCTGGTATCACTCCGAAGTTCTTTGTACCCATTGCTTGTGCTCATCTTAGGAATTACCTACGCCACAACTCAGCACAGTGACTCTGCAAAAAGCTGACACCCACTTGGGTGACTTTAAGGTCATTCCATAACCTCTCTGGGCGTCAATTTCTTCATCTAAAGACAGAGGAAGTGGAGATGAGATGATCTCTTAATTTCCTTTGCCCCTTAATAATTTCCCTGCGATTACTATCTTTATCTCACGACTTTGGCTCTTTCGTTTCATTCTCTTCACTCCTATTCATGCAGTGAGCAACTACTGCACTCCCCCTCATTAAAATGTTGCTTGAACCCGGATCACCAAAACCATATACCTGGTGCCCAGCCCTCCCGTGACAGGCCTCGGCAAACTTGGGCTAATTCTCGGGGCCTGTCCAAGTGGCTCAAGCTACACTGGAAACATTAGGGAACATTTTCCAAGTCCTGCTTTGTGTACGGCAACATAACAGGACTAATAGGAAGATGTTTACAACATGAGAGCACGAAAACGAGTTGACCAGGATGATTTTTTTTTTTGCAGGGAGAAAGGCAAGACAATCAGGGCTGTGTGACTCGCCCAAGGTCACACAGCTAGCAAAGTATGTCATGTCTGAGGCCAAATTTGAACTCAGGTCGTCCGGACTCCAGGGCCGGTGCTCTACTAAGTGCACCACCTAGCCGCCCCCGATAATTCTCAATTTACAGGTTTTAGAGCTCCAAAAGATTTTAGATATGGTGTAATACAGCCTCTTTGTTTTACCGATGAGCAAACAGGTACAGATCAGTTAATACACTAGGCCAAAATCACATAATGCTAAGCGGGAGAGTCTGGATTCAAACCCGTGGTCTGATTCCAAATCCAGTATTCTCTGATAAGAAATAGAATTCCCGATTTTAAAATCTCTTACCTACACATTCATACCCAAATATCACAAAAATTAGCTGCAAATCACTGGGGCGGGGAGTCTGGAGCTACCGTGCTTCTACGGAACGTTGCCTAAAACGTTTAGCACCTTTTTAAAGCGGCTTCCTTCTCCACCCTCCTCCCACCATGATTCAGCGGCTCTCCGCAGAACCCCGAAGACACCTACGGCGGAGCTGAGGCTCGGTGGGCAGCCATGACTTGTATGGGTCCATCGCCACAGCTTCGGTTGAAATCTGGAGGCGGATTCCCCGCCGACGGGAGCTTGGCAAGAATCCGATCAAAGGCCCAGCGATGAGCTCCACTGAGCCAACAAAGTTGCCGTCATATGGCGAGGACAAACTTTTCCACCATAGCTTCCTTTCTGCCTCCCCCTTCCCCCGGTGCCCCTCCCCCCCGCAGGGCTCCCCGGCGGCCTACTCTGGCCCGATCCACCCTCTCACCTCACGGTCCCAGGCCCTCCAGCCGCGGAGCTCCTGACTCACCGCCCCCCGCTTCCCCGCTTCCGTCTTCCCCGGGCCTTCCTGCTCCCGCCGCCGCCGCCGGAGCCCCCGCCCCGAGAGCTCCACACCAAACCTTGCCCAGGCCCGCTTCTCCACGTCGAAGGTGGAGGAGGAGGGAGCGGAGAGGCGCGGCGAGCGGAGCTTCCACGACCGACGGCCGGGAAGAGGACAGGAGCGCGGGAAGACGAGCCGCTCAGCGTGCGGTGCAACAACGCCCCGGTAACCGAGCGCAGCCCGGAGAGCCAGAGGCAGCACGTAAGCCGGGCTGTTCCAAACGTTGGGGGCTGGGATGAGCGGAGGAAGGGGAGAGCGCTACGAAAAGGAGGTGGCGACGTCGACGTGCTGACGTCACGCGCAGAGAGGAGGCGGGGCGATCCCCTCCCCTCCCCCAATCCGGGCGGAGCAGGGGGCGTGCGGGCGGGGTCTAAATCACCGCAGCCTGTCACAGCAAACGGCGAGGTCGGTTGGGGGGGGGAGGGAGGAGCCAACGAGAGTGAGTGAGAGACGCGCGGAGGGAGGGGGAGAGGAAAGAGCGGAAGTCTCGCGAGGCGATGCCGGAGCGAGTGTGGCGGCGGCGAGATTTGCAGTCGGGCTGAGGAGTTGGTATTTGTGTTGAAGGAGGAGGCGGAGGAGGAGAGGAGGAAGAGGGGGGGAAAAGCCCGGAGACCCGGCCCGAAGGGTGGGGTGGGAGGGGAGGGGGGGGCAGCAGCCTCTCCAGCCCGGACGAGAAGCCCGAACGAGCGCGGAGCGAGAAGGGGCACAGAGAGCACCGACAGCCCGCCCGCCTGCTCGCCCGCCCCCTCCCCCCTGCCCTCCCTCCCCCCTCCCCAGATTCCCCCCCCTCGCTCGCTCCCTTCCCGTCCCCGCGACCGGCCGCCTCGCCCGCCCGCAGCGGAGGAGGACGCGGAGAGCGGCGGGGCAGAGGCTCCAGCCATGGCCTCGGGCGACACCCTCTACATCGCCACGGACGGCTCGGAGATGCCGGCCGAGATCGTGGAGCTGCACGAGATCGAGGTGGAGACCATCCCCGTGGAGACCATCGAGACCACCGTGGTGGGCGAGGAGGAGGACGACGAGGAGGATGACGAGGACGGCGCGGGCGGCGGCGGCGGGGGGGGCGGCGGCCACGGCGGCCACCACCACCATCACCACCACCACCACCACCACCACCACCCGCCCATGATCGCGCTGCAGCCGCTCGTGACGGACGACCCGAGCCAGGTGCACCACCACCAGGAGGTGATCCTGGTGCAGACCCGCGAGGAGGTGGTGGGCGGCGACGACTCGGACGGCCTGCGGGCCGAGGACGGCTTCGAGGACCAGATCCTCATCCCCGTGCCCGCGCCGGCCGGCGGCGAGGAGGACTACATCGAGCAGACGCTGGTCACGGCCGCGGCGGCCGGCAAGAGCGGCGGCTCGTCGTCGTCCGGCGGCGGCCGCATGAAGAAGGGCGGCGGCGGGGGCAAGAAGAGCGGCAAGAAGGGTTACCTGAGCGCCGGCGGGGCGGGCGGCGGCGGCGGCGGCGGCGGGGCCGAGCCGAGCGGCAGGAAGTGGGAGCAGAAGCAGGTGCAGATCAAGACCCTGGAGGGGGAGTTCTCCGTCACCATGTGGGCCTCAGGTGAGCGGCGCCGGGCCGAGGAAGGCGAGGGGAGACGGGCCGAGGCCCGGGCGACGCGTCCCCGGCTCCCCCGGCCCCGGGGATGTTTTTGTTTTGAAGGGAAGCCATGTTTTATGTGTGTGATGGGCGCCGCCATCTTCTTCGCCAGGGCAAGTATGGCGGCCCCAAAAGATGGCGGGGCCTGTGCGGCGGCGGGGGCGGCGGGGCTGCTGGGACCCGTCCGGGGGGAAAGAAAGATGGCGGCGCTGGCGGTGTGGAGGGGACGTGGGGGAGGGGGGGCGGGCGGCGCGCCGGCTCCACAACTAGGCCGCAATGGCGTAGTTTCTCCGAGAGGGGGAAGCGGCCCGAGAAGGGGAGGGGGGAGGGGAGGAGTGGAGGCGGGGGGTGGGGCCGGGCGCTGGGGTGGGGGTGGGGCGGGGGCGTCTCGACGCCGCTGCTTCCACGCTGCCGCCCGCCGCCTTCTCCTCTGCGCCCCCACCCTCGCCCCTCCTCCTCCCTCCGCCTCTCCCGCCACGCGCCCTCCCCGTCCGGCCGCTCCAACCCCTGTACTCCCCCCTCCCCCCCCTCCCGGCGTCCCTGCGGCCTCGGGCGGGGGCGGGGGGCCTCCCCGGGTCACCGTTACCCCGGGAGGGGGGGGTGGAACCGCCGCATTGTTCTAGCCGCGGCTCGAGGCTCCGCTTTCTCCTCCTCCTCCCCTCCCTCCCTCCTCCAGGGGGGGCGGGGAAGGAGCGGAGCGCCGCCTGCCCGGCCATCTACCCCGGCGGGGGCCGCCTGATCTGCCGTTCTCGGTCCGGTCAGGAGCGGAGGCTTGGAGGATTCTTGGGCCCGGAGGGAGGCAGGCCGGGGTTCTCTTGGTGATTAGATTACGGCGCGCACACCCCGGCTCTGCCCCCGGCCCCACTTCCTCGAGGTGAGAAGAGGCTTGTTTCCTTCCCATCTCGGCTCCTCTCCTCCCCAGAAGGGGCGGGGGAAGTTTGGCCTCTTTGAAGTTTCCCTCGACTAGTTTGAGACCCGGGCCATCCCCTGGAAGCGGTGCTGCCGAAGCCCCCTTGTTGCAGCACTAAGTATTTCCGGCCTTTTTTTTTTTTCCCAATATTAGTGCCTTCCCCTCTTTTTCGTAGTAGTGCAAGCTGAGACTTGATTTTGACTTAGGTTGAAACGAGGTTTGGAATTGAAAATTAACGGAGTATTAAAGCAATTTTTGCTCATTGAAAATTCTTCAGATTGAAAAATAATTCGACTTCCGACTTAAAAAGTTTTCTGGGGAAAAGTTAAACGTATATGAGGCGGGTTTGCTCTGCCTCAGTCATTGGCTTTTAACACCGCCTTTCATATACAATAGTGCATAGCTATATCGCCCAGCGAAATGGGAGGATATTAAGATAGGGGACTAAGGTGACCACAATTGCCATTGGTAATTCTAAATCTGAGGGTTCAAGGTCGACACTAAATTTGCCCTTTTCCACCCCCACCTCCCTCAAAGAAAACCAGCACACAGTAGTTTCTTTTAAATTGCCCTAATTTAACTTTTCAATCAAAACAGTTTTTTCTTGTTAAAACCAGAGCAGAACAAGCGATGGATAAGAGACTAGTATGTGACACTGGCGTAGGTCTGTCCAGTGAGAAACAGTAGAACTGAAGCCGGTGTAGGTGTGGGATTCAAGAGAGAGGGACTGGGCCCGAATCTCTTAACATGTCTTGAATTCAGAATGCTCTGGGGGGGTTTTAGTAGCCCCACTTGTGCAGAAGCTGGATGTTTACAGAAATCGTGCTTACCAAAAAATCCCCTATTTTTGTTTAATCGGGTTTCAGTTGTTACTGACGGGGGTCTTTAAATTTAATTTGGGGACCTACGGGCTGTTAGAAATCTGGATATAAATAGGTTTGCTGATTTTAATGTCTTTTCCATTTTCCATTCAATATTGCCTAAATTATTGGGGGATAGATAAAAATGGTATGTATGATTGAAATGTATTTTCATGTAGTGTAATTCCGAAGTTGTGCGTACTTATTAAAAGATACACAATTGTACATAAGCACCTAAAAACCAATGTGAAAATTAAAGTTTCAGGAGAGGCAGCTGTTAGAAAGTGGACTTGGAGTCATGAAGACCAAGTTCAACTATGACCTGATACTAGGACACGTAACTGAACAAGGTGCTAACACTATTTTCTTCTTCCGTAAAATGGGATAATACCTTGTCAGGGTCATTGTGAAGTACAGAGAGTACTATATGAGCCTCGATGTAACAGTAGCCGGCATTCATATAGCACTTAATATGTGCCAGGTGTTTTACAAACATCTCATTGGATCCTCATGACGACCTGGAGGTGAGTGCTGTTATCCACCAGGAAACTCGAGGCAGACTGAGGCCAAGTGACTTGCCCTATGTCTCCATGCTAGTCTTCCTGATTCCAGGCCCAGCCTTCCACCTGCTGAGACCCAGCTTCCTCGTTTGTAAAACTGGTAGAATATTCTGTGTTAAATACTTGCCCTCGGGGCATCCCTATGATCTGCGTATGGCGCCTGTTTTTACCAGCGAGGAAGCTTAAGACTTTGTAGAGATGAGTACAAAGTGTCAAAACTTGTATTCTAACCCAACTCCGACTCCTAAACCAGCAGATAATGCCTCCAACTTTGTATTTGATGGGTGGTAACTGAGACAGGCCCAGCGCTGCAAAGTTAGCCTGACTGAAAGTCAACTAGCAGAAAGGTTGAGGATCTTAACCATCTTAAGTAACCGAAGGTTAATTATCAGCATTTTAAAAACATTTTTTCCCTTTGCAGGTGGCTATTCACACAGTTACACAACTTAGGATTTATTTTAATGTAAATTTCTATAGTGTGGGCCTATAACAGTCATCAGCATACTGACATTTAGTTAATATTAGATGATAATATATGGCATTTTGCTTCCACAGACATGTTTTGTGGTAGACTATTCTGCTACCTCCACCCCCCCACCCCACCCCCGGGTCTTTTGCGGTTGAGGACATTACCAAAGAAAAGCTAAATGGTTTGTGGTCAGCAGGGCATGTCCTAAGTTCCAATTCACGATAGGGTTTTCTTCTTAGAAGTGGGATAACATGAAGTAGAAACATGAGTTGAGGAAATGATTAAAACATTCCATTGTTTCACTAAATGTAGACAAAATGTAAACTTGGATTTAGGTGTTTTTTTTTAATTCTTTAAACCTTTAGTATAATATTCTGCATTGGGATTGACTAAAAGTCATTTTGGTCCAGGAACAATAGTTAATATTTCTCAAATGCTTTTAAGGTTTACAAAACAGTCCAGTAAGATAGGTCATGTTATTCCCATCCTAAAGATAAGGAGTTCTTAACTTGGGGACCATGGATAGATTTCAGGAGGGCCTGTTAATCTGGATGGCAGAAATTATTTTTCACCTTTATTTTAACTAACCTATAAGTGAAATTTAGCAGTCATTTCCATTTATTTAAAAACTCTGAATTAGGAAAGGGTTCATAGGCTTCAGCAGACTGCCAGTGGGGCCCATGGCACAAAAAAAGTGCAAGAACCCCTGCTACAGATAAAGAATTATCTATGGACAGGATCCTTGTCCATAATCACATGAATAATAGGGGTGTAAAGTCAGAAAACCTAGACTTGAATCCCATTCTGCCACTTAGTGCCTGTGTGACCTTGAACAAGTCATTTACCCTTCTCTACACTACCGTTGTCGTCTTCAGTAAAGTGAGAGGATTGGACTAAATGACCCTCTGGCATCTCTTCTAAATCAAGATTATAATCGTAAATTAGGGTTTAATATAGCAGAATGCCATTTGTAGTAGAAATCTGCCCAGTATCCAGGAATCGATTATCCAGGTTGTGCATTAACGCATATGTCACCTGCCTGCTGCTGCCGTCTACGTGCCTTTACCAAGAAGGGAGAAAGAATCTCGGAATCCTCTGAGTTAGAAGACCCCAAAATATCTGATCTATGTTAAAAGCCATCATTTTACAGTGGCCAAAACTGAGTTTGACTTGCCCAGGGTCACACAACTAATTAAATATGAACCTTCTTTTTTATTAGTACAGCAAATTTAGAATTGTAGCCTCAGCGATTATCCATAGGCATGAGTAGAACCTGTTAGGCCCTAGTTCTTGGTTCTTCTTTTTCAGAACAACCTAGAAAGTTATGTATTTTGGACAAATGCCTTAGTCTCACAGTGTGGTGGGGTATTTTTTTGTTTGCTTGACTTTTTTTTTTTAACTATAGTTCTTAATCAGTTCAATTTGGGACATTGTGAACAAATTGCTTTTGACACTCTTAAAATGCTTTTTTCTTATGGCTAATTAAAACAAATATTTCAGTGTTATCAAATTTAGAACCATTTACAACTTATATTGAGATTCTCCAGAACTCATTTTCTGTTCTAAATATTGAACGATTGGCTTAGTGAGAAGTGGAAATCCCATAATTCTGATAGAATCACTATATCTTTATTTGAAGGAAAGCTGTGTATTTATCATTTAGCAACTGGATACTGAAATGCTTTGTGTTTGAGTTGGATTAAGGGCTATTAGCAATCCGGGGATTCTTAACGGTCTTTGGATTCTGGATCCTTTTGGCAGTCAGGTGAAGTCTTAGCACTCTTCAGAATAATGTTTTTAAATGCATAGAATACATAAATTACAAAAGAAACCAAATTATTGAAATATTTTTAAAAGCAAACTTACTAACCCCAAGTTAAGCATCCCTTAATCATACTGATGAAAGTGAAAACTCCAGGATCAGTGACTTTAGTAGGTAGAACCCACATCCTTTGTTTCTATCATGTGTGCGCGCTGAGTTGTGTATATAAAAAAAGATGAAGATGAAATGCATGTCCCTCTGTGTTTCAATTAAGTGCAATCTAATCAGAAGGATGCTGCATATGCTTTCAAATGAAGCTGTTGCATGGTCAGTTTTTCCCAAACTTTTGACTGTCGTGTGTGTCTGTGTGTTTGTGCAAGGGAGAGTATAGGATATGCTTGAATGAATTGAGTAAATTAGACTTTCATTTTCAAAAGAAAGTACCTGAGGTCAAATCTTTTCTTAAAGGAAAAACCTACTACTGTTGACTTCATATTTTTTGAAACGTTAAATCTCACCTCTCACATCAACAGCAAAGAATTTGAATTATGAATGAAAAGCTGTAGGGAAAAATAAATATAACACATGGAGAGGAGGCTACAAATTACAGATCTGTTAAAAAATATTGTCATCTAATCACTTCAACATTCATTCCTTATTCCTTATTTTGTTGTATTCCTTATTATGCTTTCCTTTTCACTTAGCTGAACTATGTATCACCAAGCTGTGTGAGCATTGGTGTTTAGATATGCCAGGCATGTTGATTCCTGTGACATCTATCCAGAAATCACTTCTGGAGGAAAAGCAGTCAACTACATGATAAGATTTCTTATCCTCTAAAGCAGTTCTCTAAAGAGTAGAGGAGTAAGGTTATTTGATGTCTGAGCCAGTTGCTAGAATTAATGCTTGCCTTCTCCAAGGCTTTAGCCTAAGATTAGCATTTTAGACCTTGGTAGAAATTGGTTCAGCAAGTTAGTAGCAAAGTAAATTTTGGGACTGAGGCCCTTTGAATTCCTATCCCTCTGAACCACTCTCTAGGTGTATAGTATTGAAAGAGGATCGATTTCACTTCCTAAGAAAAAGACTGAAAAATAGTTTTGTAACTTCAAAGGTCCAAAATTTAGGTAAATGTAAAACTAAATGGGTACTTAATTGGATGTTTAAAATAAATTGAGTCACTTCATCAGATTGAATTGCACGGTTGGTTAAAATGTTAGCAAGAAAAGTTGACAATCCCCTCGTATTTAGGATATATATCCAGTGCTATAATCAGATTTTGAAAATTTTTTTTTTTTTTTTTAAATTTGGGAGGCAGTGTGATACGCTGGGAAGTGCTTTAATTTTGGAGTCAGAGACCTGGTGGGCAAGTCACTCAACCTCTCTGGGGCTCTTTTTTCTCCTTTGTAAAGTAGAAGGTAGATTAAATGACCTCTAAATTTGATTCCTTAAGCTTTATAATTTTATGATGCATTTTATTTAGATATGTCTGAAATACCAGTTAGAGTAAATGCACAACTTAAATTGAACCAAACATTAAACTGAAGAAACCTTCACTCTGGCAGTAAGGGGCAGGCATTTCTGGAGGGAAAGTGGATTTGATAAGGCTGGAAACAAACCACTCAATGGAAGTAGATTAGAACTTGGATCTGAGACCTGAATTCAAATCCCCCCCATGTCACATAGCACTTTGTGTCATCTTAGGCAAGTTACATAACCTTTCAGCTTCCGTTTCCTTGTCTGTAAAATGAGGCTTTGGGGAGTAGATGGACTCTGTGGACCCTTTTGGCTCTAAATCTATTATGCTAATATATTTTAAGTGTATACTTGAGTGCATAGTTTCTTTTTTATTTGTTCATTTTTAAATATCTGTTGGATGCTACTAGAGGGTGTGTTTAAAATGTATTGATATAATCATTACCTCTTCACTTCAGGAAAACGCAGAGAGTGCTGACCTAGGAGTCAGAAGAATTGGGTCCTATGACCAGCTCTTATAACTTGTGTTACCTTGAAGAGGTCGCTTAACCTTTTGAGATCTTAGTTCTTCTTTCCAAATTAAGGTTATTGGATCTTTGAGGTGTTTACCAACTGCTAACTGAAGATCGATTGATAATCTCTTTAATTTGTTAAAAAAAGAAAAAACAAACAAACCACACACACACCTTAAACAGCATGATTTGGCCAGAATGCTATTGGGAGGACTGGTACTAGGTTAAGTTACAGAATTCCAGAACCCAAGTCTTTGTAATCTGAGAGAACACACATACATGTGAATTGCAAGTAGTGAAAAAACTAGAACTATGTTGTTTCAAAAGAGAGGGGCAGCTAAATGATTATTTAATGAAGAGCCTATATTTATGTCTATCAATTCCATTAAACATTTACTAAAGACATATTGTGTGCTAAGGACTGGTTGTTGCTAGGAACACAGAGGTATAATCCAGATCCTGCTGTCAAGTAGCTTGTAATTTCATGGGAGTAGGAGAGAGGATGTACACAGTTAACCATGATACAAGGCAGGTTGAGAAATGCAAAAGCAAAGTTCAGACGAAGGAAAAGAGGAGTAAAGAATTTTCAGCTGGGGATCAGTTGCTGTCCTTTCACACACCCTGAGTTGGAAAAGATCTCAGAGGCCTTTTTGGTCCTATCCTTACCTTAAAAAGGATCTTCTCCACAAGATAACCTGACCAGTGTGCTCACCCACCCTTTTTATTTCATTCAACAAGCACTCAATTATTAAGTACCTCAAAGCATTTTATGTGAGGTACTGGGGACAAACAAAACTGTTTCCTGTCCACAAGGAGCTTTTTTTATTTGGAGAAACAATACAATATGATTGTAGTGGAAGGGAGCACTAACCACTGAGGGATTAACGACATCCAGTGAAGGAGAACCTGTTATATTCCAAGGCAGTCCAGTTACACTTCAGAATATTTCTAATTGTTGGAATGCTCTTCTTTATATCAGACCTAAATTGTTTGGAGTTTCTGGCCTGTAGGTCCAAGCAGAAATAAGTCTTAAGCATTATAGCTCTTCACATACTTGAAGACAGCTATCATATTTCCCCCTGAAACTTGTCATCTCCTGGCTAACCATCCCCAGTTCTTTCAACTAGTAACATATTCTTGAGGCCCTTCACCATCCGGGTTACCTTTTTTTTTTTTTTTTTTGGATGTTCTACAACTTACTCATTTCTCATTAAAATTTGACCCTCAGAACTGAGCCATCTTGCCTGGTCTATTATAAAAGCCTTACTGGTCTCCCTACCCTTTCCAAGCCTTACCTTAGATCCTCGCCAAAATAATGTTTCTAATGTGTAGACCCTGATCATTATACTCCCTTATTCAAATCTGTTCAGTGGCTCCTTGTCACCTTTAGGATAAAATGTAGACTTTTTATGCTAGTTTCACAATGCTCTATAAAGTGGCCCCCAAACTTAATTTCTAGCCTTATTTCACACTATTATCCTTCATGTACTCTATGTTCCAGCCAAACCGGACTAATAGCCATTTCATGGTCTCATCTTGCCCTTTTCCACCTCTTCGTTTGCACAGGCCATACCCCATGCCTGGAACAGACTCCCTCCACATCTCCGTCTGCTGAAATCCTTCTCTTCCTTCAAGACTCAGGTCTGGTTGTCAACTCCTTCCGTGAAGTCTTTCTTGTTTTCTTTACCCACCCTCCCCTCCCCCGTTCCTGTCTATAGCTAGAAGTGATCTCTCCTACACACTTAGCACATTTTAACTTGTATTAGCTAGTAAGGATAGAAATGCAATATTTTGTTCTCTCTCAATTTGTTCAGTAAGATTGAAAATCTTGTTTCAGCTGTTAGCATAGCTTTTTAAAAATTTTGCAACGTTAATTTGAGCCACAAAGTTGTTTGCAACAGTAATTTGTCACTAGTGTAAGATAAGGTTTTAGACACTGTCCTAAATGTTTATGATCAATTGATGCTTATATATATTGAGCATCTAGTTTTTGCATGGCACTGTTAGCCACTGTGGGAGACGCAAAGACAAAAACTCATAACCTTTCTCTCAGAACTTCTCTATTTGGAGAGACAGGCTATACTCCTAAAGATAGCTAAGATACCAGAGTTAACAGATACATGCAAGAAGCCACACAGGTAGTTCAACATCAATAGGTCGTGTCCTATAAGAGCATTGCCAGTCATTAATAGAGAGAAGTTAAGGTAATCCAAAAGTTGCTTGATTTTGAAATGGGGCTTTGTATTTGTTTGCACGTCTTAACTTTTTTTTATTGGTGTCTTTTGTTTTTACATCACTTTCATTTCCAAATATATCCTTCTTCCCTACCAGCCAGTCCTTGAAACAAGGAATAAAGAGAGTGATTGGGGAAGCAGTTCAGCAAAACTAACCAATAATCCAGTCGAAATGTTCAACATGTGGCCCTCAATCCCTCCCCTTTCCCTCCCCCCCCCCCTTTACTAAGGAGAGGGAGTGCCAAGCTTATTATCCAGCAGGCTCAGCTTTTTGTTCTTTCCATTTATGTTGCTGTCATTTGTGTATATTGTTTTCCTGGTTGTTATATTATAGAGGATCAGACATCTAGAGCTGGAAGGAATCTTAAAAGCCATCTTGTTTCAGCCTGATGCGTTCTTGCCATGCTTTTCTAAATTGTTCATATTCCTTGTTTCTTATGCCACAGTAATAATCCACCAGGATCACATTGCATTTTGTTGAACCATTCCCCAATTGATAAACATATTAGTCATTTTTTAAGGTTAGTTTCAAATTGCTTTCCAGAATGGTTTGGACAAATTTACAACTCTATCAACTTAATTTCCCTGTATTTCTACAGCCTGTCCAACCTTGACTGTCTTTATTCGTTGTCATCTTTGACAGTTTTTCTGTGTGTAAGATGAAACCTCAGGGTTGCATTTCTCTTACTAATGATTGGAGCCATCTTTATATGGTTAATAGTTTGCAGTTCTTCTTTGAGAACTGTTTTTCATGTCCTTTGGTTTTCTGTTCATATTAGTTTCCTACATATCTTGGATTTTAGATCCATATCAGAAATACTATTTGCACTTGAATATTCTGAAATTTAACAGAATATTCAGATATTCTGGGGATTTTCTTCAAATGAGAAGTATTATTTAGGATAGTAGACAGGTGACTTACCTTGTAGTTGGGAAGACCTGAGTTCAAGTTCTACCTCTGACACATTGCCCATCTGCCTATGAGCAAGTCATTTAACCTCATTATCTTCTTCCTCCGAATCCATGCTTCATCCTAACCCTCTTTCTGTCAAGGATATCACCACCCTTCCAGTTACCCAACTTTACAACCTCTTAGTCACCCTCAACTCTTCATTCTCCCTCAATACCCCCCCCAATCAATTTTGTTGATTCTACTTACGTAGCATCTCTTGCATCTATCTTCTTTATTCATTCATCTACCACCCAAATTCAAGCCCTCGTAAACTCACCTGAAGCAGTAGTTTCTGTCCTTTCTCTCCCTTCTCCAGTCCATCCTTAACACAAGTGCTAAATTTGGTAAAACGAGCTACACCTGCATACTCCCTGTTCAAGAAGATTTAATAGATTCCTTTTTTTTTTTTCTAGCAAAAATCCACATTTGTCAGGCATTTAAAGCCTTTCACAGTCTTACTCTATAACCTGTTTTTCTGCACTAATTTCATACTCTGTGGTTTAGCCAAACTGGCCTCTTCTTCCTACATATACACATTCGATCTCTTGGTTTTTGCCTTTGCACAAACTATCCCCCTAAACTTGGCATGTACCTGCCCCTCATCTCTGCCTCATAGAATCACTGGTTTGCTTCAAGGCTCAGCTTCAAGTGTCATTCCTACAAAAGACCTTTTTGTGACTCTCTCTACTTTTTTTGTATTTTTTTTTTGTATTGGTCTATCTGCACTGCACATTTTTACCCAATATAATGTGAGTTCCTTCAGGGCAAGGACTGTGTTCATTTGTCTGTGCTTCTTCAGCTTCACACGTAAAATAGGCACTTACGAAATGCTTGTTGAATGAAGGGTCCCAGGCAATTGCCTATAGCTTTGCTACAGACAAGTCTTTAGATGTTCAGAGTCTCCATACCAGGAGTTCCCTACACTGATAAACAGGTCCTTGTGAAAAAACTTGTAACAGGACAAAACTAGGGGCGAGAGTGGAGATTTCCGGTTGCCCCTGGAAGTGCCACAGGACTTCAGAGGAGAGAGATTGCTGTGCATGGGATTGTCAGCAAAGACTTGCCTGGGGAGATTAGATTTTGATAAACAGAATGAAAGAAAAAAGAGACTATTTTTGGATTGAGGACATAATCTGTATGACAATACCAGGGTTTGAGAGGAAGATGTCAACAAAATTCAATTAAAGTTTTATCAAAAGAAATTAATAGTCCTTGTCCTCAAAGCACTTATGATCCTCTGAGGATGACAGAAATGAAATGACGGTGCTATGAAAGATTGAAGGGAGAGAAAGATCACTTCTAGCAGAAGTGGAATAGGGAAGGTTTTGTGGGGAGGTGCACCAGAACTGAGCCTTGAATGGAAGGATTTTAATAATTGATAATCTTGGTTTTTTATATCACATATCTTGCCCTAAATGCCCACCTTACAAGAAAGAAGTTAAAGAACACATAAACCAAGTTCAGCATATAGATGAGGTATTCCACACCCATAACCGTCTACTTTTTCAAAGAAAGGAGGGAAACACATGCTCATATTTCTTTCAGAGCTAAGCATTTCATTTCAGGTTTTTTGGTATTAACTTTTCCATTTACATTTTTGAGGTATGTGTTTTCATTATTTTCTTGTTTCTACTTTTACTTCACTTTGCATCAGTTTATATAGTTTTCCCCTACTTCTGTGTTCTTCATATTCATGGTTTTTGGCAGCTCAGTAATTGTCTTTTCCTGTACAGCTGTTTATTTAACCCTTTCCCAGTTGATGGGCATGTGCTTTCTTCACATTTCTTTGCTACAACAAAAAATGCTTTTAATATTGTGCTGATTACAGTTTTTATCTCTGACCTCCTTGGATTAATACTCCTAGTAATATCTCTTGGTCAAAAGGAAATGGACATTTGCAGTTACATTCGTAAAGAACAGTGAATACACAGGGTTCAGACACGTGAGAAGATGTGTATGCTCTGATAATGAAATTAGCAAAAGCAAATTAATTTTGTATAATGACAATATAAACAGAATTTAAGCACTTTAGAACACAGTGATCAATTGTCATGTCAGAAGATCAGAGATTGAGAACTAGAAGGCCAAGGGTAATTGCCCTTACCGCCCTATTTACAAATGAAAAACTCCGGCTGACACAGTGAGTAGTTGAGGTGGTACTGTTGATGAGGTGTCTCCTTCCTCTTCTGGTGGTCAGTTGTTGTTCAGTACTGCTAAGTTTTTGTGACTCCGTTTGAGGTTTTCTTGGCAAAGTTACTGGAGTGGTTTGCCATTTCCTTCTCTAGCTCATTTTATGGATGAGAACCAATGGACAACAGGGTGAAGCGACTTGCCCAGGGTCACACAGCTAGTAAATAACTGAAGCCAGATTTGTACTCTGACTACTGCATCATCTAGCAGGCCTAGCAGTACAAAATGAGGCAAATAATTATCGATAAATTGCTTTTTTAAGTTATCATGCTTATTATAAAGGAGAGAAGGGGGGTGTCAATTTGACATGCAAAAATTTTTTTTTCATCAAAACATCTTCCCCCCCACCCTGGGGCACCCCCTAAAGAGATTAATTGAGACCTCACAGTAAATAGCAAGAGCCCATACTTCAAATACTTGAGTGCTTTTCCACTATGCTCACCATGAGTATTTGAATAGAGAGAAGTAAGCACCTCCAGTTTGGCTAGAAAGACCAGAAAGCTAGTTGGGAGCTGAGCTGGATTATATAGGGCTTTGGATGCCAGGTTTGAGAAGTTTGTGTTTTGTTGGAGTGGAGGTGGGGAGGTAGAGAACCATCATTAAAGATGTGTGAGCAGGTTAGTTATATTCTGCTTTAGGATAATTCTTTTGGCAACATATGCAGGTTGTATTAGAGAGGGTATGATTCTGAAGTAATGGTGTTTTAAAATAGTAGGGTGTTAGCTGGGGAATTTGGAAGGGGATAGATTCTGGTAAGTAACTTCTTCAGCATGGGAAAGTATGGTGTCTTCTAGGTTCAGTATGGAAATTAGAAATGGATTGAAGTACATGTCCTGTGTCAGAAGGCAGAGTTTGCTTTATGCTATCTTCCTCATTGTTTTAGATCAAAAGATATCTGAATGACTTTTCACTAGCCATACAATAAATGTTAGGGCATATCTATCCATTTAAGCACATCGGTTTCAGTCCAGCAGGTCAAGAGTCCCCAAGATGTCTGTTTTTATCCACAGTGGGTTATGGTAGAACCATTAGTCTTGGAGTCAGCATTTGGGTTCAAGTACTAACTTCAAACACAACAACGGGGGGATTTTGGGCATTTCGGGCATTTCACCCTTAGCAAGCTATAGTTTCTTCATGTGAAACGAAGCTAACGATTTTGTACCTACTAACCTCATAGTTATTTAGGCAAGTGTTTTGTAGATCATAAAGAACCATATAAAAGGTGAGCTGCTCTTATCTCCACTCTGATTACCCTTCCTGTTTGCCACTAGAAAATTTGAATCAGCCTTTGTTGCCGTCCATAAAACTGGGAGAAGTCAAATGTGCCTGGCTCATACTGCCTTCTTAATATATGCTTGTTGATTGACTGAAAAACTGGCTCCAAAAAAAAAAAACTTGGTTATTTTCTCTCCCCCAAGTTGGTTGATTGTGATGTGTAGACTAAGAAACCTGTGATAGGAGATGTTAAGTGACTGGCCCCAAGGTGATCACAAGGAGTAAACTCCTTAGGTACTATCTTAGGAGACTAGCAAAGATGGTGGGAAGGAGGAAGCGAGATAGAAGACTCAGATCCATTATACTCTTCAACTAATATCTAACCAACAACAGATATCTAAAAAGAATGCCAGACTGAATAGATTCCACCCCACTGACGAGTGACCAGGGTGGGAACTATGAAACAGGTAAGCTGGGATCATCAATTCATTGCTCAGAGATGCCAGCTAGGCCAGCAACACTAGAGTTGCAGATCACGGGGAGAATAACTAAACTCTTCCCCACCCCTCAAAAAAAAAAAAAAGGCAGCTATTAGCAGTCTATAAATCCCCAAGAAACAAAACTTTTTAAAAGAGGAGAATAATTCTGAAACACCTAAAAGCAAAACCTCAAAGAAAAATGTTCTTGGCCATAAGACTGATTTGAATTCCTAGAAGTCATGATGTATGAGTTATAAATGAGTTTTTTAAAAAATTTAAATGAAATGACAGCTTTGGAAGACATTTGGGGCAAAAAATCAACAGCTTAGCACAAAAAGTTCAAAACCTTGCCCCAAATAACAAACTCCCTGAAAACCAAAGTGATCCAAACAGAACTTTATTATTCCATAAGTCGTTAAGAAATGGTAAAGTCAAAAGACTGGGGGAAAAAAAAGAGGAAAATAGTATCTCATAGCAAAAACAACTAACCTGGAAAATAGATCTTCAAGGAGAGGTAATTTAAGAATCATTTGTTTTACGTAAAAGCTATGACCAAAAGGAAAAAAAAAAACAGCTCAGATGTATTTCTAGAAACTATTAAAATAGAATCCACCTGTAACCTACTGAAGGAAAAAAAGTTTGAGTAAAGATCACACAAGATTTAGCAGCTACCACAGTAAAAGAACGGAGAGCATGGAATAAGCTATTTAAAAAGGCAAAAGATAAAGGCATGATGATGATGGATAGTAGTTAACATTTACATAGCACTATGTGCCAGGCACTGTCCCTTAGTGCTTTACAACTATTACCTAATTTGATCCTTCCAACAACATTTGAAGATAGGTACTATTTTACAATGAGGAAATTGAGGCAAATAGGTTGAGTGATATGCCCAGGGTCACATGGCTAGTGAGTATCTGAGGCTGGATTTGTTCTTAGGTCTTACAGATTCCAGGAGTCTGTCCACCTAGTTTACAACCAAGAATAAATTACCCAGAAAAATTTAACATAATCCTGCAGAGGTAAATGGATCTTAATCAGATGCATCCAAGACATTCCCAATGAAAAGACCAAAGTTGAATAGAAGCTTTGAAATACAAACACTGAGATTAGAGGAATATAAAAAGATAAATGCAAGCAAGCAATCAGAAAAGACTGTTTGAAATGTTTGCATTCCAGTGTTAATACAAGCATCCTCTGAGGGGAAGAATGTCAGCTAAATTCATAGAGGAAATCAGATAAAATGGATGGATTATGAAATATTACTTAAACTTCACTTTTAACTCTTGAGTAAAGTAAGAACCAGGAGAATAATTTATATATTTTAAAGTTGTGAAAAATAATTTTGAAAGATTTTAAAAATCCATTGAAATGATCAACCATGATTGCAAAGGACCTGCGGATTAGATTGCTGCTTGCCTCCTGATAAAGAGGTGATAGACACAGAGTAAAATTTGTATTTTTGGACATAGACAATGTGGGAGGTTATTTTGCTTGACTTGCACTTCTCAGTAATTTTTTTTTTTTTTTTTTTTTTTTTTTTTGGTGAGTTCAGTTTGTTCACAAAAATAGATAACTGCTTAGTGTCTACCTAGAAATAATTCATTCAGGTTACTTATTACTGTTATTATATAATTTCTTTAAAAGGGACTTTAAATTTGGGTAAGATAATCTGATGATTCTTAGCCTTAGTATCCTGGAGCTCCATGCTCCTCAGCAAAGTTTTTCGTTGGGCAGTGAAGTGAGCTTGCAAACATCAACCAATAGAGAAGGTAGTAATACATAGGAAGCAAATTGAAAGAGAAGAAACAATTTCTGAAAGTGTAAGAATAATATGACCTCGTTCAAAATGAAGTTTAAGTGGATAGCTGCAAATGAAACAGCATGGGAATAGGTAGGAGAGGATTTATAAATGTGGTTCTGTGATTGTGGCTTAGGAAATCTTATAAATATTTGCTAGCATGGTTTAGTGGGATAAGCACTGGTTCTAGAAACAGAAACCTGAGTTCAAATCTTAATGTGCTGTATGTTTAACTTGTTTAAATTATTTCTCTTCCCTGGGTCTCAGTTTCTTTATCTGTACAATGAAGAATCTCTTTAAATGAGCTTCTTTAGATCCCTTCCATACCTAGAGCTATAAGCATGTCCTTCTGGTAGACCATTCCTTGTCTTATTTCACATATTTACTATTAAGAACATTTTGTAAACTACTTGTCTGTTATAGACAGAAAGAAATCAAGTTAGAGTTATGATTTGGGAGAATATTCTGTCAATAATGAAAATAGCTATAGAGCACCGGCCCTGGAGTCAGGAGGACCTGAGTTCAAATTCAGCCTCAGATACTTGACACATTTACTAGCTGTGTGACCTTGGGCAAGTCACTTAACTCCAATTGCCTTGGGGGAGGCATACTTAAAAAAATATAATCAAAATAGCTCACATAACTTTTTAAATCATTTTCCATCAGGGCAGCACACCAAGCATTGACTAAATAAAGCCAATATTCTTTGTCAACAAGTGCAAATTACTATTTACCTTAAGTGTATGAATAGCTAGTTCAAAGTTTAATATCAAATAAGAACATTTTAGGCAAACAAATAAGTTCCTGCTATTCCATAAACAGCACAATATTGACATAAAAGGATGATAAAGACCCTTCCCTGAAGAAGTTTGTAGTGTTTTTTTTTTCTTTTTAAAAGTTTTATTGATGCCTCTTGTTCCATTTCTGGGCTGTACACATTGAGGACCTCCCTTACAACAAAGGAAACCAGAACCAGTATCTATCTACAGTTGATAAGATACTCACAATCTCTGATGGGGGGGGGGGGGGGAGTGCAGGTAGATAGCTGTAACTGCACTTTCCCCTTTACAAAGAGAAAGGTAATACTGGGAAAAGATTTAAGGATGGAGAAAACTTTTCATGGAGATAGTGATATCTAAAGTAATTCTTGAAAGGAAATGCTTACAAAGATAATTTGTTATATAGCGCCTTAACATTTACAAGGCATATTACACATCCTTATAATATGCACAATAAGGCACAATGTTGTACTAATTAACTGGGACAAAGTAAAATACTTTTATTACATCTTTTTAAAAATTGTAATATGAATGTTTTTGCTGCAATCAATTCTTTTATGTGATTTGACATTGTGTTCATAACATTTTCATTTAATTGTTTAATTCTTCATCAAACTTTTTATTTTGGGCACATCGCTGTCAAAGCATGTTTATCTCCATCTCAGATAAATTTCTTAACCTTTTGTGACATGTGACGTGGTGTAAAGCAAAGGTTCCCAAACTTACTTGGCCTACTGTCCCCTTTTCAAAAAAAAAAAAAAAAGATGTTTACTCAGTTTCTTCCCCCATATCTATTTTCTTTAACCCTTTAA
Source organism: Phalanger gymnotis (assembly GCA_028646595.1). Taxonomy (NCBI): domain Eukaryota; kingdom Metazoa; phylum Chordata; class Mammalia; order Diprotodontia; family Phalangeridae; genus Phalanger; species Phalanger gymnotis. The sequence continues at coordinate 9,832,682 of CM053625.1, forward strand.
CTTTTTTTTTTGAAATTTTAATTTCAAAAAATATATTAAAAAATTAAGATGTATCTTAAATTTAATAATTTATCATAAATTTGTGGGGTTTTTCCTGCATTGAAATTTTGATGATAGAATATTGCAGCGCGTAACCATAATAGTATTGTATTGTGAGCAAGTCATTAGACACACATATTTCTGCTGATGATGCATGCTGGATTTCAGGACAGCGTGTGACACACTCACCTGTCCGCACTTGCTTGTTAAGATCCATTGATGGATTTGACCACTGATAGGTTATAACATGAATTTTGTTTGTTTGTTTGGAAAATAGCATAATCACTGCCATTTTAATTCTGTTATACAACAGATGAAACATGTTCGAATAGTTTTTCAAAATTTTCATTCAAAGCCTCGAAATTGCACCAGAGGCTACTGCCACCACTCCGCTGGATCCGTCCAGCGCCACCCAAGGGCAATATCACCTACTTGGGAAACCTATGGCTCTATATTATGAAATTGTATCATAGTGTTCCATCTCCGTTTGGAAAATGTGCTTCCCAGTGCAGCAGTCTTTTCAGATTATCATTCAATAGGGATAAGACTTTTAGGCTCACTAGGACAAATAAGTCCTCAAAACATTTCTTTGATGTGAATATTTTCTGGTCTGAAGATGATAAGATTGTGCAGGTTCATTCACCTTCGACAACATCTGACAACAGTTTTGGTATCACCTTGAATGAAAAACTGCATTTTGTCAGCTAGTTTTTCTCATTTTGTAGTATTCCAGTCTTTGTGTTGTCTTAGGGGTTTTTTTCTTCATAGCTGTGGTCAGCAGTTGTTTGATTACTGCTCTTCCAACTTCAAGAAGTCTACACCACACAGGAGAGGAATTAGTAACAACTGCTCCATCTGCCCAGTCCTTCTTAAGGTCTTTGCTTGTTTTCTGAGGATTAATTAGGCCCTTTTGCAAAGAGTTTGTCAGTGCTTGGTGCTTGACCATAGGCCTTTGTGCTTCAGAGCAAATGATCAACCCTCTTCGATTTCGGGCTTGAAGATATTTTGAAACATTAGACTTCCCCACACCAACAGCTGCTGCAGTATCTCTAACGGTCTTTGAAGGGTGCTATTTAGGAGCTATGTAACTTTTGAACTTTTCCTTGGAATGTTTTTTTTTTTTTAATTAACACCACAACAGAAGAGAGCAATGAAATGTGTATGGCACAAAATCTAGCATTCAAATGACCAAAAACTAAAGGTAGAGAAATCATGTTAATCCAAATCCTGGTTAAGTCAGATGATTTTAGTCAGCCTGATGTCAATAGATGTGACTATTGCTATCAGAAGATAAAGCTATATTAAAATTGTTGCTGGTCTCAAGTAATCTGCACACCATCATAGTTACTGCAGTTATTAGGAGGATAGAGGTAAAGCTTAAACCTGTCAGGAACTCATACCAATGCAGCTAATCTGCAACTTAGTGTCTTAGCTGCTTTTAAAAAAACAACTAAGTTGATATCAGAGGTGGGACTTGAACTCAAGTCCTTCTGGCTTTTTTATGTCTGGCTCTGTTTCTTCTTTGCCCTGCATTGTGGATGTTATCCTTATTTTACAGAAGTGCCCTTTGAGACTGGAAAAGGTTGTGATTTGCCCGTTGTCACTTCTAGTGTTTGAAGTGGGGTTTGAAGACAGGTCTTCCTGAGTAGTCAGGAGGAAATACATTTTAATTAGAAGAGATGTGTGAACCAAGGACTGGAGACAGGTGAACAGTTCAGGAACAAAATTGTGGAAATGTTCTAGTTTAACTGGATTGAATAATATCAGAAATCAAGAAAGGTGGATTTGAATCAAATTGTGGAGGGCTTCAAAAGCCAGGATCAAGATTGAAGGAGTTTGCTCCTTGAAGACCTGTTGGGGGTGGGAAGGTAATTGAGGTGACAAAATCAAGGTTAGCTTTAGCAAACAATCTCTTGCTAAGACTGGAGGACCCATATTACCTCTTGACTAAACTATTGCAATCGCTTTCTTATTATTTTCCCTGCCTCTAATTTGTCCCCTTTTCTGCTTGGTTCCTCCACATAGTTGCCCCTGGCTGCAGAGTGATTCCTAAAGTTCTGGTGTGACCGCATCTGTCACTTTTGGCAAAGAGTCTCCAGTGGCTCTCTTTTGACTCTGGGATCAAATACAAAGCCTCCCTTTCTAGGCTTATTACACATTACTCCCTTTCAGTCACTCTACAGTCCAGCCAAAATGGCCTACTTGCTGTCCCTCACACACATACCATTCCTTCTGACTTTGTGAAGGTTGGCCTTCATGTTTATAATGCACTCCTTCCTTGGCTTCAACTTTTAAGACTAGATACTGTTTAGACTTTGCCTCTATATACCGTCTTCTATCACTGTGTCCAAGGTGTTTTAGATGTGTAATGTCTGTACTTGATTTAGTTGATAAAAGAGATTGCCCTGTATTAGTGAGAGCCCAGTGAAGTTAAAAATCTGTAAAAAAGTCTTGCAGTACCTCCCTGACAAAATTATTTTGTGGGTCCCATTTGTGTGTGTATGAGTTTGTGGTCTTATTACTGTGGATTCGTACCTTCTGATGATTTTAATCAAATCTCATGCATGTTGGGTAAAAGAATATATCCAGTTGAATCCCATTTGACTGTGATTTTTCTGTGAATTTGTATAACTTTAGAGTTTATGATAACTATTTAGAAGTATTTCATTATTTCAATCTTTTTTACCCTGATTATAGACATTAAAATTTCGTTATAATTTTACATTTATTAAACCTCAAATTTACATCCTATATTTTCTCGAGCTTGAATTCTGTGAATTCCTTAGAAAGAGGATATGTAAAATACTATGTTCATTAACAGCACATTATCACATCTCATGTTCACTTTAGGGAGTTATGAACTAGAAAGGAAGAAAAACATAAAATTATGTAAAGGAAAAGGATTTAGAATTTTATGACTGACCATATGAAATATGAGCCTAATGGTTCCTTCATCTTAAAGCTAGCTGAAGTTAAACAATTTTAGACAGATGTTTCTATCCTGTTGTTAATATACCTGTTGGAAAATTCATTTCTTTCCCTTGGCAACCAGTCTCTTTGTTTAACATCTGTCAGGAAATATCAAATAAAAAAGCTTTAATGCTACCATTTAATCCATTTTCCTATACAGTGCCCACATCACATGTCTAATTAAGTACCCCTTTAACCTTTTCTGGGTCAAATCATCTAGATTCTTTTTGTCATTTTCTCAAAGGTGACAGATCCATATATTGTTCCATGGCTTGTAAAAGCACTTAGCTCATTTGGACCTCACAATTCTGTAGTATCCCTAGGTTCATACATTATCACCCCTATCTTACAGATGAGAAAGCTGAGGTGATTGAGGCTGATGTACTGTTTAGTCCATTTCTCATGTTGTTGATTTTCATACTCTGTTCATCTTGATGACCCACTTTTGAGTGACCCTCTCTCCCTCTATGAGCATGTGATGATAGTGATTACCTGACAAATGTTAGGAATAATTTGAGGTTTATCTTATTGTTCTCATTATTCCAGTAGTGCATAGGCCCTTCTATATGAATGAGAGTCAGGTGTTACTGTGAGCCAATGGGCTTGGGGGGAGAGGAAGGGAGATAAGTGGTTGTGAAAAAACTGGTTACCTTTCCACAGTAAGGATGTGTCCACTTGTGGTGTGAGGTAGAGGAATGAGAAGAGGTAGGTGTTAGGTAGCCATTGCCATGCTTTTTCTGCACCAGTCAGGCTCCTCCCCAGAATTAGAGTTTAGAATGAACATAGTTGGGTGTTTTTTTCCTAGCTGCAGGTACACTTATTAGGAACTAAAACCAATATATTATATTTAAGCTCTGGTGTATAACAGGTATTTTGCTTCAGTGCTTAGAATGGGAGTGAAGATGAGTTGGATGAGGAAGAAGGGGACACCAAAGCAGCATTCTGAACTATTACCTAATATTGTTAAGGAATTTTCCTATAAAAACCACCTTATGCATGGGAAACAATATAGCATAGTAGAAAGGGAACTTGGAAATGTATGTTCATATAAACTTGGGGCTGTGTATGTATTTTTAGGTGCATGGGCCAGGTCAAACAGTGCAGTGAGTTCAAGGGTATCATTTCTGAGGGAGTAAGTTGCTTTGCTGAGGAACGGATTCTTAAGCTAAGGACTTTGAAAGAAAAGGTGTCAATAGGTTTGTAGGGAAGAATATTCTAGGAAAGCGGAGCACAAAAGTAGATAGGGCCCAGGATCAAGGAACTTCATAAATGGTCCACTATTGGGTTGCCTATAGAGTATATGAAGAGAAGGCTAAAAGAGTAGATTAAAAGTAGATTTTGGATTGTTTTGATTGGCAGGCTAAGTTGTAGAGTTTTTTCCCTTAGTAGAGAATAGAAATCACTGAAATTTCTACTAACCATGTAAGTTTAATATTATTTTGGTAGCTATGTGAAGGGTGTATTGACAAGTGTGAGACTCGAAGGGGAGGAAAGGCTTTTCAGATTCTTCTGCAATCACTAGAGAAAGATGAAAGCAAAGAGTTGAGGGAGGGAGGATTTGAGAGGGAGTTCACAATTAATTGGATGTAAATGGAGGGAGAGAGAAAAGTTAGAAATAACTGAGGTTTTAAGCCTGGGTGATTATAAAGATGACAATGCCACAACAGCAAGGGAGAAGTTAGGAGGGGCAGGTTTGGGGATAGAAAACCAAGAAAAAGGCTAGTGTGACTGGAGTAGAGCCCCTGTGGTTATAGGCTTCCTTAGTGGACGTAACCTTCCGATAACTTCCAAAACTAATTCCAAATACAACAGTTCTTCGGAAGATGCAGAAGATATTTTGGATTGGATACACAGGATGGAGCTACATTCAAGGTAGGGGGAGCCTTTAGAGGTTTTTTATCTTCTAAAATAAGGGCGTCTTGGATCATAGTGGATACAGAGAATGCCTTGGAGCCAGGAAGACTTGGGTCTGGTCTGTGATTTGTGCTGGCTCTGTGTCCCTTGGGCAAGTCAACTGAATTTTGCAGTTCTCTAGACAATTTTGTTAAACTCAGAAGCTGTTACCTAAATTGGTAGTGAGTTTCCTCACTAGTAGTTACCTATAATCAAAGAACTTTGCAGTTATTTTCCAAGAGGGAGAGGAAAGATGTGAGAGATTTCAAGGAGATTTGCCAAGACTTGGTGAATGGGCATAGGAAATAATGGGGAGGAAAGGTGATTGGGTTTCACATGTGTTGGATTGGAACTTACTTTATGGCAAGATACTCCACATGCAGGTGTCCTATAAGCAGTTGATCATTATGGGTCGAGTTATGCTAGTTAAAAGGAAGAAGAGAGTCTTCCTTCTCTACCCCCAAACCTGAAATGTATCTCTCATAGACCAAAATATGATTTAAATTGTCATCCTATGTATATATCATCATTCCTATTTCCTGTCCCTCACCCTCAGTCATCTCTGAGTGTCTGCAAGCTTCTTGAGGGCAAGGATGGTTTTATTTTACAATCTTTACATCTCACACAGTTGATACTACAGTGCCTTATTATATGATAAGTTAATACGTTATTAATTTAAAAGGCCAAGAAGAAGATTTCTTACTAGGAAGGGAATTTTTAAAGGCGTGGAAATGGTGCTCATCATAATGGAGAGGCAGATATTTTAAGAATTTGTGCTTAGGAGTCATTGAAGTAATGTTAAAGAGAATGAAGACTGTTTGGAAGGGGGAAGAAAAGATTGTTGAAAACCAGGGGGATGGGGGGAGGTAGTGCACTTTCAGTAGAGGAAAGAGATGACAACAAAATCTAGATGCTAGTTGCTTTAACTTTGAGAAGTTAAAGCAATTTTCACTGAATCCACACATCTTTATAAATCCTAGGGTAATCTCATAATGTGTTTCAGATGATAAAAAAGATATTGACCATGAGACAGTGGTGGAAGAACAGATCATTGGAGAGAATTCACCTCCTGATTATTCTGAGTACATGACAGGCAAGAAACTTCCTCCTGGAGGAATACCTGGCATTGACCTCTCAGATCCTAAGCAACTGGCCGAATTTGCTAGGTAAGTCACAAGAATTGCGCCCCCCCCCCCTTTTTTTTTTTTTTTTAATTTAGAAAATAATTTTTCCTTAGGGTCTGGCCAACCATGATATTTACTGTGCCTTAGTCGCCTTTGTAGTTTGTTTTACTGTACTGGGTAAACTTTGAAAACAAAAGTGGTCAGTTCTGTTTTAACAAGTGTGCTAATGTATGTGGCAGCATTTTGGAGCTTTTGAGGCCATAGAATAGAGAAAGTTTTCTCCCTTATAGAAACCAAAAATCATCCTTTACCATATTAACTCTGCTGTTTTAATTCTGAATTTTAAAAGTATTAGGAGTAGGATTTAGGAGATTGGGATCATAGTCCCATATCTGTTGACTGATTCTAAGGAGTTATTCAACCATTCTGTGCCTTGATAAGACATTAGTTAAATTCTAGAATGTTTTGGTCAGATCAGTAAGCAGGCATGGCCTCATCCCTAACAACACAAACAGTTGACTGGAAATGAGGTCAGTAACTGGTGAAAGGTTAGAAGAGATCTAGACCAAAGTCCACATATATATATACAAAGGCCCTTGCCTCAGATGCTTTAGCTACCGTTGTGACCTTGGGCTTATCAACTTGACCTCCTAGTTTCAGTTTCCTTACCTATAAAATGAGGATAATATATGCACCTGTTTCTTGGGGTTGTTGTGAGGATCAAATGACGTGATGCCTTTAAAGCACTTTGCAAACCTTAAATATTACATAAAGGGTATTTAGGAAGTCGTATAGTGTATGGAAAGAGCACTGTATTTGGAGTCAGGGCCTAGTCCAGGGGATGGGAACCTCTGGCCTTGGGATCACATGTGGCCCTCTAGGTCCTCAAGTGGGCCCCTTGACTGACTCAAAACTTCACAGAACAAATCCCTTTAATAAAAGAATTCATTCTGTAAAGCACAACCACACCCAAGGACCTGGAAGGCCAGGTGTATTTTTGAGGCCACTGGTTCCGCACCCCTGACTAAGCTCTCTAATACTTGCCGAGTTTCAGTACCTTCAGTTTCAAATAAAGATAACAACTTGCATATCTGCCCCAAAGAGTTGTCATGAGACAATCCAACTTATGTGCTTTGTAAACTTCTAAAGGGTTATTACCACTTAGCTATGGGAAGGCTTTGTGGAGCAAGAAGACATAGCAGAGGTTATTTGGGCTTCTGGTTTAGTGATATACTTTAGCACTTTCAGCCCAATGAATTGGTAACCAAGCTTTGGCTAATCGATGCTTAGGAGAACTAGAAAGTGCTATTAACATAGCAGTGGTGATATGACGTCTTGATTCCTTCTACAAGCATCATCAGGCAAGATGAACTGACTTACCAATGGTAATCAAATATAGTACTTTGCAGCTTGCAGCAAAGTGCTGTTGAAGAGCACTAGTGTAGCATGTATTAAAGGGTTTCTTTGTTGAGCATTCTACAAGTATTTCTCTTCCACGTTATGACAGTAGGTAGGTATAAAGCAAGTTTAAAGCTCATCACATTGTAAAGCTTTTTCTTGAGCTTGGGGTTTTGGTGAGGGGCAGGGGGTCAAAAGAAAGAGGCTATTTTATTTTAGGTTTTTGTACATTTTCTGTATTTCTAGTTTTCCTTAATGCTCCAGGTTAAAACTGATCTTCCCATCTGGGGAATTTAACATAGCCCTTTGGTTATGTATCTGTGTCAGGTTTGTTTTTTTACCTCCTGGTCTTAACTACCTATTATGTTGTAAACTGAAGCTGGTCTTATTGATCTACAAATCTCCCTTAGCACCTAGGATTTGCTTATGGTAATAGTTTAATAAATTTTTGATGGAATGATAAATGAATCATATAAGTACATAAATTGTACTTATATATTAGAATTATTTAGATGCATCCTAAAACAATTAGTAATACGATTGATTATAGAAAGCAGTTACTAATTGATCCAAGTAAATTGATGAATAAACACTCCTTGCTTAGAACTTTAGGTTCTAATTCAAGGGTGTCACCTTAATAGCTGGCGTGGGCGTGGGAGGTAGCCAACATTTAGAATTGTGCTGTTGACGACTATGATGAAAATAATTATGACTTTTTGAGAGACCTAGTATAATATAATTATGCTCCCTCACATTTCTATAACATTTTATAGCTTGCAAATTGGTTTTCCTTAAAATCATCTGTGGAAAGGCAGAACAAATGTTACCCATTTTACAGATGGGGAAACTGAGGCACAAAATGGTGAATCAACTGATCCATTGTTAGGTAGCAGAACTAGTACTCAAATATCTTCTGACTCTTAAGTTTACTGCTGTTAATCACTATGACATTATCATAGAGACAGGTGAAGGTGTCTGATCAGTGGTAGAGAATAGCATTGATGACTGAATTACTCCCTTTGGGCAAAACTGCAAGACAGCAGATTTATTGGGGCCTATTCCACCTCCCTTTTCCACCCCATCCTCCATCTCTGCCACCTGCTGTGTAGTGCCTTTGTGCCTTGGCACACCATGTTGCTTTTCATAAACTACCCATGCCTCAAAATTGTCTTTTGTTTTCGAGTGGAGTTGAGGGGAAATGGGGGGGGGGGGTGTTGTGTACTTTGAGACTCATTTTCTTCAAAAAGGAAGTCAAGTGATCTAATTAAAAGTGATACATATTGAGAAGTTTGACCAATAGGATCTTAATTGGTATATCTTGAGCAGGAACAACTTCTTCCCAGTAAAAAAAATATATATATATATTTTTACAATTGGAGAGGGAGGAGAGGTTAAGAATCTGTAGTGAATTGTGGCCCTTGGTTTGCCTCTAATTAAAAAGTAATTTGTATTAATTTTTTGGCACAGCAGGACTGCAAAAGTTTATTCTCTGAGCATCCGCCCAGGCAATTTACAAATTGATAGTGAGTCAGTAATATTTTTTATTATGTCAAATACAGACCCTACCTACTTCACAAGATTGTACATAAGATTAGACGTAAGTATTTAAGAGTGTTGTTAATTAAGAGCAAACCGTTAATTAAGCATATGTTTTACCATACATTTTGGTTTCTGGAATGATTTGATCATGAAGCCTTTTATCGAATATTTCACCAAAAGCAATGCCATTCTCTACATAAATCAGCATTCTACAAGAGCTTTTGGCCTACTGAAATGGTCCAAGGATCCCCAAAATGTTCATAGAATCTCAGGGCTAGGAGGGATTTTAGAAGTCAACCAACCTAATGAATATAAGCTTCTTGAGGGCAGAGATTGTAATTTTTTGTCTTTTACATCCCTGATTTCTTGCTTCCAATAGGTACTAAGTCATTGCTTTGTTGGATTGAATAAAAGTCCAGTAGCAGGAATCCCTTGACATCCCCACCAGACCACCCCACTACCTTTGTTTGAAGATTTCCAGTGATTTGAAACTTAACTATTTCAAAAGGCAGACCATTGTACTTTTAGACATCTCAAATTCTTAGGGAAGCTCTTTAGTGCTAAGGAAAAAAAAATCTAATACCCTGTATAACCCATCCATTGTTCCTACTTGTCCCATAAAGTAAGCAGAATGGGGCTGAGATCAATGACAGTATGTGATGACATAATCAAAAGACATCAAATATTCCCACTAACTTTCTCATTCATTTCTCAGGCTTGAACTTCTTTCCAAAATACCTTCTAAAATACTATGACTCTAGGAACTTATTAAACTTAGTTCCATTTCCCTGGCACTAAGATGACCTTTTCGCAGCTTTAACTGTGTTTGTTTCAAGAAGCCAGCTTTCCCAAACCAGCAATGCATACAGTTTCATGGAGGACAAATGTTCCATTTTAAGCTCATTAAAGAAATTCTGGTTGGATTTCCCTTCCCCAATTTTATATAGCAGATTACAGATCTACTAAATAAAATGTCTTTTCTCCTTGCTTGTTTCTTTTGTCTCAGCCTCAGCTCTTTACGTGGTAATGGTTTGCACTTTCAGATAATTTTTCCTGATATTTTCCTGATTTATTATTTTTTTATTATTTTTATTATTTTTTATTTATTATTATCCTGATAATTTTCCATGATTATTCCTCATGAGCCCAAGAATCTATCAAGTTTGAATTTTATTTCTGGTACTCAATTTTAATTGCTTCCTAGGTAGTTAGAAAAGATCCTTCATTAAAACACTCTTAAAGGAAGCAGATATTCTGAATAGGATTATGAGATTTGAGTCTTTATCTGATACCATTTGAAAAATTAAAATTAATAATTAAATATCACCCTTTTTCAGAAAATTTTTTTTGTTTTCTACCAGACTTTATAAGATCATAAACTCTTTAGTTTTTATTCAGTCAGAATGTTTAATTACGATGCTTTAAGAACTAGATTTCTGTGTGAATCCAAGAGTGCATTTTAACAATATATTTCATACTGAAATTCATTCTTCTATAACCTAACAAAAAAGCAGATGGCTCTTAATTAAAGTCTCCTGGATGTCCATACTATGTCTCCTTTACTCTTCTAACTTTAAATATTTTTTGTTACTTTGATTTCATTTTGAAGCCCACAAAACTGAAAAAAAAGCAAAAAAAGTTTGTATAGGTTGGATATTTTGCTAATCCAGAGGGAGAAAGTGGACATTCTTCATTAAAACTGGAATTTTTAAAATTTGGCTTTTATCAAATTTCAAATTTTCCCTCTTTATATTTCAGTAAAAAAATCATAGTATGTTTAATTTATGCTATTTGCACTGACTTCTAAGAATTAGCAAGTCTGGATCCAACCTCCAGGTGGAGCAGTGTTACAAAAAATCTTACACAGTCTACATATATATCTGTTAAATATGGATACAGGCCCAAACCCAGAGATTTATGACTCTTTGTTATAGAACAAAGCCTGGTACAGGCGTGGGGAACCCATGGCCTTGGGTACAGCCTTTTGAACTGAGTCCAAGTTTTGTAAAGAACAAATTCTCTTATTAAGGGGATTTGTTCTATGAAGTTTGGATTCAGTCAAAGGGCCACACCTGAGGATCTAGAGGGCCACATGTGGCCTCAAGGCCATGAGTTCCCCACCCTTGACCTAGTACAATATTTAGAAAACATTTGTTAATTATAGCGATAATCCAATTATCAAGACTTAATAGCCATTTCCTTAAAGGCACCTACCTGTATGGTTTGTAAGGTGAAAATATCTAGGTATACAGTCCCTACCAGAGTCGTTCAGGCTGCTTAGTCTAAAAACTTACCTAATTCTTTCCTTTCTACTCTACATAAATCCTGAGGGAGAAATTAAATGGAAGGTTTTTTGACATCCTTGCCCAAAGACCAAGATTTAGGTCAATGAAAATGCCAGGTAAGTCGGAGGATAATTTAGGAATCAGCTAGAAATCAAAGAGCTAAGGGTTATTTCTACTCGCCCCAAAGCAGGACGCTGTGGTGATCCTTTGATCTCTGTTTCTGTCTACCTCATTTGGCAGTAAGAATCCCCATGGTGACAGCTGATGGGGTTTGGAAGTTCAATTTTGTATTTACAAAGTGCCCAACCTTGAGCCGCTCTGTCACCACTGCTGTAGCTTTTGTTAGCATAACACTGTGTGTATGGAACAGAAAGCACTGGATTTAGTCAGATCTGGGTTTGAGTCCTGGTACTACCATGTAACTAAGCAAATCACTTCCCTTCTTAGGATATTTTTTCATTTCTATAAAAACAAAAATAGTAACACTTGCACTGACAGGGAAAAGTACTTTGTAAGTAAACTGTAGAGAGCATGTGGAAATAACTTGTTCCTATAACATTTTTTTTTCTTCTGAAATCCACACTTCTTACCAATTCTTTTCTGATTCTCTACCTGCTGACCTTAAAGTTTATAGTGGAAAGTCAAAATTAAAGAAATTTTTCTTAACTCCATGGCCTATGTTACAGGTCATGTTCCTCTTTTGTCAGAATTTTTGGTTACTGAAGCATCAGTTTCTATTTGTTTTTCTATTATGATTCCATTGTTTAACATAAACTAGATAAAAATCTGAAATTTTTCTGTGTTGAATACATACCCAATAATATCTTAATTATTATAAATCAGAGGGAAGAGAGGTGAAAATCAAGCCTATATCACTTAATAAAACCTTATAGTGCTTGACTTAAACTGGTACTAGCAAGCCTACTACAATTAGCTATCTGCTGGTGGATGTCCAAAGGTGTGTGTTCAGATGAAGGGACTTAGAAACTGTATCGTGGGGGTTATAGGAAGGAACTGGCAGTGTTTAGACTCAGAATTTGGGGGAGAGGGGTGAGTAAGGTGTGAAATGAATGATCATTATTTTTGCAGATGATCATTATCTTTCCTACAGTCATGGAGGAAGAGAAATTAGGCTTATTCTGTTGACTGAGAGGCGGAATGAGGAACAAGGAGTGAAGCTGCAGAGAGGCAGATTTTGACTCGATGTATTTTAAAAAACAAACTTTTTCAAACCATTCAAGCTAAGAAAAAGTAGAGTGAGCTGCCTTGGTAGGTAGTGAGTTGTCTTACTACTGGAGGTTTTATTGGGGATGTTAGAAATTTCTGTCCAGGTTGGTCTGGGTGTCTTCTGAGACCCTCCTACTCTGAGATATGGTAGCTCTATGGTTTTTATATTAGGATAACATTTCAGGGAATATGATTTATTTCAGTTGAGTCTACCCACTCCTGCAAATGCCTGTCTCTCTCTCTTTTGTAAGAATGAAGCCAAGAAAAATTAAAGAAGATGATGCTCCAAGAACAATAGCTTGCCCTCATAAAGTAAGTAATGCTAGGGGATTTATGGGAGTTTGGTGATAATTGTCATTACATTGTAGAATGTCGATTGATTTTTTATTTTTTTACAAATTTACAGTTTTTCCATCTTCCTATTGACAACACTTTGCCCCTAGAGTTCTTTTGTTGAAATAAGGAGATTTGACTTATCTCTGAATTGGATATTCTCTTTTTGATGTAGATAGCTTTTTGATATTGCTCTCTTTTCCTCAAAGGCCATTTTAGTTAAAGAGGTCTGCTTCGTGGCCTCAGTCTCTTTATTTATATTCCTATACTGTTATATTAATCCTTCTATCAATATTTGGAAATTATTCAAATGATACTAACCTAATATTTATCTTTACCTCAAAGTTGTGATGAATTACTGAGACACTGGGGTTATTCTTCTCAAGCTCCATGATTTTCAGTGACTAATCACAATCTTTTTTCACTTAGGACGTGAACTTCTGTGTTAAGTCTGTCTCCCAGGTCAGACAAAATAGTCTTGAAAGTAGGCTTGTAATCAAAGCCTTTGTAGCTTGCAATAGGTCTTCCCCCAAATTAATTCTCTGCTGGCATATTCTTTGAAGACTTAGGGTCAGATCCATTCCTCAGGAAGTCACTGGAGAAAGATATGTTAGCAGATACATAGCTTTCCCAGGTACATGAGTTTCTGATGTTTTGTCTGATGACTTGTTTTCAAACTTAACTCAAATGTGAATAATCTGATTAACAATAAATAATTTTTTTCATGGCTACTATAGGAAAGTGGTACAAAAAGGACTTTTAAAGGTGCTAGGAAGAAATCTGAATTTTGAGTTAGATACAGAGGTTGGTAAAGTCATAAGATACAGAAGGAAGATGTGTAAATTTAGCTTCAGCAAAATCGTGTATTATATAATTCAGTACTCACAGCTTGTGTTTCCAGTCTGACTTGACTGAATTGGTGTTGCGATTTGTAAGTGGAAAAGGACTTCCATTGAAATCAGAAATGAATGTAGAATTTAAAAAAGTGTTGCTGAGTTTCTGTCATCTCATTTCTTCCAAAGATGTTTAAAAGCTCTAATTTCCCAAATAGCTACTTAATGGCCAAGGTGAAATGACTTTGGTTCCTCCAAACCCCCAACCTCAACTCTGCTCACCATATACCACCCTTTTTGTCTGAGAACTGTTTTAATGGTTATTTATTCTGTCCTTCTATCATGCTGTTTTATCATTTTTCCAACCACTCCATTATTTGGCAACAACTGCAGAAGAAATTGTTCTTAAGCACCACACATTCATCAGCCTCAACATGCATTGCATAGGTAGTCAGTTTGTCTGCTTCTCTCTGTTCCTCGTGTCTCACAGAATCAATTTCTTCTGTAGTTGCTATTCCTTGGAGACCCTCTTGCTTCTTTCTCTGAAGGGGAAAGAGGCAAAGAGAGAAGAAAGGGGGAAGTAGGAGATGGAGAATGACAGACCATACTTACACCAAAGACTATGGGGCCCACCAAAGGTAGTGGTGGAGTGCCATCATTTTAATTCCATTTCTTTATCAGTGCTTCTTTCTATTAATACTTTTGTGGACAGCAGATTTGGGAGAGACAAAGACAGTAGACTAGATAGAGAATCAGGAGACCTGGGTTCTAGTCCCAGTTCTGCCACAGATGAGCCATGTTTCCTTGAGCAAGTCACTTCCCTTCTATGGGCCCCGGTTTCCTCATTTGTAAAGTAAAAGGGTTAAGCTGCATGAAAGCCTTTTTGGTCTCTTAACATTCTGTAATTTTATCTTGAAATACCACATTTACCATTAGAGAAGAGAATAGATCATAAGCTTTTGAAACCATTGATCTTGGTAAAGTAAGTTTTACTGTAATATTTAAGTAATGTAAGAATCGTGGGTTGGAAAAAGTGAGCAGACTTTTTGAGGAAAGTTTTATGTGGTACTGCTCATTTTGGTTTGGCTTTGGGTTTTTTTTTTTGTGGAGGTGGGGCTTGTTTGTTTTAAGATGACAGTAGTTACTATCCTAACAGGATTTGAATAGTTAAAGAATATGAGGCAAAAATAATCAAGTTTTTCTCTCTGCTTTAAGGGATGCTCAAAGATGTTCAGGGATAATTCTGCCATGAGAAAACATCTGCATACCCATGGTCCTAGAGTCCACGTATGTGCAGAATGTGGAAAGGCTTTTGTTGAGAGTTCAAAACTAAAACGGCATCAACTGGTTCATACTGGAGAGAAGCCCTTTCAGGTATAGCCAATTCCTTTCTATCTGCTTTGTATAATGCTAATAGTAAGTGGGCTGGATGGTAGCGTCAGTATATTGTATATATTCTGAAATAAACCAAATGAACCATGGTATTGTTTTTTGGCATTTATCATTTTATAAGGGTGACCTTAGTCTTTTGTTTTTCTTTTTGCTCCATCTGTAGCTAGCTCACTACATTTGGGGAAAGGGTTGCTAGGGGAGAAAATCTTCTGTGAGAGGGAATCTGTAGTTTTGTCTTTGTGCTATGGTTTAGGAATATTTAATAGCTTTTCGAGATGTTAAGAATTCTTTTCTGCTATGTTTCTTACTAAGATCATAAGAAATCATTTATGGCTAATTAACTCAATTAACCATATGTGGGTGCGTGTGTGTGTGTGTGTGTGTGTGTGTACCTTTGTATAATCTGTAGCAGTAAGCTTAATTTTTGTTTCCTTGAGGTTATACTTAATACAGAATTTAATAAATGGATAAATGTACTTTGGAGTAAAAGGCAGGAAGATTTCAATCTCTTGAGATTTTAGTATTAGAAATTTTTATTCAACTGCTAAGGTGCTTTGTATAATTTAGTTTCAGGGAGCTAGGTAATTTGGTAAAACTTCTGCCAGCTTGCCAGATACTCAAACTGTATTTCGAATTCAGATTGGGCTACTTGTATACAATATGAAATGGGTCAGTTCCTTGTGATCCCTGTCCAGAAAGCATATAATCACACTAGAGAGTAGCTGTGTAGAAGACAGTGGGCTGGCTATAGAGGTATCTGATTTCCTTAAAGGAGACTGAGCCACCCACCCCCACCCCCAGAGAAAAGCAGAAGTTTTGCTAGCCCAACTCCCAGGGAACTGTCAAAGTGGCTGAACAGTTTTGATGTGTGCTCTTTCCTCTGACAGTGCACGTTCGAAGGCTGTGGGAAGCGCTTTTCACTGGACTTCAATTTACGCACACATGTGCGAATTCATACTGGAGACAGGCCCTATGTGTGCCCCTTCGACGGCTGTAATAAGAAGTTTGCTCAGTCAACTAACCTGAAATCTCACATCTTAACACATGCTAAGGCCAAAAACAACCAGTGAAAAGAAGAGGGAAGAATGTTCTCGAACTCGAAGCATCTTACAGGAGTATGATTGGAAATAAATATGCCTCTCCTTTGTATATTGTTTCTAGGAAAGAATTTTTAAAAAAAAAAATTGAATCCTACACACCTAAAGGACATGTTTTGATAAAGTAGTAAAAATAAAAATAAAAAAATCACAAAACAAAAAAAAAACAAAAAACAAAAAAATCTTTTAAGATGACATTGCTAAGATGCTCTATCTTGCTCTGTAGCCCAGTTTCAAGAACACGGTGTTTTGTAAAGTGCAGCCCCAATAGGAGGCTAATTCATGAACTCGCATCAAAAAGACAATTCTTTATACGACAGTGCTAAAAATTGGACTTCTTTTCACATTCTTATAAATATGAAGCTCACCTGTTGCTTACAATTTTTTTAATTTTGTATTTTCCAAGTGTGCATATTGTACACTTCTTGGGGATATGCTTAGTAATGCTATGTGTGATTTTTTCCGGAGGTTGATAACTTTGCTTGCAGTAGATTTTCTTTAAAAGAATGGGCAGTTACATGCATACTTCAAAAGTATTTTCCTGTAAAAAAAAAAAAAGTTATATAGGTTTTGTTTGCTATCTTAATTTTGGTTGTATTCTTTGATGTTAACACATTTTGTATAATTGTATCGTATAGCTGTATTGAAATCATGTAGTATCAAATATTAGATGTGATTTAATAGTGTTAATCAATTTAAACCCATTTTAGTCACTTTTTTTGGAAAAATACTGCCAGATGCCGATGTTCCGTGTAATTTCTCTTTGCCTGTTCAGTTACAGAAAGTGGTGCTCAGTTGTAGAATATATTGTACAGGCATTGACTTTTTATTAACACCCAGTATGTACATCCCATGTAATAGAAAGGACAATAAAATAGTGGTCCTAAAGGAAGAAGATGGCAGAAAATGATCTGTAAGCACAGTCTATTTTTTTTTGTCCAGAATAATAATTCTTGAGCCTCCCAGAAATTAGAAGCTAAATAAAACTACTCATATTTCCTTTACTTTTGCATTCAATTACAGTGATTTGTGATGAAAGCGGTGCCTGAAATTTACAGACCATTGTATATTTAAGATCTGCCTACAGTCAGGATAGGTAATGGGCATCTTGGGTTAGAGAAACTTGAGCGCTCCTCAATTCAGGATGGTTGAATTGTCCTTGGTGATGTATTTGTTCTTTCAGCACCCACCCCTGCCATGGCAAAGCCACTCAATGAAGCTGTGTTGACAGTGACCATCCTTATGTGCTTTGTCAAGGTAAGATATTCCCAGTGGCATTTGGGGGCTGCAGAGGGATTGTGGGGAGGGCAGGGTGGTGAGGCAGTGCACAGAAGAGATTGGGTTACTCATTACTCCATTGAGGTTGTATATTCAAACCTTTATTTACAGCCTTGAAGTTGCCTTTAAGGTCATCAGTGAGCCTTTGAGCCTTCCCCTTAATGTATTTGTTTCTCCTGTAAAGGAATTGGCTGTTTCTAAGCCTTTGTTCCTCTCTCCATTAAAGTCTTTCAATGCTAGTTTCCCCACTGGTACCAGTCAAAGAGTCACTGAAGAACTGGTAACCTGCATGCTTCCAAATAGACAGTGAGTGCAATTTTGCAAGGTGACTATCATTAGACTGTTACAAAATTGTACTCAGGGAATATTTTACCTCTCATGTTGTAGGTATGATTATAATCTCGGAATTTTTATTCAAGGAATAAAATTAAGTATCAGACACATTGAAATATTTTTTACAAACTGCCACAATACAGTAAATTCCTTATCCAAACAGCCAGATGCTTTTTTCTATGTCAGTGCTTTTATGAGAGACTGAAACAAGTAAAGTAGCTGTTATCAGTGATTTCTTTATTGAAAAATAATTTTTAGGCTATATCAGGGTTAATTGATTCAGTCCATCTATCCCATCTCCTAAACTTTCTACATGTATTGTCCCATACAATAATCATCACTTAGACTTTCGCAGGGCCTCAGGGTCATCATAAGTGCCTTCTGAATCATTAAGAAAGGTTAGGTTGATTTTAGTATTTTGGTGGTATATAAGAAATAACTGTGGACTAAATGGATTTAATTATGTAATTAACATTTTGCTTCATTTACAGTCACTAATTGATCCAAACCTGCTGTCATAATACTCGTTTGGTGGTCATTTAAATAATAGTGGTTGTCAAATGCTTAGGCCCTATAAGGGTTCGTGCCAGCTTGATGATTAGGGAGAACTGGAAAGAACTTTAGAAAGCTATTCCAATCCACTTACCTTACAGATGAGGAAATTGAGGCCCAAAGAGAAATGACTTCCCCAAGATCACAAGGCAGGTTTTATGTCCTAGTCCAATCTTCTCTCCACTTTAAAGGAAGGAATAAAAATCTCAGGCAACCACCTTTGACTCCTAGGTTGAATGTTTTGTACCAGGTTTGATGCTCAGTTAATCATACCAGTGGAAAAGAAATCTGGGCTGCAAGTTCAGAGATGTGTGTGTTAGTCCTGGGTTTTTTCTTATTTACTATGTGACCTTAAGGATATCACTTCTGCTTTTTGAACTGGAATTTCCCCCTCTATAAGATAAGGGAGTTGGAACTCAGTGTTCTAGGTTCCTTCCAGCTTTGGAGTTCTGTGTTCCACAATCCCATTCCTCAGCTTTTCAAGATACATGAGACTTTACTGTATTTGGCAGTATGTGTAAGAAGTAAGACCTTGGATGGATTTCTAACTTAAAACTGTGTGCTGGCACACATGATGCTGTGTTCTGATTAGACCTGAGGCACAGAGTCCAACTTATTAATGTAATATAAAATGGTTCATACTTTCTGACCGTCCTAAGGCTTATTCGTGTCTGTGTGAGGTCATCAGGATTCCAACTGAGCCACTAGTTTGCTTTACTCTTAAGTCATAGTTACATTTTCCATTCATCAGTCCATGTGATAACGCTGGAATCTCACCATGACTGAGACCAGGTTGCACAAAGATCCATCTGCTAATTATACTCATTAGAGCTCTTTGGAAAGGGGGTCCAAGACAGGCCCATATTTATATAAAGCAAATCTCTAAGGTAGACCTTTTTTCCTCTGTGCCTTGTTAACCCCTGGGCATGTCTTGAACCATCTTTTCCAAACAACCCTTCCTATTCTCATAGCCTCCTTTCACATTATATGCTGTTCAAATTTACCTTGTCCATATGGAAAGTGTGGATTTTTTTTTTTAGGAAGTTTCATGTGGGGATTGGTAGAAATAATATAACAAGTTCTTTATAATGGGATTATAGCAAGTTAAAAAGTGATCGACAACCTTGAAAAAGTAGTAATTCTTTAGCTTTGTTGATCTTGAATTGTGCTGCTTATATTTAGATTTATAATTTGCTAAGAATACTAAAACTAAAATTTAAAGGGCTTCTGACAGTACATTTGAAGATTTGACTTGATTTATGATGCCCCCATTCATTTTCTTATCTGTAAACAGATAGAAATGCACATTCTAGGCTATGTGACAGACTCAGAGGCAGGTTATGTTTCATCAGATGTTTATGTTCTTGAATTTCTGGTTTCTGCCTTTTTGGACATTGGGGGAGTCTGTCAGTTCAGAGAATTAGCCTCTTACAAGGTGACAAATTAAAGTTCAGGTGATCAAACCCAAAAACTTGAGGAATTCAAGAAAATGATTGATCTGTAATTTATCCCTTTGGCAGAAGTTTATAAAGTGATGAGAAGGGCCTATCTTAATTATTGCAAAAAATAAACTTGCAAGCAATTTTGAATGAAAAGACTATATTGGTCTACAAAACTTGACTAGATAGAGCTCCTTTCTTATTTCTTCCTGAATGTATACATAAGAATTTGATCAGTGAATTGATTTGTATGCAAACAATTCAGTGTACTTTTTGGAGTACTTCAATAGAAACTCATTTATGCCTAATATGTGCATTTTGCTGTGCTAAGCCTGCTGGAGATAGAACAATTAGTAAGGCTGTGTCCTTGTCCAAAAATCTTAGTTTATTGTGAAGAGTGAATAGGTAGGTACACAAGAGAGTACAAATTAAAATATGAAAAGTGCCTAAGAGGAAGATAAAGAGCTACTAAATAAAATGTGGGGAAGGTCTGTTAAGCTGTTAGAAAGATTTAAGTATTTTCTGTTGTGGTTTTTTTCCTTCTCTTACTAACTAGCTTGGTATTTGTAGATCAGGTTTAAGGTAACCTTGAACCCAGCATGCCCAAATCTATGATATTCCAGGATTGGATATGATATTTGGATTTGGATTTGGATTTGCCAAATATTTGTTACCAAGTTTGAGACATAGTCACTTTGAATACGTTTCTGAATCTATAACCTTTTACTGATCTAACTACTTCCACTAGAAGCTCATTCCTATCCCTACCATGTTCTCTTGGCTCCTAAGGAAGGTGGCAGTGGCCCAGTTTATATGATCTTTTGTTCGATACCTGCAATTCCATCCCTGTTGACCCCCATAGGGGAAGTGATTGAAACTCAGAGGCCATAAGTAAAACATTTAACAAGTGTCAAAGACCTGAGAGGCTTTTCCTTCCTGGTTCAGGCAGCAGCAGACCAAGGAGAGGCTGCATGACTATGTTCCTGTCCAGAATTTTACAAAACTAATAGTGATGCAAAACCTATACTGGCCAAAAATTTTGAGTCTCCCTCTGTCAACACCTTCAGTGTCATAGGGAACTTAAATATTCAATAGCTGTTAAAGCACTTATCATGTATGTACGAAGTACTGGAGGGGAGATAGGCTAGGCTGTAAGAGAAAATGAAAGGGACATCTCATCTAACCCCATCTTTTTTTTTAATTATTGAAAGCTTTTTATACCACTCACTTGGAATTAATGGCACAAACACCCATCATGTAGATGAAAATAACGCTCAGAGAGGTGTAATGGTTTTTTCCCTAGGTTATATGAGTAAAAAGCTGGGATTGGAACCCAGAATCATCTTGACTCCAAATTTCTGTTCTCCACATTGTGGTGTTTCCTAAAGAGACAACTCATACACATATGCGCTTCTATACAAAGCATATATAGTATAGGATGAAAGGCATTATAGGTACATGGTACTTTTCTATGGAGGATCATTTAGGGTTGGGGGCATATAAGAATTCCTAGAGGAGGCAAAATTTGTTACCTGGCTTTGAAAGTACAAGAAACATTCCAACAGAAGGAGCTGTAGAAAGGGTAGCATTAGCCAAAGTGGTGAGGAAGTGCTACAATATACAGAAGAGATTAGGTGGTTCATTTGTGCAGAAGAGGAGCACCCATGAAAAGGAGTGCTATGAAATGAGGCTGGAGAGGTAAAGAGTACCATAGAGTGGAGGCCTCTCAGCACTAGACTGAGATGGCTAGACATTTATTCGGTGACAGGAAACCATTAAGGGGCAACAAGAGAAAAATGGTTGGGGGGGGTGGAGGATGGGCATGTAAACACCCTGTTACACTATTTTAGTGTTCAAAAATTGAGGTAATGATCCTTACCCCTATGTTAGGGTGATGAACACAAGGGGAAGTCAGAATGGAAGCACTAGGTACTTGTGTAGTTTTGTAGAGAATAGAAAGGGGTGTACTGGATTCAGAAACTGCCTGATCCTGTGTTGTTTTGTTTTTTTTTAACAGGCCTGAGCTTAACCTTTAAAGGTCTTTAATGCCAGTTATATCAAAGTACACCAGAATTCCTTAGTAGTCAGGGGATTCAGTCAGCAAACCTCAGGCATGTAAAGCTTATTGGAAGGGGCCCTGGATCTGGAGGTGAAAGGCTTGGGTTCAAAACCTGACTCCTGACCTTATGTTTTTTTTTTGTTGTTGTTGTTGTTTAAGTGATTTGCCCAAGGTCACCCAGCTAGTAAATGTGTCAAGTGTCTGAGGCCGAATTTGAACTGGGGTCCTCCTGACTCCAGGGCCGGTTCTCTACTCAATGCACCCACCACCTAGCTACCCCGACCTTATGTTTTAAATTTGGATGTAGCAAATTGTTAAATTCTTAGGTTTCTTCTTAATCTGGTCAATTTCATGTATATTCTCTAAATAGACTACCCCTAAGTACAAAGTCCTAATACCTAAAATACCTGTTTGAAAGGAAGAAAATTAGTATCCAGTAATGAATGCCTCAAAACGTCTGTGATTTTCAGCCAGGTAATGAATGGCAAGTTTCATTGTATCAAAAAGAGCCAGCTGGGCTGAGAAGACTTGTTTTGAATCCTAGTTCCACCACTTAATAGCTCTGTGACAGCAGACAAACTTTCTTTGTAAAATGGGGGTATTTGCACAACCTACCTCACAGGGTTGTTGTGGGGAAAGTGCTTTGTAAACCTTAAAGTGTAATGTAAATGAGTTGTTATTCCTGTGGGTACTCCTTCCACACATGCAGATCAAGTAAGGGCAGGTCTTCAGGAGCTGCTGTGGCCAAAACGTTAATCATCTATTGGCAAAACCTGGTGATAAGAATGCACTCAGCTAGGCTGTTCAGACAACAAACAGGTTCTGAGAACAACAAAAAACTTGTGCCATGATGAAGTGTTAGAAGAAGACTTTAGTGAAAGACTAAAAATTAATTGAATAAAATTATATTAAATAATATATACATGCTATGGGGAGTTTGAGGTTTGGGTTTGTTTTTTTTATGGAGTTAGATTTTTGTTTGGAGGGTTTGAGGGGGATTTTTTTTTTTAACATTTCCTACTTACAGTTAGGATCACATGTAATTTATCCTATTAAGAGAACTAGTAGAGAAAAATACTAAAATTTGAGAGAACTCAATCTGGTTTCATATGCATCCAGATTAGGACAATTTCAGAAAATAGCTTTTGTGTGGACCCAGTGTAGTTCTTTGTCATTGTTTTATAACTTAATGATATGCAAATAACAAGTATAGTTGCATGTCTAATTATCTTGAAGCTTTAAGTCATTGAAATTCCAAACCAGAAAAAAAAAAATGACTGATCTTTTTTTTCCACAGCCTAAAAGGTTTCTCCTATGTTGACTACATTTCATTCTGTATAGAAGAATTTACAGGTCAAATCTGTAAAAGACAGCATTTGAATGTTGAGTAGGATCTTCATTAATTTCTATTGGATGACATTTGTGAGTGCCACATGATGTGTCAGGATCAAGGAATGCACTTTTTTCGTTACTGAGGGAAGGGTAACTACTGAATCATTCAACTGAATTTTTCTTCGAAATCTGGAGGCTTTTATCACCTGGAAATAGTAATGGTTTGATTAGTTAAACCAGGTCATGGAGAAATTCCATTTTTATCCACTTTCTGGTGACTACTACAGGCCACGATTCAAGGACTCGAGCGGTGCATCTCCTGTGCATTTTTCCTTTAAGCCATTTCTGGAATTTTCCTTGGTTTGTCATTAGCTCATAGATTGTAGCTGCAGAAATACTATATTTGAAACATCTGCATCGAGCATTCAGATGACTTTGCATCAAAAGAAGCATTTAGCTATGACTCAGTTCTAAGCATCAAGCATGTATAACCTGGCCCTATAAAGTACAATAAAGAAAGAATGTTAAGATTTTTAAGGCCTGCAATTCTCATTTGTTCTTTAATCATCTAATCAAATCTATTGATTTGCTTATTCGAATTCATTTGTTAATATAATGGGCTAGGAAGGGACCTTGGGCAACCCAGAATGGAAATTTCATCATGTAACCTTTCAGCTTCTGGTGGAAGGCCTCCAAGGGATGGGCCTTCATTTTTTCTATACTTCCATGTATAATTTCACTCAATTTTTAGAAAGCTCTGAAGTGTTTCCCCTAATGTGGAAAAGGGATGCCTCCACAATTTAAGGAATAATGGATTTAGGGACAGACCAGACCTTAGAGTTAATTATTTCATCATTCCCTGGAGTCAGAAAAATCTGTATAAGTCTAGCCTCCAGCTATATCATCTATAAAATGGGCATAAGGACAGCACCTACCTCCCACTGTCTTGAGGATAAAATGAAGTAATATTTGTAAAACTTTAGCATAGCATGTGCTGGTTTTATAGGGCTTTAGTTCTTACTGTTGTTAATATATTACAAATAAGGAAATTGACCTAGGGATTCAGTGACTTATCCAAGGTATCAAATACATTAGTAAGTAGGAGAGCCACAATCTGAACTCAAATCCATTGCCTATCCCACTAGTTCTTCCAAACCTGCCACCCTGCAATTGTCAAGATCAGTTCCCTAAGATTAGTTTAAAGCCTCTGTTCTTAATTTGCATTGGCAAAGAAATTCTAGCCCCATTTCCTTTATCAGTGGTCAACAAATTCTTGCTTTGTAGCCAACCAAAACCCTTCCTGCTGAGTCTTGAGTTAAAAGGAAAATCATTTATTCTAAAGACATTAACAAGTTTAATGCTAGGCTCCATTATATGTAGCTGAAAATTTCGTATCTCTAGAGCTGTCCCTGTAATCTTGTGATATAGGATCACATGATAAAAAATGAGAGGTTTTGTTGGTCTGCAAGCTCGGTGTGTGTAATGTGACAGCTGAGAAAGCTGACGTAATA
Source organism: Phalanger gymnotis (assembly GCA_028646595.1). NCBI lineage: Eukaryota > Metazoa > Chordata > Mammalia > Diprotodontia > Phalangeridae > Phalanger > Phalanger gymnotis. The sequence goes on from CM053625.1 coordinate 9,857,316, forward strand.
AGACTTTCTTAAGAGAGGTGTGGTGTTCGGAAATGAAAGAACCGGTAGTGCTTCTATAGAACCTGCTCTGGTTCACCTTGGTTTGGGGTGTTTTAGGAACAGCATTGCTAAGTTGGAGAATACCTAGGGAAGGCACCCAGGATGGTAGAGTTACTGACAGTCATGCCATCTAGCCCTCAGGATATTTAGTGTAGGTAAGAGTTGAGTTAAAGAAGATAAGTATTTAGAGCACTGTCCATGTGGAAGAACCCACGGACTTGTTCTGCTTGGCTCTCAAGGGCAGAACTAAAAAGCAATGAGGAGCAAAAGTAGCCAAGAATTGCAGAGGCAAACTCGGGCTTGATGTAGGGAAAATTTCCTAACAGCAATCCAAAAGTGGAACAGGTTGCTTCCAGGGGTAGCTATTTCCCCTCAATGGAAGACTTTAGGAAAATGTTGGACAACCAATAGTAAATATTTATTAAGCACCTACTATGTGCCACACACCAGGGATCTGTTTAGTTTCAGACATCTGACTTCCTGACCCCATTTGGGGTTTTCTTGGCAAAAATAACTGGAGTGGTTTGAAATTCCTTCTCTAGCTCATTTTATAGGTAAGGAAAATGTGACAAACAGGGTTAAGTGACTTGCCGGGGGTGACACAGTAAGTGTCCAAAGATGAATTTGCCTGATTGCAGGGTCTCCAATGCAATACCTATTTACCTCATACACTAGAGACACAAATACTTTTTTTAAGCATCCCATCCCTCAAAGAGCTAGCCATCTAATGGAAAACACACAAAAAGAAAGCTGAAAAGAGGAAGAGAGGAAAGCATAGTGAAGAAGTCAGATGTCCCAGCAAAATGTAACCAAGTAAGAAATGAGTTCCGAACTGAGCTCTCTCCTTAAGTGGAGGTTTTGGAGTGTATGGCTCCACCCTTCAATTGTGGGATGATGAGGTTTTTCCAAAAATAAGCTTCCTGAGGCATGGTGGAAAAGTCATGCCCCCCATTAGTGCAACCAGGTGAGAAATGACCACTTTCAAGCATGTCATAGAGGCAGTTACTTATCAGATAAAAATTGAATTCGATGGTTTGAAATCTCTGAGGTTCCCTTCCTCAGCTCTGAAATTCTGACATTTCATAACAAAATCAAATTTTCCTGGAGAAATTGAGAAAAAAATGTTTTTTAAATGTAAATACCAAAATGATTTGCTATCCTGTTAAATTAATAATTGCTGCTCCTTGATCTATATTAGGACTGTCCAAAATGTGGCCCCCACAGTGTGATTTATGCGGCCCGACTACAAGCATACAAATTTACATAAATGCTTTAGTAAACAAAGCTGAGCTACCGAAGAGCTCTCACTAAAATGGCAAATCAAAATATATTGTCTATTGTTTCAATAAAAACCTAAGTTTGGATAGCCCTGATCTATATATTTCCTTATTTCAATGGATGCATCAGGTAAGAAAGGAGTGCTGAGGTGGCAAATAGAAAAGATCATAAGTAACCTGGTTGGTCTGTGATGAATGAAAGTCCTGGTGGTGTTGCCTAGCAGGGACAAAGTTTTTAAACATAATTATGGAGCATATTTGGATTATTTTTATTAAAGGAATATATACCTATTCCACTTTAGTCCATTTCTAGGTATACAGAGTGGTATAGAGCAGAGACACCATCACTAGCCTGGAATTTGTTGCTGTTGCTCAGTCGTTTCTTTGGTGTCCGGTTTTTCGTGACCTCGTTTGGGATTTTCTTGGAAAAGATGTTGGAGTGGTTTGCCATTTCCTTCTCCAGCTTATTTTATAGACGAGGAAACTGAAGCAAACTGGTAAGTGACTTGTCCAGGGACATACAGCTAATAAGTGTCTGAGGGTGGGTTTGAATTCAGGAAGATTTTTTTTTGACTTGGCCAAAGTGGGAATTTGTTTTGCTTAACTATACCTATACCCACACCCTCCCCCAGCACGCCCAACTCCCAGGAAAGCCAGAAAGAAAAGAAATGCTTGTAGATTTAAGACATAAATAATTTAAAAGCAAATAAGTCAAACTATTAAAAAAAAAAAGCTATGGTGCTTTCTGGCTCACTAAGCTCAGTGCCTAGCACCTAATAGCTCTTAGTAAACATTGATTGATTGATTGACCAATTAACTGATTATAGGGGTCAGAAGAACTTTGTTTTTTCTGTAATTCCTGAAGGGTAGATGGAACGCTATATAAATAAGATTAAGTCCATAAACTTGAGTCAAAAAGGAATATATTATGCCTTGAGCCTAGGTCCACAAAATACTGGTATTATTAGCTTTCCAACTAAAGTGAATATACATTTAATCCAAATATTCCAATGTACTAAAGGTTTTCCCAACAGCCTCTATTTCCAATCTGCCCAGATAAATTCTTTCTTCCCTAGGTTTTTGGTTCTTTTTTAAGCAGAGAAACAAAACTAAGTCATAAATCTGGCGTGGGGAGGCGGCAGAAATGACCTTAGAAGTCACTTAAAGATATCTGGTGCCCTTACTTTACCAGAGGAATGAACTAAAGTTCAAAGTAATTTTCCCAAGGTTTTTTCCCAACCTGACAAGAGGCAGAAGTAAGACTCAAATGCAGGTCTAGGATTCCTTCCATTCCTCTTCTTTGTTTAAGTGATGGCCTTCTCACCAGTCCCCAATCCAATGAGCTTCCCCTTGAAAAACCAAGGGATACAGAGACTGCATCCCATTCCCTTTCTATTAATAGGGCACTTAAGTTTGTTTTTTTTTTTTCCTCACAAGGGAAGGCCCACACCCTTGCTTAGACTAACACTGGCACTTCTCAACAAGACCTTGGCCTCATCTCCTATTTCCCCAACAGATTGCTCCTGCTTTAATCTTCATTCTGTCCATATGTACTGGTTCTGCCCTGCTGCCAATACTCTCAAGTCTCCTAGTCCATAAAAAAAAAAAACAACAACAACAACAAACCCAAGCCCTCACTGGACCCTTGAGTCCCTACAAGCTATGATCCTATAACTCTTCTCCCTTTCACAATCAACTTGCTTAAAAAAAAATTCTGCATTTGTTGACTCCACTTCTCACTCTTCTCTAAATCCTCAGCAAGCATCATTCAACTGAAACTGTTCTCTACAAAGTTACTAGTAACCTCTTAATTAACAAATCTAAAGCCTCCTCAGTCCTCTTCTTCACCTCTACATCATTTGACACTTTTGACCGTCTTTTCCTGGTTATTCTCTTCTCTCTGTTTTTGTGACTATTCTTTCTTGGTGCTCCCAACTTTTCTGATTACTCCTCAGTCTCTTTTGCTGATCATCATCCAGGTTATGTCCCATAACTATTGGTGTGCCCCGAGTCCCTCTCTTATACCCTCTTTTCTCTCTTTTTCTCTTTCTCCCCCCGCCCCCCATCAGTTTCTGTAGGTTCAATTCTGATGTCTATGGAAAACTCCCAAAATGACATAACCTCTTTCTCCAGAATTCCAGTATCATATCACCAGCAAAGTCCCAAACAACTCATCAACTTTCGCCCCAAATTCACTCTCCACCCAAACTTCTCTTTTTCTATTAAGGGCAGCAACATCTTTCCAGTAACCTAGGTTCACAATCTCAGTGTTGTCTTTGATTTCTCTAACTTCCTCACCCCACATATCTAATCAGTTGACTGATCTTGTCCTTTCTACTTTCACAAGATTTCCTACATAGCCTCTTCTACTCACACAGCCACCATCCTCTCGCATTAGCCACTTAGAACTTCTCATCTGAACTACTGCAGCAGCCTCCTAATTGAGATTCTCCTCAAGTCTCTCCTGCCTCCAATCCATCCTCCACACTGACAATGGCCAAATCATCCCATTGCTCATTAAACTCCAATCGCTCCACTTACAAACTCTAGCATCAGATATAAAATTCCTTCAAACAAGCTTGCTTCGTGGAGGACGTTCTTGATTATATTCTCTGCATATTGAAATGTTGGTGTTTGTCAAGTTCAGAAAAAAATTTAAAGTTATGCATATATTACATATACACATAAATTACATATGTCCACTGTAACAAATGTGTACGAATGTACCCATAGGTATATATCCTCCGTTTGGCATTTAAAACTCTTCAAGCCTATGCCCGCACTGCCTTTCCAACATCACACCCCCTCTGTGGTCCAGCCAAAATGAATTTACTGTTTTCATACACATCGCTCCTCTGATCTCTGTGCTTTTAGGGTTTTCCCCTATACCTGGAATGCACTTCCCCCTCACCTCTAACTCTTGGTTTCTAAGACTTGGCTCAAGCGCTTCCCTCTGCATAAGATGTTTCCTAGTCCTTCCTGGCTATTATTTTTCATCTGTTTTTTACATGCCTATATATGCAGGTCTCCCCTATCAGAATGTAAGTAAGCTCCTTGATGGCAGGAACTGTTTCACTTTTGTTTTTCCGTCCAGTGCCTTGTACAGTACCTGGTACCCAGCAGGCACTTAATAAATGCTTGTTAATTAAAAATGTTGTCATAACTTGTTATATTGTGGATCTTTGCATCTTTCTTTGATTTCCTTGGAATATGTGTTCAGTAGTATGTAGTCCACTGTTGTAAAGAGCATCGTTCTGTCCATGACACCACCATACTTCTAGGAGAAATGTCGTGGGGTAGGAAAAAACCACTGGATGGAGTTAGGTGTAATTTCAGCTCAGAAACTATCTTGCCGTGGCCTAGGGCAATTCAGTTCCACTTTCTCATTGTTGTTTAGTCTTGTCAGACTCTTCATGACCCCATTTGGGGTTTTCTTGGCAAAGATACTGGAGCGGTTTACAATTTCCTTCTCCAGCTCATTTTGCAGATGAGGAAACAGAGGCAAACAGGGTGAAGTGACTTGCCCAGGGTCACACAGCTAGTCTAAGACTCCATTTGAACTCAGATCTTCCTTACTCCCAACAGTTCTCTGTCCACTGTACCACCTAGCTGCCACCTTCTAAGTCTCAATTCTTTTATCAAAATAGTTCTGGGCTATAACAGTATTTTTCATTTAACTACCAATTTTCCAATCTGGAAAGCTCATTTAAAAAAAAAGATTTTATTGATATCTTTATTGATCTTGTTTTATCTTTATTGATATCTTTGATACTATTATCACTTCCCCCTTATTTCCCCATCCCATCACATTGTAATATAGAAAAGTATTAAGACCAACAGACATAACAACTTGATCGCACAGTGTCTGCCACATGTCATGTCCATAATCTAGCACATCATTACTGAAAGGAGGACGTGAATATTGTCACGGACGGGTTTGTTTTGGGGCTCTTTTTTGTCTTTGTATCCCCAGTGCCTAGCACAATGTTTGCTGACTGATCATTAGCTCTCCAGGGCTCAGATGAGTCATTCTGTTTAATCAGAGTCCTGTCCTGCTGCCTTTTACTGTCTATTATTTGCATTGTTATAGGCATTTTGTCTATTCTGATTGTTCCTCGTATTTATCACTTCTTACGATGCAATATTATTCCACTAGGCTCACTTAGCACAGTTTGTATAGCCCTTGCTCAACTGATAAGCACCCATTTTGTTTCCAGGCTTTTGCTACCACAAGAGGTGCCATTGTGAATCTATGAAGGAAGGGAAGAAGAGAAGGGAATAAGCATTTCTATAATACTGTACCTACTATGTGCCAGGCACTAGGCTAGGGCTTTACAAATGTTACCTCATTTGATCCTCATAACAAAGACATAGGTATTCTTATAATTTGCATTTTTACAGTTCAGGAAACTGAGGCAAGCAAGTTAAATGACTTGTCCAGGATCTCATATATAGTAAGGGTCTATGGGTTGATTTAAACTCAGGTTTTCCTCACTCCGGGCCTACCTCTCTACTCGTTATATCACCTAGGTTCCTCTAACTGAATATTTCCATATGTGTGGGATTTCTTTTTTTCTTTGACTTCCTTGGGGTATATCCCCCTGTCAAAGTCCATTACCAGGACAGAAGTGCCTTTACATAAGAATTAAGTATCTCCTGCTAGGGCGTGCTGAAAGAAATAGGTCTGTTTATGTGGCTTGTTTAAAGGAAGGCCTAAAAGGAAAGAACATGTATCTTAATTGGAGATATCCAAAGGAAGCAAGAGGCAGAGACCAAAACAAGGAAGAGGCACTGGAGCAGACTAATGATCCCTGCTAAGGCCAGACCAATAAATACCTTCAATCTAGGACAGCCCTATGGCCTTCCCAAAAGGGGACTAAACCCTACAAACTAAGAAAACCCCCTGACTTTCCTGTCACTGAGACAAGGACCAGTGCCTCCCAAGCAGAACTGGGAAGGAAGGTATAGGGAAGAGATACAATCAGGCAGCCCTAGGAATGATAGTCTTCAAGCCATGGTGGTAAGGGGGGGTTCACAATAAGCCAAGACTTCTTGCTCTGTGCTTCAAGGCAACTCCTGTGTCATGGTAGCTCCAAAGATCACGAAGGCTTGAAGTAAAGACAGAATCAGGATTGCTCTAGGTAGATACCTAGTGATACTTTTAATAAACTCTGTGGTTAAATTGGAAAGCACATGCCCATGTCTCCCCCATCCTGAAAAAACCTTCACTTGGTCCTTCCAACCCCACTATTGTCCTATATCCCTTCTGTCCTTTATAGGTAAGCCCAAAAAATGACTTCTGACATCTCTCAGAAACTCCTCTCTCCAAAGTTACCAGTGATCTCTTAGTGGCCAAACCCAGTGTCCTTTTCTCTGTCCTCATTCTCCTTGGCCTCTCTGCAGCCTTTGACACTGTTAATCACTCTTCCTTGATATTCTCTTCACACGAGGTTTTCAGGACACCACTTTCTCCTGGTTCTCAGTCTACCTCTGTGCCCACTTATTCTTTGTTTGATTTCCTAGAAACTCCTCCAGATCTCACACTTTAACCATAGGAGTCCTTCAGGGTTCTGTCCTAGGTCCTCTTCTCTCTCTATACTACTTCACTTGGAGATTTCATCAGCATCTATATGCTGATGATCCCCAATCTCTCTGACGTCTCATGTCTCCAACTGCCTTTCAGACGTCTTGAATTGGATATCCATCCAGTAGACAACTTAAACTCAGTATGTCCAAAACAGAACTCATCATCTTTCCCCCTAAACCTCTATTATTGTAGAGGGCTACACTGTCCTCAGTCTTGAATCCTAGGAATCGTCCTAGATTCCTCACTGTCTCTCACACCATGCCCCCACCATATGCAAGCTGTTGCTAAGACCTGTCAATTTCACCTTTGCCACATCTCTCAAATATATCTCCTCTCCTCTCACACCACTACCAACCACTCTCGTGCAGGCCTTCATCACCTCAGACTTGTTTTATTGCTGGTATGTCTGCCTGCTTCGAGACTCTCTCCGTTCCAATCCATCTTCCATGCAGCCA
>CM053625.1:9864773-9914726 GCA_028646595.1 Phalanger gymnotis
ATTTCTTGTTTGTCCTGTATAGCACTTGATTTGTATGTATTTGTTTGCATATTATCTGCCCCATTAGATTGTAAGCTCCTTAGAACTATCTTTTGTATCCCCAGAGTTTATCACTGTGTCTGGCACAGAATACCCAAGCTTAGTAAATGTTTCCTGCTGATCTCTAAAGCTTCTAACCATTGAACTCTCTGGAACCAATCTTACAAATCTTCCTTAGAGGTGGCTGGGTGGTACAATGGTTAGAGTATTGGGCCTAGAATCAAGAAGACTTGAATTCAAATTCAGCCTCACACACTAGCTGTATGTCCTTTGGTAAGTTGATCTTTGCCTGTTTCTTCAACTGTAAAATGGAGTTATTAATTGCACCTACCTCCCGGGGATGTTGTGAGGATTAAGTAAAATAATATTTGTAAAGTGTTTTAGCACACAGGGTTTAGCCTGGCACACAGTAGGAGCTTAATACATGCTTCTTTCTTTCCTGTCAGGAAATTTACAATCTGACTGGAGAATATGACATTTTCCATGTTCAAAAGAATGATACAAAAAATGATACAAGGTAGAAAGTGATACGAAGAAAGGAATCTAAGTCTCAGTAAGAGGAAGTGATTTGTCTGTGTCCATTCAGATGATAGCCATGTAGAAAGTCTACTATACCACATTGCTCCACCATGCAAAAGAAAGAGGGGTGGGGGACGGGGTTAAAGACTTAAGCTGAACATCTTTAGTTTTCATCTTTATAACCTGTTACAGATGCAGCGTCCACAGAAGAAATGTGGGCTGTTAATACTTTCGGCCCCTAGTTCTTGATTCCTCTGGCTCACTTTTTTTCTGGACGAGGTTCTGTTCTACAAAAGGACAGGCAGATGGTTTTACTCACTTTCTGCACTCATTAACTTATTAACTTCTGGGGGAATACTGAAAAGGTAGCTCAGCAGGAGCGGAGAGTTTTGGTAGGAAGCAGTAAGAGACCTATTTGGCAGTTTAGATTGATTTCACTTGGTCCCACAGGGCAAAACTAGAACCAGGGGGAGGGAGTTGAGAGGTTGGGTGACCATTTTTTTTTTCAATTAACAAGCACTTATTTTTTCTCTTTCGATCTAAAAAGGTTTAAAACCTTGCAATAAATATGTATAGTCAGGCAATACTAATTCCCACATTTTCCATGTCTAAAAAATTCTTACGCTAAATCCATCACACTAGGAGCTGGGTGGCCTGGATTGTCATTAGTCTTCTGGTATCATAGTTGGTCATTGTATTGATTTGATTAGAGAGCTGAAGTCTTTCCAAATTGTTTACCTTCATAATGTTGTTACTGTATAATCGTTCTCCTGGTTCTGCTCACTTCACGCTGCATCAATAAAGAGTTTTCCCAGGTTCTTTCCAAAACCATGACTTTCATTTCTTCTGGCAAAATAGAATTCCATTCCACTCATATATTACACCTTGTTCAATCATTCATTACTTGGTTAATAGACACCCCCTTAGCTTCTGGTTCTTTGCCACTAAAAAGAGAACAGCTATGAATATTTTAGTACATATGAGTCCGCTTTCTTTTTTTGAGATATGGGCCTAGAATTATTGCTAGTTCAAAGTATGCACAAAACAGCAAGAAAAAATGGGCGTTAGGTAGAACCCCAGCTTTGCTCTAATATGCATTTCTCTATTATTAGTGATGGAGCATTTTTTCATATGCTTTTTGATAGCTTGGATGGTCTACTTTTGAGAAGTGCCTAGTCAAATCTTTGACCATTTATCAGTTGGGAAATATCTTATTCCTATAAATTTGAAGCAATTCCTCATACCAGATCATCATTTCTCAGGGATGTTGTATGAAGTATTGTGGTTGTTCAGCCATTTTCAACTCTTTCTGACCCCATTTGGGGTTTTCTTGGCAGAGAAACTGGAACGGTTTGCCATTTCCTTCTGCGGCTCATTTTATAGATGAGGAAAGTTAGGCAAACAAGGTTAAGTGACTTACCCAGGGTCACGACAGCTTATAAGTATCTGAGGCCAGGTTTGAACTCAGGAAGATGAGTCTTCCTGGCTTCAGGCCCTGTGCTCTATCCCTTTCCCCGTACCTGCCCTTCTTTAGCACTAGATAACCTGAGTAAATCTTCACAGATAAAATTCAGCTACCTGTCAGAAACCAACCCGTCAGGACCTCCTCTGAAGCCTGGCTGTAACACGCACCAGCTGTGTGAATGTAGGCAGAGAACTTAAATTCTCCAGGAGCTTGTTTCATCTGTAAAAAGATAAATCTCATCCTGCTCATGGGGCTGTTATTATGAGGAGAGATCTTCATAAATCTTTGGGTGGGCTATACAATCTGAGCGATGACTGTTAGCGGCAGAGAAGCCCTGCTTTCAAGGCAGACATCTCAGAGCTAAGTGAACATCAGAAGCAAGTTTGTGTGAGAGGTTCAGGACTGAGCTCAAGACCCCATCCCTGGCACTCCAGGCAATCTGCCTTCTCTAAATACTGCATTTAGGAATACCAATTGTAACCACAGTTTACTTTTAGTTTTCTTTTATCACTGCCCCTAACATAGGCACCTTAAATCGCATGAATCTTTGTCCCAGGAACACTCTCAGGGCCAAAGTCCCTCAGAATCAACCCTCTTCCCTTTTTTAAGTCAAAATGTCACCTAGAGGAAAGATTTTTAGCCCACCTTCCTCCAGGCCCCGCCCCTTGGGAGGGATGACACTGTCTCCCTTGTTAAATTTCCAGGACCACCTTACAGGGCTGTAAGGAAAACATCTTGTACACCTGAATACATCAAATAAATGTGAATCCCTTAGTCAGAATATATGTTCAAATTGAACAGTCATTAAGAACCTACTCTATGAAAGGCTATGTCTACTACCCATAAAATACGGAATATAAGATCAAGTCCCTACTCCAAAGTGGTTTTGAATTTAACAAGGTTGAGTAAGTTTCAGAAGTCACCACAACATAGGGTGGCGAGTACAAAGCAAGGGGGCCAAGCAAAATGCTGAGAAATTTGAAGGTGCAGGCAGATTTCAGGGGTGTAGAAGAGAGGAGGGTGAAAGAAATGGCCTAAGGTGGGCCTCGAAGGGAGGAATTGAAAGGGCAGCAGAAAGGCTGTGCAGGCCAAGTCCAGGACAGGGCTAGAAAGATGGATTCAACCAGATCTTGAATGAGCCTTGAATGACAAACTTTACTTGGCACAGGGAGCTCCTGTAGGATCTTGAGAACGTATAATCCTGGGGAAGCCTTCTCCACACAACCTTATGAAGTAGGTGCAGAGTAGATTTCCATCGTTTTGTCATCTCTACTTTTCAGATGAGGAAACCGAAGAGAGAGGTGGTTATACCAGCCTAGAGCAACACGGTGGAACATAAGAGACACTGAATGTCCACAAGATTTGTAGTCGAATCCCGGCTCTGCCACTAAGGCAGGACTTTGTCAAATACAAAATGCTCTAAGAAACGCAAGGTTATTTAAAAACAAAACTAAATGCTGATTTTGACCAAACTGCTCAAATGAGAGGAATGCCCCTTCCTCCTCTACCCATCCTTTTCTTGAGAGGTCCAGGGGTCAGATATTCCATATAGTCAGATCCACTGATGAGATTACCTTTGCCAATCACTTTAAAAAATCATTCCTTGTAATATATAAGGAACATTCCTCTGGGCATAAGAGCAGGTAGGGATATATTTAGAAACGAAGGTGATATGGGAGCCGCGTTTTTCTGAATCCAACTGAGTAGCTCTCTGCCCAGGTCAACACGTAACTGTCTGCTGAATGACTGTATTGGATACCACTTCCCTTCACTGTATTATACAAAGTAAAGGAAGACTGAGAAAGTGAGAAGCCACTTGGTCCCAAATAAATAACGCAACACAACTCCTTTCCTTAGGGAGACTCGGGGGCTAAATGGGGGCAGGATGTTTTAATGCCTCATCAGTAAAGTCTCCATGTCACTCTATTGGTTTCACTGTTTTGTTATAAAAGAGGGCTCAATAGAGCTGGGGGGTGGGGTGGGAAAGTGTAATAGTACATACACATATCCAGAATTGACTGATGTAAAAAAAGGCATCAATAAATTTGTTCTAAGTCTTAAAAAATTTTTTTATTGGGTCTGTACAATAATTACAAAGTATCTTACAAAGATATCACTGACTTGCATACATAAACTTTAGGTGACACATTGCACATTCAGTGTGAACCTCTGGGAGCCTACAAATGGCCACAATATCCTTCTCTGCCTTCTGCCAAATATTTGGATCCAGAAAATAAAGTGTCTCCAGCAAAATTTCTGATAGTGCAAATTGCTCTTGTGTTTTCTTAAAATACAATGTAAAGAGGACTCATCCCCTGAACTCCCCAAACCTGCCCCACGTCTCTTGCACCTGTCACCAAGAGAGAGCCATTTCCTTGCTTCCCAGGAAACAATGTGGTGAACGGCTAGGCCCTCTGTCATCTACAGCTCATCCCCCATTATCAAAGTATTTGCATTAACAAGGCTTATTAGATCCTCAAAAAACCGAGAATGCTGCTGTTCAGACAGCGATAAATGCAAAGATTGCCAGAGTCCACATTTGATACTGTACACTTCTCAATATGCCAAAGCCACATCTACCTACATCACTGTGGGCTTACAGCCTGAAACCCTCATTCAAAATGTCCAGTGCAGGGAATGGGGGTGGGGGGTGGAATTCTCATCTGACTCCATTAGTTCTCCCTGTCCTGAGTTTAACAGGATAAAAACATTAGCTGACTTCATTATCCATGAAACACCACAAGCAGAATTTCTGTTACTAAGGAAGGGTGGAGGAGGTGCCACCTTGCTGGGCAGCGATGCCTAGGCCTCTCTGCTTGGGCACCTCGCTGCGGCACTGCTCCTGAATGAAATGCTTGCTGACCCAGGACCATGAACGAGGGGAAGAGTTTCTCAGCCTAGGAGCCAAGACGTCCTCTGGGGTAAGAAGAATAGGAAGCCAAGCCAACAACATGCCTTGACTGTGAGTCCTACAATTTAGTTCGGGAAAGACAAGAGGCATCACCAATTCGAATACCCTCATTTTATGATAAAGGAAACTGAATCCCGTGGAAGAAGTGATTTGCACTATAGTCACACAGGAACAGAGGTGACATTCAAACCCAGGCCTGACTCCAAATCCTTGGCTCCGATCACATGATAAAGCTCTCTAAACCTAAGCCTCAGAAAAATCAAATGGGCCCAACCTAAGAAAGTAAAGGACAAATGGCTGTAGATGTGACCCCCTTGGAGAAGGGCTGGGTTGATTAAAATCCAGGAAAGAATCTGTCAGAATGCTGGCACAGGGAGAAAAAGAATTCACTCTGGTGTGCCCCAGAATCAGAGGTGCTTAGAACAGAGATGGGGGGTTACGTTCCCAAGAAGCAACAGAAGGAAGGGCCGTGTCACCAGGAGGGATGATACCCAGGCTCCCCAGAGGACGGGATGGTGCCCAGGTCAAGTCAGGTGAAAAAGCTTAGTAGAGTTTGTTTATATAGTTTTCTACAAGGACAGGCATTTACAAAAATAGGAGAGGGCCAAGTCCAGCTCTGGGCGGGGAGAGGGCCATGTCAAAAGTGAACAGCAGACATCCCGGGGCTGGGAGTAAATCTTTACAAGCTGGAAGGCTGAGGGAGGGCGGCCTCACACTCTGTCATCACTTCCTCGGACCGCATGTACATCAGGAAAATGGTGACAGTGGCAAAAGTGGCTGCATTGACCGGGAAGGCCCGCAGCAGGGTGGATGTGAGGCCCCGGGTGAAGACCTTCCAGCCTTCCACCTGATAACTCTTGCGCACACAGTCGAGGATGCCGCTGTACTGCTGGACGCCCCGCACACCATCTGCCTGGAGACGGGACTTAATCACGTCCATGGGGTAGGTAGAGAGCCAGGACACAATCCCAGATATGCCACCCGCCAACAGCAGCTTGGGCACCACAAAGCTGTCCTCGGGCTCACAGCCCAGCGAGCGGGTAAGGCAGTCATAGGTCAGGAAGTAGAAGCCAAAGCTGGGTGTCTCCCGGATCAGAGTGGACACCATGCCTTTGTTAATGCCCCGCAGGCCCTCCTGCTGGTAGATCTTTGCCAGGCAGTCCAAGGAGTTTTTGTAGGTCCTTGTCTTCAGTTTATACTCGCCTGTGCCTTGAAGCTGCATCCGAGTCTTGGCCAGTTCCATAGGGCAGCAGATCACACACTGGATGGCGCCTGCGGCAGACCCGGCCAAGAACTGGTTCATGGGGGTGTCCTTTCCCAGGGCCCGGATTGTGTTGCCTTGGACCCCAAACACAAGGGCATTGATAAAGGTCAGGCCCATCATGGGTGACCCAATACCTTTATACAGGCCAAATACCTGTAAGTAAAACAGAAGAGGAAAAAAAATCAGTGATGGAGAATGGTGGTGATGGTGGTGGTGATAAAAACTGCCTCATGGATGGAGGGAGTTACCCTATGGTGGCGGAAAAAAAAGCCCAAAAAAACAAACCCTGAATAAAAAAAAAAAAATTTAAGCCCTAGGCTAAAAGTCAGAAGGCTTGGGTTGATGTCAGGCTCCACAACCACCCCGCTCACTGCCATGACCTTGAACAAGCAGCCTTCTCTTTCTGGTCCTCAGTTTTATCATCCATAAAATGGAAATTGTAAAAAAAAAAAAGAACAAAAAAAAACCATAAGAACAAAAACCAAGGATAATTGTAAGGATTAACTAGATAAAAAGTTAAAACATGCTGGAGAAAGCATTTAGCAGTATATGAATCAAAGATTCACATAAGTGTCAATGCCAAGGAACTTTACTGAGTTCAATCTCTTCCATTTTGACAAATGAAGAAACTGAGGCTCAAAGGGAAGAAAGTTATTCGGTGAGTTAGTCAAGGAGCAGAGTCTAGAATTCAGGTTTTCACGTCTGACTCCAAGCCCAATGCACTCTGGAGCCATTAACACAGCGGCACACAAAAGACAAAACAAGCTCCCCATCTCTGTACACTGATACCCCTCTAATGACTCACGACACAGATCACACCAAATTATGGTATTGTTAGAGGCCTTAAAGACAAGTTACATCTCCAAAGTTTGGTAGACAGGGCGGTGCAGTGGGAAGACCTCCACATTAAGAGCCAGAGACCCTAGGAAGCAGGATTACGTGGAAGATGGCTTCCATTAAGTCCCAACTAAAAGCCTTCTTAATTCCAGCTCCTAGGTTAATTACTTCCTACTTATCCTACACATAGCTTGCTTTGTATATTTTTCTTTGCGATTGGTCTCCTCCGTTAGATGGTAAGCTTCTTGAGGGCAGGGACCATCTTTTGCCTCTTTTTATATTCCCAGGGCTTAGGAGGAGGTGCCTGGCACTTTGCTGCTGTATCATTTTTCACTTGTGTCCCACTCTTTGCGATCCTGCTTGGGGTTTTCTTGGCAAAGATACTAGAGTGGTTAGCCATTTCCTTCTCTAGCTCATTTTACAGATGAGGAAAGTGAGGCCAACATGATTAAGTGACTTTCCCAGGGTCACAGAGCTAATAAGTGTCTCGGGAAGATGAGTCTTCCTCACTCCAGGGCCAGCACTCTATCCACTGCACTGCCTAGCTTCCTGGCACTTAGTAGGGGCTTAATAAATGCTTCCTTAACAAAGTTATTTTATGATGGGATGAACGGCCGGCCTTCCAAAGAGGGATTTTGCCTTCACTAGACAGAGGTCTTCTGAGCAAAGGGGTGGAAGACTCTGCTGAGGGTATGGTAGTGGAGTTTTCTTTATCCCACTGAGTGGGAAGAGTCTTCCTTTGAGGCCCCTTTTCAATGTGTTAGGTGGGCCTGAAGCTACAGCAATGAAGGGTCATAAAGATAAGCATGCCAGGTCTTGGTATACTTAGTATACTCAGACACTTAAGAGCTGTGTGACCCTGGGCAAGTCACTTGACCTGTTTCCAATGGGGATAATAACAGCCCTCTACTTCTCAGGGTTGTTGTGAGGATCCAATGTGACAATGATGACCTCAGTCTCTTTTCTCTCCCATGCACATTTTCCTCATTTGTTTCTCAAAATCCACTACTGCCTCCCTCCTCCACACAGCCTCATCTACCAGCTCTCTTATCTGTGTATGTCACGTCTACCATTAAAATGTAAGCTCTTTATGAGTAGTTCTCAGCACACAGAGCTTGTGCACCGTATGTGCTGGAAAAAAAAACCGACTCCCATGACCCAAGCCTCCTGCCCTACTGATAGAGAGGTATGTTAAAATGAGTGGGCCGCTAGATCAGGATTCAAGTCTATTGTTGCTGGTGATTCTCTTCAGTAGTGTCTGACTGTTTGTGACCCCATTTGGGGTTTTCTTAGCAAAGCGCACTGGAGCGGTTTGCCATTTCCTTCTCCAGCTCATTTTACAGATGAGGAAACTGAGGTCAGCAGGGTGAAGTGATTTACCCACAGTCACAAAGCTAGTAAATGGGACCACAGTCCAGTGATTCTGCCTCTAAAACAGAGACAAGACTTCTGAGGGCTGTTGTAAAAAAGGTGCCCACCACAAAGCACTGCAGAAACGTGAATTACGATTACTTACGCTTTCTTGCTTGATAATGGACTGAAAGCAGTGCAAAGTCCCTCGGTAGAGAGGTTTCTCTACACTCTGAACCTGGAGGCGTACCTAGAACAAAAATTCACCGTGAAAAGGTTGGACAAGCCCAGGGAAAGGCACATAGTTTACTTGTCCTCTGTCCTTAACATCTACAGCACTAGGGAGGCCCACATGTGGCCATCAGAGAGCAGGAAGTTGTGAGAGGCACTAGGTGGGTTATTTTATAACTAAGGGGGTCGGTGGTGGCACGCAGGGGCGGTGCACAAAACGTTTCATGGGGCTTGCCTGGGAAGGAAGTTAACAGGAAAGTGTTCTTGGTGGAAGCATAGCCCTCCCTTTGTGTCTGGGACTCTGGCTGGGCACTGGAGTGGGAGTGTGTGGCTACCCCTTCCCCTCGAGGAGTCCAAAATCAGGTCCTGACCTGTTCAGAACCCCTCTTGTTTTCTAATGAGCTGATAAATACTTGGGCCCCTTAAAGGTTCCCATTGTAAGAGTAAGCCGCTAATATCCATTGGCTACCATTATACCACCAGAGAGGCCTGTGACAATACCTGCTCTTGGTTTATTTAAAAGTCCTCACTACATGGATCAAAATGGTGCTTTTCTTTTTTTAAAGGGAGGAGTAGAGTTTAGAAAGAGTAAATACAGCACGATTTATTGTTCTCCTATGCTCAACAGTTTGGTTTTGCCAGGAGCCCCTAATATAGACATCAGACTCCCACCCCAGTTAAAAAAAAACTTCTTTTTAAGGAGCACGGTCAGGACCAGACAGGATTCCACAGAGCTCCCTCGGAGAGGCTGGTTTTAGACTTCAGCTATCAGCAGCTGGGAGGAGGAGGTTTCCCCAAAGACAATACACCCCTTTTGGCCCTGGGGCTTATCTCTATTCTCGATATGCATGGTTTTTAAAAGTTGCAGAGATATGGAGAAACATTTCCCCAAAGCTTCATTTGTGTGTGTGTGGCTGAGGTGGAGAGCACCCTGCCCCCACCTTCCTCCAGTATTTCCAGAGCCAAAGAGTACTGAATTTGGAGCCTGAGGACAACCTAAGATTAAATCCTCGGCCTTCCCAGCCTCGGCTCCTCCTCCTTTGTAGAGTGAGTGAAGACTTCCAGCACATCCTATCATCTTTACTGGGTTGTTAGGTATTTTTTTTTTAACTATTCTTTTAATTTTCTTTGGCAAGGTCTTTTCCTGACTTCTGAAAGAAGTAAGGGAAGGCCATCTATCCTATCTTCCGTGGACCAAATAAAAGAAGATACAGTGAGTCCATAGCCAGCAGAAGGATGGGTCCCTTCACCCGACCTTCTGAGCTAATAGCCATCCTGGAAAAACTCGAACCTCAAAAGGATTCTCATAACCCTACTTTTTAGGGAAGATATTACATGGTACTGACTGGTTTATGTATGTGAGTGTGTGGAAGGGCAGAGGAGATGAGGATGAATTTTTAAAAATGCTTCTTTAACCCCCCGTCCCCCTCAAAAAAGCACCTCTGTAGGTCAGTAACTCCATGAAAAAAGTGTGAGTGTGCATGTGGACAGTGTCCCGAGGAAATGCCCACATGTGAAGATGTATCTTAAGAAAGGGTCGCTGTGTGGCTTAAATTTAAAAAATAAAAGAGCTGGGTTTTACTTCTGTATTGGTTTTTGAAACATAATGGGATTTTCTGCGGGGCATTTTTTCCCACTAACATTCTGAGGGTTATTTTAATTAAAACTCCCATATGAATGAGAACAAGCTGTTCCTTCCTAGAGACAGGGCTTAGAAATACTCTGGGGAGGAGGCTCCCAAGCCCTGATCACTCTCAAACCGGGACTTCATGACAGGCTGCTGTGTCTGCTAGGTCAAATTTGCTTTAAAATTGGGCAGAAAACCTCTGATCTCTGAAACAAAGTACCCTTTCTCCAAAAAGCAGCCTTGAGGTTCATTCATCCCCATCCCCAACACTCCCTCCAATCCAAATAATCCCCCTCTCCTTCCAGGTCCTGATACACCCTAATTATGGCCATCCCAACTCCGGGTTGGAGGGAGAAACAGGGTTCAAATCTCCAGCACTGGAGGAAATACAGTTTAAGTGCCCTAAATAGTACACTTATATAAAAAGTGCAGAAATCGGTCTAATTGTATTGGTAGTGGCAATAGCGCTGCCAATTCCCCCAGGAATTTTTTTTTTAGGTGGGGTGAAGACGACATGGAAAACTGGGCTGGTCAGTGGAGGTTCTAGCCAGGCTGGGATGCTCTCCCTACCCACAACCCTCCACCCCCAATTACTAGTCCGGGCTTGGGGGTGCCTGGGAGGAAGGACTCCAGGGGGATTTTTATGTCCGTTCTGGGCACTAATCATACATTCTGGGAGAAATTCAGACTGAGAGAAACAGAAGGTTCACCTGGTCTGTACTTACTAGGTAACTCTCCAGTGATGAGGCTTATCTCTCATCTACAACAAAGTAACACTTTTGCTGTTATAATGAAGACAGCCCTGGGCTCAGAAAGTAAAGGCAGTTAAAAAGCAACAGAACACATTGTAACATCACATCAAACACATGGGGTGGGGAGGGAAGGGAGGGAGTGGGGAGCGTTGGGGAGGACCCCTGATCCAATAGAGGCCCCACCCTATTCAGCCTGGGGGCACGTACCATAGGAATGACAAAAGCCAAACTGTTCAAGTCGTAAAAGGGATTGCAAGGATTTGTTCCTAGATTAGCCATCAGGTGGATGGGGAGGAAACAAAAATTTAATTAAGCCTGCCCAGGCCCTAGGCTAGAAGGGCAAGGAATTGAAAGAACATTGGATTGGGGTCCTGGAAGATGAATTCAAATCCCAACTCTAATTCTAAAGTTCAAATCATTTCATGTTTTAATTCCCTTAATTAAGAGGTTGGATAAAGTGACCTCTAAATTCTCTTCTGGTTCCTATGAGCTAAAGCTGAAGATAATGCTACGTTTAATGACCGTCATAGGGAACCAAAACTTAGCCGACATACAAAAAGGAGGTATATACTGACGGGTCTTAAGAGTCAGCACACCCGGGTTCAGAGCTCTGCCACTTACTACCCGGCCGAGTGGATTCACATCTCTAAGCTTTAGTTCCTTCACCTATTCCACGGGGGTCCTTGGGAAGAAAAATCACTTTGGTAAGCCTTAAAAACTTATTTGGAATGAGTTAATATGTTGGTGGCAAAGTACACTGGAAGGAAACTATCCAGGAAAAAAGTGGGGCAACCTCACTAGATCCTGATTAGTGAGGGAGGTTTTCAGAGGAAGCCAATTTTTAAATAGAACTTTCTGTTTGGCAAGCATCTGCTTTTGAGAGAGGAAAAGGGAAATGATTTGCATAAGGTCACCCAGCTAATAAGTGTTAAGGACCTTTCTATACTATACTTTTTAAGCTGTTTCCCAATTTACAGAGAGTTGAAAGAACAGGAAAATTCATTTTGAATGACTTGTTAAAATAGAATTTCAAGAAATAGATTGCCTTCCACCCTGAAACCCATCATACCCCACTATGAGTAACTAGGTGTCTGGTTTAGTCTGAATGGAGGCTAAGAGATGGGAGTAAATAAATATTTTGTCTCCTCTTTCTGCAAGGGCTTCAGATTATCAAAGTAATGGCTGTAATTTTCTTTAAAACCAAAACCAGCCTTATCCAGACTTTACATAAAGTGCATGTTAAACAACAAAATACCACATTCAGGAAACATAAAATGCGATTGAGCTTGCAAGTTCAAAACCTTGCTCTAACACTAAGCCTCAGTTTCTTCTTCTGTAAAGAGAAGGGGACAGTTTTTGCACTATCTACCAGGTCAGAAAGGATGTTGGGGATTGGGAAGAAATCGTTCTGTAAACCTTTCAGCACAGCAGAAAAGTAAAAATTCTCTTTTCTTCTCCTCCAAAGGAGAGGGGCAAGGACTGAGGACCATTTCCTGCTTTCTAAAAGCAGCTATCAGGGAGTCAAAGCTAATGCTAATTCAGGATCAGAAATAAGCCATTTATTCATGGTTCCAGTTATGCAGGTATGCCTTTCTAAGAGAATCAGGATGATGAATATGGGGCTGCCTCTAGGCTTTGTTAAGGCTGCCCCGTGGGTTCTTTGGGAGACACCTCACCTCCAAACATTTAAAATATGATCTGACTTGCAAAAAAGTTTTAGAAATCATGATAACCTAACACAAGGTAGGCCCTTGGATCAAAATTAGGAAATATACCCTTTTAAGCCAAACAAAAAACTGCCTATGCTTTAGTTTCTTATTAGTTTGGCAGAAATGAAGTAAGGAATTCTTGGTTTTAGCTTATAAGTGGCCCTATCAGATACATTTTCTTCCTTCCCTTAAGGACCTTGGCTTTCCCTGAAGTGGGTAGTGGCTGGAAAGGGCAGCGAGGGAGTGATACAGTCAGATAATAAGAGATATGGATTTACCTCTTAAAGGTTTGGGTTGTTTTCCCTGAGATTTTTCCCAAAGTTTCTTTTTGATCCCAGGCTGGTCAGATATGGGAGGGTTCAGCCAGTCCAGAAGATAACCCACTTAAGCGTTTAGCTTCCCCTTCTCCCCAACAACAAAAAAAATAAAACTTGGCTGAAACTCTATTTACAGGTTTTCATCTTCCTGAAAGTGCATCAAAGAATGGCTTTCTCTAGCGGCCTGGAGAGGTGCCTGGGAAACATCAAAGACTAGAAAGGGCTTAGCTAAGTCAGTGGGTTCTTCCCAAAAGCACGTCAGGGATCTTCACAGCAACATGAACTCAAATTTTTCAGCGTGTCTAGGACCTCATGACTATTTCAAATGAGAATTTATAAATGACTTGCCCCCTAAGCAGTTTTAGATTTAAAACAAAGTCTCGATAAAATGGTTTCTCCAGGTATACACTTGACACCTCTCCAAAGACACCCAGAAAACACTTTCACACACTTCAGGTAAAAATGAAAAAAGCTGGAAAATTTCCCCTGAAATGTTGTTCCCAATCTTCCCCAGTTCCCTTTTTCAGTGGGGCTGCCTTCTGTGCAAATTCATTTTATAATTAAACCTGTGGAAAAAAAACCTCACCTTGACGGTGTCAAAGGGATGTCCCACCAGCACACCTGCGGCACCTATGAGGAACATAAGAACGATGGAAGTGTCAAGCAGACGGGACACATGACTCCCCAGGCCACCCCACATTTCTAATTCCCAAGGAGGCTGAGACTGATAGGAAAGCTCTTTTTTTTTTTTTAAACCAAATAGGGGGTAGGGAGGTAGGAAAGAATCTTTGGTAAAATATAGAAGAGAGGTCGAGTCCACTTGTGTCAGACTCATGACAAGGGGAGGGGAGGATTCTTGGCAAAAATATTAGAGTGGTTTACCCTTTTCTTCTCCAGCTCATTTTAGAGATAAGGAAACTGAGGCAAATAGGGTTAAGTGACTTGCCAGGGTCACACAGCTAGTAAGTGTCTGGGGCCAGATTTGAGCTCAGGAAGATGAGTCTTGCTGACTCCAGGCCCCACATTCTGTCACTGTGCCACTTAGCTGCCCTAAAGTGGGGAGGGAGGGAATAAGAAGAAACTGAAATAATGCATCAAAGGCTGCTCCAATCAATTACCAACCCTCGTCCATTCTACTTCCTCCACCTCTCTCCCATCAATAGATGCAGTGGAATGAACACAGGCTCTGAAATCAGAGGTTGTCTTTATTCAATTTCTTTCAATCCTGTGGCTTTTCTTGGCAAAGGTTTGCCATTTCCTTCTTCAGCTCATTTTACAGATAAGGAAACTGAGGCCAACAGGGTTAAATGACTTGCCCAGGTCACACAGCTAGATCGAAAATTCCATCTCTGAAGCTTACCTACGTGACCCTAATCAAGTTACCTACCTTGGGTTGCGCTCTATGGCCTCTGAGGTCCCATTCAAAGCCTTTTACTTTGACCCATACTTCTCTGCCCAGGAACACACTCCACACATCTGTGTGACCCTGGGCAAGTCACTTAATTTCTGTCTGTCCCAGTTTCCTCAACTGTAAAGTGAGGATAATAAAATGTACCTACCTCATGGGGCTGTGAGGACGAGAAACATGAGAAATCTGTAAAGCACGTAGCATAGCATCTAGCACGCAGCAGGTCCTATATAAATGTCTGCTGCCTTCTCCCTCAAGAGGCCTTCTCTAATGATCCAGCCAGACCTTCCCCCCTTCCCTTCCCTTGGTTTTATATACCCCGTACATACTTTATCTGTGTTTGTCTGTCTCAATCCCAAACTGTAAGCTCCACGAGGGCAAGAACACAAACGGGGCATCTCCTCTAACAATCCACTGCAACATTAAGCACTCAATGCGTGCCTGCTAGTTAAGGGGCGTCGTTAGGAAGGGGTATCTGGAGGAGTGGCCATGATGAAGTCATTGTGTGAGGTGGAAAGGTCACACGCATTTGGGGGACAAAAAGAGTGGTGCGGTGTGAATGGGCACAGAGTGAGTGGTGGTGACACGACTCTGGCTATTTCTAAAAATCAAATCCATCCCCATTCTCAGAGGATAAAGAATTACAAGTGCAGGGGTTGTTCCAAGCACCGGCTCAGGGATAGGCCTGCATTTCCCAAAGGGGAGTCTCTGAAATGCTTGGTAAGCAATAGTGCCCAGCTCCCAAGGAGGTCTTGGCTTTGAGGGGAATGACCCATCATATCTTACTGGATGTAAAACCCAGGTCCTGAGTTCCATAAAGCGTCAGAGAGATAAAGAACCCACAAAAATCATCTAATGATCAAACTCACGTCTACCAAAGAAAAATGAAGTGCCGATGTATTCTACCAGATATTATTAAAAAGGTCTGTTCAAAGCAGCGGAGTTCTCACTAGGAACCTCCCGCCTACCCCATGGCTGCTGACATAAGTATCTAATTTCACACCTAAGCAGCAAGCTCACTTTTAGATCTCTTATGCCGCATGGAGCTGCTTAGCAAATTGCGTTGACATTCAACCCTTACAACAACAGCTCACTGAGGAAGAGCAGTGTCTGTAAGAAAACCAAGGGCCATAAAAGTTGAGCTTAGGGCAGTTAGGTGGTGCAGTGGATAGAGCTGAGTTCAAATCCGGACTCACTTACTAGCTGTGCGACCCTGGGCAAGTCACTTAACCCCGTTTGTCTCAGTCTCCTCATCTGTAAAATGAGCTAGAGAAGGACGTGGCCAACCGCTCCGGTATCTTTGCCAAGAAAAACCCCAGATGGGCTCATTGGATACAACTGATCGACTATCAGCTAGTTAGCTGTGGATGAGGCAATCGAGTCCAGCCTTATTTGTTCTACCTGCTGGGCCGTGATCCTTCTACCTGCGATTTAGCAATAAGATTTTCTTACCAGACACTCTGCTATAAAAAGAAAGAAGCCTCGTAGAAAGCGACACAAGGTTGTTCCTTATCAAATATCTGACCCGCTACCATCAGCGACAGACATCAGCAGCGTGCGGTGCAGAGGCTGAGCTACCCAGACGCCCGTGTCTCACACACACACACACACCTCTGCAATGCCTTCTCTACCTCACCCCTTCGATGCAGATTCACCCTTCAAGGCCCAATTTATGTCCCACCATCTCTTCCTCAGGCTCTTAATGTCTGTACAGCTCAGGCATCTATTACCACAGATATCCCTGGATGGTCAGGCCGGGCAACCAACACTCGGCAAACACCATTAACCACTAAAAATACAAAGAAAGGCAAAAACGCCACTCCAGACTCATTCTAATGAGGGACGCAATAAACACACATGACAGATAAACACGTAATAAGCTGGAGACGATCACAGAGGGAAGGCTCTGGCGAGCATTAAGGGGACTTGGGGATCTACTTGGAAGAAAATGATTTTAGTTGAGACCTGAAGGTGGAGGTGAAGCTTGGAGGACAGTCTGGAAAAAGATGGGTCATCATGTGGCGGGAACAGCGGGAAGGCCTGAGTCACTGTATGTATGTGGAATGAGAGAGTGAGGTAGAAGAAGTCGGGAAAGAAAGGGATGGGGACGAGTTCATATAAAAGCCTAACGGGATTTTCTATCTGATCCTGGGGGTGCCAGGGGGGCCAACTAGAATTTATGGAACAGGGGAGTGACACGCACTTTAGAAAAAATCACTGATAAAATGGATGGAAAAGAGATTTAAGGAGGAAGAGACTTGAACCAGGTAGAACAATTAGGAGGTCACTGCAAAAGTCCAGGTGTTATAATAACAGGAATGACGACTGGCATTTATATATGCTTTAAGGTTTGCAAAATGCTTTAACAATATATGACTTATCTAGGGTCACACAGAGGCCATTCCAATAGTACTAGCATTCATGTGCACTTTAAGATTTGTAAAGCATTTTACAAATACTCTCCTTTAAGGTGACTTGTCCAAGATCACAGAGCTAGTAAGCATCTAAGGCTGTATTTGACCTCAGGCTCAGGAAAGCGAGGGCCTGTACCAGGGGAGGGGCAGTGTCAGTGGAAAGAAGGGGATGTATGCAGTAGAGGTGTTTCTGTTGTTGTTCACACCAATACTGTCTATGGGGTTATCTTCTTTTTTTTGGAGGGGGGAAGGCAGGGCAATTGGGGTTAAGTGACTTGTCCAAGGTCACACAGCTAGTGTGTCAAGTGTCTGAGGCCGCATTTGAACTCAGGTCCTCCTAACTCCATGGCCGGTGCTCTATTCACTGTGCCACCTAGCCCCCATGCGGTTTTCTTGACAAAGATATTGGTGTGCTAAGCACTTCACAAACGTCTCATTCTACTCTCAGAACAACTCTGCAAGGTAGAGGCAAACAGGTAAAGTGACTGGGCCAGGGTCACACAGCTCTGACGTGTCTGAGGACAGATTTGAACTCAGGTCCTCCTGACTCCAGGGCCATCCCCCGCACCACCTAGCTGCCTACCCTAGATATCACAAAGGTAGAAATGACAGGGCTGGTCAACTGACCGATGTGGGGTGAGAGTAAGGAGTTGAAAGTGATCAGGAGGGGGGCCTTCGACAGAAACAGGGAAGGCTGGTTTGTGCGGGAGGTTATGGTTGAGAGCTGTCTGCGGCGTGAGTGTCGGCACGCTTTGGCTTTCTCCCTAGATGGCTCCAGATGTGAAATCTCTCAGGTGGAAGGTGCTTATTACGGAATAACAAAACACCGAATGTCAGAATTGGAACAGACCTGGCATTCCACCATGTCCAGGAGTCAGCAAGCTCTGGCCTGCCAGCCTGGGGGCCAAATCTGGGCCTATGAAGGCCCTACAAAAACAGCGGTGGGGGATGGGGAGTGGGAGAGGGTGGTCTAACCACAAACTCTTTCACTGGAGGAGAAGGAAGGACAACCATCCAGGAATAGCTTAACTTGTGACTCTGTGGTCCATAGGGCCTGGGGTCAGAAGACCTGAGTTTAATTTCTGCCTCAGACACTTTGGAGCTGTATGACCCTGGCCGAGTCATTTTATGTATTTGCCTCTACCTTGCAGAGTTGTTCTGACAGTAGAATATTTGTGAAACACTTAGCACAGACACACAGTGGGCACTATGTAAACATCAGCTTTTATTATTATCACAGACTTGTCCAAGGTCACATAGTAAATGATCCCCTTCCCTTTGTTATCCAGTTGTTTCAGTCCTCTTTGTGACCCTGTTTGGGGTTTTCTTGGCAGAGATACTGGAGCGATTTACCATTTCCTTCTCCAGCTCATTTTACAGATGAGGAAACTGAGGCAAATAGGGTTAAGTGACTCCACCAGGGTCACACAACTCTTCTGCGGCCAGATCTGAACTCAGGAAAATGAGTCTTCCAGACCCCAGGGCCTGGTGCTCTATCCGCTGTGTCACCTAGCTGCCCACCATATATCTGTTTCTACATCTATATGCAGGATAGATTCAAAATAATAAACACAGAGAAAGCCCTAGAATTAAGAGGTGAGATGTTAGTTTCCACTTAAAGGAGCCTAGGGAAGCCTGGAGGCAGAGATAAGGAGGGTGAATATTTCAGGGATGGGCCACAACCAGTATCAGGGAACCTTTGCTCCTCTGTAAATGAGGGAGCTGGAGGCAAAGGGTTCTCGAAGGTCCCTTCTGGCTCTAAATCCTCTGCTCCAAAAAACCTCTGGTCCATTATTCTTATTAGCACCTCACTGCTCCAGCCCTGGATTAATAACAGCATCGCCTCTAACTTTTGCTCCCGCTCAGCCCTTTTCAGTCACATTAGACTCTTGGTGACCGCATTTGGGGTTTTCTAGGCAAAGATACTGGGGCGGTTTAACATTTCCTTCTCTGTGCCCTTAACTATCGATCAACATTTATTAAGCACCTACTATGTGCCAGGCATCATGCCAAGTGCTAGGGATACCAAAAAAAAAAAAAAGGTAGAAGACAGCTCCTGCTCTCAAGGAACTTAGGATCTAATGGTGGAGACAACATACAAACAAATCTATACCAGGTGAGGAGATAATGGGAGCTAATTAACAGAGGGAAAACGCAGAATTAAGAGTTGGAATAAGACTGGAACGTGGAAGAATCTCCACTTACTTTGTTTTGCTTTATTTCTAGGTTCTCGGGTGGGTAGGGTCAGGAATATAAAACACTAAAATAAAAATTCAGTAATAAAGTTAAGAGGGGAAGCCATTGCCACCCCCTGTCCCATGGCCCTTCCCACATTAGAGTGGAAATGGCGAGCATCTGGATGGCGCTTCAAGGTTTACTAAGCACCAGACGCATTACACATTTTTTTTTAATCTCCATAACCCCGGGAAGTAGGTGCTATGTGTATTATCCCCATTTTACAGATGGGAAATCAGAGGCTTGGTCAGAGTAGCTCAGTAACTTAACTAGGGTCACATAGGATTAAGGCCAAGGGCACATTTGAACTCACTGGCCACTCCAAATCCAGCTCCATGCTGCCACCTAGCTGCCGGACAGGGAAGTGTAGATGCAGATCATCCTACCTGGCCACTCCTTAACTGCTCAGACTCTTGCAACAATGTTTCCTTATTATGTTTTGAAATCACCTACCTGTGAGACAATTCCTGGCAGATGGAGCAGCGGTTAGAGCCACTGGGCCCGGACAGGTTGGTAGTATTCTGGGTCAGCCGGAGAGTAGGCAGAACAAATAAACCAGGTGCCCCCAGCGCCTAAGCTGAGGCAATTTCTCAAGTGGTCGAGTGGGGTGCCAACAATGCTAAAAACTGAGGCAGCTAGAGTTAGGAGGCAGCGCCTGGAGTCAGGAAGACCTCTGATGTTGTGTGTGTGACCACTGGCAAAGTCATTGCACCTGTCTGCCTCAGTTTCCTTAACTGTAAAATGGGGATTAAAAAATAGCACCTAACTCCCAAGGTTGTTGTGGGGATGAAACAAGACAATTCCAGGCACAAAGTAGGCACTTATCATTTCCTTTATTCCTCAGTTTCCTCATCTGTAAAACTGGGGCAACAGCACCTGCCTCCCAGGGTCACTGTGAGGATAATATCTGAAATGCTCTTTGCAAACCTGCCAGTGCTATATAAATTCTAGTTACTATTATCGGGGGTGTCATTATGATTCTACCTGTTATATCACTCACTTGTTTATTTGTTTGTTGGGTTTTTTTTTGAGGCAATTGGGGCTAACTGACTTGCCCAGGGTTACATAGCTAGTAAGCATCTACCCACTCTGCCACCTGTATTACTACTTCTTTTTGCCCCGTGGGTGGATGAGGCTTGACATTAACATTTATAGCTGTCTACAGGTGGAGTGAGTTGCAGTGAGGGGAGGGCTTCCTGATCCTTGGTGGTCTTCAAGCGGAGGCTGGATGGCTGCTAGTTGGTCTTTGATCAGAGGATTCTTTTGGTGCATAGGTTGGACTAGATTGTGAATACGGTCTCTTCCCCCTCCAAAATTCTGTGATTCTCTGACTTTATCTGCCTCAGTGGGAGTGCCCAAACCAACAAAATCAAAGACCTGTTCATGTATGGAAGTATGTCCTTGAAGGAAGAGACTGAATCCCATCTCCAAATCCCTCCTCTAGTACAGATAACGAGGCAGAATGCTGGACACGAAAAGCTCACATTTATATAGAATTTTAAACTGTGCAAGGCATTTTAACATACATTATCTCATTGGATCAGCACAATAATTCCGTAAGGCATCTTAATATTACCAGTTATAATTATCCCCGTTCCATAGGTGAAGAAGCTGATGTTTAGAGGAGTTAAATGACTCACCCATAATCTCCAACCTGGTACTTCACCTACTGTCTTTGGGGCCATGGCATCTGATTGACGAGTCTTCACCATTTCTAATGAACCCAGATGCCCAGTCCTTTTTCTCCAGCCGTCTTCATTCACTCCATCGAACATAAGACCCCTCCCCACTCCCTCTAACTCTAGGAACAGTAATCAAATCAGCATTACCTTTCTCAGAAAGGATGTAACAGTCACTCTAGGATTCCACTGGAGACTTCCCTGAACAAACAGCCCTCCCTGTATAACTCTCCCCTACATAGATTCCCGTCTTCATTAGAATTTAAGTTCATTGGGAGCAAGACACTGTCTTTTTTTGCCAGGCACATAGTATGTCTTAAATGCTTTCTCATTCATTCATTCATGTCACAGAGCAACTAAGTGCCGAAGCTGGATTCCAGCTCAAACTTCCCTCACGACTCTAATAGCCCCCTTCTATCCACGAATGCCTTCAGTAACATGAATAATCACTGGATAGTTACCTGAGCACCGAAAAGACCTCTGAGGTCTTCTATTCCAACCCTATAATTTTGTAGGTGAGGAAACTGAGGCCCAGAGATCCAATGACTGGCCTCAGGTTTGAACCCAGTTCCTCATTCCGCATCCTGCACTCGTTACCACACTGCCTCCTAACACATCACCTTCTATAGCTCAGTAGTACAGGCGTTTGTCCCATTTTGCAGAAAAAGAAACAGAGGTGCAGGAAGTCAGCCAACAATCACACCGCTGCTTTCAGAGTCGGGGCTAGAATTCCCATCTACTAACTAGACCGTATTTTGTTTGTTTTTGGGGGAGGCAATTTGGCTTAAGTGACTTGTCCAGTCACGCAGTTCGTAAGTGTCTGAGGCCATGTTTGAACTCAGGACCTCCTAACTCCAGGGCAGGTGCTCTATCCATCCACTCTGCCACCTACCTGCCTGCAGAAGACTTTTATAAAAAGAAAAAACTGGACCAAAAAAATGTGCCCGGTCACAGGAATTTAAAGAGGCGCCTACTCTACAATTTAATCCTAGGCAGTCTCCCAGGGTCACATAGCTAATCTGGCATCAGCACAACCTGAACCCAGATTTTACTTACTAGAAGGTGGTTCGTCTTTATCAAGATGCCCACAGCCTCCTGGGGATCAGTGCCCATGATGGATGGTGCCCAGCCGTGTGTGAAGGGAGACAAAGATGTGTCACGGTTTCTGTGCTAGATTATGGTCTAGGCTAGGCTGAGGAATAAAAGAAATGTCTTGGCCTAACTTCTCCATTGTGCTGCTCCCTCGGTGAGTTCTCCATGGGCTGATTCTGGGCGTGAGCAGGACTGGTAATCGTGTTGGTAGAGTGTATTCTTGTATAATGAGAGGGGGATGGGACAGCTCAGAGTCTACATTGTATGGGGGAGGGGGTGCAGTTTTCTCATCTGAAAATAGGGCTGATTCCTAATCTAGTTATGGGCTTATTAGAAGAATCCTATGAGGTGATACCTGAGAAAGTGCTCTGAACACGGTAAAGCGTTTGGGAGAGAAGGGCTCACTATGATGCCCAGCCCAGCAGGGGACATTAGTGCATGTCCCCTAGTCCTTTGCCATGGGGATGACAGAATAATTGAGGAAACAGAAAAAACATATCCCATAAACCAATGGGAGAACCAAAGTGTGTAAGGCTGAATAGCAGAGTCATCTCTTACCTCAAGATAACAATTATAAAGTGGGATCTGGGTTCTAGACCTGGTTCTGGGTGACCTTAGGCAAGTCACTTTAAATTCTCCAAACCTCAGTTTCATCACCCATCCACTGAGAATAACAAGAGCTATCATTTATAAGGTGCTTTATATAGGGTAAAATAGGTACATAGTAGAAATGCTATGATTTCTTTTTATGAGATGAAGAAATTTAATTGAGTGGATAAATCATTTTCCCATGAACATACTATTTATGTGAGAGGTAGGATTTGAACCTAGATCTCTCCTGACTCCAAGTCCGGAACTGTCTACTACAAACAAGCTGTGTCACAATTCTGTAGTACTAATTTAACCTTTTTTTTTTTGGAGGCAATCAGGGTTAAGTGACTTGTCCTGGGTTAGGCAGCTAGTCAATGTCTGTGGTTGGGTTTGAACTCAGGGACTCCTGACTCCAGGGCCGGTGCTCTACTCACTGTGCCACCTAGCCACCCCCAAAATGACCATTCTTTTAGGTTAAATTAGTGGCAGCTAAGTGGTGCAGTGAGTAGAGCACCGGCCCTGGAGTCAGGAGTCCAAACCCAACCTCAGACACTTGACACACAGTTACTAGCTGTGTGACCTTGGGCAAGTCACTTAATGGCAATTGCCCTGCCCCCCCCCCAAAAAAGAATGGGCATTTTCTTAGGGTGATGGTGAGAAATTGGTAGTTAATAATCAACTTAACAGTCATTCCTGTTTTGCAACATTAGAAAACCTCGGGCTGCGAATCAAAACATCTTGCCCTGGACCACAAAGCTAGGAAGTCCTGAAGCCAGGTCTCCTGGTTCTAAGTCTAGAGTTCAATCTTTTATTTTATTTTTTATAAGTTTTATGGATATGCTTTGTTTTTATATTACACACATTTACAGATCCCCCCCCCCACTCGTGTAACCAGGCAAATTAATTATATCAAACCGACAACACAATGACTTTGTCTAAAAATGAACGCATCATTCCAAAAAATAGATCTATTTTCTCTCCTTAGTCTCCCCATATCCAATAGAAAAAAAGAAAAGACAAATTCCTTGTAACAAATATGCATAGTATAGCTTGCACTTGCTGTATTCACAGTAGATGTGTGTGTGTGTTCCATTCTGCACTCTTAAGTCTATCACCTTTCTGCCAAGGAGTGTTAAGTGTTTAGTCCTCGGACTATGGATGGTCACTGAATACAACCACAGCTTTCAGCACCTTTGTGGTCACTATTTAAATGGTTCTCGTGTCTCTGTCCACTTCATTCTTCATCACTGTACAAAAGTCTTCAAAACTGTTTGTTTTTACAATATAGATGTTATATTGTGAGTTCTTCTGATCCTTCTCACTTAACTCTGCATCAGTTCATATAAATCTTCCCACATCTCTTTGGAACCATCTACTTCCTCAAGATTCACCATATGACACTACTCCATTATATTTGTATACTACAAATTATTCAGCTATATTCAACTACTGATGGGTATCTCTTCAGTCTCCAGGTTTCTCCCACTACAAAAAAAAAAATTGGCTGCAAATAGTTGTTCTCATCTAAGGCCTTTCAGCAGGTTTGAGGCAGGCCAGGGAGTGGCTCACAGGTCTAGGGGTTGTAAAGCTGAGCCCAAGGACCACTTTTCTCATCCGTTTTTGTGAATAAATCCAAACTGCTTTCCCGTATGGTTGTACCCATGCACAGGCCCACCAACATTAACGTGCCTATTTCCCTCCAACATTTATCATTTTGGTTGTGCCGGACTATCCTAAGACTAGAAATACCGTTCTGCCTTCCCCACAGGATTTTTTTGAAATCTAAAGACATCAGATGGGCATGGATTTTGAGGGAAAAGTTGATAATGTTAAACATCGTGACCTCTCAAAATCCTAGATTTAGAGCCTGTGGCCAATAATTCAACTCCCTAATTTAACAGATGAGCAAACTTGCTCAAAGGGACTTGTTCAAACTCTCATAGGTTAGTTAAGAAATAGAGGGAAGATTCTGTCTGACTCATGTCCTCCCTGCAGCCTGACTCAGCCCACGAAGTTCATTGGCTGTCTAGGACCTTTAGGGCTTACAGTTTGGTTTGGACCAACTCCCTGTTCCTCCCGTTGAACCATCTGTGCCAGCATCACTGCTCCAGATAGTGTGTTCGTGTAGAAGGAGAAACTTTCTACTTTTTGCTGTTTGGCTGTGTACTAGTCTTCGTGACCCCATTTGGGGTTTTCTTGGCAAAGATAATGGAGTGGTTGCCATTTCCTTCTCCAGCTCATTTTACAAATGAGGCACTGGGGCAAATGGAGTTAAGTGATTTGCCCAGGGTCACACAGCTGATAAATATTTAAGGCTGGATTTGAACTCAGGGGGATGGATGCCTTTTTTTTTAGCCCAGGCCCAGCATTCTATCCACTGCAGTTTATTACTGAACTTCTTTGAAAACCCCAAGCTGGTACCTGATACAACAGGGTTAAAGAAACAGCAGTTAGGACAGCATATCAAAATTGGGACTGGACCTTAAAATTATAGGCCATATATGATCACAGCTGGGAGGGATCTTTTAGAAAACCCTAACATGTTAGAATTTTGAGCCAGTTTCGTATACAGAAAAGAGCTGGGGCAGGAGACCCGGACAAGAGATCTATCTGGGTTCCCTTTCAGCAAGGACTCTTACTAGCTGTATGAATTTAAGCAAATCCCAAAACCACTCTGAGCTTAAGTGGCTTCTTCTGTTAAATGAGAATGGCACCTGCACTAACTACACACAGTGTTGGGTTTTCAGGAAAGCAACTTTGTCCACAAAGACTCAGTGAGGGTCAGTGACCCAACAAGAAGCCAAGTGTCCTAACTTCTAGACCAAGGCTCTTCCTAGTATATCCTGCTGCCTCACGTATCAATGAACAAGCAGCTCTGCCTGTATCTGTGGTCTCCAAAAGGCAGTTTTTGTTATTAATTTTGTTATAATTCTAAAAGTATTAAAATTTGTTTTACTATAATTTACTCTTAACTTATACTTACTATACTCTTTACTTACAATTACTCAACTCCTATAGGAGTATGGTATTTTACGTTTCTGGGCCATATTAGTTTTTCTGATCTTACCAGCAGCCCTGGTGATGTGGGGGCATTAAAAATCCATGGCCTACCAGTTGCACATATAAGAAAACTGAAGGCCAAAGACGGAAGGTGACTTGTCCAAGGATCACAAAGCAAAACTTAGTTGTATGTCAGGAATCCTTCCCTGGTGTCTCCTTCAGCTTTCAGAGCTCTCCCCTGGACTGTACCGGGATGTGGATTCTAGCCCTGCCTCCACCGCGAATTAGCAATGCAACTTAAAACTGACAACAGTTTTCTAAGAGCTGAGGCGGATCCATAAAACAGGATGTCCCAGAAGTCTTAATGCGGCTCTCTGCTTAAAACAGCAGTGACACTTGGGTGGGGATACTTTGTATGGTACCATAACACATGAAAACCTGTTTATATCCACTTCCTCATTTGGTCTTCACAACCCTGTGTGGGCACTATAAGTAATATTCTTCTCTCTCCCCCCACTAATAGTATTTTATTTTTTGCAATTACATGTAAAGATAGTTTTTTAGCATTCACTTTTTAAAAATTTTATTAATTTTTTTTTTAGTTTACAACACTCAGTTCCACAAGTTTTTGAGTTCCAAATTTTCTCCCCCTTCCTCCTCCAAGACAGCATGTAATCTGATATAGGTTCTACCTGTACCTTCACATTAAACTTATTTTCCCAATAATCAAGTTGTAAAGAATAATAACCAATGAAATGAACCATGAGAAAGATGTAACAAAAAGAAAAGAAAAAAAAAGAAAAAAGTTTCAGCATTCACTTTTATAAGAATTTGAGTTCTAAATTTTTTCTCCCTCCTCTCCCCTCCCCAAGATGGCAAGCAATCTGATAAAGGCTACACATGTACAATCACAGTAATATTACTTTCATTTTAAAGATGAAGAAACTGAGGCTCAGGGAAGAAACCTGCCCCTCATGATGACAGAGCCAAGTAAGTGTCAGAGGTGGTGTCTGAATCTAGGTCTGACTGTTGAGTCCAGTTCTCTATTCACTATGCCATACCCCCCTTCTTCCTTCAACAATTTAAAAGTTAACTACTAGTTTTTTTCAAGCTTTTTTTTTTAACTAATTACACCTAATTCTATGAAAGGCACGGTATCGTAGAAGAAATAATATAAGGCTTGGAGTTAAGGAGACATCATAAATAGTTTGCCCTCTTGGCCTCTTTCCCACTGCCCTTATCTCCATCATGAGCTGTCTTTTCTAACCAGAGGACCACTCTTGGTCAATCCTACCGTCTCCACTATTAGTCGTCTTCTCTGGGCCAGTGGCACAGAACCCTGAAGTCTGTCAACTCAATGCCCTCTTGACTCCGAAGAAACTGCTAAAGGTCTTGACCATCTGATGCACGGCACCCTGGGGAGCCAGAGGCAGAGAGTGTTTCAGGTAAAGAATAAGCCATGTGGCTTAGCTGATGAAAAGGGATGCTCACTGCCACTGTGAGAAGAGGGCAAAAGACCAGGCGGAACAACAACAGACAGATGCCAGAGAGTGGAAGGACACGACTCCCCCCTCTCTCCTTGCAGGCAAACTTGCTGCTAAATCAACGCTTGGTCTGTGGCTCACCGAGGAGGTGCCCGGAAAAAGAAAAACCAATTCTGAAAGATATAATAAGGTCACTGTCCAAAGCTTGGAGCAAATGCCAGCCTGGACTGGGAGGCGTCATGTGGCTTTCCTGCAAAGACTCTGAATCCCACCTTCCTCTGCCAATCCTTCCCTATTCTAGCTGCAAATATAATTTGCTTTCTTTAAATAAGGCATAATGCTAACTTCAAAATGTCAGGGCTGAAAAGGAGAAGACTGGTGTGACCGTACATAACCCCCTTCATGTCCTAGGTGTAAAAAACAAAAGATCATCTCTGAGATGCTTTTCAATTCTAAGTCCCACCATGCAGGCAATTTTATGTGACTTCCTTTTCCCGCGGCACCCCCCACCCCCCACCTTCCTCTGGCTGCAGATGTTTGAAGTCAATCATCTGAGTCCAGAAGAGGGGGAAAATGGACAATTCTTGATTCTAAGTAAGAGCCTGGCAGAGTTGTTAATTCACTTTATGTCAGTGAAGGGAAAGGGGCCACTTCTTTTTGGGGGGGCTGGGGGGAGGAGACACCAAAACAAAACCTAGTGGCATTTGTAGAAAGTTCTGGAGCTCTAGCCCGAGACCTCACTCGGTTAGAGTTAAGAAACCTGAAGACAGGAAGTTATTTATTCATGTGATCTACGGTCTGAAACTTCAGCTTCTTCTCCCCCTCCCCCCACCCCAGCTCTAAAACCCTTTCGAACCAGCCACTCTAGGAGGCTTGATTTCACTGGGTCCTCTGACTAACACTGACCCCTGAAAGCCCAGTGGGATGGCTATGGCACCAGAAAACTTAGGGGAAAAGAGCTACTGATGGTTCAGGGACGAGGGCTGACTGCATTTTTCACGAAGTCATTTGTTGGTTCTCAAGCCGCTTCCTAAGACTGGCTACCAAGTTAAGAGAGGGGAGGGGAGGGAAGGGAGTAGGAGTAAAGAAAGGAGTTCTCACCAAGGCATCCGTAAGTTAGATATTGGGCGGGCGCCTAAGAGGTGCATGAGACTCTAACTGTAATGAAAGTTAAAATTCAACCTTCAGGTGATCTTCCCACATTAAAAAGCCTTAAAATTTTCTAGTCCAGTCCCCTCGTTTCACTGGAAGAATTTAAATTAAGCTACGCTGGGTCTAAGGTGCCCTGGAGGGAGGGGGTGCCCCAGCTTTACGCCGACCTCACTAATCGCCCCTCCCAAGTACCTGGGCAACTTCGCAGTGGGGAAACTGGGTTTTAAGGAAAGGCACCCTGGAGAGAGCGGGCGCCCCAGTTTTATACACCGACCTCGCTTATAGCTCCTACCAAGTAAAAACAAGATCTGGGCAACTTCGAGTGGGGAAACGGGGTTTTAAGGAGATGGGGGGAGGGAGCGTGAAATGGGAGAGCCCTTGGAACTAAGCCTGGGGGCACCCAGAGGTGCCACCCGAATGCTTCAGGGCGACAAAAGGATGGAGGATCGGGCTGCCAGGGGTGACCACCCGCCCCTTTGCCCCCGCAAAGCAACGGAGGGCCCCTCCGCTCCGTGAGCGCCGTTCCATCCCAGGTAGGGGCAAAGTTAGACTCGGGGGGGGGGTGAGGGGAGGTGGGGCATTCCCGGGCTCCCAAGCTGAGGATGCTCGGAATGCAGTGGGGGAGGGGGCAAGGCGCTGCTGCTCCTGCCGCTGCTGCAGCGCGGCCGCCTCCCCTCGCAGCCCATTGTTCGCGGAGAGCTCCCCGGCTCCCGCCCGCGCCAAGGCCCGAGTCCCGCCCCGGGGCCCGGGGAAGCCCACGCACGCTTCCAGCTTCGCCCCGACCCCAGCAAGCCGGGAGGAGCGGGGTGCACGTGGAAGCCTCCTCGCGTCCCGGGAAGGCACACACCCACCCCACCCACCCGAGCCAGGTTGTACGCCCCTGCGTCCGCCGGCCCCAGCTCCCCTACTCACCCCCAACGCATCCTGCCAAGAAGTCGAGCGCCATCGCCGGCCTCTCTCCCGGTGCCAGGTGCAGCGCCTTCTCCTCCCACCCGCCCCACACGCCCGGTTCCGGGAGCCGGGCTCGCCAAAGGCCGGGGGACAGGAGATGCGCCGCCTAAGCCCCGAGCCGCCCTCCCCCCAGCCCCGGATGGAGCCTCGGCTCGCTCCTTCCTCGCTGCTCGGCCGGGCTCGGTGCTCCCCTCGGCTGCGGCAGCGGCAGCAACAGCAGCGAGCCCCGCCCGCCTTCCCCGGGCGGCCCGGCCCGGCCCCGCGCCCTGCCCTGCCCAGCCCCCGGTGCGCCTGGCTCAGCTAGCGCCGGGTTCCGCTTCCAACAGAGGGAAAGCGACCCCGGGCGCTGAGCTTTCTCCAGCGCGGCTCCCCGGGCCCGGCGGGGAGGGGAAGGCACAGCCAATCAGCCGGCAAGATGCGGACAACACCCCAGGCCGGGCCCTGAGCGCCGAGGCCCGATTGGTTGGAGCACTTCGGGCTGGAGGAGGCGAGGGGTGGACGTGGCGGGCGCGGGCGCGGCCGCGGAGAGGGGCGGCCAGCTCCCGGGCTTGCAGACAAAGGAACGGCTTTGTGCTGGTGGGCGGCTGCCCGGCTGGTGCGGGGCACCGAGGGGGAGGTGCAGAGCGGGAAGGCCGTGTACTTGAGGCCCCCTTGCACCGGGCTGGGGTGGTGGAGTGTCACTCCACGGTCCAGAAATGGAAAGTGCCCCAAGATCCATTTAGTCTGTTTAGAGAACAGGTTTGTCGAGGGCTTTAAGATTTGTATTGAAAGTGCTGCCCTCCCCCCAAGCCGGGGTTGTGGGCGGAGTAAGCATCCTTGCCCCGGTTGCAAGGAAGAGGAAACAAACTCAGAAAGCTTAAGATGCTTGGCCTACGCTATAGAGCCAGTAAAGCGTCGGAGTGGGGTTGGAGGTGAGACCGAGAGACCGAGAAAGAGATGGAGTAGGAAGATAGAGAGGTGGATGACAGCAGAGAGGAGGGAGGGAGAGACACAGAGAGACTGAGTTGAAGATGGACCGGAGTAGGGACAGACCGAGACATCAAGACCAGCCACCTTTAGGGTGTGTACCAGGGTGGTGTTGACGTCAGCAGAGAGAAGAGTATATATATGAGAGATGTTTTGAAAATAGAAATGGCAGGACTTGTCAACTAGTCGTAGGGAGGCAGAGAGAGACAATGAGGAATCCATGCTATCATGTGCATTTCAAGCCCAGGTGACCCGGAAGATTAAAAAATCCTCCACCTTAATGGGGAGTCAGAAACCAGGGGAGGTGTGTGTATGTGTGTGTGTGTGGGAGGGAGTAATATAATGAGTTCAGTTTTGGACATACTGAGTTTAAGATGTCTGAGGTGTTCAACAGGCAATTGGTGACAGGAAATGGAAGTCAGGAAAGAGATTCATTGTTATTCTTGTCTGACCCTTTGCGATCCCATATGGGGTTTTCTTGACAGAGATATTGGAGTGGTTTGCCATTTCCTTCTCCTGCTCATTTTAAGTGACTTGCTCAAGGTCACACAGCTAGTCAATGACTGAGGCTGGATTTGAACTCATGAAGATGAGTCTTCCTGGTTCCAAGCCCAGTGCTCCATTCCCTGTGTTACTAGGAAAGAGGTTAAGACTAGATAAATACATCCTAGAATCATCTGTATAGAGATGATAGTTGAGGTTACCAAGTGAAATAGTATAGAGGGAGAAGAGAAAAGAGACACCCAAGGTTAGCTGGGTATATCCTGGATGGTGATCCAGTATTCCAGATGATCCGTGATCCAGACTGAAAAAGAGTGGTCAGACTGGAAGGAGGAAAACCAGAAGAGATCGATGTCTCAAAAACCTAAAGAGGAGAGAATATCCAGAAAAAGACAGTGATGCGTCTCAGGGAAGTCAATAAGGATGGAGACTGAGAAAAGGCCTTTAGATCTGGCAATTGAGAGATCCTTGATAACTTGGGAGAAAGCACTTTAAGTTGAATGATCACAAGGTTCGAAGACTAACTTCAGAGTTAAGAAGGGAGGGAGAGGAAAAGAAGTAGAGAAGTCGATTGTAGATTACTTTCTTTTGCAGTTTAGCCAGAAAAGGGAGAAGAGATAAGAGGATGATAGCTGGCTTGTGGATAGATTAAGTAAAGTTTTTTGTTCATTTGCCATTTAGAATGGAGAGCTGTAGGCCTTAAGAAAGCAAGGGATTGTCAGGGAGACTGAAGAGAGTGGGGATGATGGACGGGGCAGTCGTCTTGTAAAGATGAGACTAAATGGAACCTCTTGTCCAGGGAGAGGGGTTTACTTTGGCAAGAAGGAGGACCTCCTCTTCATGGGAGATGGGGGTGAAGGAGGAGATAATGACAGAAAGCACCTAGGTGATGTGAGATGAGGAGGAGGAAGAGGGGAGAAAAGGGAGCTTTTGGTGAGCGGTCTCAATTTTTTCAGTGAAATTTGAAGTGAGGTTCTCAGCTATTTCTTAGAGATCGTCCCTTTCATTTTTCTTCTATCAATTCAACCTTTCATGATACTTGTTTGTGTAGATGTAGTAACCCCCTATAGATAACAGAATGATGGAAGTGAAGTGTAAGAGAACTGGAAAGGTAGGAAGGGGCCAGGTTATGAAGGGCTTTAAAACTAAACAGAGGAGTTTATATTTGATCCTGGAGGTGATAGGAAACCACTGGAGTTTATTGAGTAGACAATGTATCCTAGTGGAGGATAGACTACTTGAGGCAAAGAAGCTATTGCAATAATCTAGGCATGAGCTGAGCTGGTGAGCTGTACCAAGGTGGCAGCAGTGTCAGGGGAGGGAAGGGACATATACTAGAGATGTTTAGAAGTGACTTGGTCAAGGTCACACAACTGGTTAAGGTTAGAACTTAATTTAACTTTCACCCTAGAGGAAGTTAAATCACAACAAGAGTGGTGGGAGGGGAGGAGAGATTAGGTGGACTGGAGGAAGGCCTCTGAGAGGCAGTGGGTGCTGAGTTAGACTCCCCTCTAAGGATGCAGGTATCCTATCCTATTTTTCTGATATTCATTTCTCAAAACCTATAAAGAGAAGACTGGGCCTGCCAGTTTTTCCCACGATCAGGATGTTAACTGATTCTCTATGGCTGAGAATATAATCTGAGGCAAAGTTGAAGCTTTACCTGCCTGTGCCTGAACAAGAACCAGATCGCTTTCTTGGGGAAGACTTAATGAGCATAGAGGAAAGCTCTGCAAGTGTTGGCAAGGACCATCTTAGAGAGGAGGAGACGAAAGCGTGGTAAAGGGAAGTGACTTGTTCTTGGTCACACCCATCATAACTACTTAGATTTGGGTATTGTTTTTAAGCCTTTTTTCAAAACCACCCCCGTGAGATAAATTGAGGTGTGAAGTGATTTGCTCACCATCACCCAGCTAATTAGAGGCATTTGAAGCCATGTTGATCTCCTGGCTCCAAGTCTATCACTTTAGCCTCTATAATAGCCACCAGCTGTGATTCCACCATTCTCCCTCAGATACCTGTTGAATTTGAGTAGCCCGAATAGCAAGCAGCCATCTGGGCTGCCATTTTTTTTTCCCTTTGGCTGAGGAAACACCTGAGGGTATTTCTTGGGCATTAGGAAAAGTAGAGTTTATTCTTTAAAAAAGGAGGGGAGCAGAGGCGTTTTCCTCTTAGAATCATGGCTTCATGGAACTAGAACATCAGGGACAAGTCATTCAGAGAAAAACCAGGGAAGAATTCAGGACTGGGGTCTAGGGAGAGCTGTGCCCGGTGGCTCAAAAGGATGAGAGAAGAAAGCTACTCCTGGAATCCCAGAGCACTGCCCGTTTTCTGAGCTATGGAGGTGTGCTTGACTGTGCTTAAACTCACCAGGATGGTTTTCTTTATGTGAAAGTGAAAGTTAATCCTGGATTGCAAAATTATTCATGCTCCAGGGAGGAAGCTATAAGAATCACCCTAGGAGACTGTGAATCAGGGTGATTGGCATGAGCCCAACTCTTAACTCCCACCTCCTACTATGTATATTCAGTTCACCCTGTGTCCTTTGTGTGTGTGTGTGTCCTCTTCCCTACAAGTTAGAGCTAGGCTAACTTGAGATGCCTCACAGATCAATAAAAGCTTATTGATGTGGTAGTTTCAGAGTCACAATCTGGGCCCTGAAGCTGCTGCCACTCCCTACCTTCCTTTTTTTCAGGATGAGAATATTCTGTTCTGGGAGTGGCTGAGAAAATCAATTCCTAGGATAATAAATTTCCAGCTGGAAAGGACTAATTCAGTTAAACAAATATTTATCAAGACTTATGGATAGACGAACAAATCATGAAAAAACAAGAGATAGAAAGTAATATGAGATATAAAATGGATAACTTAGATTACATTAAATTAAAAAAAGAAAGTTACATGATAACTTTATTACATATTTAAAAGGAATAGCATGTTGTACACAGTAGATTTGCAGTTTCCTGTGCAATCATCTTTTTTTTTTCTATTCTATGTTATGGAAAGGCTTGTTTTATTTCTTAGGTTCAGAATAAAATAAAATTTTAAAAAAATATTTATCAAGCATCTACTGTGTGCAGAGCTGGTGGGTGGTGGAGTTAAAGTTTAGGTGAGACAAAGTCTCTGTGTTCCTGGAACTCATATCAGAAGACATACTCTAATAGCTACAATGCACAAGAATACACTATAAGTGCTTACAACCATTGGGCCGTTTGAGATAAAAAGTTCTACAAAGGAAGAGTGACTTCTAAATTTAGTCTTTGAAAGTTGGGAAGGAGTGCAATGCATAAAAGAGAATATTCTGGGCCTATGGAACAGAATTATTTGGGGGATGGAGAGTAGTCCAGTTTTATGGGAGATTTAGAATGTATGAAAAAGACCAATATGTGATGAGGAGGGTAGCCCAGCTGCAGTTCCTGGAGGAAATTCAAAATTTAGATAAGATACCATCCTTGTTCCTCCTAGAACTTACAGTCCAAGTAAAACGCATTTGAGCTTTGAGCAAAAGTGAAAGATGCCTTGATTTTATGCATTAAGAAGATAACTTTTGAAACTATCTGAAAGCTAGATTGGGAGGGGAGGGCAGAGATAGGAGGACCAATTAGGTATTTACTCCAGTAGTTTCAACAGGTCATTTTTAAGAGCCCATATTAGGTCTGGTGACAAAAAAAAAAAAAAAAACAGAGTAGATTATGCAGAATTGGATGATTTGGGAAGTTTGCGAAGAGCTAGGAACGGGAGCTAGCTAGAGCAGTTTTTTAGTCCAGGAAGTCTATGAACTTTTTTTTTTTAATGTTTTGATATTTTGTTTTTAACGGTTTTTTTTTAAATACTACACTTTGGTCTATATTCAGGCATCATCAGTTCTTTCTCAGGAGGTGGATAGCATCTTTCATCTTGAGTCCTTTGGGACTGTCTTGGATCATTGTATTTTGATAACTTTATTTCAACGTAATTGGTTTCCTTTGTAATCTTCAGTATTTGGGGGCATCTAGGTGGTGCAGTGGACTTGGAGTTGTAAATACTTGAGTTCAACAGTGCCTACCACACTCACTTACTACTGTGTGACCCAAGTCACTCAACTGTCAACCTCAGTTTCCTAATCTCTGCCATGAAAATAATGCTATCACCCACCTCCCAGGGTTGTTGTGAGGGTCAGATGATAAAGGATGCGAAGGCACTTTGCAGGCCTTTAAATACTAGCTAATAGCTAGTAGCTAATAGTAGCTACTAGCTAATAGCCTTTGCAGGCTCTATAAATACTAGCTAATAGAATTTGAATTCCAATTACTCAGCATTTGTTAAATGCTTTCAGCCCATCTGCCAAGACGGTTTTACTGGGGTGTGGCCACTGCACCTCACTACAGCTTCTTGGAGCCACAGGTGAGGGTGACCTGTGAACACAAAGATAGAAAGGACATGGATCTTGCTCTCAAGGAACTTTTTTTTTTCCAATTTTTTAGATATTTATTATTTTACAAATGTAAGATCATGCCTCTTTTTTTAAATTTTTTTTTAATTTTTAGTTTGCAGCAAACAGTTCTACACAATTTTGAGTTCCAGATTTTCCTCTCTCCCCAAGAAAGCATGGAATCCCATATAACTTCCATGTATAACTTGGCATTGAATCAATTTACACACTAGTTAAGTCG
Organism: Phalanger gymnotis; assembly: GCA_028646595.1. NCBI lineage: Eukaryota > Metazoa > Chordata > Mammalia > Diprotodontia > Phalangeridae > Phalanger > Phalanger gymnotis. The sequence continues at coordinate 9,899,920 of CM053625.1, forward strand.
TGGAGAAGAACCATGACCAATGGAATGACTCATGAGAAAGAAGAAACAGAACCAAAAAAAAAAAAACACAACCCAACAACAAATACAAAAGACAGGAAAAAAAAAAGTGGGGGGGAGAAAAAAGCGAGCATGAAGTGTGTCTTGATTTGCATTCATACTTCATAGTTCTTTCTCTGGATGTAGATAGCACTCTTCCATCATGAGTCCCTGCTCTCAAGGAACTTCTAATCTAATAGGGGATGAGAATATATTAATAAATAACTGGGGAAAGTGAGAGAAGTACAAAGGAGAGGTTTAGCAAAGGAGGGAAGGAAATAGGCATTTATATAGTACCAACTCTATGCCAGGCTTCATACTAAGCACTTCACAAATATTTCTTTATTTGATACTCACAATGACCCTAAGAGATAGATGCTGTTATAATAATATAATAATATCCATTTTACAATTGAGGAAACTAAGGCAGACAGGTTAAGTGACTTGCTCAGGGTCACACAGCTAGTAAGTATCTAAGGTTGGATTTGAATTTAGATCTTCCTGACCTAAACCTAGACCCAGTGCTCTATCCACTGAGCCACCTACCTGCTCCAAAAGGCTTTGAGAAATTTGAGTAGAGAGGTTTCTATTTCTGCTAGACTGAAATGTTACCTGAGTCGGACTTTTGAAGAAAGAAGATTCTGGAGACTTGGGGTTCTTAGCATGGGACAGTAGTATCAGAAGATCTGGGCTTATGGAAGGTGGGATACTTTCTATACATCCTACCTTTGTGAGATCAGGCCAGTGAACTCATTTCTTCAGCCCTCAATTTTCTTACTTATAAAATCAATCAATCGATAAACATTTATTAAGCACCTTCTGTGTACCAAGGACAGCAAGGTGGTACCGTGGATAGAGTGCCAGGTCTGGAGTCAGGAAGACTCACCTTCTTGAGTTCAAATCTGGCCTCAGATGCTGACTGCCTTCATGACCCTGGGAAAGTCACTTAACCCTGTTGGCCTCCGTTTCCTCATCTGTAAAAAGAGCTGGAGAAGGAAATGGCAAACCATTCCAGTGTCTTTGCCAAGAAAACCCCAAATAGCCTCATGAAGAGTTGACTGAAACAACTGCACGACAACAAACTATGTACCAGGGACTGTGCTGTGCCCCAGAGATACAAAAAATAGTCCCTGCCCTGGAGAAGTTTATATTCTAATGGGGAAGTTGAAGTAGGGAGACACTGGTGGTCCTTTCCAGCTCTATCTCTGTAGTGTAGATAGGGGTAGGAGGGAGGAGTAGCCTGTCCCAGGCAGTCCAGCATAGACATGGTGGAAGCCAAGAAAGGGCAGGGCGAGAACAGAATGGAGAGTAATCCTGTTTGACAAGACTGTAGAGTTGATGAAAACAATGTGGGAAAAAATGGAACGCTGGAAGTTTCTCTTTGCTCTACACCTGTTGAGGCAGGATGATTGAGGGGGAAGAGCACTTGGGAGTTCCAATCTGGGCTGCACTTTTTGCTAAGAGTGGGGCCTCTGGGTAAGCCATTTCCTGGGTCCTGATCTTAAATTTGCTAATCTGTAAAAAATGAGGGTTAGACTAGAAAGTGATCTCTAAGAACTCTTCTGCATCTAAATTCGGTGATCTGGTGACACAATCCCTCCCTGTCCTTCTTACTTTATCCCTCCAAGATCCCACTTCTCTGAACTTCTGGCTACCTTCCTGAGACTCTTTTCCCAGGGCTCAGAATGACCTCCTCTCTTCATCACTTTCTCAGAGCTCTCCTAGGCCCAAAGCCCAGTTCCCAGGTATGTGAGAGTAAGGGATATATTCAATCTGATGATTTCTTTTTACAAAAAATGTGACCGATAACAATAACATTTACTATTGGTTGGGGCGGGAAGGTGGGGAGGAGAAAAAAATTCACATTTTGAAAAGTGCAGGCTTGAACCAATGGCAGTAGAGGAAAATAACTTCAAATGCTTTAGGATACCCTTAGAATCCCGAGGAAGAGACGTAGCCATGCTTGCTCTAAGCCAGTGAACAAAAGAGTGAAATAGTCAGACAAATATGCATAGCAATGCAAAACAAGTTCCCCCATTGTTGTATTTCAATCACTTCCCATTCTTGTGGACCATCTTGTCCACGGGGTTTTATTGGCAAAGATACTAGAGTGGTGTGCCATTTCCTTCTCCAGTGCATTAAGGCAAGTAAAGGCTAAGTTATTTACGCAGGGTTCCATAGCTACTAAGTGGCTGAGGCCTAATTTGATTTCAGGTCTTTCTGACTCCAGGCCCAGTACTTTATCCACTGAGCCACCTAGCTGCCCACTGGCCATGTCCACATCTTGAGTCAAGTCCATCTTTCAGGAGGTGGGTAGCATTCTTTATCACTGATCAAATAGGAATTAGGGTTGGTCGTTGCAGTGATCAAAAGAGAAACTTGTCTGTCTCCACAATGTTTAGCTGTTGTATACAGTGTTCTCCTGGTTCTGCTCACTTCACTCTGCATCAGTTCATACAAGGCTTCCCAGGTTTCTCTGAAACTGTTGCCTTTATCCTGAAGGCCACTCCCAAGGTTAACTTCTTGTTCCTTAGGCCGTTGAAGCTGAAGTGGCTATACAACTTAAACTCTGAGATACTAGAGTACCTCTACACTTGCTCTTCTGAACTTTGGAAACTCATAAGGTTGTCATCTTCCATCCTTTTACCTGTAATGGAAAAAAGCAAATATTGAGGCAGGTTTGTGAAATATAGTTTTGGGAGCTCGGATGTGAACTGTAGTTTTGGGAGCTTAGTGCCTTGAACTTGGGGGGATTCCTCTTTTGAATGATCTAACCTGAGAGTACCCTTGGGGTGTTACATATGGAAAGGGAAAGGAAATAAGCATTTTTATAGTGCCTACTATGTACAGGCACTGTGTTGAGCACTTTACAAGTATTATCTCATTTAATCCTGTAAGGATTATATAAATGATCCTGGGAGGTATGCGCAGTTATTATCCTCACTTTACAGTTGAGGAAACTGAGGCAGATGGCAGTTAAATGACTTGCCCAGGGTCACACAGCTAGTATGTATTGGAGGATGGATTTGAACTCAGGTCTTCCTGATTCCAGGCCCAGGGCTCTATCCACTAAGCCATACAGCTGCCTCATATGTATACTCATGTACACGTTGGTTCTCCTGATAGAATGTAAGTTTCCTTAAGGGCAGGGACTATTTCATTATCTCTGTGTTTCTGGCTCCTGGCACAGTGCTGGGCACACAATGGTTATTTAATGATTTATTATTATAGTTGATTGGGAATTTATCCTCACATTGAAATGTAATCTGCCTTCCTACAGCTTTCACCCTGGGGCTCCTAGTCCTCTACTCTAGTGACTAGCCCCTTTTGCACTAGCTAGTCCTTCAGAGGCTATCTCTCTTAAATCTCCTCTCGCCTAGGCTAAGCAAAAGATCCTTCAACAGATCCTTTCAGAGTAAGTTTTTACACACCCTGGCAAAACCTCAGTGTTCTCGGGACAGGATACCACCCAAATTGCAAATACCACGTCATTCCTAAAATTTCTAGGACTCCTAACAGTAGTCCAGATGTGGCTTGACCAGGTCAGGGTACAGCAGAATGGTCACTTCTCTCATTCTTATTATTATGTGTGTGTTAATTCAGCCAGAGTTTCAGGTGAACTTCTGTGTCACACTATTAAGAGGGGCATGGCCCCTGTGGAGGTAACAAGATGGTTGGGAAGTAAGACTTGGACAAATAACCCATCACAATGCAAGACAAGACAGTATGTTATTTTCTGTATAAGGAATTAAGGGAAGGCGGTTTTCTACAAGCAGGGGAATTGACCTGTGAAACGTGACAGATGCTGACAGCTTCTACTCAGTAGGTAATATATGAGAGCCAGGAGAAGCAGGACCTTTAATCTAACATTGGGCTGGCTTACTATTAAGATATGAGAGCTGAGAACCCACAAAATAGCAGAGGGAAGCAGGGCTCTAGCCCAGGACAGCCTGGATGGTTTCTGGGTAAGGTCTATCACTCATGGAGCTGGGAGCGGAGCAGTGCCCAGCGTGGGCCGTGCAGACCAACCAGACCAGGAGCCAGGTGGAGCATGCCTTAGCGCCCTGAATCAGTGAGCTGCAGCAGTTACCAGACTTCTCAACCCACAAACACCAAAGACAACAGAGAAGGTTAGTGGGAAAAGCTGCTGGGGACAGGGGGATAGAGTGGGTGGTTCAGCTACCACCCCAAGGGCAGCCGAGGTAGGGCAGCTACAGAACTACAGCTGCAGTTGCTTCTGGCCTCAGGCCCACCTGGTGGGAGGAATTAAGTGGCAGATCAGAGCAGGAGTGCAGAGCCTGCTGAAGATCTAAGTCCAGTCCAGGTTGGGGGTTCTTGGAGAAGGAGGAGTGCTGGTGTGGCAGAGATGGCTGTAATAGCTCTGAAAACACCAGTGCATCCCCTCAAGCTTGGAACAAAGTACTCTTAACTCTACAAGCAGTCATACCCTGCTGAAAAACTCAAGGGTCAAGTAAGTTGGCTGGGAACATGGCCAGGCAGCGAAAAGGCACCCAGATTTAGTCTCAGACTTTGGAATCTTTCTGTCTGGGTGGGAAGGGAAGAGGGGAGAGAATTTGAAACTCAAAAGTTTAAAAACAGATGTTCAAAAACAACAAAAAAATGTTTTTTCATGCAACTAGAGAACAAGATACACAGGCAATGGGGCATAGAAATTTTTCTTGCCCTACAAGAAAGTAAGGGAAAAGTGGATGGGAGGGGAGTGGGGTGACAGAAGAGAGGGCTGACTGGGGAACAGGGCAACCAGAATACACACCATCTTGGAGTGGTGGGGAGGGTAGAAATGGGGAGAAAATTTGTAATTCAAACTCTTGTGAAAATCAGTGCTGAAAACGAAATATATTAAATAAATTTTTAAAAAAGTGAAAAAAAAGATAGGAGAGCTATGAGGAAAAAGATCAAGAGACTCAGGTGTCTCTTTAAGGTAGAGTATCTGAGGGTGGGGTTGGAGGGGGCTGTTTACCTGGCACATAATAGACAACAAATGTTTGTTAAATACATAAGTGAGGGACTTTCCCCATGTTTGCAATCTTCTATGTTATATGTCTCCCTTGGAAAGCCTGGCCTGCTATCATACTGGATCACAAGGCTATGATGACAGCTGTGTCCTTGATGACATCTACTGAACCCTTGTCTGTTCTTTTGGGTGTACATAGCAGAATTCATACTCTTAGATGTTATGGAGACCAAAAGGATTGTTCGGGTTGAATTTAATTGATTTTCAAATTATGGGATTGCTGCTGAATAAAGTGAAACCCCAAATTTAGCAGCAGCATTTTTAAAAAGTCATGATTTCTTCTCTTTGGGAACCTATTAAAAAACATAGTTCTCAGTGTTCCACTCAATGTGGCCGTTAAGAGTATAATTGTTAATAAGAGATTTCTCAGACATAAGTAACCAGAAGTCTGTAGCCTTGAGACCTGAAGACATGAAAAGCTACACCATGTAGATTATACAACTGGGACTAGAATCACAAGAAGGTGAAAAGTTTATAAATAGACACATGTCAAATGTCCCAGTAAAAATAGAGCCGAGCAAGAGAGACACTATGAGGCACTGAGGTGCAGGAAATCTAAGGAGAGTGTGCCTTCACTGAGTTTGTAGGTACATATGCCAGCTGGGTTGGAAATGACCAGATGAATTCATTCAAGCAACTAGGCATTTGATTTTTAATTGGGTCAATTCGGTGCAACCACTGGTTATTTTGAAAATAACCTAGTGAATCAGTCTAATAACCCATTATTCTGAAAATAAGTGGGTGAATTCAGCTAAGTAACTGTTATTTAAATAATTGGGTAAATGAAATCTAGTTATTCAGCCAGCTCTAGGCAATCCTCTAAGACTGTAAGTTGCAGAGAAGGTTCTCCAGCTTGCATTGGTAGAGGTAGGTCCTTCACTATGGAGCTCTAAGCTAATGAACTCAGAACAAATCTCTATCTAATTCAAACAAATTCCCTTTATTAATGAAATAACCAGTTTCTAGTCAATTCAGTAAATATTTATTAAGTACCTATAGCAAAGGCAGCGGGGTGATTCAGTGGATAGAATGCCAGACACTTACTAGATGTGTGATCTTGGCAAATCACTTAGCCCTATTGCCTCAAAAAAAGGCCTTTACTGGGAATACAGTAAGTCAACATGCTTTATTTAGCATAGAGTAGGTGGAATCGGTGGAATGGGTGGATAAGAACAATTTGTTCCAATAGCCATGAAAGTGGCTGAAGCAGGCATTGTGTTATCTCAGGGTGGTTTTAATTTGTATATCCCTAATCAATAGTGATTTAAAGCACTTTTTCATATGACTGTAGATAGCTTCATCTGAAAACTGCCTGTTCATATCCATTGACCTTTTATCATTTGGGGAATGACCTGTGTTATAAATTTGACCCAGTTCTCTCTATCTTTTAGAAATGAGGCTTTTATCAGAGACACTGGTATAAAAATTGTTTCCCAGCTTTTTGATTTCCTCCTAATCTTGGTTGCATTGGTTTTGTTTGTGCAAAAACTTTTTAATTTAGATGTAATTTTGCATTTTATAATGTTCTCTATCTCTCGTTTGGTCTTGCTTATGGTATCACTCATAAACCTAAACTCATGTACCCATTTTGACCTTTTCTTGGTGTACAGTGTAAGATGCTGATCTGTCTAGTTTCTCTCATACTATTTTCCAGTTTTCCCAGCAGTTTTTGTTAAATAGTGAGTTCTTATCTTGGAAGCTGGAGTCTTTGGGTTTATCAAACAGTGGATTACTATAGTCATTTACTACTGTGTCTTTTGTACCTTATTCCACTGACCCACCACTATTTGTCAGCCAGTACCAAATAGTTTTGATGATTGCCGCTTTATAATACAATTTAAGATCTGTTATAGCTAGGCCACCTTCCTTTGCATTTTTTTTTTATTAATTCTCTTGGTATTCTTGACCTTTTGTTCTTCCAGATGGATTTTGTTTTTATTTTTTCTAGTTCTATAAAATAATTTTTTTGTAGTTTGATTGGTATGTCACTGAATAGATAAATTAATTTAGGTAGAATTTTCTTTTTTATTATATTAGTTCAGCCTACCCTTGAGCATTTGATATTTGTATGAAATTTATTTGTGTGAAAAATGTTTTGTAATTGTGTTCTTGCGTTTGTCTTGGTAGGTGGGCTCCCAAATATTCCATGTTGTCTACAGTTATTTTAAATGGAATTTCTCTTTCTATCTCTTGCTCCTGGGCTTTGTTGATAATATATAGAAATTCTGATGCTTTATATGGCTTTATTTTATATCCTGCAACTTAGTTAAAGTTGTTAATTATTTCAAGTAGTATTTTTAGTAGATTCTCTAGGATTCTGTAAGTATACCGTCATCTGCAAAGAGTAATAGCTTTGTTTCTTCTTCGCCTATTCTGATTTCTTAAATTTCTTTTTCTTCTCTTATTGCTAAAGTTAATATTTCTAGTACAATATTGAATAAAAAACAAGGGCATCCTTGTTTCACCCCGGATCTTATTGGGAAACTTCTAGCTTATCCCTACTACATATAATGTTTGCTGATGGTTTTAGATAGATACTACTTATCTTTTAAGGAAAACTCCATTTATTCCTATAAGAAGCCCATATTCTGGGGAAGACAACTTGCAAATAACTATGTACAAATAACATATGTACAGGGTAAATTGGAGGTAATCTCAGAAGGAAGGTACTAGCATTTAGGGAGATCAGGAAATGCTTCTTGCAAAAGGTAGACTTTTGATTGAGATGTGAAGGAATCTAGGGAAGTCAGGAGTTTGAGAACACGAGGGAGATCATGAAATGGTGAAAATGCACCAAGTTGGGAAGTGGGGTGTCAAATGGGAAGAACAAACAAGAAGACCAATGTCAACAGATCTGGAGTATATGGAGAGGAGTAAATTATTAGAAAGCTGAAAAGATGGGAGGGGACCAAGTTGTGAAGAGCTTTAAAAGCCAGAGGATTTATATTGGATTCTAGAGGTAACAGGAAGCCACTGGAGTTTATTTAGTAGCAGAGGTGACAGGGTCAGAACTGAGCTTTATGGAGATCGCTGAGTGGAGCATGGATTGGACTGGGGAGAGGCATGAGGCAGGGAGACCAAGGCTAGGAGATCTTTTACTGGAAGCCCCCCTACCTCCTCTTAACTCTAGTGCCTTCCCTTGGTTAATTATTTCCTATTTGTCCCGTATATGGCTTGCTTTTTATGTATTGTTTGTGTGTTATCTCATTTGTTAGACAGTAAGCTCCTTGAGGACAGGGACTGTTTTTTGCCTGTTTTTGTATCCCCATTGCTTGGCCATAGTAGGTGCTCAATAAATGTTCATTGATGAGGAACATTACAATTGTATAAATATAATTAAAAGAATTTTTTTTTCCCAAAAAGAATTTCTGCCAATCCCCAGCCAAGTTTCATAGCTCTTGTATATGTAAATGATTTAAAGTTTGAGAGGGACACACACACACTTTGCAAGGGGCAAATGGGCCACTTCAAGATAGGGAAGGGTGTGAGGTGGGGCAGCTAGGAAGTGAGGAAGACCTGAGTTCAAGTTCAAAATCTGGCCTCAGACACTGTGTGATCCTGGGCAAGTCACTTAACCCTCATTGCCTCCAAAAGGAAAAAAAAAAAGACAGGAACCACCTCTTTATTAATCTAGACATGAGCTATTCATGAACTATTTTCTGAGGTTTTCCAGAGTAAGCTCTGGGTAGAAGATGATCGATTTTGACCTGGAAGGGACCTTGAAGTCCACATAACCTAAACTCATTTTATATATGAGCAAACTAAAGCATAGGGAGATTTAGTGATTTGTCCAAGGAAGAGGCATATGTGAGACTGAGACCCGTGTCCATCATTCTTCTCAGTGGGCCATGCTGCCTCTTAAATATGAAAGAGAATGATGAGATAATGAGAGAGAGAATGAGCTGTTTTGGGGTCAGCCTCCAAAATCGGCCCTTATCTTTGTGAGCCGGGAGGGTGGCTCTGGGCTACATCTATAAGAAGTAGAAATGACAGAAGTTGACATACAACAAATACAACCCAGCTGCTGCTGGCTCACTCCCTGCCCCACTGAACTCATTAGTTAAATACTGCGAAGGATGACTACCCCAGGTTCAAGGTAGTCTGTGGGCCTCTGCTACTAAAACTAGAGCTCTTGAGCTCTTACCTTAGTAGGCAGCCACTTGACACAACTAGCTCAAAGCAAAGGTATTTATTAAAATGACATAATAAGGAAACAGAACAGCTCTACCTGTAAACCTGGGCTACGCTCTCCCACAGATTTACCCAGTGTCATCAGAGACAGTGGGCACACATGGGGGAGACGAGAAAAACATACTTGTAAGAAATGTGTTTCCGTAGTGTACTTGTGCAGGGAGGTACTGCTTACATCCGCAATGTGGCAGGGCCCTGACATCTTTGCATTACTCCTTGTGGAGTGGGGCATCCCGACTGGAAGACTTGCTGCCCTGGGTCCTTTGCGTCTGCTCCTAGGATGCGTGCCTGGCTCTGATAGCTATGGTCTCTACCATGTCCCATGTCAGGTTCTTCCAAAATCCTGGCCTAGGGTACTGCTAAGCACTGTTGGAATAAACCAGAACCCATACCCTAGAACAGGCCTGTACAACATATGGCCTGAGGACCGCTTGGGACCTGCCCAAGGATTTTGAGCAGCCTGGGAAAAATGTAGAGGATGTAAAAAAAGTAAGGATGTAATGAGTGCTTTGTCCATGCCCTCGCTTAACCCACCTTCCTCTAGTCACTATTAGCAGGTGGGTCAACGCTGTGCACTCTCTCCTGTTTGTCTCATGACCTGGGGTGATCAACCCTGTCAGTCTCTCTCTAGTCTGAGAGGAGTGAGAGTCCTGTCTTTTTGCTGTGTTTTTGGTCATTACTGGTGTTGAACAGGGACAGAGTGAGTGCAGCCACACACCAATGCAGTTGATGCCTGCTATACTATGAGCCGCAACAAAGTGAGGTCTTCTTCCCCTCCCTCACTATGTGGCCGAGCCCCCCCCCCCCCACCGCCAAGTTACGTGAATGTCTGGTGCTCTCTCCAAGGTCAGACCCTCAGTTCAGTATTTCTTTATATGTGAACAGTTGCTGTGGAGATGTTTTGGTTCTAACATTGAAGTTTTGGGGGGGGGAACTTTGTAAAATGGGTGATAAAAAGAAATGCAAGACTGAATTAGAACATAGAGTGTTTAATTAGTAGTGGGCAAATAAATACCTGCTTACTTACAAGAGAGGCAAAATATTGTGCTTTGTTTGCTCAGAAGTAATAGTCATTCCTAAGGAATACAATCTTTGTCGCCATTTTGAATGAAAACATCCTTACTTAAGCAAATTGGACACCAATGAAAAACAAAGCATTGTTGAAAAATCTCAGTAGTGAACAATGGTTTTTCGAGAAAATACACTCAGAAAATGAGGCAGCTACTTAGGTTAGTTTTCAGATTTCTAAAGAAATGGATTTCGAACATGATTCCAGAGTATGATAAACCAATTGCTGACAAGAAGTGTAATATGTCTCACTAACTAAATGTAAACAGTACAAAAACCTAGAAAATGTAATAAAACTTGTATCATGTAGCAGAGTAATTTTTTTTAACATTAATGTGATTTCATGATAAATAAAAATCTTAAGTAATAAGTAAAATGAGCCACTAGAAACCCATCTGTGGCCTGAAGAAGTTTAGCCTATTTTAATTTTGGTTCCTACTACTACCAAGTTGCACAGGTCTGCCCTAAGATCAGCAGTAGTGTGGTCTCCCAGGCCTCCACAGGCCTGAGCAGGATCCCAGTTCCAGGTGCCAGTCCGCATTCTTTCCTTGACTCAACTCAATTCTGCAGTTAGATTCTGCTATGTGCTTCTGTTTCCAGATTCTGTTGCCACTGCGGAGGGGGAGAGGCAGAAAAATCTCCTTTCTGCTCACTTTTGCTGCATTGTCCAAGAAAGGAAATGGAAAGGGAAAGAATCAACATCTTAACAGCTAAGACTTTCCTCCATGGCTGGTCCTCTTCTCAAATGACTAAAACTCAAATGCTAGATTGCTGGAAGGATCTTCTCTATCCCTTTTCAAAACTCACCAAGGCCAGCTCTGCCCACAAGCGGGTCTGTTGTCTCTGCCAATCCTCAGCTATGTTTCCTGGTGCTTCTATTCACAAATGAGCCAAAGTTTGAAAAGGACACTTAGCCTTTACAGGATGCAAATGGGCTACTTCAAAGTCTGAAAGGGTCACCCTTATATCTCCATCATCCTTTAATTTCATCAAGTGAATTGGGAGGATTCTGTGATTAAAGGCACCGTTGGTCTATCTTTCACCACATTCTTGCCACAAATATAAAATTTCCAAGTGTGAAATTCCACTCTAGAGTCACTGTTTTTTTATATTAATTCATTTTCCTCCAGAGATTTCATTGGAATTTTTTTCAATGGGGTACACAGAAAATTCTTTTAAATATTTATATTTGTACAAGTATATTGTTTCCTATAGACCTTATCCAAGGATGGATCCTACCTAGGCTGAGGAGCTTCCATAGCACCAGGTAGGACTTCTCAAGCTGATTAACAAGAAGAAAAGTTGTGGCTGGTCAGTCCTCACTGAGGGAGTGCCGGAGGCATCATCAGTCATGTAGAAGATGGGTGCTAGTTGGCAGAGATCCAGGTTTCTGAGCCAGTGGGCCAGAAGTAGGATGGATATTCAGATCAGAAGCATAAACAGGTACCATAGCTCAGTATATAAGGAAAGAGCTATGGCGGCCTCACATCAAGGAGAAAAATCCAGTATCACAAGGACAAAGACAGTCTGAGCTCAGCATAGAGACCCAGACAATTTGCAGTACTCAGCTTCTTATTGGCCAATGCATGTTTTATGACTCAGTGTATGAGGTCAGCCGTGATTTATAACTTCCGTTGAACGATCTTCAGCCGAATAGCTCTATCATACTATGAGCAGCAATTCCCTGGACTCCATGAAACAAAGGCCCATCATTTAATACCAATATTCTTTAAAAAAATTTCCGTAATTCTGAATTTCATAAACACAATCAAACGTGAGCTTTTCAATATAGAAACAACAGAAAGAGCATTGCATATGTAACCCTGAATCTCTGCTATTTCTAACTTGTTTTCTTTTAATAATATACACATTTATATATAAAAATATATAATTATTTATACATACACGCATTTTTATATGTCTTTGTAACCATCTATTCAGACAGGTCCTGGACCTTTAAGCATCTCTGTGCTTACCTGTTTGTCCCTTTGAAACTCCTTCTGTTCTCTTCTCTGTATTTTTTAAACACCTCAATGATGCTGGTTTCTTTCTTTTTCTCCTTTGTTTAGCATCACTATCTTTAGCTTCCCTCTCACCCTACCAAATTCCACCCAAAAGACCCTCTCATAAAAAATAAACATAGTTAAGCCAAACAGATTTGCATGTTGTCCATGTCTGAAAATGTATATCTCATTGTGGACCTCAGTACCATCACCCTCTGTCAATATTGCTAAAGCATGGAGGCTTGCTCATTAGTCCTCTGGGCTTGTGATTGGTCATTGTGTTGGTCATTAATACTGGTATTTCGTCTCTTGGTGTTGTACGGCTGGGAACCATGGAACTCTATAATTCCACAGATCTGAAATTGAGAGTTTCTGAGGGAAGATAGGCCTTTTTAACTCAGTGTTCATGCTTCTTGACCTCTCTGTAGCATTTGGTGTGGTCAACATTCTCCTGCTCCTAGATATTCTTTCTTCCTTCATTTTTTTTCTGCTACTGTTCTCCCCTCTGCCCCTGCCCTGCCCCATATCTATCTAACCACTCCTTTGCTTAGTTGGATTATCATCAGTGCCCCATCCTCTTTATGTGGTTTGTATCTCAGGACTGTATTCTGCTCTGTGTTCTCTCTTTTCATTCTTTCTTGAGCTCATCAAGTCCCATGTATTCAAAAAATCAGTTCTATGCATGTGACTTCCAGCCCTCATTGCTCAAAATAAAATTATTATTCCTTCTTCTGCCCCAAAGAAAAAATCAACTCTGTCCTCTTCCTAACTTGTCTACTTCTTTTGGAGAAACCACCATCTTTCCAATCACCCATATTAAACCTCAACAATGTCTCTGACTCTTCCTTCTCCCTCACCCCTTCTATTGTAATCAGTTGCCAAAACTTATTGATTCTGCCTCCTCAACATTCTTGTATCTGTCCCCTTCTCAGCACTCACACAGCTACCACCCTGGTTCATGCCTTTATCTTCTCTCACCTAGACTACTGAAGTAGCTCCTGAGAATTTCTGATAGCTGCTAGTGTCTCTCTTTTTAAATATACGCTACAGAGATGCCCCAAAATGTTCCTTAAATATACATTAGAATGTGTTACTCTTGTGCTCCAGAAACAGCACCTCTCTCTTACCCACAGGATAAAATAAAAACTTCTCCATTCGGCTTTTAGAGCCCTTCTCAGTTTAGCTCTAAGACATACCTTTCCCAGAGTATTGTACATTATTCTTCAAGCACTCTGTGTTCTAGCCAAAGTGACCTCCTCGCTGTTCTCTATATAAGACATTCCATTCTCCTTGGTAGGCATGGATGAGTTGTAATCTGCATTATTGAAGAGAATGTTGTGGCTGGGCCAACAAAACTTTAATTTCTGCAAATCTTTCCATAATGTCTGGTCTTTGTGGTTCTCTACCAATTTTTTTTATTATGTAGGTAAGACTTTGGCTTTGTTTCTTAAATTTTTTGTAACTTTAAGGGCTATCCTTCTTCCTTCTGAGGAATGAAATGAACTAATATTGCTTTTTTTGGAATATATACATGTGGAAGGGAGGAAGTTTCCCTGTCAGCCTCAGCTGATATAATCATAGAATATAGTCTTTGTGATATTTTAATGTGTAAACAAGTTGTAGTTACATATGCCTTATTATCCCTTTATGAGATTTGAACTTCTGGTCAAGGAGAAAACAATCATTTGGTTGAACAAATAAGCTAGTCATACCTCTTGAAGTCTTATGTAGTGGAAACAAGTTCAAAAGTTCAGAAGTTCCAGTTCAAAATTTGGAGGCAGTCATGAAAGACTAATTCTGCATTGGAAGAGAGGGCAGCAAGGTGAAAGGGGGTTTTCTCCTTTCTCACCATCAGCCATATCATTAGAGCAGGAGTGGGGAACCTGCAGCCTTAAGGCCACATGTGGCTGCCTAAATCCTTAAGTGCAGCCTTTTGACTGAATCCAGATTTTGTAGAACAAAATTTACAGAAAAAGCTTCCCACTCTTGCATTAGAGTTTTTGAAGCAGTAGAAGACAATGCATTCATCTGGGAACAGGGACATACATCTTAGGACAGAGAGATGCAGAGAGATGATGACCCAAGGGAGGAGGCAGCTTCAGAGGGCATGAAAGACTATGGAAGAGAGGAATGCTGGCTACAGCCTGAAGAAAAGAGGAGGCCTTGGGAGCCTAGATAAGTAGTCCCCAAAGCAGAGTCACTGCTCCCCAAGGGAGCTCAGGCCATATAGTAATGAGAGTTATAAGGAACTCTTTGCTGCTCCCATATCCCATAGATGTGCCTCACTACTGTAACAACAATGCTACTTGCAGCTACTGTGGCAGTGTAAGACCAACAACACCAGCACACAGGAGGGCTGCTAGCACAAGTTCTTTGATCTGCTTTTCTAAGGAAAGCAACTTTAAGGGATTACCAATCTTTTTTTTTTTATTTTATTTTTGACATGTTTGGTTTTCAGCATTGATTTTCACAGG
>CM053625.1:9915226-9930429 GCA_028646595.1 Phalanger gymnotis
GGATTAACAATCTTACTTTAATTAAACATACATATACCATTCCCTCAGTTCAGAGGGAAAAGCCAGCACCCTGAACTTCAGAGAGAATTCAAACAGAAATTATAAGCAGAAATTATAGAAACAGCAAATAACACAAATCAGTCTGTCCATAGCAATACATACCTAGTTACCAGAGAGAGAAGCACCAATATCTGGGTTTTCAGAGCCAGGGGGCTCCTTAACAACAGCTACCCGGAGTCTCTTCTGGTCAAATCACACGACATTCTTCCAAGAGCCCCAAGCAAAATGTTAACTTCAGAGTATACATACACTTCTTCAGGGTCAGAGAGCATTACAACCATGAGACTCAAACCCATATGACCTAAGCCTTCCCATGATTTAAGCAGGTCATCAAAGACTCCCCATTCAATCAAAGACTCTTGATTGAAACAAAGGCAAGATTCAAAGGCACTAGATTGCCTTAGTGCTGAAAAGCACTGCAAAACAAAAGAAAACAAAAAGTCCCACCCTGCTTGCCATTACAACTACCTTTGCACCTTAAGTTAGCAGGGTGTTCAAGGAGGACTAGCACATCTGGTGGGAGGACTTGCCGAGCCCTTTTCAAGTCTGCTCCTCCACCTTTGGTGTCTTTTTGGCACTCAACTCTCACCTGTGGCTCCAAGAAGCTGTAGCATGCACAACAACCACACCCTGGCAAACCATCTTGGCAAAGGGGCTAAACAAGGTTGAAGGTAGCTGCCAGGCTTCAAACCCATCAGTGAGTTAGGGAGATGTCTACTCCAAGCATTTGAAGACTTCCTCTAGTGGATTGAATGGATGAGAACAGTTTATTCCAACAGCCATGAAGGGGGCTGAAGTGGGTGCTGTGGAGTGCTCAGAACTTGGTCAGACACTGAAGGTGCCAAGGTCATCCACTGCATCCCAGGCCATTGCCAGTCATCCTGACTTTCGTCTTGTCACTAGACTTTGACTTAGAGAGAGTGAGGCTGATGACCTTGTGCCTCTGTGACCTGTGCCTCACTTAAATCCGATTCACCCATGAGTGAAGATATGGCTCTATTGACATCATGGGTCCTCTTCCAAGACTAAGAACAAACAACACCTCAGGTTAGAGCTTGCTATCCCTGTGGGAGCTACGTGTATTTCTGATGGAATGCACTCCAGGGGAAATACTTTGTACCAACTATTCTTACAGTAATACCTTAGTAAACAGCTTCTTCTTCTTCTTGTTGGAGAGTTGTTTTTTCTGTTGTTTGCCATTTCCTTCTCCAGCTCATTTTTACAGATGAGAAAACTGAGGCAAACTGTGTTAAGTGACTTCCCAGGGTCACACAGCTAGAGTCTGAGGCCAGATTTGAATTCATGAAGATGAATCTTCCTGACTGCAGGCCTGGCACTTTATTCACTGTGCCCCCTGTGCTGCTAAGAGCTAATTATGACTGTTGTTTGATCGTTAATAAAAAAAAAACAACATACCAGTGGAGTGGAGACTTGTGATCTCCAATAGTAGAAGTAGCCACCCAAAAGGTTATTTCTAGAACTCGCATGTCCCACCCACCTTCTACGGGACTCAACCTGTGAATATGAGTTTAAGTCGGGTTATTAGCCCACAGGCGGTATGCTACTATATGTGCATGCATTCACATTTATACATAGCCTTAAATAAGGCCTTATTAGTATCTTTATGTAGGGCTTTTTGTATAGGAAATTTATCTCCTTCCCTTCTTCCCTTCTACCCATATCTGAGTTAATTGTGCAAAGTCAGGCCAGTGGCCAAAATATAGTCTTAGTGACCCCCTTATTTTAGCCCCACTCAGTCTTTGGGTACTGTGCTCAGCCAGACTACAAGAGAGGGTAAGGTCCCCTTGAGGACTACTTCCATCACCCAAAGACTAACGCCATCATCTGAGGACTAATGTTATCTCCCAGTGATGCTGTAATGGGGAGAGGCTGAGATGACACTTAGCCTACCTCCTCATGAAATAATCTACCAGTCAAGATTGTCTTACCTTTATATGTAAATTGTTCTGCTACTAACTAGAAAAGCAGGCTGGAGCTTGGATTTGGGGGCTGGTCCCACTCCAACTTCTCGGTGCCTTGGAGTGCCAATAAACTCCTTTTGTCTTGTTTTGAATTCATCTTTAGCTGACCAGGGTGAAGCCCAAAGGAGGATTTTTCTTTTAACATAATATTTCACGTAAAGAATCCTAGGAGGGGGAAAATATAAACAACCTCAACGAGGCTTTTGAGAAATAATCCAGCGTTGACCAGTAATGATCCCATAGATAAAGTCTTCCTCTGGTGCCAGATAGCCCTGTAGCACTTGATCTCATAGATAAGACCTTCATGTCCTGGACTAGCCCATGTTGAGTAACGAAGGAACATTCCACTTTCATGCGCTCATCGTCTGCAACCAGTTACTTTCCTCAAAGGTCCCAAAGCATAGCTCTGGGAAGAGTAACAGATGTCACCATCCTAGAACCCTTGAAAAGGATTTTAGAGTCTCTACTAATATGTCAGAGATAGGATATTTCCTATACAGAAAAGGAAAGCTGAGAAGCCATGTTTGGAGGTACCCCAGCATGACCTCAATCTGGGTGCTGATTTGGAGGCCTCCCATATTGCCCAGGCCTGTCTCCAGCTGTTTTAAAGAATAACCTTTAGTGAGTCTCCATTGGTTGTGGATATCCTGTGTGTGGGTTTCCTTTTCCTTTCCTTTGTGTGGTCACTTGGGTTACCACATAATCCCTGGAGAGGAAGAAGTTTTTGCCTCCAAATAAAAGCCTTGGCATGAGTAGGAGAAAGTGATCATCTCATTTGCAGATTCCTTGAACTCAGGGAGAACCTTATTCTAACTGCCGCAGTCAGAGGTCCTAATGAAAATACCCAGATCAGGGGTGGGGAACCTCTAGGTCCTCAGGTGTGGCCCTTTGACTGAATCCTAACTTCACAGAACAAGTGCCCTTAATAAAAGGATTCGTTCTGTAAAACTTGGACTCAGTCAAAAGGCTGCACCCAAGGACCCAGAGGTCCACATGGGGCCTGGAGGCCATAGGTTCCCCACCCCTGAAATGAGATCAAGAATCCATTCTGGTCTATGAGTAGCAATATGCAAATAGTTTGGACCATGTGATTTTATACTTAATTTTGTTTATTTTGGTTGAGATTGTTTATTTTAAAATTTAATTTTATTATTTTTCAATTAATAAGCATTTATGTTCTCTCCTTTCCCCCCTCTAGTTGAACAACAACCAAAAAAAAAAGGAAAAAGAAAAAGAAAGCCTTTGTAAAAAATAAGCATAGTCAAAGCAAATTTTTTTCATTGGCAAGACTGTCAAGTTTATAATCAAAAACATTATTATTTTAGAAAGCAGGACAAGATTCATGAACTCTCTGGGTTCAAGTTCTTAGCTCCATATACTTGGCTCTAGTAAGACCTCAGGCAGGCATGTCACAAACTTTCTGAACACATGGTATACAATGGGAAGAGCTCTGGCTTTGGAGTCAGAACCTGGATTCAAATTCTACCTCTGCTTTACAAGCTGTGTAAGCTGGAGCTTAATGGAAGATTTAAGTCATCTTTCTGGGCCCAAATTCCCTTGTTTGTATTTAAAAAAAAATAAAAAATTGAGAAGGTAGGATTTGTCACTATTGTTCAGTCATTTCAGTTGTGTCTGAATCTTTATAACCCCATTTAAGCTCTTCTTGGAAAAGAAAATGGAATGCTTTGCCATTTCCTTCTCCAGCTCATTTTATAGGCGAGGAAGCTGAGGTAAACAGGGTTAAGTGAGTTGCCCAAGGTCACAAAGCTAGCAAGTGTCGGAGGCCACATTCGAACTCGGGTCTTCCAGACTCCAGGCCCAATCCTCTATCCACTGCACCACCTACGCATCTAGAGTATCATTTTAAGACACAGGGTTTGGTTCATCATTAGGTTTGTTTTTTTTAAGATCATATCCTTTTGTTTTACATAACTTTCATTTCTAAATATCTTTGGAAATAACCGTGCAAGGGTAGAATTAGAGGATCTCTAAATTTCCAAGGACCCTTCGCTCTTTAAATCTCTAATTGTCCCAGAGATAGAGTTTCCTTGTCTATGTTAAAGAAGAATGGTAATTCTTAAATTACCTGACCTGAGAGAGCCCTTGGTAAATAAGGGAGAAGCATGGAAACTTGGCTGATCTTGGTGTCTATAATTTTTCTTTCTTTACTCAAATACAGATTTTGTGGGGTACCCATTTTCTCTGGGCTCATGACCTTCATGCTTGTCCTTTTTTGCCAATCTATTTTTTGACTCCCCCCACTCCTTCCTTGTCCTTGCTCACTTTGTACTAGCTGCTTTAGGTCTTCTTCCTTCTCCTCCACCACCTCCTTATCTTCCCCTGCTCCTCCTCCCTTTTCTCCCTCTCCCCCGCTCCCCTCCTCTTCAGAGCCACCTCTTACTTCTCAGGAACTGAGACTTTACTGTTGTAGAACTTCCTTCTTTGTCCAGACCTTCTCCACGGCACTATATCCCCTCAAAACCTCAGCCGATACCATGGATATGCTGCTACATCTGGCCATTACCACTTCACCTCATTCTCACTTTGGGGGGGGGTGAATTGGCGAGGGGGGGGTGCAACATGTCCAGCAGGCACCATAGTCTTCTGCCTTCTCTAGGGGGTTTTCCCTACCTAATTAGGTATAGCCAAATTGCTAGAGGGCTGAGTATAGAGTTAGGAAGACCTGTTTTCAAATCCTACCTCAGCTGCTTGTTAGTGGTGACCTTGGGCACATCACTTAAATCTATATATGCCTCACATAAGTCCCTAGGACTTACATACCAAGATGAGATGTGCCTGTACTTTGAGAAGAACAAGGATCCTTCATACATTTGTCATAGAGTTTAGTAGAAGGGACTCATTACTATCATCAACTAACCCCAAAGTATCCCTAGAACCTCAGTTTAGAAAAGGACTTTACAGATCATCTTCTCCAACAGGAATCCTCTCTACAGCATGGGCACCTGGCATGGAGTCTCTGCTTACACAGCAATCTTTTGAATACTTTCAGACAAGTATCATCCCCACCCCAGCTCCACCCTCCAAGACTTCTCCAAGTTAAATCTCCCGAAGTCCTTCCCGAGATGCTCATGTGGCATTAAGGCTTTATCAAACCAGAAGCTAGAAGCTGTTGACAGTCATCCTGATGAGGGAGCCAGCTTCTCTCATCTGTTATGGTTGGCAGAGCTAGCCCAGCCTTTGGGGCTGGGGTTTTCTAAACTAGACCTCATATGTCTAAATGGATTGTGTTGTCATGAGGAAATTCAAGGGAACCAAGCAAGGGAGAGAGATCCACGTATAGACTTTCTCTAGGAGTTTCATTTGTGTTCCCCTGTGCTGGTTGTGTGTGTTGCTAAGGACAGTGGCCTGCAGTGAGGAGGTGTACTGCAGTCTTCTGGAGCTCTTAAGGCACAAAAGATTCCTAGAGTCCCAGTGTTCAGATGATAAGTTATCACAAAGTCAGTGATATCTCTGTCCTTTTTTTTCTTTTTTAAAAAATTAATTTATTTTTTGTTTTCAACATTCACTTCTATAAGATTTTAGGTTTTAAATTTTCTCCCCCTCCCCAAGATGGTGTGCAGTATGATACAGGTTCTACATATACATTCATATTAAACATTTTCATATTAGTCATGCTATAAAGAAGAATTAGAACCAATGGGGGGAACCACAAGAAATAAGAAACAAAACAAAAAAAAAAAGAGACAGAGTAAATAGCCTGCTTCCATCTGCATTCAGACTCCATAGTTCTTTCTCTGGATGTGGACAGCATTTTCCATCATGAGTCTTTTGGAGTTGTTTTAGATCCTTGCATTGCCGAGAGGAGCTAAGTTTATCAAAGCTGGTCATTGCACAAGGTGGCTGTTACTGTGTGCAATGTTCTCCTGGTTCTGCTTACTTCACTCAGCATCAGTTAATATAAGGCTTTCCAGGTTTTTTCTTAAGTCTACCTGCCCATCATTTCTTATAGCACAATAGCATTCCATTACATTCATATACCATAACTTGTTAAGCCGTTCCCCAATTGATGGACATCTCCTCAATTTCCAATTCTTGGCCATCACAAAAAGAGCTGCTATAAATATTTTTGTACATGTGGGTCCTTTTCCCATTTTTTATGATCTCTTTGGAATACAGACCTAGAAGTGGTATTGCAGGGTCAAAGGGTATATGCACAGTTTTATAGCCCTTTAGTCATAGTTCCAAATTGCTCTCCAGAATGGTTGGATCAATTCACAACTCTACCAACAATGCATTAGTGTTCCAGTTTTCCCACATCTTCTCCAACATTTATCATTTTCCTGTTTTTTCATGTTAGCCAATCTGATGGGTGTGATGTGGTACTTCAGACTTGTTTTGATTTGCATTGACATCCCTGTTCTTAACAAGCCTTCCCTATACTCTTCTCGAAATCTGTGTCAGGGTTTACTGGACCTGACAATTTAATCTTCTCCTCTTACTCCACCCTATTGGATAAACATATCTCTTTGTTCTTAATCAGTACTATTCTTCCTTTTTCCTCTGTAAGACATAGCATTATGACCTCTGAAAGTATATGAATGTACCATACTGAGAGACAGCTGGTAAAGCAGTGGATAGAGGGCTGTCCCTGGAGGCAGGAAGACCTGAATTCAAATCTGGATTCAGACACTAGTTCTATGATCCTGGACAAGTCACTTAAGCTGTTTGCTTTAGTTTCCTCAGCTGTAAAATAGCATATACCTTGAAGGGTTGTTAGGAGGTTCAAATAAGATAATATTTGTAAAATCATTCAGCATAGTCTCTGGCATTTAGTAGGGGATATAAGAATGCTTCCTCCCTTTTCCTCTCCCTCCATTCCCTTCCCTCCCACCCCCCAAAGTAGGAAGGAAGTGGTTTGGTATTTGGCCAGGTTTATAGAGATAATGGCCTTCTTAACTTGGCTGTGGAAATGGTGAGAAAGACACATGTGATGAAAGTCACTGTGAGTATTTGCCAGGCTGGAAAGATATGCAAACATTCTATCTGTTTTACTCAGTAGGGTTTGTTGAATTGAAAAAATACAAAGACAAAAATGAAACAACCCTTGAGACTTGAAGGTGCTTACATTCTCCTTGGAGGAAGGAGAACAATAGAGGCAAGTAAGCACGAAGTATATAGAAAATAGTACAAAATAAAATTTAAGGCAGAGGGAGTGCTAATAGTTGAGAGGAATCAGCAAAGACCTTTTGTAGAAAGGGGTACTTGGGCTATGCTTTGAAGGAAGCCAGAGATTCTAAAGGGCAGAGATGAATCAGGAGTGCATTCCTGATATGAAGGGAAAACATGCAAAGGCACGAAGGCAGGAGGTGGCATGTTGGGTATTTGGAACAACTTGGACCAGTTTAACTGGAACCTGCACAAAGAGTATGCTCACACTTGAGAGATGTGAGGGGAGGTGAAGCTATAGACAGATCCAGCTTAGGGCTTCATAGATACAGATACATCTATCTACATATCTCTAGATCTGTGTAGATAGATATAGCTACATCGTTAGAGATATCTGTGTCTATATCCATCCATCTATCTAATCTGTCTAGATCTTGCTCCCTAGAGTGGTGCCAGCTAATCTCTCTCCCACGCAGAGACCGTGGAATGTGGAATTAGGATTAACTGACATGAGGTTGCGCAATGTTTTCTTGTTGTTGTCCCGTCGCATCTGACTCTTCGTGACCCCATTTGGGATTGTCTTCATGTGGTTTGCCATTTCCTTCTCCAGCTTATTTTATAGATGAGGAAACTGAGGCAAACAGGGTTAAGTGACTTGGCCAGGGTCACACTGCTAGGAAGTCTCTGAGGCCAGATTTGAACTCAGGAAGATGGGTCTTCCTGACTCTAGGTCCAGCAGTCCATCCGCTGTACCACCTAGCTGCCCGTGCTTTGGCACAATTCCAATGTGTACTTAAAAACACTCACAGAGGGGCAGCTAGGTGGCACAGCGAGTAGAGCACTGGCCTTGGAGTCAGGAGGATCTGAGTTCAAATCTGGCCTCAGACACTTGACACACTTACTAGCTGTGTGACCTTGGCCAAGTCACTTAACCCTAATTGCCCTGCCAAAAAACATACAAACAAACAAACAAAAAACCATGCACAGGTATTGTTTCCTGGTTGCTTCTCTCATGAAGATGAGACTTTTGATCAGCCACTGAGATGGAATTTTTCAGCCAAGGCTCCTTCTCCTCTCCTGCTTGTCCATGTTCCAGTGAGGAAGGCTATGAGCTTCTGGGTAGCTGCAGTGGAGAGAAGTCTTTGGGCCTTTATCTCTCCATCCAGGCTGTTACAACATGGAGCACATGGCTCTGCTCTTGCTTTTATCTCTGTTGAGTCTGCTTTGAGGCCTTAGCCTTCAGCTTAGCCTGCCTGGCCTTGCAGCTAGAAAACCACCATCTGTAACCTTAGGGCTCTGGCTCTCTCTTTACCCAAGGCCATTGAGCGGAGGGTCTGCTCAAGCCTCCCTGATACAGGCATCCATCTGGTTTCTTCAGAGACTCTTCAGTCTGGGGACACATTTGCAGTTTCACCCCATCACCTCCCTTGTACTTATCCTCGAATGCTTAGCTTAAGGCTTTTCGGACTCCTGCCTTTGAGGAAAGTCTCAATACCAGTTAGTATGCTTGGCTTCACTGATCTGTGCCTCAGAGTTCATTTGCCCAGGATTCTTCCTCATTGGATTATTTAGTGCTTTTCGTCTGCATAAGAGGCAGAGTGAGGTGGAGATTGGTTACATTTCTGATACAATTACCCTGGGCCCTAGACACAAGGTTTCCTTGGAAATGGAGACCTGATAATTCTCCCAGTGAGTGATATTCTCTGGTCCCGAGGATCCTGGGAAATGTAGTTCTGGACACGGCCCCTCTTGTCTATACTAACAAATCGTCTTGCTCCGTTTGCCAACTCTTCCAAACCTTTACCACCTTGCTTAATCTACGCAGATTGATGAGAAGGGTCTAGAGCGAATGGAAATCTCTCCAGAGGGTTTTCTTACTTGGAAGTGGTGGAATTTCTTCTTTATGTTTGTATTCCCTTGCTCCTCCCGTAGGTACAGTGAAGTCTAATGAGATGCCTAGTTGCTGTTCAGGCAGGATGCTTCTCCATTACTTAAGAACCCATGAGTTTGATGAGTTCAAGTGGGCGAATCTCAGTGGATGGTGAATTAGGGTCACTCACTGAAGCAATTTGAAGAGGGCCTCTCTGTGTTCTAGGAGTTTTAAACTTTATCAATTTCTCCTTATTTTGAAATGCCTAGGTAAGAAGAGAACCAGAATAGCTTATTAAAAAAATGTCCAGGGTCGTGAGATGAAGGAGCTTCTTTGAGGAAAATCCAGGAAACCAGTGTCACCACATGAAGAGGAATAAGGTCTAAGAAGACTGGAAAGGTAGTTACAAAGGATTTTGAATGCAAAAAAGAATTTTATATTTGATCCTAGAGGTGATAGGGAACTAATTAGAATTGATCGCATAAAGGAGCGTCATGGTCACTTTAGCAAGATCAGTTTGACAGTTGAATGAAATATCATCTGGCGTGGGGAGAGATTTGAGGCAAGGCAAGCAACCAGAAGGCTTTTGCAATAGTCAAGGTGTGAGGTGATAAAGGTCAGCACCTAGGTAGTGGTAGTGTCAGCAGAGAAAATGGGGTGTATACAAGAAATATTATGAAGATAAGGTCAACGGGAGTTGGTAACATACTGGATAGGGTGGGGTGTGTGTGTGTGTGTGTGTAAGTTGAGGATAACACCTAGTTTGTGAGCCTGGGTGACTTTAGATGTACATATACACACATATAATAACTCCTTCATATATGTTTATGTCTACGCACATGTGTGTGTACACGTGCACATAAAGTCCTTACATATATAAGTGTAGCTCTCTCTGTCTCTCTCTGTCTCTCTCTCTGTCTCTCTCTGTCTGTCTGGCTACCCTGTCCTCCATTCCCTGAAGGCCAGGTGTATTAGACTTTTACCCCTCTGCCAAGGTTCTCTGGTACACTTAAGGGGACAAAAGGGTGTCTAGGCTAGCCCCTATTGAGAGTATTTCCTCAATTATAAGGAATGGTTCCTTGAACCACAGTCCCATTTAGCCACTAATAGTCAGATTAGCTTTTACACAGAAATATTTACTTCCAAAGGAATTTTCACAAATATACAAACTCACTCCCCAAACATGTGGGAGGAATAATCCTCCTCCCTGCTTTGTACCATTTAAGCCTTTGGAAGGGGATTAGGCTCACAGATTAGTTTAGTTCCCATACAGCACTGTCGCAGTTGCAAGTCCAGTCCTTGGGCTCCAGGCCCTGGACCCTTGGCCTCTCAGGGCAATCACGCTGGGCTGACTGGCTGGCTGCACCATCCCACCTCCGAGGTCACCATGGTTTAAACTCCTGGTCCTTTGAAGATCACCTCCAGCACCTAAAACAGAGGAGGACAAATGAAATACAACAGCAATGAACACCCCCGAGCCCAGTTCTCAGAACCAGGGTAAAAGAGAGGGAGCAGAGGAAGGAAAAACCTTCCTTTCCCGACAGTTCATTTAATGGCATCCTTGAGCTGGAATCTTCATTCTCTGAGCACGGTAGTTGAGAGTGACTGGAAAGAGAGTGAACGGCTCCTCCTCACTAGTTTTAAAGATGCAGGCAGCCCATCAAAGAAGGTTACTGCTACCTGTGTGGTAGGGGACCAAGAGTTCCCCAAGTTAGGAGTCTAGACATGCTCCAAAGGTCCCTCAAGGTGACTCCTTGTTAGTTGAACTGGGCCTGCCCAGAGATGGCCTGGTTTTACACACACACACAAACATGTATACATGTATATATTATATGTATTTATATGTGTATATACAATCGCACACACACACATACACTTACTAACATACTAACAAATCGTCTTGTTCCATTTGCCAACTCTTCCAAACCTTTACCACCTCGCTTAATCTACACAGAGAGATGAGAAGGGTCTAGAGCAAATGGAAGTCTCTCCAGAGGGTTTTCTTACTTGGAAATGGTGGAATTATATACTTCCCCGTTAGAAATATAAGCTTCTGACTAATGTGTAAATTAATTCAATGCAAACTTATACATGGAAGTTTTATGGGATTCCATGCCATCTTGGGGAGGGAGGGGGGAAGGGAGGGAAGAAAATCTGGAACTCAAAATTATGTATAACCGTGTGTTGCAAACTAAAAATATAAAAAATTTTTTAAAATTTTTAAAAAAAGAGAAGGAAAGGAAAGAAAGAAAGATAAGGAAAGAAAAGGAAAGAAAGAAAGAAGGAAAGAAAGGAAGAATGAAGGAAGGGAAAGAAGGAAAGGAGGGAGTAAAGAAGGAAGAGAAGGAAAGAAAGGAAAGAAGGAAGGAGAGAGGAAAGGAAGTCCATTTCAGGTATTGGAGACAGCTTGTCCAAAGAAATTGGTTATTGGATTTAGCAAATAGAAGATTAGTCTTAAACTTGGAGAGTAATAATAGGGGCAGAAGTCAGACTGCAAAGGGTGAGGAGGGAGAGGTAAGAAAGTAGAAGTTATTAAAGTGGGGTCTTCTTGTTGTTTCTTGTTGCTTTTGTATCTTTTTTTTTTTTTTGCCTCGGCAGACTGACAAGGTCAAGTCAAAATTATTTTGAAGATAAATGCTATTTTTTCATGTTTGTGGGCAGCTTAAAGTATCCAGTGGCTAAAGGGTACACTTAGAGACATGTAATATAAATATAACGGCATATGTACATATTTAAATGTATTGATAACATTTTTAAATAAAAAAAAAATTTACACTAAAACTCTTTGAAAATTGAGCTCCAGGAGTAGAATTTCAGTTCTTTTACATAAAACTGAAAATGTAAAACCATACACTTTGGAAACTCTGTTAAAAAAAAAAAAGAAATGTAAGCTTCTTACAAATGGAGATTATTTTATTCTTTGTACTTGTATCTCTAGTGGTTCTCACAGCCTCTGGTGCATGGCAGGCGCTTAATAAAATGCTTGTCAATTGATTGATAAGACCTTGCTCCCTAACAATTACAATTCTGGAACATCCAAAAAGGAGAGAAGTTTCCTTTACCAAAAGGAAAATCTGTGAAGTCAGTCAGTAAACAAACATTTGTTAAACTTACCATGTGCCAAGTACTGTGTTACAACACTGGGGATACAAAGAGAGTAAAAAGAAACCCACAGCCCTCCCCTCAAAGAGTTTACATTCTAATGGGAGACAATATATAAACAACTAGGCAGACACTAGAAACAAATAAATAAAGGAATGAATGTATGAATTAACAAATAAACATATGGAGAGAGACAGAGAGAAATCTAATGGCCTTTTCTCAATTCTCATCTTTCTTTTCCCCTTTTTTAGGAGGGAAGGTAGAGCTAGTATGTCAAGTGTCTCAGGTCCTCCTGACTCTGGGGCTGGCACTCTACTCACTGTGCCACCTAGCTGCCCCGTATTCTTGTCTTTCTTGACCACTCTGTAGCCTTTGACACTGTTAATCACCCTCTTTTCCTTGTAACTCTCTTCTCTCTTGGTTGTTGTGACGCTCTTCTAATCCTATGCCTCCTCTTACCTTACCTATTCTGTTCCCTTTGCTGGCTCTTCATCTGGTTCATGTCCACTA
This sequence comes from Phalanger gymnotis, assembly GCA_028646595.1. Classification (NCBI taxonomy): domain Eukaryota; kingdom Metazoa; phylum Chordata; class Mammalia; order Diprotodontia; family Phalangeridae; genus Phalanger; species Phalanger gymnotis. Next base: position 9,927,878 of record CM053625.1, read on the forward strand.
ACTGTGCGTGTCCTGGGCTCTCTTTTCTTTCCTTCCTATATCTCTTCTACTACTTCACCTGGTGATCTCACCAGCTCCCGAGGATCTGATCTCAATGCTGATGATCCTCAAATCTACTTAGATCTATCCCTAACCTCTCATCTCATCTCCAGTCTCACTTCTCCAACTATATCACAATCTTGAATTAGATGTCCTACAGATATCAAACATTCAGCATGTCCAACGCATTATCTTCCCCCACCCCCCAAACTCTCTCCCATTTTCTGAACTCTCACTTATTGTGGAGCATCACCATACTGCCAGTCAATCAGGCCCACAGCCTGGGTGTCACCCTTGTCTCCTCACTGTCCTCCAACCACTTTTTCCCTCCATCCAATCAGTTAAGTCCTGGTCTTTCTATCTTTGTAACATATCTCATATATGCCCCTTTTCTTCTCTGATACTGCCACGACCCTCATCACTCCACCCTGGGCTATGAGAAGACTTCTCATTGATCTTTCTGAAGTCTCTCCCTAACCCAGTCCATCTTCATTCAGCCGTCAAATCGATCTTCCTAAAGCATGTCACACATCTGACCATCCCATTCCCGGTGGCTTCCTGGCTTCCTGTCACCTCTAGGAGCCAATACAAAATTCTCCATATGATTGCGCAAGGATCAGCTATGAATGACTTTGCTCTCTTCAGCAATGCAGTGATCCAAGACAGTACCAAAAGACTTGTGATGGAAAATGCCATCCATATCCAGAGAAAAAACTGATGGAATCTGAATGCAGATCGAAGCATAGTATTTTCACTTTCTTTGTTTTTTTGTGTATGTATGTGTGTGTGTGTGTGTGTGTGTGTTTCCTTTTGTTGTTTCTTCTTTCACAACATGACTAATGTGGAAATATGTTTTACATGATTACATATGTATAACCTGTAGCAGATTGCTAACCATCTTGGGGAAGGGGAGGGGAGGGAGGGAAGGAAGGAGAAAGAAAATTTTGGAACTTGAAATCTTATAAAAAATAAATGTTGAAAATTGTCTTTGCATGTAATTGGAAAAAATAAAATGCTATTAAATTTTTTTACATATTAATTTTTTATTTTTAGTTTGCAACATTTGCTTCCATAAGTTTAAAATTTTCTCCACCTCCCTCTCTTTCCCCCTCCCCAAGACAGTGTGTGATCTGATATAGGCTCTACAACTACATTCATATTAAACATTTTCACATTATACATAATGTATTAGATAAATTAGAACATGTGGGAGGAACCATGAGAATACTATTAAATTTTTTTAAAAATCCTCTGTATGGCATTCAAAACCCTTCATAACCTAGTCCTCTCCTGCCTTTCCAGTTTTATTGTACCTCACTCCCTTCCATGTAATCAAAGACCCAGTGACATGAACATCCTTGGTGTTCCTCAAACAAGACACTTCATCTCCCAACTCTGGGAAATTTCACCTGTTATCTACCATGCCTCAAGCTCTCTCCTCATATCTGCATCCTGGCTTCCTTGGCTCTCTCTTAAGTCCCAGATAAAATGCCACTTTTTCTTTTCTTTTAAATTTATTTTTTATTTTTAGTTTACAACACTCAGTTCCACAAGTTTTTGGATTCCAAATTTTCTCTCCTTCCCACTCCTCCCCCCAGCCCCGCAAGACAGTATGTAATCGAACATAGGTTCTATATATACCTTCACCTTGAACTTATTTACGTGATAGTCCAGTTGTAATGAAGAATTATAACCAATGGAATGAATAATGAGAAAGGAGAAATGAAACCAAAAAAAAAAAAAGCAAAAAGTTTGCCTCAATCTGCATGCAGACTCCATAATTCTTTCTCTGGATGTGCATAGCTTTTTCCATCATAAGTCTTTTGGAGCTGTCTTTGAACCTTGGATTGATGAGAAGAGTCAAGTCTATCAAAGTTAGTCCTTACAGATACCTTGTGTCTGTAATCGTGTATAATGATCTCCTGGTTCTGCTCCTCTCACTTAGCATCAGTTCTTATAAATCGTTCCAGGTTATAATGAAGTCCATCTGCTCCTCATCTCTTATAGCACAATAGAATTCCATTACATACCACAATTTGTTCAGCCATTCCCCTATTGATGGGCATCCCCTTAATTTTTAATTCTTAGCCACCACAAAAAGAGCTGCTATAGGGCGGAGCCAAGATGGCAGCTGGAAAGCAGGGACTTGCATGAGCTCCCTGCCAGGTCCCTCCAAAAACCTATAAAAAAAATTTATCTGAACAAATTCTAGAACTGCAGAACCCACAAAATAGCAGAGCGAAGCAGGGATCCAGCCCAGGACAGCCTGGATGGTCACTGGATGAGGTCTATCGCACACGGAGCGGAGGGGAACGGAGCCCAGTGCCTGTGGCGTCAGGACCAACTAGACCAGGAGCCGGGCGGAAAAAGCCCTAGCGCTCTGAATCAGTGAGCTGTGGCAGTTACCAGACTTCTCAACCCACAAACACCAAAGACAACAGAGAAGGTTAGTGGGAAAAGCTGCAGAGTGAAAAGAGTTTGCAGTTCTGCCATGGCGTGGCGGGGGGGGGGGG
>CM053625.1:9930929-9975292 GCA_028646595.1 Phalanger gymnotis
AATCTATGCCCACATGGGTTTCACACCTGATAGGGCTTTGGGCCTGGGGCTTAGCATTTAACAGGTGAAAGTACTTTCACCGTAAACAAAAGCCAAACTCCTCAAGGGCACCCGTTAAACTAAGCCCATTTTGCCTTACTGGCACGTCTACAAAAGGCCTTTTCTGATTCCCTTTAATGGTAGCACCTGCCCTCTGTCGGTTATCTCCAATTTGTCCTGGTTATATCTTGTTTGTATATAGCTGTCTGCATTTGTCTCTAGATTGTGTCTCTTCTTGAGAGCAGGGACTATGGTTGTTTTTTAACTTTCTTTGTATTTCTGTACTTAGCATAGTAGTGCTTGGTATATAGTAAGCACTTCATAAATGCTTGCTGACTGACTGATTGAAAACTGTGATTGGGAAAAAGCAGTCTGTGACTCATGTTTGTTAGTTGATAGTATTCAGGAAGGGAGTGCAATGGAGGCTGCCAGTTACTAGCTTTGTATACACAAGACTGAATAGGTCAGGGGTTTAAATATCTATCTAAAACATTCAGGTATTCCCTAACTGCACACCTGGAACAAAGTTGAGAGAATCTTGGTGATTTATGAATGATTCTTCTAAGCTCCTAAAAAGCAGAGGAAGAAGAATTAAACATCTTAGGACTACGTCCCTAAGGTAATTGATGAGCCACAGCCAGGTGGTTTATATACATAAGTGTCTCAGCAAAACTCTGATCACTAAGGCAAAGGAGAATACAGTATAGTAGAAGAAGGGAAAGTCATATTTCATAGGTAAAGTAATAGGACGAGAAAATTGTGGTTTGGTGAGAATCTGCCCTATCCATATTCTTATGGTGGGAAGGAAATCTTCCCCTCAGACAGCCAAACCCTCCTCTGCAGCATCATCTGTTGGTCATGACACTATATAAGGTCAGGAAGCTTTTCTGGTTCCCTGCTGCTTACTGAATAAAGTATAAACTCACTCCAGCATTGAATGCCTTCCACAATCTGTCTCCAATATTCCTGTCCAGCTCTGTCTCATACAACTAAAGTAGCAGTGTGGCTTAAAGGAAAGTATCATACTTGTAGTCAAAAATGATCTGGGTTCTGCCGAAGAAAAACATTAACACAAATATTGTACTCTACGTTTTATAGGGCTCTAGTGTGACAGAAGCAAATTTTTTTAATTTGGCATAATCTCTAGTCAAACCATTTCTAGCCTGAAGAGAGATTCAAATTGGCACGGTCTCCCATGTCCTCTGACATAGCTCTCTACTTGAGACAATTTCAGGTGAGTAGGATCTCTAGATGAGTGGATACAGGCCTAGAGTCAGGAAGACCTGGGTTCAAATTTGACTTTAAATACTTACTAGTTGTATGATCCTGGGCAAGTCACCTCACCCTGTTTGCCTCAGTTTCCTCACCTGTAAAATAAGCTGGAGAAGGAAATGGAGAACCCCTCCAATATCTTTGCCAAGAAAACCCCAGATGGGGTCGCACAGAGTCAGACACAACTGAACAACAACAACAAGGATCTCTAGAAAGAAAGTAGTGCAATGGATAGACTGTAAACTCTGTTTCCTCAAATGTAAAATGGGGATAATAGTCCCACCAACCTTTCCAGGGTTGTTGTGAGGAACAAATGAGATAATATTTACAAAGCATTTAAAACTGTGCCTGGTTTACAGTAGGTCCCCCCCCACCCGTGTGTGTGTGTGTGTGTGTGTGTGTGTGTGTGTGTATATACATGCCCCCCATACAGGTATATATATATATATATACACATATATGCACATATACATATATGTATGTACATACAGAGTAGGCACTATATAATTTATTTTTATATTATAACTGTATAAATTATATATAAAATATTAAATATACATCTATTTTTTTTGTGTGGTTAGTTGTGTCCAACTCTCCATTTGGGTTTTTTTTGGCAAAGATACTGAAGTGGTTTGCTATTTCCTTCTCCAGCCCATTTTAGAGATAAAGAAACTGAAGCAAATAGGGTTAAGACACTTTTCGGCTCCCTTTTATGAATTATCTTCCTCTACCTTTTCTAGGGGCTTTTCCCAAAGTCTGGAAAGGGCTTTAGAGGAAATTATTATTTCTTAATTTTTTTTTTTACTAAAAGAGAGGTTGTGAGCCTTAATTTCCTCATCTGTCAATAACTGGGGTTCATAATACCTGTATTATTTATGGCACTGGGAGTGCCAATGAGAGTCAAATGTATGTATGTAGCTGTCTTATAATTAACTACCCTTCACAAATTGTAATGGTAATATAAATTTGAAGATCTTCCCATCCATTAATAGGCCCGTGTGACCTGCTTAAGTCACATGGAAGCCTAAGTCACATAAAGCCTGTAGTAGTGGGAGGGGTATGCTGAATGGATGGAGCAGGAAGGGTGGGGCAGGAGGGAAGAAGTTGGTCTGTGAATGTTTGGGGGATGGCCTTGCCCCCGAATTGTTATTGTATATGGATTTCTTTCTTGCCGTGATGGATTTGGCTTTCTGGTGTTTGAATAATGTTTCGGTTCTGTCCTCCACATAGAGAGTCTGTCACCTTTTGTGATTCAGAACTACGCCAGCGTATTCATAGTTGCTGTTGGCAACACACAAATTAGTCAAGCTGGACTACGCTCTGATTCTCCCATTGATTTTTCTCCATCTATGTGGCTTTGCTCATCATACTGTGTGAGACAACTCAAATAATAGTCAGAGACTTCTCAAAGAAGCAAAAAGGAGAAAAAGGAGTCTTCATTTACGATCTCGAAAGGGCGGTCTCCAAACCCATAGACCATAGGTAGGGAGAGGCGGGGCCCAGAAAGCAGAACTTAGTTATATACCTTAATGCCAACAACCCCCACAGACCACTGACAGTTACTCTCATTGGTGGAGTTCCGGCTCACAACCTAAACGCGGAAATCTAACCCAGGTGCAAGGAACAAGGAAATGCTAGTTTAGCCAATACCGATCCCTAGATCCCTACTTGGCGAGGACATAGTTCAGGTGATTTTTAGTAACTCAAAACTTAGGCCTAGCTGTCAATCAGAAGCCCTGAGCCATGCCGAAAAGCCCTCACCTCCATTTATCCTACTCAATTCACAGAAAGGCTGAGACCCAGATCCCATGAGAGGTCTTCACTATCCCACTCAATACCAAGCCTGGAACATACCTTCACCACCCATCCCCTCCCCCACCTTCTCCAGTTCCTATCTCTATTTAAGCTTTTCCTTTCAAGCCTCCTCTGTTATCATCCCTCCACTCAAGGACCTTTCCCACGACAGTGATCTCTCTACCAAGCATTTATCTCATTCTGCTTTGTAATAAGTTTATTTGAATATTGGTCCTCCACCTTTAACTTGCCTTCCCACCCCCCTAAACAAATTATAAGCTTCTTAAATGGGCCCCTGACCTATCTAGCTTTCTATCACCATCACAGGTCACAAGACTTTGCCCCAGAGTAGGCATATACTACATATTTATGGAAATTCATTTAGGGTGGAATTGACTAGGTATGGGTCCAAGCCAAGACCTTTTCCCCTTACTCCAAAAGAATTTGAGTCCCATTTGAACATAGGCCCTGGAAACCCTGCCCCACCCCCACCTTGAATTCTCCCTGAATCTTCCCACTTGATCTGCCTTTTCACGACCAAATCTGTTACCCTTAACCTAGCCTAGCCCTCCATTGCCTGTTACCTCCATATTACCTCCGGCTGCTTCCCACCTTTGATCCCATCAAAATCCTATTCTCTTGGTTTCTGGACTCTGACCTCTAGTCACCCCAGTCCCAGACTCCTCTTCAAGATCCTTCTTAGACTCTTCCTCCCATCACCTCAAACTTCCACCGTGTTTCTGTATATAAGACTCATCTTGCTTCCATGAAGGTGCTCAGATTCCTTAAGAGTAGCCAATGGTGAGATGTCCAATTAATAAACTTTTGTTTTTCTCTTTGGCTGAAAGAAGGCTTGGGTAGAATCCATTTGGGCAGGACTGGCATGTGGGTATTTTGAGGTCCTGAGCACCCCTACACCTCAACAGAATTGCCTGGTCCAGAGATATGGTTTATAGAATTACTTTCAATATCTCTCCCTGAGGGTTTTCCACAAACTGGATCAGTACATGGAGATTGCTATCTTCAGCTATAAACATTCTTCATCTGCTTTCTACTTGCTATCATTCCTGTTTTCTAGTTCTCATCACTGACTACTACTACTGCAGCACAGTTGTGGAGTGCTGGGAAGGGCTCTCAATTAGGAGTGAAGAGAATGGAATTGAAGACCTGATTCTGTCACGTAATGATAGGGTACCAGCCCAAGCCAAAACCTTTGCCCCTTACCCCAAAAGAATTTGGATCCCACTTATCTATGGGCCCTGAAAACCTCACCTGGAACTCTCGAACTTCCCCACTTGATCTGGCATTCATTCACCTGAGGCTATAAGCCTTTCATTATCCCTGGGCCCAGTTCTGTTACCCTTAACCTAGCCCAGCCCTCCATTGTCTGTTATCTCCAGATTGCCTTCAGGCTACTTCCCATCCTTGACCCTATCTGAACCTGATTCTCTTTGCCCCCAGCACCTCTAGTCACCCCAGTCTACTGGCCCCACCCATCAAGATCCTCCCTGGACCCCTCCTCCAGTCACCCCAGACTGCTTGGCCAATCCTAGATCCTTCCCACAGTCTTTCTCTATATAAGATCCATCACAGCCTCCGTTGAGGTGCTCAGATTCAATCCTGTCCACACACATTAGCTTTACAAACAATATGGTGGATTTTTAATAAACCCTTTTTTCTTCGGCTGAAAGAAGGCTTGGGTCAAATTCATATGGGCAGGACCTTGTTAAACCTGAAAGTTGGTTAAAGGAGGCAAACAGAGCTAGGTGATAGAAAATTTATATTGCTTATACATTTATTCCCTTTAAATGTAGCGAACAGACATACACGTATGGAGTTGAGCCAGAGAAAGTCTAACTGATTTGTACAGAGGAATAAACAGGTTTATATTTTTAGAACAGTCACAATTCAGAATGTTTTTGTGTTACTCAATTTTTTGATCCCCATGTATTTTTAACCACAAGACAAAGATTTTCGTTAATGAAACAGGTTTGTAAATACAGTAAGATAAAAGTGTTGACTAGGGTCAGTTAAAACTACAACCCAGCGTTTCTGTGTTTCATTAACATTCCATAACATAGTATATGCCCATAAAATATTAAGGGAGGTAGTCTTCTGGGAATTAGGATCTCATCCTTTAATGGTTAACAGGGGAAGGAATGTTCTTAGGTCAGCCGGATCTGGCCTTGTTGACAGAGAAAAGATATTCTCTGAGCAAACTTTAGAGAACAAAGAAGCCCAGGTCCAGGCTCTCCTTCAAGTGGATCATGAATTTATGAAATTACAAAAATGATATAAAATGGCATTAAATGTTCCTCAACCTGCATGTTGCTATTTCAGGGTCCCAGCACCCCTAAACCTCAACAATACCACTGGTGTCAGGGTCTTGGATAAATCCTGCCTCAGTGTCCTCAGAACAAAGAGGCAGCCTATGTGTCCATATACATATGGCCCCTATAACATATCGGTAAAATGAAGGATCTGGATAAAGTCTTCTGCCTCTCAGTATCCTCTGTTCCTCTGATGGACTTGAGTCTCGGCTGGGACATGAGCTGGGTTACCTGGGATACATCTTTCCTTTTCTCTGGCTCTGTAAAATCTTACCCTGGCTGGGTACCTCAGGAGGTTGTCCTGGGGATTAAAGGTGATAAGTGTGTAGAGTGCTTGGTTAAGTGGTATAAATAGCAGCAGTTATGTTCATTAGAGCCAGCGCTGGGCTGGGGTTACTATGGGTCAACACTTGAGTCTCCTGCTAATGAACTACGCATGTGCTTCTTCAGCAAGACCGAGGCTTCAGAAAATAACAGCGGCCCCTGAGTGACAGCCCTGGAGCTCCTGCATTGGGGATCAGGGTGTTCTAAACCCCGAGTTGGGCTCCTTGTGATTTTTACCCCCCACCCCCACCTCCCCGGGCTCAGATACAATTTCCAAAATCCCGCCTGTGATCAGGAATGTGGCTTTTTTCCAGAATTATTTTTCTCCTTAGAAAGTGATAGAGCCGTGATCTTCAGGACTAATCAAACCTGTTGGAATCGTTTGCTTGGGAATGGAAAGAGTCCAGGGACAACCGGATTAGCCAATCACATAGAGCTCTTTTATTATTATTACTGGCATGCCAGGGCCTTCCATCCTAATGATGAAAAGACCTGACTCCAGGTTTAAGGCAGAATTTATAGGGTACAGAAACAAAGAAGTAATTAGGGTACAGAAACGAAGAGGCAATTAATGCATAGTCAACATTCCGTTCCTATCAGTTCCTGGGGTCCAGACATCCCCACGCCTCATGTTCACCTTCTTCTTATCTGTAAGAACAGACCCCACCTGGAGGTCAGGTCTCACCCAGAGGTAGCCTGGAGGTCAGGTCCCACCCAGAGGTAGCTAATCTTGTTGTGACAATTTTATCATTCTGCTCATATTTTCAATTATTTCCTTGTTGAGACTATTAATCCTTTCCTAGGTCCCTATATTCAGTCCCTACAAACCCAGAGGGAAAAGACATCTTACAAAACTTGTATAAGATGTAATAGTGGATAGAAAACTGGCCTTAGAGTCCAGCCTCTGACACATATCACCTGTGTGACCTCAGACAAATTACATGGCCTCCATGTGTGTTGAGAAGTTCTCTAAAATGAGTTAATAATAGTTACATACATATAATATGTATATGTGTATATGTATATACACATCTATACATACACACATATATCATTTGAAGGTATGCAGGCTCGACATATATCATCTTATTTGATTCACACAGCAATCCCATGAGGAATTACAGGATTACAGGCGAGGAAACTGAGGCTAAGAAAGGTTAATTGACTCTCTCAGGACCACATGGCTGATAAGTGCAGGGTTTGAACCCAGGTCTTCGTGACTCTAGGCTAGTGCTCCATCCCCCATGCTGCCTCTCTGCCCCCGAGTTACAGATTGATCATATGATGATGATGAAGGATTTGGAGGGTGTTTTCAAATCACAAGTCCAGATAAAAAATTAAGTACTGTTCAGACCCAAGTCTTGGTCTGTATTCTTTTAGAGGCTATGAAAATTGTACAAATTTCTGAAAAAATAATTGATTCCTGGCATATCGACTCTGAAAATAATGCCATAATTAGGAAAAGATCTATAGGCAGTTTGACCATCAATTTTGGCACCCAGGGTGAGCAGCAAGAAGCATGTTCTTCAATCAGTTTTCTAAGAAAAATTTAGTTGAGGGGAAGGGAGACCCTGGCACACCCCTCCACGGGGAAGAGATAGAGACCTAAGGATTCCAAGAGGCCTCCTAGGGTGGGGACTGAGAAGAAGGAGGTCACCTGGAGTGTCAAAGGCAGGGGGGTGGGGGAAGATTGCCCATCTAGTAGCTTCCTTTCTTTAACAAATTATTTTTGCTCACAAGATGCTAAATTCTTTTGTTTCTATGGAGCAGAAGGAGTGCAAGTGTTGGCGCTCTTTAAATTTCAGCGCCTTGAGGCAAAACCCTGATTCTGGCTGCTTGGACTAATGATGCTGAGAAGGAAAATAGACTCATCGTTGTTTCTCACCTTTTGAAGGACTGGAGGAATCTTCAAGGCCAAACCATACTTGGATAAGAATCCTCACTGTAAAATTTTTCACCCAATTTCCCCTTAAAGACCTTTAGTGACAGGAGATTTTCCCAAGCCTGGGTTTCCCCATGGGTAAAATGAGTGGGCTGTACTAGTTGGCCCCTGAGGTCCCATCCAGCTCTAGGCCTGTGACGCTATGCTCTTCCTATGAACTCTCTGTCACAATAATGATAACAATTCACATGCCTGTAGAGCTTCGCAGATCAAGAAGCTCGTTTTAAACAAGGTAATGAAGGTATTATTGTGTCCACTTCACAGAGGAGGAAACTGAGGATGGGGCACAGGAAATGGTTTGCCTAAGGTCTCCGTAAGTGGTAGGACCAGATTCAGATTCTGTGAGTGCTCTGGGAACTACCTCCAGCTGCCCCCCACATCTCATATTTACAAAGTTCTTCAATGGCAATTATTGCATTGATTCTCAAGACTCTGTAAAGTAGACAGAGTCCATTTTATAGGTGAGAAAATCAAGGCTCAAGCAGAAAAATGAATTGTGAATACTCCAGGTTGGTAAGTGGCACAGCCAGGCCTAAAAGTCAGGTTTCTGGTCTACACATCCTCCACATCGCTGCTGTATATGTGACCTAGCCCAGACTCTCATTGACAGAGCTGGAAGCAATTTCAAAGGATGTTGTTGTCTAGCATATGTAATTTTGTGACCATGAGCATTAGCCTCTCTGAGCCTTAGTTTTTTTAAAATGTAAAATGGGATGATAATATTTATTAACGGTCAGTCAGTTAAATACTTACTATGTGCCATGCACTGTGCTAAAGACAGTCCCTGCCCTGGAGGAGATCACAATCTTTATTGGGGGAGACAACAAGCATGTACAAACAAGCTATACACACGAGAAATAAGAACTAATTTATAGAGGGAAGGCGCTGTAACAACAATGTTACTTGCAGCTGCTGTGGGGGTGCAAGACCAATAACGCCAGCACACAGGAGGGCTGCTAGTATGGGTTCTTTGATCTGCTTTTCTAAAGGAAAGCAATTTTAAGGAGATAACAATCTTACTTTAATTAAACATACATATATCATTCACATAGTTCAGGGGAAAAAGTCAGCACCCTGAACTTCAGAGAAAGTACAAACAGAAATTTCAACAAAGAAAATAAATACAAATCAACAGGCAGGGCTTTTAACTGTCTAACCAAGACAATACATACATAGTTACCAGAGAGACAAGCTCCAGCATCTGGGTTTTCAAAGCTGGGGAGGTCTTGAACAGCTACTAAAGTCTCAACTGGCTACATCACACAAACGTTCTTCCCACGAGTGAGCCCCCAAGCAAAATGCTAACCTCAGAGTATATATGCGCTTCTTCAGGATCAGAGGGCATCGCACACCTTGTGACCCAGGCTCGTGCACTCAAACACGTGTGACCTAGGCTTTCTGGTGACTTAAGCAGGTCATTGGAGACTCTTGATTCAATCAAAGGCACTTGATTGCCTCAGTGCTGAGAAGAGCTAGAATCCCAAAAGAAAAAACCGCAAAAAGTCCCACTTGGCTTGCCCTTACAGGCGCTAGAAGTAAGAGAGTTTGGGAAAGGCATTTTGTGGAAAGTGGGATTTTAGTTGTTACGTGAAAGAAGCCAGGGAAACTAGGACATGAAGATGAGGAGGAAGAACACTTCAAGCATGGGGGACAGCTAAAGAAAGTGCTCCAAGCTGAGAGATGGAATGTCTTCTTTGTTGAACGCCAAGAACCACTTGTACTTGGTGGAGCGCAAGGTGTAAAAATACTAGAAAGACAGGAGAGGGGTTTGGAATACCAAACAGTTGATTTTGTGTTTGATCCTGGAGGAAATAAGGAGCCACTGGAGTTTACCGAGTAGAAGGGTGACGTGGTCAGACCTGTGCTTTAGAAAAACGCCTGGCCAATGGGGTGTAGAAATCCATCCTGCCTACAAATGTAAGGGGGAAGGGGATAAATGCATGATAGAAGGGAGGGCAGACTGGGGAAAGGGGCAATCAGAATACATGCCATCTTGGGGTGGGGAGAGGAGAGATGGGGAGAAAATGTGGAACTCAAAATCTTGTGGAAATGAATGTTGAAAACTAAAAATAAATTAATAATAAAAAGATAAAAACCAACCCAGAGACCTGGCGGGGGGAGGGGGAAGAAAAATGCCTGGCAATGTGAGTGGGGAGAGACTCGTGGGAAACAGACTCACCAGTAGGCCCGTGAGGAGAGCCTGCACCAGAGTGGTGGAAGTATCAGAGGAGAGAAGGGGGCTATTCAAGAGATGCTGCAAAGGTGACCTTGATAGGCCTCAGGAACAGCTTGGATGTGGGTGTGGGGTGTGAGAGATAGTGGGGAGTCCAGAATGACCCCCAGGTTGTGAGCCTGAGGTCCAGGGAGAATGGCGTTGCCCTTTACAGTAATAGGGAATTAGGAGATGATGATGAGTTCACTTTTGGACACGTTGAGTTTAAGATGTTGAATAGACATCCAGTTTGAGATGTCTGAAATGTCAGACTGAACCTTTCTGGTGAGACTGGAGACCGGCAGATTGGTAGATTTGAGAATCATCTGTATAGTGATGATAAATGGAGTAGTACAGAGGGAGAAGAGAAAAGGACCCAGGATAGAGCCCTGTGGGACATCTACAGTTAGAGGGCATGACCTAGATGAAGATCCAGCAAAGGACAAAGGTGAAGGGGTCAGATACATAGGAAGAGAACCAAAAGAAAGCAGTGTCCTGAAAACCTAGAGAGCATCAAGGAGTAGAGGGTGCAATCAACAGCGTCAAAGGCTGCAGAGAGGTCAGGAGGGGTGAAGATCGAGAAAAGACCATCGCATCTGGCAATCAAGCGATCGCTGGAGAGAGCAGTTTGGGTGGAATGAGGAAGTTGCAAGCCAGATTGAAAGGGGTTAAGAAGACAGTGAGAAAAGAGGAAGTAGAGGCATTTGTTATTGGGGAGATAGGATAGAAGGGGTTCACTTCTGCTGGTAGAAGGGTTTGCTTTGGTAGGAAGTAGGGCAATCTTTTTGTGTGAGACAAGGATGAAGGAGGAAATAGTGGCAGAAAGCCTTTAAGTTATGAGATGAGGAAAACAGGAGAAAGCTCATGACAAATGGTCTCAATTTTATATATAAAATATGAGGTAAAATTTTCAACTAAGAAGATAAGAGAAGGCGGAGCCACAGGAGGCGTGAGGAATTACTGTGGAAAGTGAGTGGATAAGGGAGGTAGAGTAGGATTTCCTAGTAGCAGTGAGGGTTCGGTAGAGGTTGTATAACAGAAATTTGTGTTGAACCAAGGCAGAAAGGCTGTGTCATTTTCTCCACTTTTATTCAGCAGTATGTGAGTAGGCACAAAGCAAGACATGGTGGGAGAGTTCGAAGGCTGAGGCTTGGCTGGGTGTAATGGATGATATGATAATGAGGTTAGGGATCCCAGAGAGGAGAATAATGTGGAATGCAACTGGTTCACCAAGAGGTTAAGATGGTGAGAAGAGGAGAGAGTGGCTAGTGCATTGGAGATGGCCTTGGGGAGAATTGAAGGGTCAAGGAATTGGAGGTCATGGTATAGATGAAGAGAAGGGCTTTTTAAGGGAAGGCAGAGGGAGAAGTTAAAAGTCAATAAGTTATGGTCAGATAGGGGAATTTCAGGATTCTTGAACTTGGAGGTATTGCATTTGTGGGTTGTGGCAGGATCAGAGGTATGGCTATCTTTGTATGTGTTTGAGGTGGGATATAATAGGTCATGGGAAGTGAGTGGGTTGAGGAACTGAGTGTTTAGGGTGTTTGAAAGAGTCATGTATGCTGAAGTCCCTAAGTATGAGAGCAGAAAAGAAAAATTGTTAGCCATGTACCTATTGCATTCATTGAGGATGTGGAGGGAATAACCTGGAGGTCTGTAGACCAGCTATCAGGATTTTGATTGTGTGTAGTTATGAACAGCATGAATATCAAAGGAGAAGAGGTTACTGGGTGATGGAAGTGGGAGAAGGAAAGATTTAGAATAAAAGGAAATTTGATGCCTATAGACAGGCATTCCACTGGGCATGAAGGAAGGATTGGGTGTTGTTTGAAACTTTGGGGTAGGAGGGTTGAGGAAGATAGGCATAAGGAATGAAGAGGTGGTGATGGGAAATGGGGTCTGAATGATGAACTATAGGGGTTCAGAATCACTGGGATGTGAAGGATATGACCAGGTGTGAGAATGTTCATTGTTGAGTAGAGGACACCATTCCACTTCCCAAAGGAGGCTAGAGATCTGGCTGGAGGCAAGTGTAGTTTGTGATGGGAGACACATGGTCAGATGGTCAGATGGGAAGTGCAACTTCACTATTCCTCTTTCCTCTGACGGATGGAGATTAGATAGCAAAGGTGCAGTTGGAGATGGAAGTCCAACTTGCAAGGTGGGAGAAAGAACTTCCCACCTCACCAACTTTCCTTTCCTCTTCTCTCAAAGGACAGGTGCAGCAAGAGCTGGGAGGCCTGAGGTCCAAGGGAAAGCTTCTCCTTTTTGCACTGGAGGTTCTCCAAATCTGAGTTGGGAGATTGGGCTGGCAGCTAGATGGAGGTGAAAGTTGCCTTATGCTGGCACAAATGGAAGTCATTGCTTTGGGGAAGGGACAAGATGCTTGGGGGAGGGGCTTGCTGCTTACCCGGGGAGCAGGGAGGACCAGAGGAGGGAGATGACACTGTCCATCCAGAGAAAGTTAGTGGAGTCAGAGGAAAATTTGACTCCTTTTCTCACCTGAGGATTTTTATTTATTTTGTTAAATATTTCCCAATTACTTTTTAATCTGGCTTGGCCTACTTAGGGGTTTTCTGATTTTTATTAATAATTATATTTAACATTGCTGGCCAGTAGCACCGAGAAATTACTAACTTGCTCAGGTTACATAACCATTATATGTGTTAGGGGTGGGACTTGAAACCAGGACTTGCTGCTGGTTCTCTATCTACTATGCTAAGCTGCTTATCTTCTTAAGGATAACCCTTCTGCAGTTTCTGGTGGTGATCAACTGGTCCAGATTAACCCCTATGTTTCCATAAATAAATCCATATGACTCAGTCATTTGTTTGAGGCTCCTTTCTCAATCAGGCAAGACCTGGATGAAGATGCAGCAAAGGACACTGAGAAGGAGTGGCCAGACAGCTAAGAGGAGAATGGGGGAGAACAAGGCTGGGAAAGCCTTGGGAATGAGAGAGTATGCCAAAGAAGGTAATCAATAATGTAGTCTGCAGAGAAATTGAGATAGAAGAGATGTGAGAAAAGGCCATTATATTTGGCAATTAACAGATGACCAGCAACTTTGGGGAGAATATTTTCAATTGAATAAGTCTGAAAGTCAGAAAGCAGAAGGTTTAGAAGAGAGCAAGAGGAAAGGAATTAGAGGCGCCGACTCTAGATTTCTCAAGGAGTTTTACTTCAAAAAAGAGGTGAGACATAGGATGGTTGGATCTAGTAAGAGGTTTTTAAAATTTTTTTTTATTTGGTTAAATATTTCCCAATTACATGTATAAATTTTTTTTTTAAAAAAATTGAGTTCCAAATGCTCTTCCTTTCTCCCCTCCCTTGCCCCTTGAGAAGGCAAGATGATGGCAATTATACATGTAAAGTCAGATAAAGCATATTTCCATATTAGCCATGCTGAAAAAGAAAATACACAGATACAGACACAGACGCACAGACATAGACACACACACACATCCCAAAGAAAAATAAAGGAAATTTAAAAAAAATTCCAATCTGCACTCAGAGTTCATTGATTCTCTCTCTGAAGGTGGAGTGCATTTTTCATTATGGGTCCTTTTGAATGGTCTTGGATCAGTCTTGATCAGAGTGGCTAAGTACTCCACAGCGGATCATTACAACATTGCTTATTACTGTGCATAGTATTCTTTCTCCTGCTTCTGCTCTTATTGATGGTTTTAATTATTTTTTATTTTTTAAGAATGAGGGAGACATTAGAATATTTATAGGAAGCAGGGAAAGAGCTAGTAGACAGGGAGAGACTGAGTTAGTGAGAGAGAGGGGATGATAAAAGGGGCCATCTGCTGAAGATGCAGTGGGACCAAGGATGCGTCTAGATGGGTTTTCCTTGGCAAGAAGGTCCACCTCTTCGTGTGAGTCAGTGGTGAAGGAAGACATGGCGGGGAAAATGCTGAGTGATGAAAGATGAGGAGGGGAGAAGAGGGAGCTCCTAGTGAATAGCCTCAATTTTTCCTATGAGATTAGGTTCTCAGCTAAGAATCTGGCTTGAGATTCTGCCAAGGGAAACTTAAGAAAGGATTAAAAGATTTGGAAAGGCCACGATGAACTGATTAGGGAGGCATAACAGGACTGCTTTGCTGCAGTGAGGACCGAGTCAAGATCATGCAATATAGTTTAGTAGTGGGCTCAGTCATCACAGTTGTGTGTTTCTCCAGCTCCACTCAGTAGCACATGAACAGGAGTAAAGGCAGTAAATGGTGGGAGTAATCCAAGACATAATTGGCAGTAGAATAAAGAGACAAGGGACTTGAGTAGAGAGGATGATGTAGGGTTGAATTAGTTCACCAAAGGCCCAAAAGGGGGTAGGGAGGAGAATGTGTCCAGTGCAAGGGAGATGGGTGGAGGGATTGGAGGTTCCAGTGAGGATGAAGAAGATGGTTAAGGGTCCTAAGACAGAAGGGAATCTACAATGACAAAAGAGGTCCTGATTAAAGAATTTCAGAGTTCACGAACTTGGATTATTATTATTGGATTTAGAGGTGGTAGAGACCTTAGACATTATCAAGAATAATCTCTTCATTTTAAATGACAAGGAAACTGAGGCCTAGAGATTAACTAGCTCGAGGTCATGCATTCAAGTGACAGTAGTGGACTAAATGTGAAGCGTTTCCCACAAGCAAGTTTAATGATTTTAATTTGGCCTCCCTAGAACGTTGATTTATGTTCAAACAAACCAATAAACAAACAAGAAAATAGCCCACATCCAAAGGTGACAGATACAAAGCTGCTTCTTTTTGTCTCTGGCTTGAAAGGGAATGTAGTGTAGTGGTTAGAGTACAGGGAGTCTGGGGGCTTGTGTTCAAATCCTGCATTAAACATTTATTAGTTGTACACTTGTGGGCAAATCTCAACCTCTCTGCTGTTTCTCAATTCTATAAAATGATGAGGACAATATTGTCACAATGAATGTGCTTTGCCACCTTAAAGCACTATAGAAATGGGAGGCCTGCCATGGCAAAGCACGGGGTCCTGTTTCTAGGTCTCATAGAACTTGAATGGACCAGAGGGTGGAATGGTGGAAAGTCTGGTGGAAAGTCATAGACTTGACCTAGACATTTGGGTTCAAACCTTATCTTCAAGATTTCCCCGGTGGGCAACCTGACAATCTGGGGCAAAGGTGCGGAGGGGTGTCATAGGTAGCAGCAGAAAGGACAGTCCTATTCCTGGTGCAGCCAATCCCCTAAAGCCAAAGGGGAGTTCTCAGATGGCTGCCTGGGGTCTTCTTATATTCAGCTGGCAGGGGCTAAGAAAGGCGGAAAGCAATAGTGAAAAGAACACTGGCCTGGGAGTCAAGAAAATAGGGTTCAGATTTTAGCTCAGCCCTTTGCTAGCTGAATGGCCTTGGATACATCATGTCCCTCTCGGTTTCTTCACCTATGAAACAGAAGGTAAACTAGATGACCCTCAAGTTCTCTTTGAACTCTAATATTCTGTGTTTTGGTGCTTCAAAATTGCTGCGATCCCTATCATTGGGCTGGTTGAGCTGTCACAGACTGAAAGGGGCCGGAGAAATTGTCTAGTTCAACCCTCTCATTTCACGGATTGGTAAACTAAGGCATGAGGAGGTCACACAAGAGACTGGCTACAGCCAAATCTCCTGACTCCAAATCTAAGGCTATTTCTCCTATACCAGGCTGCCTCTTGGTCAGTAACCAACCAAGCCTCCTGCTGGCTGATGTGGTGCAGCGGAGAGTGCAGTCAGCCAGTGACAGCGGTGAAGGAGAAAGGAGGGACTGTCTCCTCCTCCACATTCTGATGTGCTACCTCACTCCTCCTGGGGCTCTGCTGGTGCCAAATGCTTGCATGGGGGTTGTGAAGTCTTTAGTTTATCTCAATTGCTTTCTTAGAGATTCATCTTGAGCGTTCTTAAATCAAAGCCCTTCCAAAATTCAGTTGTTTGCAAAGGGGAGCATGGGAAAAGGGGTGGTGTTTTCTTCTAGATAGAATAAGCAAAGATTCAGTTAGGAATGGCTACCCCATTCTGGAATCCTGGATGTAGAAAACCAAGTGTGATATCGGTGGCTGATTTCACTCACTACAGAGTTACATTACATAATTTTCAGATGCATCTTCAGGGTTTTCAGGGTCATATTATCAACCCGGCACAGTAAACACTTTATTTCTATTTTTATTGTCCTTAAGAATTCAGAAACAGTTAAGAGAGATGTTCCTGTCTTGCATTTCAATCCAGTTAAGTGCAAAGACAATAATTTGAAAACGCAAGGTGTTTTTTCCCCAGCATTTTATGTATCAAAAGCAAAATGACAAAATCATTTCATATTTCCTTTGTCATAAATGGAGTGTGAAACTTCTCTGATTCTTTGGTTGAGAAATACTGGAAAATCATAGTTAAGATAGCATGATTTCTGGAATAGGGCCATGGGCAGGACAACAGAAAGCAGTTTAAGGAACAAAACGGAAAAATTTACCAATAAAGGACTTGATAATTTCATAAGACCTGGCTACGTGATATTGAAGTATTATCCACCATACCAGAACTGTGTCAGGGTTGGCTCTCGAGTCAACTGGGATGTTACGTTCTAGTCAAACTTATCGCAAAGCTTTTTGTTAGTACTAGGGGGAGACAGCTTTTCTGCTCAGGCAGCATGCGCCACAGTTAAACTCACTACCAATATTGATTTCCTAAGTAACTTTTTAACTCAGCAGGAATGGAGTTCTGACTCCAGCTATACATCAATTTATATTTTTGCCCAAAGTTGGATATAAAAGAACAGATTCAGAACACCGAGGAAGATTAGAAATGGACATTTTTAGTATCTGTACCAAATATATGCACAGATAGATATATTTTAGATAAAAATTGTGAGGAACTGTCCAATTAATAAAACATACTTTTCTCAACTTGCCAAGAATTTAAATGCTTAGATTACCAGGTAATGGATGGTCAACTTTCTTCAAACCAGATTCTTTCATTCATTTTGTAGTGGAAATGAAGTTCTAGGATTCTTTATTTTGCCTACACACTATTACACAGTATGGACTTTTCCCACATTATTTTTGTCTACGTTAAGCTGATACGTACACGCTAATTCACAGGAAGAAACATAGTAACATGGCTTACAGACAATAAGGTAAGATAAGATCACCATTTGTCAGGGATGCTGTAGACAGAACTTATAAGAGGTCCGTTCCAACTCTCATTCTCAATTAAATAGGATATTTAACAGTTGAGAGATGACAATGGGAGATAGCAATCCAGTCAGGAAGGTATTTACTGAAGAATGTGTGTATATAAACCCAGATGTCTATGTGATTTATGTTACTGGAAGTCGTAGAAGAGCTTCCTCGGAGTCATAAACTGCTTCACGATGTCCTCTGTAATCTCTTTGCGCCGGGCCTGGTGACTGGCAATCAAAGGCTGCAGCACTTCAATGAGTGTCTTCTTCAGCTCTCCAGTGAGCATAGCTCCACTTGAGTAATCCTGTCCGAGAGAGAACAAAATCATAAGGAAGATTACTGTTCCCTGAAATTCACGTGCCCGCTCTCAGGAATGGTGGACAGGGAGGGCATTCCTGTTCCAATGTGGTTTGGATTCAATGACTCCTGAAGTTCCTTCTAAGTCTGAGGTTCTGGAGAAGTCTATAGAAGGCATCGAATTCAACCCCAACCTGTAGCAAGGATCTCCTTCACAACATCCCTGATGAGCAGTGATAATCTATACAATCTTATTCATCCTTAAAGAAAGACCAGGATACAGACAGGGGTGGGAATTATCCACATCATAAATATGTAGTAGAAAGAGAGGTAGGGTCATTTTGTTCCAAGTCACAGAGCTGGTTAGTGACAGGCTTGAGACACAGTTACTTTCTAGTCCACATCTGCCAACAAAGCCTATGCTATCAGCACCACTACTGATGTGTCACGTTTATATAGTGCTCTAAGGTAATTCTATATAAAAATACAGAGAAACGTCTTTTTAATCCAATAAGTTTCCACAGCCACTATCAGTTCTACCATAATGTATATCTACCATCCCTCCTTCTGCTCCACTCTCAATGCCACCACACTAATTCTGGCCCTGTCACCTTTCACTCAGACCATTGTGACAGCTTCATAATTGGTGTTCCTGCCTTCTGCTCTTCCCTTCTTCAAACTGCCCTTTACAAGGCTGCCAAAACAATCCTTCGACCAGGTCACCTTCTTGCTCAAAAAACATCAGTGGGTTGCTATGGCCTGGAGGACAAAATGCTAACTCACCAGACTGACTTATTTGTGTACACCTCCCAGGTATACCATAAGCTTTCTGAAGGGGGCTCACACCACTTTTCATGTTTTTGTAGTTGATTTGGAATACTGGAATTTGATTTTTTCCTTTCTTGTCCTCCCTACCCCCCCATCTGCTTGTAAGGATGGTTATGCCCCAGAAAGGTTCCTTCACTTACATAAAATTCTGTTTGTGAGATGACATCATTACCCCATATATAATTTTTGTCTTATTAGGGTTTTTTTCAGTTGGTAGACTGAACTTTCAGAGCTTTTGCTTTTGAAAAGTGTCTCAATTTTGGATATTGTTATGTTTTCACCATTTTATTGTTTTTTTTTTTAAATAAAGCCACATAAAGCTTGCGGATTAAATAGAATAAAATTCTAAATAAAAAAAGAATGCAGTAAAATGTTGGTTGAATTGTCTGTGAAGTTATGTGAGGCTTATAGAATGTGACGGAATTATAAATTTTGGCTCAATATAAAGAAAAACTTCCTAACAATCAGAGATGTTCTAAACTGAAATAGGCTGCTCTGGGAGGCAGTGGGTTCTCTCTCTGCTTTCAAGCAGAGGCAAGAGGACGACTTCTCGTGTAGGTGGTGGTAAGGATTCCTTTTTCCAGATGAGTCGGGCTACGTGGCCTCTATAGTCCTTTCCGACTCTCCGATTCTATGATGGGAAGGGCCAATTAACATCTGCTCTCTTGGTCAATCTGAGAAAACTTTCAGTTTGGATTGTGGATATGCAGGCACAATCAATGTGTCCCAAGTCATGCAGTTCATTAGCAGCAGACCTGGCACATGCCCAGCCATGCTGCTGGACCTTCAGGCTAGTAAGAGGAAGTCCCATTTCTGTAGTGCTTTAAGGTTACAAAGTGTTTTAGCTTTCTGATCTCCACAACCCTGTGAAACCTGAAGAGAACTTGGAAATGATGGAGCTGGGACTTAAATCCAGATTTTTTGGCACCATGTCCAAATCTCTTTTCACTATACTCCATTGTGGTGTGGCACTGTTTCTACCACCAAACTATGAAACTCAGAAAAATTTTCAAAAATGCATATTCTTCAGCTCTCCGTCCAGGTAATTAGCAAATAGCCTCTAACGAGAAGCAACCATCCTCTCTGGCAGAGTACCACGTGGTTTTATTCCTCTTACATGTTTTAATGAAAGAAGGCAAAACCAAAAAATAAAAAAATCTGAACCCAAAACTTTGTTGGGACACATTACCGCAAATACACTCAGACTCCAAATCTAAGTAGTTAAAACAGCTCCTTAGTTCTTATCTCTGGAATGGGGTTTTTAAATTCTTTGTATGTGACAGACCCTTTTGACAGTCTGATGAAGCCTATGGATCCCTTGTCAGAATAAATGCACCAAATCAAATACATAGGCACAAAGAAAACCAGTTATTTTTGAAATATGGTTATCTACATATATTTTCTAAAATGTTCATCAACTGCAGCTTAAGGATTTCTATTTCAGAACGTTTTTAAAGCTGGTCCACAATGGCCTAATAAGATGATTCAACCTTCCCATTCTGGTATTTAAGGCTCTCTCAAATCTGGTGCTACGCTGCCCTATGGGAAGGTCCCTCCTTGAATTTCTCTCTACCCTTTAAACCCAAGTCAAATGCCACCATCTCCAGGCCAGGCTTCTCTGTCATTTAGTAATGACCATTCCTCTAAGAGGTGTCAGCAAGCTACTTTGGTCTCTTGCTTGTTATGGATTGTAGTTATCTATGTAAGTGTCCTATTTATTCAACTGAAAGCTTCATGAGGGCAGGGAGAGTGGCTTATCTAAACTTTTTAATTCTCTTTATGCTGAACATAATATTCTGCATACCATAAGTGTTTTAAAAACATTTGTCAAAAATATAATATTAATATATGAAACATATTACCAATTAAATTCAGTTATAATCAAACTTTAGCTGAAGCCAAATTAAGTAGTGAAATTCAATCCTTGAGAGAGAAGAGAACAAGTGTCTTGTCCATTTATTTGAAATATTTCTAATGTCGTGTAAACCAAACTGCTTTCTCGCTGCACAGAAAGCCTGATAGAGAGTGCACGCCGTGCTGGATTATGCCCTTAGAAATACCTGTCTTATTTGCTCGAGTTTGTCATCATCCTCTAGAAAGAAGGTGAGGTACATGAAAGACACGTCAACGTCACAGTCACCTCCGAGCTGTCTGTGTTCCTCTATGGTGTCTTTACCTCCAGAAAATGCGTGTTTGTTGACCTGCAGAATGAAACTCGTGAAAATACAATCTGTGATACTTTGGATAAATGAATACTTCTAGTTTAAAAGAGTGAGCTGAGCGTGGTGGCCCATGCCTGAAGCCCCTGCTTCTGGAGGCAGCGAGGCTGGTGGATCACCAAGTGTGAGAATTCTGAGCTCCACCGGGGCTTACAGACAATCAGTGTCTCTACTAAGTCTCTACTCAATCAGGTGTGGCCCCCACCTAAGGAGGGGCAGACTGGCCTAGCCTGGAAAAATGGAGTAAGTGAAAGCCTCTGTGCCAATTAATATTGGGAACGAGTCTATGAGTGGCTGCTGCACTTCTAATCTGGGTGAGATAGGGTGAGATTGTCTAAAACAAACAAGCCAACAGAAAATATAAAAACAGTAGCAACCACTGAATGCCCATTAATTCTGTTTCAACACTCCAAGGATCCAAAATTTCACTGGTGCAAGGATTTCTCTAAGAAAGGTCGCAGACCCAGCCCTGAAGGTTGTACTCCTTCAGAGTCAATTCAATCCAATAAGAGCTTATTAAGTATCTATAATCTCCAAGGGACTACGTGTGTAGGCATTATGGGTACAAAGAAAAAAAATAATTCTTTCCCTCGAGGAGCTTACATTCTATTGGAGGTGTGGATGGCCTTTACCATTGGATGATGAATCTCTCTGTACTTCAGTTTGATTTTCAGATGACAAATATGACAAATATCCACAATCTGGGGCCAGACACATTCTCCATGTCTAGTACCTTTCCAGGTTGGTCGAGTCTGACAGAATGTGGACTTTGTTCATGTAACTTTTGAGTCCTTAGAAAGGAGTCACAAAAAAAGCAGAGGGGAAAGAACCCGACACAAGACAACTGAAGCGGACGAAGAACATATACCATACTTTAGTACATTCCAATACATTTTTGGATACGGGTGTTGACATGGCCTACCTGACTTCTGGAAATTAGTACCCAATACTCCAAATGAAATGGGCAGAGGAAGTTACAGTAATAGTCATTCTAGCAGTATAAATTATTACAATGCTATACTTAAGGACCAACAAGTATTCACCAGGGGCAAAAGTGAATGTTTCTCAAAAACACTGTTGTTCAGTTGTGTCTGACCTTTCGTGACTCTGCGGACCATTACTGGAGTGGTCTGCCATTTCCTTCTCCAGAAGATAAGTTACTTGCCCAGGGTCACAAAGCTAGTAAGTATCTGAGGTGGGATTTGAACTCGGGTTCCTGACTCCAGGTCCAGAACTCTATCTATTGAGCCACCTACAGGCTGTTTTTCAGCCAAGGGAGGCCTTTACCTTGTTCTTGATCTGCTTGGCTGTGTCAGTGAGGAAGATGGAAGAATTGGGGTCACTGGCACTCATTTTAGTCTGGGCTCCCTGCAGAGCTGGGAAGAAGGATGAATGAAGCAAGGCTGGTTTGGGATAGCCAATCTTTGGGGCCACATCTCTTGTCATTCTAAAATAAGGATCCTACAAAAAAGAGAATAAACACAAAAATGATATGAGACAGACAACAAAATAACTTACTTTTATATACTGCTTTAAGGATTACAAAGCCCTTTCCTTATAACAACCCTGATGGAGGGTGTGCAAACATCACTATCCCTATGTTATCGATGAATAAAATTAGGCTTAGGAAAGTAAATGTAGTTGCCCAAAGTCAATCTGGACCTAGACTTGAATGTAGGACTTTTAAATCCTAGATCAAAGCACTTTCTATTACAAAAAACTGCCTCTAGTCTAGAACATAAAATGTGGGAGCTGGGATTCAAAGCCAGGGCCCTTTCTGCTCTACCGGGCGGCTGATCATTTTGTATTCTTGAATTTTAGCCTCAGATTAAAAAAAAAAATCAATGTCCTTTGTTTTTGTGTCACTTTTATTTTCAAATGTACTACCCCAGCCTTCCTTATCCTTTTGACTAAGAAAAATAAAAATAAAGTAACAAAACTAACCAAAACTTAAACCAAATCTGACACTACATGTTACACTCCACACCCCACAGTCTCTTCTGTGGAAAAGGTCCATTTTCTCAACTCTTTTCTTGGGCCCAATCTAATCATTATAATTACATAGTACTTATTTCTGAGCTTTCTTTGGTTCTTTATGCTTTTGGAATCATTAGGTACATTCTTTCCTTGGTTCTGTTTAATTCACTTTGCATCAGTTATAGATTTCCCATGCCTAGCCCCATACCTTAATAAATGAATAATACTTGAGAGATTAGTCCAATTAAAATTTCGACGCCATATAGAAACTAAAGTTGCTCAAATTAAGTGGGAAGCAATGGTTTCTCACCTGGTCTATGGCACATGGAATAAGACACTGAATATCTGTCCTGTCTTTGAAAATCTGTGGAAATGAGTTGCTGAAGGATGGGGCAGCTTGGATAGCAGGAAAACTAATCTTTCCTGAAAGAGGAAAAAAATGACAAAATACAAATATTTTTTCAATTCATAATAACTCCTGTTGCTGCTGGCTAACTCTGCTATGAATCTTTAGCCTCTAGTCTGGATATTTAGGCTTCGGCAAATCAATAATTACAGACTCTAGTTCACAGAGGTCCACAAGATCCCAGTTGGCCAAATTCTGCGCTAAGTTGTATTTAAAGGAAGAGGTGGATGTTTCTTCATTCAAAATTTTGCAGTTAAAGCATCAAGAGAGGTTGCCATTAGAAGCCATTTTTTTCTTTCTTTTTTCTTTAAATTTGTTATACCTTAACATTCATTTAAAAAAATTTCGAGTTCTAAATTTTCTCTTCAGCCCCTCCCCCACCCATTGAGAATGCAAGCAATATGATACCCCCCCTTTTTTTTTTTGAGGCAATTGGGGTTAAGTGACTTGCCCAGGGTCACACAGCTAGTAAGTGTTTGAGGCTGGATTTGAACTCAGGTCCTCCTGACTCCAGGGCTAGTGCTCTAACCTCTGTTCCACCTAGCTGCCCCTTATGATACTCATTTTACACGTAAAGACACACAAAACACATTTCCATATTAGCTATGGCAAAAAAAGCAAGATAGAGAAAATGAAAAAATGCTTTAATCTGCACTTGGAGTTCATCAGTTCTCTTTCTGGAGATAGATAGCTTTTTCACCATGGGTCCTTCAGAATTATCTTGGATTACTGCCTTGATCAGAGTAGGTAAGTCTCTCACAGCTGATCACTGTTATAGTAATGCTGTGTACAATGTTCTCCTAATTCTGCTCACTTCACCTTGCACACGTTCATACAAGTCTTCCCAGGTTTTTCTGAAACCATCCCCTTCACAATTTCTAGAGCACAACAGTATTCCACCACAATCACATACAACAACTTATTCAGCCATTCTTCAATGAAAGGGCCTCCCTGAATTTCCAATTCTTTGCCACCACAAAAAGAACTGCTATAAATACTTTTGTACAAATAGGCCCTTTTCCCTTTGTTCTCTCTGGGATATAGACCCAGCAATGATATTGCTGGGTCAAATGGTATACGTAGTTTTATAGCCTTTTGGGCATAGTTCCAAATTGTTCTACAGAATGGCTGGACTAGTTCACAACTCCACCAACAGTGAATTAGTGTCTCGATTTGTTCTATATCCCCTCCAGCATTTGTTATTTTCCTTTTCTGTCATGTTAGCCAATATGATAGATGAGATAGTACCTCAGAGTTGTTGTAATTTGAATTTCTCAAATTAACAGTGATTCAGAGCATTTTTCATATGACTGTTGACAGCTTTGATTTCTCATCAAAGCTATTTTTTTCCCTATAAGATGGCTTCCCTTATTATTTGAGATGTCTTTCCTTATTATTCTATCCTCATATTTTTTTTGACCTGCTCCAAAAATATCGCCTAACTTATCCCTCTCCCAGCTGACTAAGGAGGAAAATGAAACCCAAAGAAGTCACTTGTCTAAGGTCACACAGCTAGTTAGTCCCAAGCATTGTCCAACTCTCAGTCTTCCCTCTGAACCAGGTTTTAATGAGGGACATTCTTGGGGAAGGGTATACACTGTTGAGTGGAGCCAAAATTTAAATTCAAGACTGACTATTCTGCTTGATAGAAGATATTTCGGTTGCTAAGTCAAATGACTTCAAAATCATTGTCATGGATCAATAGGAATTGGTTTCATAACATTACTTAAAAGACCAGGAACTAATCTTGGGAGTGAACATATGTTGAAGTAGATGACTTCTGACTTCCCTTCCAGCTTTAAAGCTCTCTGAAGCCATGATTTTATAAGCGTTAGCCTTCAATGTAGCTAATTAAGTACATGAGCTGACTGGAGGATGTATGATTAAAAATTCCTTTCATGGAAGGTATCTGCTCAACTCATTTGCTCAACTTCAAATGAAGGAATGGGCCACATGGGCTGAGTCCATCCTACTGATAATTGCAGATTATAAATAACAGTGTTGGTTTTTATAAAAATGTGAACATTTTAAAGGCTAGAAAAACACTGGAGTGAAGTGATGATGGTATTCATAATACTGAAATGAAAACCCAGATCATTTCTGTGTAAGACACTTCCATTCTCTAGGTCTCAGTTTCTGCCTGTTTAAAAGGAAGAGAATTTCTAAGATCTTCCTATTTAGATATTCTAAGGTCTCCTCCAGTTATGTTCTATGTTTTCATGATTTTATGATTCCCTCTGGCTTTACCCGTCTACAATTCTATGATTCTCCAAGACTGTCTCTGCCTTAGGATTATAATGTAATAGTAACTTGCACTTACAATTTATAAAATATTTTCTATATACATTATACCTCACCGATCCTATAACAAAGAAGAGGGAAACTAGACAATCATTCAATTTTCTTTCTTTCAAAAAATAAAATGGATGAAGCTTCTAGAGGATCAACGAACATTCAAAACGAAGTAAAATTTCACATAAGGATAAATCAACCTGACTGAAGACATTCTACCAGCTGTTTGTGTTCTAGCATTACTCATCCCTGTGTTTAATATTTAATGAGATAAGCTGACATGGTAGAAATTTCAGGAAGCATGCTATTCCCTGGGGTAGGCACCAAATACCTTCTTATTTCATTCTCCTAAATTACATACATTATTCTGTTGTTTTAAGGTGCTAGTCTATGCTCCTCTGACGTCTCCACAAAGACAGCAGTACTGAGTGTAGAATATAGCTGGTTTATATAATTAGATTATCTTTCACCTAAAAATAGATGATTCAGAACAGCTGAATTTGATCTTACCAATGCAATCACTGTCAGTGAAGCCAAAGATGCCCTTTACTTGATTAAATGTGACGTGCTTTTGGATTTTGACCACATTCTTGTAGAAACTTGGACTCGACCTGCAAAGAAGAGTGAAAAAGAAAATTCTGGTCCTGGGGTTGATATCTAAGCAGCATCAGCTAGAAGCGAACATGAAGTCTGACCCTAGATCATCAACGGGGGGCTTGTACAGTGACCATGTGTGACACACGGCTGACTGATTCTGTCAGATGCAGAGGTCACCTCAACTCAAATCTTCCTCTGATGCTTTGTCACAGAATGGAGGAGACTCTGAATTCTATGTCTATGCCGGAAGAACTTCAATTCTGGCTGATCTCATAAAGTTGGAACCGACTGCGTATTTATTGTCTAGAGACTGAGTTAAGTTCAGTGTGGCTATTCAAGAGAAACCTGGACACTAGATGGTGAGCTTTGGTTTTTTTGGCGGGGTGGGGTGGGGTGGTAGTGGTGGTATCACAGAACCTCACGTCCACATTATATTAAGGCATATGAGGGTTGAAATCTGTGTCAACAGAAGGAATACCTACGTGTACAAACTCATGATTCCTTTGAAGCTTTTGTGCCCCAGCATTGCCAAACTGTGAGCAGCATGGTAAAGTGGAGAGATTCCAATACCAGCTTTGTCTTTTACTGCTCCTGGGAGTGGATATGGGATGCGGGGCTTGATGAACTCTAAGGTCACTTCCGCTCCTAAGACCTATGAACCTATGAGTTTAATTAACATTAAAGAAAATCTTGTTCCTTATCATTAAAAAAAATCATGCATCTCCATGGGTATTTATTAATAAGTAAATTATTAAATTTTAATTTAATATCTGTCATTACATATTATTAAATAAATTATTTACACATAAATAATACAAATAATAAAATGAATATTTAATGATATTTAACAATAATTAAATATTATTAAATAAATAAATCTTTAAACACATTAATCAGGCACTGACCCTTTTCTTTCCTGGGAGTTTTTAATTCAGAAATTCTCTCTTTTTTTTTTTTTATGTTAGTGATAGGTATTGAAATTATTCTAAGACAGAACTGGGTTTTCCTTAATAAAGAATTTCATACTATATTGATTTAGGAAATCTTTTTTGAATGCCTTGAGGAAGGGCCCGTGCTCTGTGCTATAGGGGAAATACAGATGAAGAAGGGAATGAATGGCAGCATGACTTCTGTGATGTAGCCCCTCACCTCAAGGGGATTACAGTCTTATAAGGCATAACATAAATAAGGTATAACTGGACAACAATATTTCAGTATGGGGGCACCAGGGCAAAGGAGACAGAATGTGGTATCTTAAGTTAGGAAGCCCTGGGTTTAAATCTCACCTCTGACTCTTGGAAATTGTGCAGCCACAGCCAGCTCACTTAATCTTTCTGACCCTCCTTAGTTTTCTAATTTGTAAAATGGGGATAATATTTGT
Source organism: Phalanger gymnotis (assembly GCA_028646595.1). NCBI lineage: Eukaryota > Metazoa > Chordata > Mammalia > Diprotodontia > Phalangeridae > Phalanger > Phalanger gymnotis. The sequence goes on from CM053625.1 coordinate 9,958,004, forward strand.
AATACTTGGGCCTCAAATGGTTGTTTTGGGACTAAAATGACAAAATGCTATATAAACGTCAGGTATTGTAATCTGAATGGCATAAACCAAGTATTATGGAAATTCAGAGTAGGGAGAGATCACTTCTGATTGAGTGATCAGGGAAGGCTTAATGGAGGAAGTGATATCTGATATTGGCCTTGAAGGATGGGTAGAGTTTCCATGAGGACAGGACAGGGAAGGGAAAAAAAAGGACAGATAAACCTGTGTACAAGTACAGAAACGACAACAACAACAAAAAAGTTTTGGGTATGTAAACAATTCAGTTTCACTGAAGCACAGAGTGTAGGAAGAAGAGTAGAAAATAGGCTGGGAGCCCAGATGACCTTAAATGCCAGGCTAAGGAAAAGAGAAAGGGAAGGAAATAAACACCATACAGCACCTACTATGGGCCAGGCACTGCGCTAAGTGCTAGGAGCACAAAGAAAGACAAAAATGGCCCATGCTTTACAATACATTTACAAATATTATCTCATTTGATTGTCACTACAATTCCATGAAGTAGGTACCATTATTACCCTGATTTTATAGTTGAGGAAACTGAGGCAAACAGGGTCAACTGACTTGCCCAGGGTCACACAGCAAGTAAGTGTCTAAGGCCAGATTGGAACTGAGGTCTTCCTGACTCCAGGCCTAGTGCTCTAGTCACTAAGTCCCCTAGATGTCCTAGAGAGTGGGCAGGCACTTATACTTTCTGAGCAGGAGAATGGGAAGAGCAGAGCTGTGTTTTTAGCAAGATTAATTTGACAGCTTGTATAAGATGGTATGTCAGAGGAGAGTTTGGAGGCTGGGATACCTTTTAAAAGGTTATTATAAAAGAAGGAAAACGGAGGGACTGCCGGATGTGGAGTTAGAAAACTGGAGTTCTAGCCTCACTCTACTCCAAATCATCCTCCACTCAGCTGCCAAAGTGATTCTCTTGACATGTAGCACTGCCCATAGCACCCTACCCAGCTAAAAGAGTATAGTGGAGTGGTTCTCCCCCATACTGCCTATGGGGTCCTTGACACCAACAAGGTTAAGACCCTCTGATCTCCTGACTCCCTATTACCTCTCACACGTACAATCCTTCCCAGCCTGGCTCCTTCTCAGTGTTTTTCCACTTCATTCATTTTCTATGTACTTTATGATTCAGCTGGTCCTTCCTTGCAAAGGATCTTCCATCACTGGTCTCTGTGCCTTAGCATCAGTTGGCCCTCTGCTCTGGTTCCCCTCAGAAGCCTCTGTGTCTCCCTCTTTCAGGACTCAGCTCACATACCACCCTCTGCAGGAACTGCCTCCACTCCCCCACCCCAAGCTTCCTTCAGATGACCTTCCTTTACTCTGTACATATCTTATGTATATCTGGGTATCTGCACATTGTTTTCCCAATGTTAGCAGCTTAAGCACGGGCCATTTTTGTCTTTCTTTGTGCTCCTAGCACTTAGCAGAGTGCCTGGCACAGAATTAAGCATTTAATTTCTGCTTTTCAACTGGTGACTGACTTTGAAATATACTAACTTTGTGATTTTAGGTTTTTCACTGGCAACACATGGATCACAATGCCTAAACTACCTGCCTTTCAGGACTCTTCTGAGAAAAGCACTACATTTTTTAAAAAATTATAAACTTAATCATTACCAAACAGGAATGTTTTGTTATACAAAGACCAACAAAAGGGGATTGACTATATGAAACTGAAAATTTTTTTGAATAGTTTTTAAGTATATGTCAAATTTAACAAAATTGTCCCTGATTGTGTTTCCTTCTGATTTGTTTTCTTCTGTGTTTTCAAAAATGTTATGCTGATGTTCTCTCTCTCACTTTCTCTTCTTTCGTGCATTTCTATCTCTACCCACTAACATCATTCCACTCTCCACCCCTCACTTCCTGAAAGCCTTCTCTTGGTACCAATGAGCATAGTGAAGCATAACAAAGGACAATCTGGCCAAGTCTGAAAACATATGTGTCATTCTATAGCTCTGATGCTTCCCTCTCTAATAAGAGGTTGGTGGCATGCTTCATCAGCAATTACAAAAAACAATGTATAAACTCTGAAGCACAATATAGGCATGCATTTTTAACCATTCTTATAGACAGAGTATAATATACTAGAGCCTGCTCTAGGATGGTGGCAGGAAGGATGAGAATGCGTGGGTGTGATAAGACAATCATTGTCCTAAACAAAAGTACTTCAGTTTAGAAACATTATCTAAAAGCTCTGGGAAATGTCTAAGGTCATGATGGGAAGAGAAGTCATGGAACCTGGACTGTGAGATCTGGAAGGGCCTTTGGAATCATAGAATTTTAGAACCGGACAGGATGTTAGAGTCATCTATTATAAGCTCTGCCCTCCTTTTAAAGATGAGGAACCTGAAGTCCAAAGAGGGGAACCTGTGCACAAGAGATGAAAAAATACTAAAAGGAAACAAACACGAATTTTTGACACTCAATTAGGGCAATTCTTAAAAAGACCAAAAGCTTTACAACAAGCTAAAGAAAAAATGCTGGCTCTCCTTTCTTACTGAAAAAGTAAGCCTCTATACGGTGCCCCATTTCCATGGGAATGCAGAGGGGGATACCACCAATAGCTGTCCTTAGAACCAACAGCATAGACTGAGGAGGAATACTGCACGCCTATCTGCCTAACACCTTTTCAAGGGTGGAGCCGGTCCCACCATGCCTTTCTGAATATGGAGGAGAAAATGGGAGTGTTCATGAACAACACGAATAACCACTAGAGGAAAGTTCCTAGGGTTGGAATGGACCTTGGAGGGCAGCTAGTACAATGCCTTCCTTCTGCAGGTGGTGAAAAGATGGAGAGCTCAAGAGGGGCCATGAATTGTTCAAAGTCACATGGGGCAACAGGCAGGAAAACCAGGATCCAGGCCCTGGTCTTGTGAGCCCGGATCTAGTGCTCTTTCCAAAGTTCTCTCTCCCCAGGCTCTTTTTAGCACTTTACCTCCTTCTCTGGTCTCACAGTTATTTGTGTATGTGTGTTTTCCCACATTAGACTTGAAAAAGAGTTGAACCTATATTTGTAATCTCAATGCTAAGCATGGGGCCTCATGCCACAGATCAATAAATGGCTGCTGAACTGAAATGTGATCAGTGCCTGGTGACAGGATTACATTTTATACCCTGTAACTCCTTGCTTTGTTCTGTCAGGTTAACAGTTACTTTTCATAATGAACAGGAATGATTATATATTTGTTCTGCTTGATAGGGATAGAGTAAAAAAAGCTGGAAAGGACCTCAGAGAGAGATCATCTGGTCCAAACCATTTTACACGTGGGTACGCTGAGGCCCAGAAGGGGAAATGATGAGGCCCAAGTCAAATATACGGGCACATGTGGGCAGAGCCAGGCAAGTACCCTGGTCTCCAGACTTGTAACTTAGTATTCTTTGTACCACATCATGCCAGTATTGAGTGGCTTCTTGGTCTTCATAGATCTGCCACCCCCTCGCAGCACCTAATGCGCGCAGAAGCAGGCACTCAATAACACAGCCTGAATTATTCTCTTAACAGGAAGGACCACAGATTTAGGACTGGAAAGGGCTTTCTTGGCAATCTAGTCCAACCTGCTCTTTATACAGACAAGGAAACTAAGGCTTCCTCAGGCTCAGAGAGATTATGTGACTTATTATCCAAATATTAAGTGGCAGAACCAAGATCTGAATCCAGGACCTGTGACTCCAAACTCAGCCTTCTTTCTATTGTACCACACTCCTTCATGGCCTTCTTCCTCTAAAACTCACAAAAAACTGGGTGAGCTAAAGAAACTAATTCAATTAAGCTCATTACTCTGACAAATGGCTCAGCTCTTATTATCTGTGTGAACCTGAGCCAGAAGGGATCTCAAACATCATTTGGTTTGAGCCCACCTCTCTTCAGATGAAAAAATTGTGTGACTTGCCTACAGTCGCTCAGGTAATAAATAGCGAAGTTGAGATTCAGACCCAGGACCTCAGATTCTGTATCCAAAGCCAATCATTTCCATATGAAAAATCTACCCAAATCCTCAAATTTGGATCTAAGAAAATACAGAGACAAGTGGGAGGAATCTCTTCAAAACGAAAAGATCTAACTACGGTTGCAACATAAGACCCCTTTATAAGACAGCACTAGTAATAACAGCAAGAGCTCTGGTGTTTTCACAAAGCACTGCCCCCAGAAGATCCCTGTGAGGTAGGAGGCTCCTGGAGGCAAAGCGACCCGTCATGGGCTACAGAGTCAGGAAGGACCAAAGCCAGGACTCAGACCAGCTCTTTGGACCCTAAGAAGTTGCCTTGTGTGTTTCAAGTCTGGGCACATTTACCGAGTAAACTGTTTATACTTACCCCATGTATTCCAGGTCAGAGAAGATGAAAGTCTTATTCATATCAAAACCACAGGCTATGATGTCCTTTGCATTTTCTATTGTATAGCCGTATGCTTGTTCAAGTGTCAGCTCTTTCCAGAGGTACTTTTCATCATCTGTCATCTGGATAACCAGGGGAACATTGAATACATCTTGTAGCCACCTAAAAAATACACACCCCAAATTGTTACTCTTTTCCTACCAAATGGCATCTTAACACAGAACGTTTTTTATTGTCATCGTTCCGTTGTGTCTGACTCTTCACAGCAGCCAGGCCCTTCTAACCTCCTGAATTTGGTCCATGCTCATGTTTGTTGCTTCCATGGCCCTGTCCCTCCATCTCATCCTCTGCTGTCTCCTTTTCTTTCTACCTTCGGTCTTTCACAACATCAGGGTCTTTTCTCATTATGTGGCCAGAGTATTTAAGCTTTAGCTTTAGCATTTGACTTTCCAGTGAATAGTCTGAATTAAAGCATTAAGATTGCTTTACTTACAAATTATCATGTATTTGCTATGTCAGCTGTCCAGCCTTTATCTTAAGACTGATCACAAAGACATTGATGTCTTTATTTAAAACAATCCCAGGATATGAGAAATAAAGATGGTGAGTTCACTGTCACTGGAGATATTCAAGCAGAGGTAAGATAACCATTTTGGGGATGCTGTTGAGTAGATTTATGCTTCAGGGAAGGGTTAATGTAGATGCTCTATAAGGTTCACTTTAATCAACATTCTATGATTCTAAGGTGCCATCCAACTTAGACTACATACAGTGTCACGATTCTTGTGTCTCTCCCATCTCTAAGCCTCTACGTTTCATCCAACTTTTTGATTCTGTTTCTAATAAGTTGGTTGCCAGGTGAGTTCACAAAAATAATACTGTCATACACACACACACACACATACACACACACACACAAATTGTTTGAACTTAATAATTAAAATTATAATAAAATACATAATTATCATTTTTATAATTGTTAGATAATAATAAATATAATAACTATCTATAATAAAGAAGTATAATAGAGATAATAATAAAAAAACCTTTGGAAGATGGTGTTACTTACTTTGTGAAAATAAATGGGATGAGATGACCTATATGCATTGCTTCAGAAGAGGGCCCTCTGCCTGTATAAAGATAGAATGGCTTCTTATTTTCATATGCGTCAAGAATGTTGTTCATGTCCCTAAGTGAGAAGAGAACAGAGGAAACAGTGACTTTCTTGGACAAAATATCAGAGGAAGGCAACTAAACAAATTGGCATCTGAGAGTGAGAAAATCAAGCAAATAAATGAATGTCATAGTTTCTAATTAAATTGCTTCTTGGATTTTTTAACAGAATGATTTAAGACATAGCTTTTAATCATCCTAAAAGGTGAAGTAAGCGATACAATTGACAATCTTTAAAAGCATTAATTCCTCATGTTTCCAAATCAGACTGAACATTGTCTTCATTTAGAATTCAATTCAATATACCTTTACCGTGCATCCAATGTGTCCCAGGAATTTATGGTTTAGTAGGGGGAAATGCCACATATATAAATCACTATACTTCAAGGATCTAGCATTGCCTAGATCTAGAAATCTAGATCTAGATCTAGAAATGCCACATATATAAATCACTATACTTCAAGGATCTAGCATTGTGAGTGTGGGTATTCTTTTGATCTATATAAGCTGAAATCACTCTAATGGCTTAGTAGTTTTGGAGAGTAGTTTTTGTTGGAAAAATTCATCACCTTAAAGTTAATATGGTGATGAACTTCTCTGAATTTAGCTTGGCTGTTCCTTGGACAAGATACAAAACCATCTATGGCTGGGCCTGTAGTCTAAGCCTTTCTAGATTGGGAGAATATATCAGAACTTGCAATCTGACAGCAGCCATTAAGAACCCAGGGTCATCTCCATACCACGACGAGGCATCAGAACAGGCCTTTCGTAAGACAACACTGTTGGGATTATGAATCGCTGGCACAAATGAAACACTGATGGTGAGTTTAAATCATAGGATGATTTAAAGCACAGTATGGGGAAAGAATCAGCTGATAACGGTTCTTCCCTACAGGGTCCCATCATGACTAAGTGCAGCATCAATATGGCAGTGGCTTGTTAATTCAAATACTATAGTAGTAGGTCTGGAGGTGGTAAGGCATTCTGGCTAGGTATCTGGGTTAGTAAATACCAGGTAGCTGGTTTCACAGGGCCAGACTAAACTCACAGTCCCTGTCAGCTCCATAGCTTTATTTCAAGGTGATGAGAATAAGGCACACTCAGGAATTATTCCACATATAGGACAAGGTTTAAACAAGTTCTCCTGGTCTTTTTGGTGGCCTGGGGTTTAAGACTGCTAATAAGAGTTGCATTATGCTTCAGTTTATGGCCCTCTAGTGATTTGGTTCAATATTTAAAAAAAATTATATTGTATTTACCATATAATGTGAGATTTCAGGACTGAGAAATAACATTGTTACCTAGGCTGGAATCCTAGCTCAGCAGGATTTCTGAATACACCACACTGTTCCCTCCTAATGCAGGAATTTGGGAATTTTAAAGTGGAGTCCTGCTGATTCTACCACAGTAGCATGTTGGGTGAAATGTAATCTTTAAATAAGTATCATCCAAGCCGCCATAATCAAAATGCTTCCTTTTTTCCTGTGTTAGCTTCATGGAATTTCTGTTCCCTTTTTTCTCCACATTTTTTATTCTAATTATTATAGCTAACTCACAGAATAGGAAAAAGACCATACAAGGGTTAGTTAGGTATATGGGAAATGCTAAAGGTGGGCAATGACACATATTTTATGTGCTTTTCTTTCTATAGGACTGAACAGGTGGGATGAAAAGGTGCATGGGAAAATAAAGTCTCACCTGTGAGAGAAAAAGATACCTCTACGCAGGAAATGATGTGGTTTTTGTCCTATGACCCTCTCAATTCGATCTATTAGTGTTTGGTCAATCTTGCTACTTCCGAACCGAACTACAAAAAAAAAACCAAAACAAAACAGAAAAATTAGTAAAAAATCCCCTTCCTTAACTGGCATTGCACCTAGAAATCAAATTAAGTTAATTCAATTTGATTTACATTATGTGAAAAGTACCAATGACAGAAAGATAAAAATAATACTATCCCTATCTTTAAGAAATTTGCAATTTTGTCAGAGATAGAACTATGAAGTATGAATGCAGATTGAGGCACACTTCATGCTAGCCTTCCCCCCCCTTTTTTTTCCTTTTTCTCTCTTTTGTTTTTGGGTTTTTCTTTTGGTCCTATTTCTTCTTTCGCATGATTCATTTCATTGATCACAGTTCTTCTCCATAACTTGACTAGTGTGTAAATTAACTCAATGCGAAGTTATACGTGGAAGCTATATGGGATTCCATCCAGTCATGGGGAGAGAGGTAAGAAAAATCTGGAACTCAAAATTATGTAGAACCGAGTATTGTAAACTAAAAATAAAAAAGAAATTTGCAATTTTGTGAGGGGAATGAGTCATAGAATGAGTATTCGGAATGATTAACCTGCATAACCATAATGCAAGTTAGAATGAGAAATATTCTCTTCCTGGGAAGAGCAGCAGGGAATTCTAGGGAGTGTAATGGGTACAAATGCATGGAGTTGGGGGACAGCAAGATAAGACTGGGGTAGCATGAGTAGTTCAGTTTGGTAGAAATGGAGACTGTGTGAAGGACAATAATGAAATAAAGCCAGGAAGGTAAAATATGAGTTCCATAAAGGTCAGCCCCAAGACTACCTTATTCTTTCACAACCTGATTCCACCCAAGCTTCCTGCCATCAGCAACTAACAACAAGAGAGCTATCTGCCTGCTGGTGGTTTAGCTCACTCTTCTTTACCTCGAAAAAGGGATTAACTTTTAGCAAATGGCTTGGGTCTCCCTGATAAGAATATTGTTTAGAAATCAAATAGTAAAGTAGAACAAACTGTGTATTAAAAACTATCCTGAGCTCTTACATCCTCCATAATAACAGCTACAGAGGTAAATAGTTCATAAAATTCGTGTGTTCTTTATTTCATGTGATCTTCACAAAAACTCCTGTGATGGAGGTAGCACAAACAGTATTATCCTCAATTTTATAGATAAGAAAACTGAGGCTTAGAGAGGAAAGACCCATCTAAGGTAAAGGTCATTAGTTTTCTCAGAGTGGTCCCTTTTCTGAAAGATTTTCCTTTGATTGTTCTCCAACTCTCATGTGAGGAGGTTCGCAAGGTGGCTACAGCTGTGTCTGGGTTACTCTCTTTCCCACCACGCCTCCCTCCAGTCTCTTGTGAGGCAGATCTGCCACAGCCTCACTTCCACAAGAGGAGAGCTGCAGAGAGGTGAGACCACACAACACTGCTTCAAGAAATGAAGGAAGAGGGAAAACTGCTGGCATGGCACACTAGAAATAATCACCCTTTGTCCAGACTCAGAACTGCTCAGGCGAGTTCACATAACATCCAGACTGCCCACTGTCGACATTCATTTGGTACTTCAGGGTCACAAGATACTTTATCTGCAAGAACGCTTCCTCTTCCAGTGAATGAATGAATGAACATCACAGCCCTTCCACACCTGGGCAGAAGGCGTGGGAAGCTGATTTGGCTAAAAAAACAACAACAACAACAACAAAAAAACCCACCCAAACAACTCACCTTCCGTGCCAACCCTGGGCTAATAAGAACAAAGAACTGCTGCTTCTGGCCTCCTGGCCCCTGAGGCCTCCAGGTAAGCAGGATGTATGGAAGCTGTATCCCATTCATGGCACAGTGGGAAAGAACGCTTGACCTGGATACTTGAGTTCAAACTTGAACTTTGACACTCACGGTGTGACAGTGGACTCGACCTCTCTGATGCTCAAGTTTCCTCTTAGGCAAGCGGGTGGCCCAGAGCTAAGCTCAGGAAGACCTAGTTCAAGTCTGACCTCAGACACTTAGTAGTTGAGTGACTCTAGCCTCTGTCTGCCTCCATTTTCTCAACTGTCAAATGAGGATGAAAGCAATAGCTATTTCCTAGGGATGATGTGAGGCACCCATGAGATAATATTACTAAAAAGCACTTAGCACAGAGCCTGGCACATCTTAGGCCCTAGAGAAATGCTGATTTCCTTTCCCAGCAAGAAGGAGATAAGATACAACCTTATAAGGCTGTAGTGAAGAAAATGCTTTGTAAATAAACCTTAAAGTACTATGGAAATGTGCTCAACTATTATTTTAGTCTTTGAAATAGGAGCATCAAGATGCCTAGCTGAGGTAATAGAAGAGGTGGTAACTTAACACTGAATAACAAAAGCCAGTTTTGGCCCATTTCCTCAGTCTCCCAGAGTACCACAATTTGGTGATTATCTTTGTGAAGCTGAAACAATTTTAGGAACTACAAAAACATTTGCACTCTTCAAATAGGCAAAAAAAAAGGAAGGAGGATGGCAGGAGCAAGAAGTGGGGTGGGGCCAGAGCAAACAGAATGGAGGGTACCTATGAGCTTGTCATAGTCGATGCCTTTGGCACTGCTGGTCTGCACAGTCCAGGGATCTACAAAATCCTCTTCGCCCTCAGTGGTCCCAGGCTCCCCGCTCCTATTAGGTCTGGAGTTTGTGGGAGGAGAATCAGCATGATAATCTTGTCCTGTCACTTCTTTGTAGTTTATTTTTAGTGACAATAACTGTTTTACAGCAGAATCAATTTCATCCTGAAAAAAAGGAAATGAGAAAAAAAAACATTTTAATTGTGAACATGTCCTACATAGAGAAAGCTTCTTCTAGCATGGGTGAAAGTCAAGTAGGCAAGGAACCAAATCTTAACATTTTTTATTTCCCCTAGTACCTAGCATAGAATGAACACTTAATAATGTTTTCTGAATAGCAATGACATTTTTTGTAATCCTCTCTGATGCTGTTCCTGGAACCTGACCTATGAGCTCTTCACCAGGAAGGCCGGGCACTTTATTTCTGATTGCGGAATTCTACCCATTCTTTCCATTCTAACTCAAGTGCCACTTTGTCCAGAAAGCCTGCCCACATAATAATAATGATTATAACTGGCATTTATACAACTCTTTAAGGTTAGGAAGGCACTTTACAAATTTTATCTCATTTTGTCCTCAGGACAACACCGAGAGGCAGATGCTATTATTATCCCTATTTTACAGAGGAGGAAACTGAGACAGCAATTAAGTGACTTCTCCAGGGTCACACAGCTACCTGAGGCCAAATATCCACAGTTGATAATAAACTTTCCCCCCTTAGATCTTACATGGTACTTTGCTTAGATGTCTCATGCACTTACATTATTACATTATTATTTTGTTTAATAATCATTTGTGCAGGTATCTTATTCCTCTATTCAACTGTGAGCAACTTAAAGGTAAGGTCTGGATTTTATCTGTATTTCCTGTCTGCCTTAAGGGACCTCGCGGTTGTTGTTCAGTAATGTCTGATTTTCATGACCGCATGGACAAGTCCATGGGGTGTTCTTGGTAAGATACTGGAGTGGTTTGCCATTTCCTTCTTGAGTATGTGCCCATCTGACAGATCAGGAACTGAGGCAAAAAGAGTTTAAATGACTTGCCAAGGGTCACACAGTGAGTAAGTGTCTGAAGCTGGATTTGAACTCAGATCTTCCTGACTCCAGGCCTGGTACTCTATCCACTGTTACCACATAGCTGCCCTAGCGATAGGTATTAATTGAATTTAAGTCCAATTTAATAAGTAATGGTGAAGAGTGGGACTGTTTTTCTAAGTCTAACAAATGAAGGGAAATTCTCAGTAATCAGTGTGATCAACGTGGGCATTAAAATGGGAATTATTTCAGGAGACTGAGTCCTAGGACCTCACTTAAAGTATCTACTTGACAAAGGACAGTTAAAATCTATGCTGCAATATATTTTACCCAGTGGCACAATGCCACACCGATCATCATCGGGACAAAGGAGCCATACGCTTTTAGATGGTCAGGGCAGTGTTGATGATTTGCAGACATTTCCAAACCTGCTGACGACTAAGGAAGCTCACAATTAATCTCCTTAATAGGGTCCCATTAATTTCAGTATTGGAAAAAACGATCAGCATAAATTGTAATTTGTTTGCTTCTGCTCCAAATGCATTAGGTTTTCTTGCCTATTTCATCTGAACTACAGTTGATGTACAGAGGCAGCTCGGTTAATTTTGAGGAGAAAGTAGAGAGGAAAATGAAAATTATCTTTTGAATTTGCTGCTGTAAAAATATTATTGCCTTCCATAAAGATATGGCCTAAGAGTCTAATCTTCTCTGTTATTGATCTCACTTTTAACTGGTATCGACATTACGTGGGCATATTTCTTATCTCATCCGCTAGATAGACTGTTTATAGTTTGGCGATCAGCTGTTGAACTGAACTCACCCACTTATTCAGTGAGATACTATTAGAAATGACTTACATCTTGGAATTTTTTTTTTTTAATGAAAGGAAAGTACGTGCTATAATTGCTGCAGCCAAGGCGGACTGGGATCTAGACAGGTGGGACGGAGACATTTGGGATGAAACTGATGAGGAAGAATCCAAGGAGGAGGCTTGGAAGGACCAGAAACAAAAGGATCCGGGAGAATTCAGGGCTCACTCCATCTCCCCTTCTCAAACTGTTGTGATGAAACAATATCATATCCCAGGGGGTCAGGAAGAAATTTCTTGAGGTTTTCCCATTCCCTAGCGCTGAGAGAATTGAGAAAATTGGGGGCGCACTTCCAGATAGGGCATCCATCCTTGTCCTCTACGCTTCAGAAGGTGTGCCCAGGTCCATTGCCTTGAACATAAACCATTTTCAGTCTCGGCTGGAGAAGAACTTGAGTTGAGTAGTATTCCTGGTCTCAGGGAACCAAAAATGAAGAGGTCTAAGCAAAATGATGATGGTAGGGGAACCATATGTTTCTGGGGGTGCTCGAGACCCCATTCACCATAATGGGTTGTCTTAAGGAATCCCATCCTTTGTGATGCCTGCTTTCACAAGCGGGCCAGATTCAATCTACTGAGCTAGATTGAATCTGAGCCACATCTTGGGATTTTTGGGTCTACATTCTATCTCCCTTGATGTTTGCTCTGGTCCCTCTGGACTGTTGGTTCCCAGAACATGCCTTGAATTCACCTGCCTTTCCTTATTCTTGTCTCTAATCATTCTTCCCTCCCCACCTCCGCCTGCTGAATTCCGATTTTAAAGTCCAATCCGCTCAATAGCAGGTTTTTTCTGCTCCCAAGCGGGTAACGGCCTTCTTTCCTCTGATCTCACATAGAACTCTGCATCTCCGGTGGAGTGCCGGCGGCCTTCAGGGTGCCGGCTTCCCTTTGGCTCTGCCGAGCAGTGTGCTGGCGCGTAGGGCTTCTGGGGGTCGGACCCCCGGCCCAACCCCGGATCCAGCTCCCGGTCTCGCCGGGGGCCTGCGGGATGGAGCTGTCTTGTCGTTGGGTGGGCTCCGGGGCTAAGTCGTGTTCCTCAGAGACAAAGAAACCAGAATTCACAGATGAGGAAGTTCAAAATATACTCACCAAAATGACTGGTGTGGATTTACAGAAGGTTTTTAAACCAATTAAGCAACAACTTAAGCCACCAACATACAAGCTAATGACAGAAGCACAACTGGAAGAGGCCACAAGAAATGCTGTTGAGGCAGCTAAAGAATGGTTAAAAATGCTTCCTGTGCTGAAAGAACGAGAGCCAATAAATGATGTATTAGCGGACGATAAAATTCTTGAAGGAACTGAGACTGCCAAATACGTGTTTACTGATTTAACATTTAGTACTCCGCATCGTGAGCGTTTTATTGTTGTCAGAGAACCAAATGGTATTCTACGCAAAGCTCCTGGGAGGAACGAGACAGACTGATACAAATCTTTTTCCCAAAAGAAGGTGGTAAGATTTTTCCACCACTAATGTTCCAGGAAGAAAATCTGACTTTGTTCAGGCAGCATCACTATGAAGATATCCTCAGTCTCTGTGTTGCGCAGTTTGAGCCAGATTCAGATGATTATATTAAAGTTCATCACCAGACATATGAAGATATAGAAAAGCATGGTAAATACGACCTTTTGCGTTCTACGAGGCACTTTGGTGGAATGGTGTGGTATCTGGTAAATAAGAAAAAGATCGATGGTTTGCTGATTGACCAGATTCAGAGAGATTTAATGGATGATGCCACAAGTTTGGTCATTCTCTATCACATGCTCCATCCACACGGACACTCAGCTAAGCAGGCGAAAGAACAAGGAGCTGAGGGATTAGACTTAATTAAGGTCTTTGCAAAAACAGAGGCACAGAAGGGAGGATATATAGAGTTGACTTTACAGACTTACCAAGAAGCATTAAGTAGCCATTCTGCAGCTTCCTGAAGAAAGTACTTAAATAAATTATCTTTTTATTAAAAAAAAAAAAGAGCTCTGCATCTCTCAAATGTACTACAAATGTGTTCTTTTGAATTTTCACTGATTTATGAATGTGCTACCTACTCTTATGAGACCATGAGATCCATGAGGCAAGGGGCTTGTTTCACTCCTGGTGCCTAAAAAAGTGTCCTACATATAGTGTTTAATAAAAGTCTGTTAAATTAAAAAAAATCTACTGTGTGCTACAAATTGAATACAAGGGACCACAAGCAACAAACCATAGCATATCTCAATTAATGGGGCATTACTGATTACATGTTAGAAATGTTACAAGTGGGACAGTGAGGTGACTGACTGACACTCATGACAGTTAATATAGCTGGAATTCAAGTTTCTGGCTCAATCCACTGATAATTCTCCAACTTGTATTTTGGGCTGATGCTGACATTCTACTGATAATGGATTAAAGAAGGTCTTGCAAAAAGTCACTGGTCCAGGCAAAGTAAGGCAGCAAAGTATGCCTTCATGTAGCTGCTGAAAATATGTGCCTATAATGTAAGTGGTAGAGACATAGAATTATGGTAATTTCTCCCATAATAACTACCCAAAATAGCAACACACAGTACTATTAAAATTCATAAAGGGCAGAAAAAGTTCAGGTCCTTGTGTTGTGAACAAAAATCAGTTCAAAGTTAATGATGGGTATTCAGCTTTAGGCAAGTAAAATTTTCTCATGTAGAGTTTGGAAATCAATTATAAGTTTTTTTCTTAGGAAATCATATTATTGCCTTTGGAAAGAGATAGGTCAAATTTATTAGTCAGCCTCTAAGGCTACACTTAAATAATTGGTCTTGAGAGATTAGGTCACAGATTACAAAAAAGAAAAATACACAGCCCAGTTTCCTTCTACCCAAATGGATAAATCTTGTTCAAATATATACTATTCTTTTAACTTTGGACTATTTTTAGAGGAATGTAATAATATGGAATTTTACAATGTTAGAACTGAGAGAGACCTCAAGAAATCATTTAGCCCCACCTCTTATTTTAAAAGTGGCATCTTTTCTAGTTACATAAATACCTGTCCTAATAGTTTGGTTGAATATAGTTACGCCATCCAAACTATACTGTAGTGTCTACCTAAATATTACTTTTTATTTCTAAAGGCTAAAATGGACATGATTGGTCCATTCTGGATCATTCTTCAAGTTCCTAGAATATCCCGAATCTCCTCAATTATCTGTGGGCAGATTGTCTTCTTTTTAAATATACAGAACTCCACTTAATTATGAGGCTTGTTTACATTTCATTCTCCAAAAGAAAGTTAAAGACTTAGACAGAAGAAGGTTGGCGAGGAGTCTGGTTTGACAAGACAGTTTGAGGGATGGGAGAGAAAGAGAGAAAAGGGAGTGGGGAGAGAGAAAAAAAAGAGCATTTAAGAGAAAGTAAAAAGCCGTTTATTTGTAGCTTGAATAGGATTTAGTTAATTGTTGAAAATGTCAGTAACATGGCTCCCTGAGTCAGGTCTTCCCAGCTGGCTTCATTTGTCTGAAATTAATTCACAGAACATCAGATGCGTCCCCTATCAACACATGTCCCTAAGTCCAATACAAACGATATTTCACCAGAAAGTCTGCTTCCCTCTATTTAAGAGTAGACTGCGTAAAGCTACCACTGCACAGTCTTTAGCGTCATCTGCAGACATTAACATTATCAAAACGACTGTATTCGCTGCCATTTATAAGCCAAGAACATTTATTAACGTTGATCATGTTTCATTTGTGGGACAGGGCAGCAAAACAGTAAAAAGCAGCGCTGCAAAGGCACCCAAATGTTTTTCCAAAACACGATCATCCAAATCTGGGCGTGTTTGTGTTTTTCAAAGCTGTGGGGAACTCCTGGTTTAGAAACTCCCTCTACCAATGAGCATGGGCAACTTAGAGCCTTAATTAGCAAAAGGTCCAGGGTGCAGAGAAGCAAAGCGAATTGCCTAAAGTAACACAGCTAGTGTCAGAGGTAGGACATGAACTCAGGTCTTCCTGACTCCAAGTCAGGCTCTTTCCTTACTTTCAGGACTTAAAATTTAGCAAAGCCTGTCCATGCTCTGGAAACAAAGGACAGAAAAGAAAATCTATTTTCCTAGTTCAATTCAACACGCATTTATTAGATCCCTCTTATTACATGAAAGGCCTTTCTTATGTTGGACATTGAGGATGCACATGCAGAGAAGAGATCCCGCCCCAGCAGATGTCACTATGTAGCAAGATCGAATCTGAATCTAGTCTAGCTGGTCCCTGAGGCTCAGACATGAAGTCCACAATGGGCCCCCACTGGCTGCCTTTCTAGGTATGTGAGACTTCCCACAGTTAATGCTTCATTGATAATGCCTTTTCTACAATAACAGTACCAGGGATAGGGATCGGGGCTACACCTGTGATTTCAGTCATGTATGAGCTCCTGGTATACAATTCTGTCTACCAATGCAAGGCAACATCTCCTTAGCATCATAGAATCTTAGAGTGTTCCCTAGGGCACTGAGAGGTCAAGTGGCTTGCCCAGGATCACAAAGTGAGTCTATGTCAGAGGAAGAACCTGAATCTAGGTTTTCTTGGCTCTGAAGCCGATTCTCTATACACTACACCTCTTTGTATACCTTACTGCCTCTTATTATTATCACTATTATTAATAATACCACTGGGCATTTATGTAGAATTATAGAGTTTGAAAGTTTGAAAAGGTTTTTACATACATTTTCTCATTTGAGCTTCAAAACAACGGTACAAGGTAGGTAACACAGATAATTATCACATGCATTTTATAGATGAGGAAATGGAAGCCCAGGGAGGCAGTGCTTTGCTCATGGTCACACAACTTCTAAGTCTATTACTCGGTATATATCTTGCAGGGACCTAGTTATTTACAAACTGTCTTCCCCATTAGAATGTATAATACTTGAGGGCAGGGACAGTTTTTTGTCTTTCTTTACATCCCCAGTGCTGAACACAGAGCTTGATACAAAGGAATCATTTCCTAAATGTTTATTGGCCGTCTATGTCAGAGAGGGGATCTGAACCCAGGGATTCATTCTTCAGTTCAAATTCAGAACTCTAGCCTCATTCAACAAGCTGAGCAGAGAGGCCTTTAGAGGACAGAGCAGGAGGTGAGGAGAAGACAGTGGGAGGTTAAAGGACCAGGAATTAAATGTCATTTTTACAGTCCAAAATGAGGAAAGAAACATTATATGACCCAAAAATAGGGGAAGTGGACATAAAAGCTGTTTACTTCCCTTTTCAAAAATCTCTAGTATTTGCTGATTGCCTTTAGACTAAAAAAATACAAGCTCCTTAGAGTGGTCAGGACCACATGGGTTCAACTCTGACACTTCGGGGTTGTGCGACTCTGGGAAAGTCATTTAACCTCTCAATGCTTTAGGCAAACGGTTCTCAAACTTTTTGGTCTCAGGACCCTTTTTCATTCTTTTTTTTTTTTTACTTTTGAACATCTATTTTTTTAAAAACCTTGAGTTCCAAATTCTCTCCCCTCTTCCCTTCCCATCCACCC
>CM053625.1:9975792-9994819 GCA_028646595.1 Phalanger gymnotis
TTTTTTTATAGGTTTTTAGAGGGACTTGGTGGGGAGCTCATGCCAGTTACTGCTTTCCAGTTGCCATCTTGGCTCCACCCCCACCCTTTTTCGTTCTTAAAAATGATTGAGGACCCTTAAAGAACTTTTGTTTAGGTAGGTTTTATCTGTCAATTTTTGCCATATTGGAAATGAAAGTATCTTAGTATTATTAGGAAAAGTTTTTACCTTTAGCACATCCCAGGGCTCCTTGGACCACGCTCTTAGAAAGGCAATCCTCTATGAGTCTAAGTTGCCCCTAAGGGGCTGATGTGCATTGATAGGATTTTCCTTAACCTGGAAATTCCCCATACTAATGAAATAACAGTTCCAGTCCCGATCCCTAAGAAAAGGTATTATGGTCCTCAACTATCTAGTTCCAACCTACCCTCCCAGTCTTATTTTATATTATTGCCTTTCACTCATCCCCCTCTCCCCATTCCTGCCAGCCTAGACTTACTAGTTATTCCCCAAATTCACCATTCCTTCTCCTGCCTCTGTGCATTGCCTAAACTCGTCTTCATTTCAGAAATGGCCTCCTGCATTAATTTCACCTCACAGACTCCTTGTTTTCCTTCAAGGTCCATCTCCAATGCTTCCTCTTACTGAAGCCTTTCCTGATCCTCCCAGATGTTAGTATACTCTCCCTGCTCAAATAATCTTTGACTTCCTTCTATTATACACACTGTTTCCCACTAGTAGAATGTAAACTCCCGGAAAGTACCGTTTGTCTTTTGTCTTCCTGATGCTAAGTGCCTTCTCCATTTTAAGTACTTAATAAGGTTAAAACAACAACAAAAAACTTAGTAGCTACGAAACAACCACTGGCAAGGGAAGTTGAAAAACTGTGGCCTCTTCCAGCATATTAAGTAATATTCTAGTGTTTTGACAGAGTTAATTGTAGGGGAGCAAATCATTCCTAACTCATACGCCAACTTATTTCAGTCACCAGATGGCAATGAAAAAATTAGAAAGAAACTTTTTTTAGAAACTAAGGTTAATGGGCAAAGAATTCCAAAGTACCTTTGGTGCTTTTTCTGCTTTTAACGATCGGACAATTTCTCCTTGTGCTGTTATGCTTTTGAACAGCTCCTGTGGAGTGGAAGGATACGGTTCACCATTCAGAACGTCGGCCATTTTCCACAGCTTAGAATTGTGAAATTAAAGTGCTTCAGGACAATAGCTGATTGATTATATTCAGTAGGTCAGAAGAACAAAATCAAGGCCTAGAAAAGAGAGAGTAGATATAAAAGCTATTATTCACTGTTGTTGGCTTAATAATTGCATTTCAAAGTTTTGATCTACTTAGATATCAAAGAAGCACACCGATATGCAATATTAAAGTTAGAAGAAACATCAAAGCTTATCTAATCCAACCTCTTTATACTATGCTCCATCTCTGAAATGTGCTACCCACTGTCTTCCTTTCCAACTCAGATGACACTTCTTCCATGAAACCTTCTCTAACACCCTACCCCACCCCCGAGGTTCTCCCTCCTCCAATTTCTCATAGTGTTTTGTTTGTCTAGCTCTCTCTTTTGCCCTTACCTCATACTTTCCTTTTTACCATAATTATCTTTGTACTTGGATATTTTCTCTATTAGACCATTAAGCCCCTTGAGATCAAGGCTCGTAGTATATCCATCATTGCATCTCCATCCCCTGGCATGTTACCTGCCACATATATGATGAGCTGAATTTTTTAACTTCAAAGGGCTATCAAGTTTAATGGTGTGGCGTGGTGTGGTCAGTAAGTGTAGATGGTTTTTCTGAAGGAGTTTGTCTGAGAAGGGCAGGAGAGATCTGGAATGACAATTAGCAGGGAAGGTAACACCAAGTGCGGGAATTTTTTTGGATAAGATGGTAATGAATGAGCCTGTGGTAGGCAGTAGGGAAGGAGCCAGGAGTTGGGGAGAGACTGAAGATGTGAGCATGATGGAAGGGGGAATCTGCTGGAGAAAAAAGAAGGGATGGGATCAAGGATGCATGAAGGGTTTGCCTTGGCAAGGAAAAAGGCCACCTCTTCATGAATGACAGTGGTGGATGAAGACATGGTAGAGAAATACCTTTGAGTGAAGTTGAAGTGACGAGGTGGGAAGAAGAGGGAGCACTCATCAAATAGCCTCAATTTTGTCAGTGAAATATGAGGTGAATTTTTTTTTGAAACATTTTATTGCATATTTGGTACCTTACATTTGACAACAAAAAAGGATACATTTGTAACTGCAGAAATAAGAAGCTAGTTTGTTATTGAAAAAAAATCTTGGGTCCTTTAAAAGTTATAAAATCTTGGGCTTGCCTGAAACAACTGTGCAAGAAAGGTATTTTTAGAAATGGAGGGCTTCAAGTATTTCAAATCTGTGACACTGGGAAAGTTCCAGAGATATTTAAATTGCAGCACTTTTTATTTTTTCTACATAAGGAGAAGAGGGCCTGCTGATGTTTTTATCTATTATTCTCTTGACTGGTCATAGAATTATAGTAAGGAGTTCTGATCTTTACCTTCAAGCAAGGAGTGAGAGGGGGTTACAGAACTTTCATAAAAGCAACTTAAAAATGTGGAAGACTAGCACACTAAAGCAGACAAGTGAGAATTTTACCCTAACTTGAGGCTAATGAGCTAGATGTATGGAAACTATTAATACACAATGCCATGAGATATAATTTATTCATAAAAGGTGATAAAATGTATACATGATTTTCTTAGTTTTTTTGGGAGGGGGGCAGGGCAATTGGGGTTAAGTGACTTACCCAAGATCACACAGCTAGTACATGTGTCAAGTGTCTGAGGCCGGATTTGAACACAGGTCCTCCTGACTCCAGGGCTGGTGCTATACATGATTTAAAATGTAATTTTTTTTTGGGGGGGGGGGAAGGTGCCATTCATTTTTCTGATTTGTAAAGATGAGGATGTTGCCCTTTGGGCTCTATGAGGTCCTTCCCAACTCTATAAGTCTATTATTTAAAACAGGGCTGTCCAAAATGTGGCCAGTCTACAAGCATAGAAATTTACATAAATGCTTTAGTAAAGGAAGCCAGCTACCCCAGAGCTCTCACTAAAATGGCAAATCAAAATATATTGTCTATTGTTTAACATCTCCTCCAACGAGATTTAGCAAATGGGTATTTGCTCTTTCTCTGTTTCCTTGGGTGCATTTAGGGTTCGTCATGTGTTTTGAAGTTAAAAAAGCACAAGCCTGCTAGCCAGCTGCAATATTCCCAGGTACTTGGAGGTTCCCAGCTGATAGAAGTTCCTTATTTCATTCTGTGTTTTAAATGACATTATTGGAGACTACATATAGCTCTTTTATTATCAATGCTATCTTGTTGAATTTTGTACTCTCGAAAATGCTTGTCTGTACATTCTATTAATAATTATTTCCTTCTTAACTCTGAAAATGTTGGCTAAAAATCATGCTATTCTTTATGGAGAGTTAGGCATGCCTAAAGGGGTGGTCAGGTAGGCTGTGACTGGAGGGGTAGTTAGTAAGACAGAAGGAAGTCATTATCCCTATATTGTGGTACAGAAGAAAAGATCCCCCCAAACCCATAATGACATGATTTATTGCCCTATTCTGCTCCTATTTTTCCACTGCCTGGTTTTGCTAGACTATTCACTTCAAAATGGACAACTTTATGATTTCTTTTCTTCATCTGATATTAACATTCAAGTAATGGGTTAAACACTATTAACCTCACCCTACTAAAAATCTTGCCTACATGAGAGGCACCGCCGAGAACTAAAAGAAAACAAATTTTGCAGCCATCCAAATAGCTCATAAGATCATAGATTTGATACTGGTAAGGTCTCAATCTCAAAGGTCACCTGATCCAACTCCTTTACTTGCCTAGGGTGGCACAGGTATCAAAATCTATCACTAAAACTTTCATATTTTATGTACTGGTAGACTAGAATTCTTTTTCTATTCACCTGATTTTAATAGGCTGGAAAGATCATTATCAGATCATTCTAATAAGTGGATTAGACCTTTCTGTGTGATTTCACAAATGATATGGCCCAAAGATTCATCATCTGACGGCCAACCCTCTGTTGTTGAACACTGCCAGGTTTAGCTAAGATGGCTCTTGGAGGAGGATCTATTGTTGGGCCCATTACTGGCTATGTGACTCTGAGCTTCACTTTTTTCATTTATAAAATGGGCATAATAACAGCATTTCCCTCACAGAGTGAATTGTGAGGATCGGTGTAGGTAATGTACTTTGCGAACCTTAAAGTGCTGCATAACTGTGAGCTGGCATTATTATTAATTTGGTAGGATCTCCCAGAGCTTGTGCTTTGTTGGCATACACATCCAGAGCTACTGCCACTCTTGGGTCAGGCATCAGAAGGCGGCTAATTTATCAATTCTCAAATGTCAATTAAGAAAATTAAAATAATGGGCTAATTTCTGAACACTGACTTCACAATAATATTTTTTATCAAAAAAATGACATTAACCAAAAGAGTTCTCAATCCCCTTGAATTTCTTTTCTTAGCTAAATCCTGCCCTGGTAAGGGGCATCAGAAGCCTACCCCCTCATGCATCTATTCTCCTTTGTCCAAGAGCTGGAATGTCTCTACCCGTTCCTGAGGAGTTAGCTTTCAATTTCTCATAAGTCTTTTGATTACAGACAAAGGGTGTGTGGGCCTCTATTTGAGGGCATGGGGAGGTGCCAAATTACTTTTCTTTCCTCTTGGAAATTCCATGAAGTCATGGAGGAGGGACCCTAAGTTTCGTAAACCAACTAAGGGCCACTCTTAACATGCTGGTGAGGAGAACAGCGCCTGTGAGACAAGAACCAGAAAGGGCAGTTTCACTTGGTTAGAAGTAAGGTAAATATGGTGATCGACCAACGAAATGACAGGTAAAGAAGGTTTCTATTTGCTCTCCTCACTTTTTCTTTCTTCTCTTCTTGTTTCTCAGTTTTCTTCCTCTCAGTCTTTTTCCTTTCTTTCTACCCTGATTGTTTCTTTCTTGAGAGTTTAATAAATCATAAATGTTTCTAATTGTCCTAAGGTAGTTTCCTGACCTCCTCCAAAGGAAAGGTAGTTCAACAAATATTGCCGTCTGAAGTAACAGAATTGAAATACTCTTACCTGAAATAATTAAAAATCCCTTTCATGTGAAAGTTTTGGTGGTTTTAAAAGCCCAAGCTAAATAAACTCATTATCAAAGAAGAACATCACACTCTATCTTTAAAGAAGAAGCTGAAAAGTACTTTTAAAAATAAAATACAAACTATTTTTTCATTGAACAAATATTTAATCCTTTATTTAGGGACTGGCAGTGAGTCAGTCAACTAGCATTTATGAAGTTCCTATTATGTGCCAGGCCCTGTGGTAAGGACTGGAGGTTACAAACAAAGGGAAAAAACCAAAACAAAACCCAGTTCCTGTTCTCAAGGACCCTGACTATTCTGGACTAAGACTCTTACCATCCTAAGAACAGTATTTCAGTGGGGAGAAGGAAGAGAAAAAGAAGAGAACTCATTATCTTCTCTCCTAAACCATCCCTCCTCCTGACTTCCTTATTTCTGCAAAAGGTCCAGTCCAGGAGTCACTCTTGATGCTTCACTCTCACTTACTGCCCTCTGCTCCTACCTCCATTCAATTGGTTGCCAGGTGGTTTGCCCCCCACAGCATATCCTCCATTCGCAACACTGCCACCTTCATTTCAGCCCTCGCCATTCTGGCCTACATTATTGTAAATGCTTCCTCATTGGGTTCCCTTCATTAAGCCTCTACCTCACACTATTCATCCAGCACACAGCTGCCAAATTGATACTCCTAAAATATCCTAAAATATATTTATAAACATACTAAAAATAGTACCTTATTTGAGAATAAGTATATATGGATATTATTCTGAGTATGAAAGTATGCTAATAAATAAGCATTAGAGACAGAATTATGTAAAACTACAACTTGAAGGAAATAATCTGGTCTAAATCTCAAATGCAGGCTTTCCAAAGGCTTCTGCCTAATGGCAGAAGAACAGCTTCCCAGTTTTGTGGAGAGGGCATCAGAGGGGATGGTAGGAGCAATTAGGTTGTTAGTTTGGGACTTTGAGTAGGGAGGGTGGAGGTGAGTCTGAGTAATAGTTCTTTCAAAGTGACCTAAATGCTAAGTGGTGGTCAAGTCACTTCCCTGTTCAAGAAGCTTCCATAGATTCCTCTTGCCTGGAGGCTAAAATATAAACTCTCCTATTGGGGAATGAAAGCCCTGCACACTCTATCTCTCCAGTCTGATTACACTTTAGTTTTCCTCACACATGCTATATTCCAGCCAAACTTGCCTACTAGCTGCTGGCACACATGACATTCCACTTCCTGATTCTTTGTCTGGGTGGCTCTCCCTTAGGTCACAAACCCTCCTCTTTTCTGCCTCCACTTTTCAGAAATCCTAGCTCTCATCAAGGTTCAGCCCAAATGCCATTTTCTATAAGAAGCCCTTTCTGATTTTCCATGGTTAGGATACATTTTATATTCACTTATCTGTGTACCTGCTATCTTCCTTCTAGTAACATGTAAGTAAGCTCTTGGAGTAGAGGCTGTCTTATATTTTGGCTTTGTATCTCCACTGCCTAGAACAGAGGACAAATTTAACTTGCTGAATTGAGGAAAAGAGAAGCACAGAACAAAAGAGAAACAAGGAAATTGTTGAGTTTTATATAAATTATATCTCAGCAAGATCAACAAGATATGGCAATTATACAAAAGAGGTGCAGGGCAGCACCAGTATGTATAACCTGGAGCACTGGTGCTTCAGGAAGATTTCTTAATGCCAAAAATGGAAGCCCATCTCATCATCCCAGACCCATGGTGGTATCAAAGGCAGTGCCAAGAGACTTTACAGAAGGGAGAATGACAATACTCCTCCCCTGCCAAAAAAACCCCACAAAAACAAAAAACAAACCTGTTTTAAGGCAGCAGCATTCTCCCCTGACTTCTAGACTTTAGCACGGGGGATTGGTTTCTAACATCAATATAATAAAGAGCTTGTCTTTCACAAAGACAAATGGAACCACAATTCTCTTTATCACAGGCTACCACCAAGAAAAGAATATGGCAAGAAACCAAACCTTCCAATTAAATAGTGATGATGATGATGGCTAATATTTCTAGACCTATATCTCCCTTAATAATGACTTTTCTACAAGGCTTTTAAGGTTTACACAATGCTTCTATTGCCACATTGCTGTGAGATAGCTAGTGCAAGTATCATCTACATTTTACAGTTTAACTCAGAGAAGTTGAAGAGGTCATAAAACTAGCTAAGCATAAAAGCCAGAAGACAGTGTACCTTCTATTACTTCACATCAATCTAGCAAAAAGTCATTTTTCCACTAAAAGGAAAAAAAGTTCTATTTCCACATGTTTTTTTCTTCATGCAATAAAACATGCTCTTATAAAAAAAAAGGTAGATAAATGATTTATTCACAATAATTGGAAGGTAGTGTAAAAATACATTCATGCAATATCATGGAAATGTAATGCTGCCCAAATTCTCCTTACTAAGGAGGTAGAATCAACGAAAATAAAGCAGAGAATTTGAGTTTCTAACTCCAAATATTTAGACATTTCTAGGATTTTAAGGTCAATCACATCCAATCATAAGGCATAAATCTCTACAACATCTTTGCCAAGTGGAGAGCAAGCTTTCCATTAAAGATCTACAATGATACAGAGCATCACTGCTTCCTGAGTCAGCCTACTTCATTGTCTAATGGCTGTAACTGTTAGTTCTTTCTTCTATTGGGCTGAAATATACCTCCCTAAAACTTCTACCCTTTCCAACACTGCGAAACCCAAACAACTCTGATCAGTGCAATGTCTGACTATGATTCCAGGAGATCAATGATGAAGCAACTGGTCCTTTCCTGACAAAGAGGTCATGAACTCAGGGTGCAGAATGAGACATACCTTTTTGGATATATCTGATGCAGGAATTGGTTTTGCTTCACTATGAATATTTGTTACAAAGTTACAAAGTTGTTGCTGGGTTTTTTTGGCGGGGTGGTGGGAGGTTAAATTGCTATTTGTTGATTGAAATAAACAAAATTCAATTAAAAATTATTCCTTTTTTCCTAAGTTCTGCTCTCTCAGACCACACCCCCAAACACCCCAAAGTCTTAGAAACAAAGACAATATATATTTATGCACAGTAATATTATACTAATTTCTAGATTCTCCATATTGATGACAACTTTAGCAGCAACAGAAGCTAGTGCATTCTCTTACTTAAGAGTGCAAGAAGCTGACATGCTCTGGCTCCTGACTGCTCCCGGCAGCATCAACTCTTTAAGTTTTCTAACACTTTGGCATAAGGTAATTTACATGCAATAAAAAGAGCTAAAACTACCAGCAAAAAATGTGAATACAGACCCAAGCAGAAGAGGAGAACTCTGCAGACCCAGGCTACAGTAGGAGATGTTCTAGAGATTCCTTCCCAGTTCCTAATTTAAACTCTCTCCTGAACCCCGCCTTCCTCCTACTTGTGTCAGAAGTGGGTTACTGGAAACTACCCTATTGCTGAGAAATACTTAACAAAACTGAAAGCTACAGGCTTCCCTTCTTGATGACAAAGATAATCTTACGAGCTAGCCCGGCTGATGAAATAGGGATGATTACATTTTCTGAAGGATTGGCTCATGCAATCCAAGACCTAGCACACCTCATGTAAGTTACCCATGCTCAACGTCTCTGGGCCTCAGTTTTCTCATCTGTAAAATGAGAATAATAATATATTACCTGTGTCATTGGATAGAAATGGGTAAAGTGTTTTATAAAACCTTAAAGCTCTACTGAAATGAAGCTGTTATTACCCAGCTTATTCTAGGTCTTACACCTTTCTCCCTGTTTTCACCACTGAAACTTCTGTATCAGTGCTTCAAGCATGTAAGAGGAAAGGAGGAATTGTGGTGAAAAGAGAGGTGGAAAGGGAGAGAAGCATTAGAAATTACAGAACATTGTGGTTAGTAGGAACCTCAGAAGGAACCTGTACATGAGTATTTCTTCTTCCCTCATCTTCAAATGCCTTTTGCCACTCTCTTCTCCTCCTCTGTGTCACATGAAGAGATGGACTTATCCTTACCAAGGACAACCCCTCTACCTGTCCAAGTGATCTCCTTCCATCCCATCTCTTCTAGCCGACTGTCTTCTCTGTTATGTACCCACTCAAATCACCTGTCTACAATCTCTCCCTCTCTACTAGCTCCTTTCCTTCTGCCTAGAAACATGCCTATAACTCCCCCATCCTCAAAAGACCGTCACTAGATGTTTTCTCCCCCACTTTTGTCCTGTATCTTCTGGAGAAAGGTCATCTACAAACGTTGTTTCCACTTCCTCTCCTCTCATTCTCTTAACTACTTTCGGTCTGACTTCTGATCTCATTGTTACACCAAAACTACTCTCATCAAAGTTACCAATGATCTCTTAGCTGCCACATCTAATAGTCTTTTCTCAATCCTCATTCTCCTTGACCTCTCTTCACTCCAAGTTTCCAGGCCACCGTTTTCTCCTGGTTCTCCTCTTACTTGTCAGGCAGCTTCTTAGTCTCCTTTGCTGGATCCCCCTCTAGATCACACCCTCTAACCATAGGTGTCCCTCAGGGTTCTGTCCTAGGCCCTCTTCTCCTACTACACCACTTCATTTGGTGACCTCATCAGCTTCCATGAATATAATTATCTCTAAGCTGATAAATCTCAAATCTACCTATCCTGCCCTAACTTCTTTTGTTGACCTCCAATCTCCAATTGTCCAGTAGTCATCTTAAACTCAACATTTTCAAAACTGAACTCATTATCTTTTTCCTTAAACCCTCTGCCCCTACTAAATTCCCTGCTAGTGTAGAGGGCAACAACATCCTTCCAGTTGGCCAGACTCACAACCTGAGTGTCACCTTCATTCTTCATCTCTCATACCTCTGCACCTATATCCAAGCTGTTGCCAAGGCCTGTTGTTCACCTTTCAATATCTCTTGTATATGCCCCCTCTCTCCTCTGACACTCCCACCACTCTAGTGCAGGCCCTCATCACCTTATCTCTGGACTATTCCTACAGCATGTTGGCGGGGCTGTCTGCCTCAAGTCTTTCCCCACTCCAGTCCATCCTCCATTCAGCTGCCAAAGCCAAAGTCATCTTCCTAAAGCACAGGCCCGACCATGACACCTATCTACCCAATAAACTCTAGTGGCTCCCTATCATTTCCAGGATAAAATACACAATCCTCAGTTTGGTGTTCAAAGCCCTTTACAGCCTAGCCACTCACCGCCCCCTCACCCCAGGCTGTTTCACAAACTGGATACCCCAGCTCTCTGCTTCGGGCATTTTTTCGGCTATGCCCCATGCCTGGATTGCTCTTCTTCCTCACCTCCACCTCCTGGCTTGCTTCAAGTCTCAGCTAAAATCACACCTTCTATAAGGAAGTTTTTCTTAATCCCTCTTAATGATACTGCCTTGTCTCTGTTAATTATTTCCCATTTATCATGTATATAGCTTATTTGTACATGGCTGTTTACTATGGGCTCCTTGAGAGCAAGGACTGTCTCTGCCTCTTTTTGTATCCCCAGTGCCCAGCACATAGTAGGCATTTAATAAATGCTTAGTGACTGACCTGAAGGAGTTGATTAACTGGCTCACAACCTTCTTCTTTCAGCCTCACCGTCTGTCAAAACATCAGGAGACACCCTGTTTCTTGGAGCTAAGACCTAGCAAGCAAACTGTGCCCTGAGGTTGGCATAACAACAATCCTTTGTGCTCGCCCTCTGGATGAACACCGCTGTGACTAAATCACAGAACTGATGGTCCCCGAGCTCGGGCGAGCACCGAGAGGTCCAGACGTGAAGTCCTGCTACGAATGGATTTCTTGTCACTAGCCAACCTTGCCTCACCATTGCTGTTGTGCCTCGTCACTATTGCTACACTACACCATTTGACTCTTTGTCTAGACACAAGTATATATGTCAAGGTTTGGCCACACTAAGGCAGGTCTCTCTGCTCCGCGTGAGGCCCAGGCACACGTGGCTTGTTTCTCCTTGCTCGCCGGCCGTCTCCCTCATTTTGAAGTTAAACTTCCGTTTGATTCCTGACTCTCCTGTCTCTGGCGGACTCTGTTTCACTCTGGCCATCCACAGGTTAGAGGCCAGTTCAGTCCAGCTGACATATGATACCAAGGGATTTTATGTTAATGTCACCTTGGTTTTCACAGCCTCCCAGTTCACCAGCCTCCTCAATAACCATGAATGGCACCTTTGGTTTACCTTAGCTGTCCCTAAGTCTGCGTATGCCCTTGTGCTGCCTCCATGATCTAGAACTCTGAAATTCTTATCAACTGGACCGTAACTGGCCTCTAACCTGGGAATATCTGGAACTCAAAAGGGCAGGCTAGAGACAAGAGAGTTAGGACGCAAACACAAGTTTTATTAATTTCCAAGTGAGGGAAACAGCTTGCAAGCAAGGACACATGTGGCGGAATCCTGCCCCTCCTGGGAGGGACCCACTTTAGTGTGTGAAGATCTCAATATGTAGGAAGCTGTAGCCCTGACAATGAGGGATAACAGCGATGTCATAAGTCTGATTCACAGTAGGGCCTCAGGACTAGAACGTGAGGACGCCAGGCGCTTGTCCACGCTCAGAGAACACCTGGTATTAGGAAACAATTCTGGGATTTGGCTGTGGCTGAAATCCAGGGTGCAAAGGACTGTCGTTATATGGAGCTCGGGGTACAGACTGCTTGCTGGGCCTTAGCTCCGGGAAACAGGGTGTCTCCAAATACCTTGACATTCAGTTAGAAACTATATATCCATTTCTCTCAGACTTCTAACTCTATTCTCCAAGACCTCAGTCACTCTACAACTCCCTCTCCTGAGTTTTATCACCCTTACTTTGTTCTCACTTTTGATTATTATCTTGATCTTATGATTAAACACTTCAAATAAACACACTATTTTCTACCTTTGAATCCTTGCTTTCTTGTCCTACTGCCAGTCACATCTTGCCCAACCCTAACCTATTACTTTCAAAAACTGTCTTGCTCATCTGTGCTTTCTTCTCAACTTCTGTTCTTGTTTGTGCATTAAAAAAAAGTTTGAATGGCCTTCTGCATCTCTGTCTCTTAGCATCATTGTTGCTACCTCCCCCCTCCTCCCACTAACTGAAGAACAACCAAGAACACCCTTGTCACAAATAAGCACAGTCAAGTGAGACAGATCAAAGTGATGCTGTGTCCAATTAGGTCTCTTTCTTTACCTTTTTCTCATTATGTTGCCAGGCAGGTAACATGCTTTATCGCAGGTTCTTTGGAGAAATAATTTGGCCATTGATTTGATCAAAGTTGTTTTTCTTTACCATGTAACAATGTCCTCGTATAAATTCTTCTGGTTCTGCTCACTTCACTCTTAATCATTCACCCTACCTAGGATTCTCTGAAATAATCTCTTTTGTAATATCTCATAGCAGAATGTTTCATCAAATTCATCGGCCACACTTTGTGCAGCCATTCCCTAACTGTCCAAAAGGCACTCTAAAGTTGTCCCTTAGATTCTAGCCTTCCCTCCCTGGCCAGTTTAGTCTTTTCTGCAGAATCAGGAATTTTATTTTGCTTGTGACTATTCTCTCCCTGGTATTAACCTCCTTCTTAACCCCCTCCCTCTTCCCTAGCCCTGTCTGTTTTCCTGTTGAGCTTGCTGTAGTTCTATACCAAATTGTGTGTGTAGCATCATTTCAGACATTCACCTGATGTCCACTCCTTCCATGCTTGCTATTCTTCTTATATACCCCAATTATAAGAAATAGCACATCCTCTCATTCCAGTTCCTCTTTTCTATACTACTATGTTCTTTCTCTTACCCAATCTTCTCTATCCTCTGTTGAAACCGTCAGAATAGAACCAATCTACATCTTAAGACCTCTGTTTTTCTTCAATAATCCTTGAAGACATTAAAGTTCCAAAGGGAAGTTCAGAGAATTAGGTGGCCCCTGGATAAAGCCCAGTGAATAGAGTATAGGAGGCAGGAAGACCTGAGTTCAAATTTAGCCTCAGATATTTATTAGCTGTATGACATCGGGCAAGCCACTTAACCTGTTTGTTTCAGTTTTCTCATTAATAAAATGAGGATGATAATAGCTCTTCCTCAGACTTGTTTGAGGGTCAAATGTGGTAACATTTATAAAATACTTTGTAAACCTCAAGGTGCAAGATCGTGTTAATTACTATTATTGTTATAATACACTAATTTCTTCCCCCATTAGAATATTGGAACATCATTATATAGCTCTTTCCAACTGCTCAAATAAAAATGTATTTGTACCTTTTTCGGTTTCTCTGGACTCTTGTGTTTATATTTTTATATTTTAAGTTTAGTTATTAACAGGAGCGTCTAGTAGACAGCTGTCAGTGTGGGACTGGAGTTCAGGAGACTTGGGCTGGGTATAGAGATTTGAGGATCATCTGCACAAAGATGATAACCGACCCCTTCACTGACTCTATGTTCTAGACAAGCTGGTCTACTATAGAGACCTCCAATTTGATACGGAATCATAAATTTGGAGTTAGCAGGGCCCTCAAAAGAGGAGGGTTGGCAGGGAAAAGATAACGAAATCTGCTTTGGACAACTGAGTTTGAGATATCTCTAGAAGGGAGGTTAGCAAACTACAGCCCTTTAAAGGGTCAAATCTGCTGCCCTGTTTTTGTTTAGCCCGAGAGTCATCTATTCCAATTCCCTCAACTTGCAGATGAGGAAATTGAAAGCCAGAGAGGTATGACGACTTGCTGAAAAATTACCCAGAGAGTAAATGTTAAAGGTGGGATTTGAATCTAGCTCTTTGACTCCAGAGCTAATGCTCTTTCCTCTGTGCTAGCCTGCCTCTGGAACATGCCATCTTCCAGTTCTGTGCCTTTGCTAAGGCAGCCTTGTTTGCCTAGAATACGTTCCCTCCTGCCTCTGTCTCTTAGGTGGCACGCTGTATCTGAAGCCATTCCCGATTTACCATGTGCTAGTACCTGCTCTTTGTGGAAGTTACTTGGTATTGAATTTATCTTTGTCCGTGCTGTGTTCCTCCAGTTTTAGAATTCAAGTGCCTTAAGGACAGGGACAACAACATGGCACCTTGTTCAGTGAGACTTAATCAATGCCTGAATTGCTGAACTGAATCGAACAGGGATTCCCTCTCCAATATTCCTTAAAGTAGTCCTCACTGGAAAATCTACCAGTAAAAAGGAGCTTATTGCTGAGGTGGTTAATTCCCTTCTTGAGTAGTTCTGTGTGTTAGAAAGTTTTCCGTCATGAAGGAGAAGAAAATAAGCATTTATATGGTACCTACTATGTGCCAGGAACTGTAACAGGCTTTGCAAATATCTCATTTGATCTTCACAACAACCCTGCAAGTAAGTGCTGTTGACATCTCCATTTTTACAACTGAAGAAAAGGATTTGCTCAGAGTCACACAGCCAGTAAGTGTCTGAAGTTGGATTTGAACTCAGCTCTTCTTGACTCCAGATCTAGACCTTTACCCACTGTAACACTTAGCTAGTCATCGGAATTCAGGGGGAAGCCATTAGTCACATTTCTCCAGTTCTGTACTTGCGTGTCAGAGATACCAAGGGAGTTGAATAAATATTTGTTGTGAAGGAGAATAATGGTCCAAGGGAAAGTGATGCTAGAGATTCAGGACTGGGGAGAAAGACAAGGAAAACAAAAGATAAAGTTCCAGGGTACAAAGAGAAGAGAAGATGATGCAATTCCAGAGCTGGGAGGGAAAAAGAAAGAGAAAGAGAAAGGAAAAGGGGTGGGTGGGGATGAATGGAAGGTCACAGAATCAAGGACTGGAAGGGACCTTTCCATACTGTCTAGTAGCTAAGGAACTGATGAAATCCCAGACTTTGGTAAGGAGGAAATGATTATTTTAAATTATTGGACTAATATAGAAAAAGAAGCTATAATAACGATAATGACGATGATAATTGATGACAACAGTTGGCATTTAAATACTTTTAGGAGGCTCCCTGACATGCGCAGCATCACACAGCTACTGGGGCCTCTGAGTTTGTAAATCACGGAGTTTGCAAATCACTTTACTGGTGAGGTAGGTGCTATTAGTCTCAATTTTATAGATAAGGAAACTGAGATACAGAGAGGTTAAGGGACTTGCTTAGAGTCAGGTAAAGAAGCATTTACTAAGCATCTACTATGTGCCAGGCACTAGGCTAAATGCTAGTGTCTGAGATAAGATCCCAATTCAAGTCTTTGTGATTCCCAGCCCCACTCACTATCGACAGTCCCACCTATCTGCCCCAGCACCGATGTCAGTGGAGACCTTTGGCTTGGGCAAGGAAAGAACAGGGCGACTGAAAAGATAGGGAGGAGAGGGAAGAAGAGGAATAAAATAAAGGGGAAGGGATGATTATCGATTTAGAGCTGAAAGGAACCATCGGAGTCACTGAGTCCAACACCCGAAGTTTTGTAGATGAGGACACTGAAACTTAGAAAAGCAACGTGACTCATCCAAGGACACAGGGCAGTAAGTGGCGAGGCTAGGATTTGAACCCAGGCCCTCCAACTCCAATCCAGTCCTCTTTCCACCGCATCGCGCTTCGAGATGATCCTAGCAGCTGTCATGCCAACAGCGCCTTTCGTCTATTATCCCATAGGATGCGGAGGAGCAGGAGGCGCGAGGGCCGAGGCTGCCCGGGCAGCGGAGCAGGAGGGCTCGGGGGCTCCCCGAGGGCCGGGCGGTGGCTATGGCCCGACGGTCCCCTCCCGCCCCTCCCCCCGGGGGTCCCGGCGGGGCAGGCTCGTGGGGAGACGCCGGCAGTGCCCAGACCTTTATCCGGGCCCGGCCTCCCCGCGCCCGCCTGCTCCCCGCCATGACTCACTCGGTGCCCCCCGCCATGACTCACTCGGTGCCTCTCGGCTTGTGGTCCCAGCGCCGCAGCCGCTGCCGCCACCGCCGGCCTCAGTGACAGCGAGGCCGGGGCGTGCAGCCGCGCTGCCGTCCGGCTGGAAACAGCTTCCGGGGCCGCTCGGCCGGCGATTGGCTGGGCGAGCGGGAGTGGGGCGGGGCCCAGTTGGCCGGAGGGAGGTTCCGCGGCTTAGGGAAGGCCCCTCTCCCCTTCCCCCGCCCTCCGCTTCCACCTGGGTAGGTGGCACCCCGGTGGAGAGCCGGAACGGGCCTTCCGGAGGGAGGGTTGTACCCGGACCCCGAGGCCCAAAGACAGCGCTTCCGGTCAAGTGAAGATCCGGCTCCGGGCCTTGGGGCTGAGGCTGGGGGCTAAGGTGAGAGTGAGAGAGGGGATGGTAGCGCGGTCCGTGGGTCCCTTCCCCGCCCCAGCCCCCTGTCCCTTGCCTCCTGGACCCCCATTCCGGTCCCCGTCTCTGTAGCTTCCCGTCGCCCCAGCTCCTCTTACTAGTTCAGCCCCTGCCCCTGGGGCCCCCAGCCGTGTTCCTTTCCCGGCCACCGGCCTCTCTTCCCTCCTCTCTGGCCCCCGACCTTATCAGCCTGCGGACCCCCGGTCAAATCCTCCCTCAGACGCCCCAGTAGCTGTGTGATCCTGCGCATGTCACGGAGCCTCTGCCCGGCCTCAGTTTTCTCATCTGTGAAGTGGGCAGGGATAGCTATCTGGCAGGGTTATTGTGAAGGTCAAACGAAACAATCGCGATTGGAAAACCCTTTGCAAGCCTGAAAGCGCATATAAATGCTACTGTCCTGCATCTCTGTCCCCTGCCTAGACCCCCCGTGCTCATCTCTTTCCTGCCTCGATTCTAGTTCCCTCTCTATTCCTCTTGTTTCCTCCCCACTTTTTGTTTCTTCTTTTTCCTTGCTTCTCTCGTCGGCTTCTTGCACTCTAACTTAGTTGCGCTGCTACCAGTTGCTTTCTCATCTTTGCCACCTTTCCATGCATTCATCTCCATCCTTTGCCTTTCCTCCCATTCCTGACCCTTTTCAAGTTCTTGTCCTTCCCCCTTCCTTTGTCCCTTCTCTTTGTCCCTTTCCTCTTCCCATTCCTTCCCTTTTCTACTTTCTTCTGCCCTTCCCACAGTTTCCCCTTCTTCCTTTTGCCTCTCTTCTTCCTCCCTTCCCCCTTTAATGTATAAATAAGATACATGCAGTGGGTTTAGTTACTTAATGGCTGAATGTTAGCCAATCACTTCTCTGAGTCTAGTTCTTCATATATAAAATGGGGATAAAAATTATTACAGGTCCTTTTTCTCTGCTAGCTCATCATCTGTACCTTGCACCTTATTTTGGTGGTGCCAAGGCCTTTTTCCCCGGCCCTCTTTTCTCTGTGTGCTTGGTCTCCCACACCACCTCCCTGCATCAGAAATGCTATTATTATCTTTGTGCAAACCAATATATCCAGTCCTAGTCTCTATCCTGAGCTTGAGTCCCACAGTACCAGCTGCTTATTGGATATTTCATTCTGGATGTCTAGAACAGGGATCAGCAAACTATGGCTTGAGGGCCAGATCTGGAAAAATGTAAAAGACATGCTTAGCTCTTGGATCATGCAAAAACAGACTGGCAGATTCGGCCCAAGGGACATAATGTGCTGACCTTTGTTCTAGAGACATCTCGAGCTCCAATGTCCAAAACAAAACTCATTATCTCCCTTCCTCTCCCCAATCCTCCTCTTCACTGAATTTTTTTTTATGTCAAGGGCACCACTATTCTTCAAGTGTCCCAATTTTGTATCCCCAGTGTCATCTTCAGCTCTTTGCTCTCACCCCACCTATCCAATCTATTGTTAAGTTTTGCTGTTTCTGTTTTAACATTATCTCAGGCCCTCATCACTTCTGGCTTGAACTGTTGAACAGTGGCTTTCTAATCATGCTCCTCACTTCATCTTCTCATTCCAGTTCATTGTGCATACACTTGTCCAAGTGATTTTCCCTAAGTGCAGAAGTGATCATGTTACTCCCTAGTTCCATAAACTCCAGTGCCTTCATATTTCCTCCAATATAAAGTATAAGCTATTTGTTTTTCAAATCCCTTTACAACTTCTCTCTGACTTACTTTCCAACCTCATTTTACATTATTCACCTTTCCATACGTTATCACCTAGGCTCACTAGCCTTACCGTCCCTCATACCACTCTTTGCGTCTCACATGTCCATGTTCTTCCACTGCCAGCCCCCTATGCCTGGAAAGTACTCCCTCATTGCCACCTCATCAAATCCTTTACTTCCTTCAAAACACTACTCAAGTACCAGCTTCTTCATGAAACCTTTTCTGATTTTCTTCAACTGGTGGAGTGTTCCCTCTTGAGCTACTTTGTATCTATTCTGTATACACATGTATCAACATGTTATAGAATGTAAGCTTGAGAGCAGTGGTTGCTTCCATTTGTATCTTTGTATCCTTAGGGCCTTCTACAGGGCCTGGCACATAATAGGTGCGTAATAAATTTTATTGATTGATTACATACTTCCTTTGTTCCCAGTCTGGACACTGTCTTTGGAAGATCATTCTTGCTCAGAGAGGCTCATCTCCAGGTTGTTTGCAGGGTGATGCATTTTTCAGCCTTAGCAACTTTCCAAGACCATCTTCTAAGATGGGTTGTGATTTGTGCTGGGGTGGGGGTGCCCACACTATTAAGATGATAGATCATTGAAGTATAAATAAATACTGTCCTGTACAAAGTTTTAGTGAGGAAAAAGGAGGAAAGCACTGTGAAGCGTGATATAGTTGAGTTGTTTTTATTCCGGTATATCTGCCTGTTATATTGTATGTGTCTCAGACTGTAAACTCCTGAAACTCAGGAATCTTGTATGTCCTTTTAAAAGCCGAACACATAGGTAGCTGAGAAATGCTTTTTAAAATTAATTTATTTATGGTACTGTGTTGGTAAACAAAATGGGCTCTTAGCACTCAGTTCAACCAAGTACCCTTGAAGAGTTCGGCCTTTGTTTCCTTATTTGGGAGTCCTTGATGACCTCCTTGCCTCAGGGGAGGGCCTAGTTTACACATGAGTTTGAGTGACACGTTTGGGACATCAGAGGCTTTTAGATCA
>CM053625.1:9995319-10025374 GCA_028646595.1 Phalanger gymnotis
TCCTGAACTAAGTGAATAGTATTTGTATGCTGGATTAAAGTAAGCTTGTTAGCCCCTTAATGTTGCTTTCCTTACTAAAGCAGATCAAAAGAACCTGGGCTTTTGAAGTGCTTTGGCAGCGTTCTTGTTGTTGGGCTTGTGTTGGTCTTTCACCCTCACAACAGCTGCTAGCCAGATTGTTGAAACAAGTACGGTGTTGCAGTCTTGTCCTCTATGAGTTTTGGAAATGCTTAAGAAAAATCACAATTAAATTCAATTCAGGACATTTATGGTCATATTTAAAAATCTGTAACCCTTTTCTTTTTCCTCTATTCCCCCTCTCTTCTTCCTTCTTCTTACTCAGCACAGCACTTCTTTCTATATGTTCTTGAAGCACATTAATTTTTCTGACATGACTTCATTGGTTTAAAAGGCCGTACTAAAAAAAAAACCCAACTAGATTATAGGTTGACTCTCTTGAAAATTTTCTTCCTGTTCTATAACCACAGACTACACTGTTAATTCTTGGCTTTCAAATGAATGGTATGGTTTATGGTGGGGCAAAGACAAAAAATTGTACACGAATAATAATAACAGCACATATATAGGGCTTTAAGGTTTATAAAGCACTTTATAAATGTTTCATTGGATCTGCACAACAGCACTGTGTAGTAGGTATTATTGTCCCATTTTACAGATGTGTAAACTGAAGCTACGAGAGGTTTAAGGTTGTAAGCATCTGAAAAGATTTGAACTCAGAGCTTCCTGACTCTAGGTCCAATACTCCATCCATTATATCATGATGTCTTTTAACACAGTGTCAGTTAAAATGTATTTTGAATCCAGTATTGTTTTGGATAGGTTAGGGACTGGACCTATGATTTCACTAGTAGAGGGACCTCTTTGTTGAAGGAGCTGCCTCCATCAATGTAGGTCAGCACCTTCTCTTCCATTTTATAATCTAAGATTGTGGCCTGGAATACTGAAAGATTACATGATTTGCTCAGTCACATAGCCAGTATGTTCCAGAGGTAGAATTTGAATCTAGGTCTTCCAGGCTTTGAGACCAGCCATTTAGGACCTCTACCATTTTGCCATTCTCTTTTTGGATTGATAATTTAGATAGCCTACCTTCTTGATAGTGGTTTGGTTATTAAAATCTATGACACTGCTCTGCACCCACTAAAGGCTTAAGTAAGGGATTATTGTTTTAATTAAATTGATTGTTGGGAAGATGACATAAAACTTCTGTAGTGTTTATAGAGTGAGACACATACTTTCTTTTAGGAACATTACTCTCTCCCATGAATTACCATGTTGCAGCCAAACTGCCCTACCTTCTTGCTTTACCTCCTACATGATGTTCTATCTTCCATCTGTGTGTTTGCATGGGCTGTCCCCCATACCTGAAATGCCTTCCCTGCCCCTTCATCTCTTGAAAGGCCTAGGCTCTTTGAAAGCTTAGTACAAGCGCTACTTCGAACATGAGACCTTAATAATCCACCTCAATTTCTACTGCCTCTCCCCTTTCCTGAAGTTATATCTACTTGTGTGTGTGTTGTATCTAATTATGTAGTAGGAGGGCCAAATTTATAATCTCAAATATAATCATGTATATGTTTGAATGGTTCGAAATCGCAAGGTATGAGAGATTCTCTAAGTAGAAAGCAACAGAACATTTATTTAGGCCCCACAGCAGCAGATTCGAGAACCACCCTCCCCATTCTGACATCTTAACCAAAAGACTCCAGGCCCAGTAGGCCCACCTCACAAGAGTAACCAGGAGGCCACATAAAAACAAGATAGTATTTAGCCAAATCATATTTACTGGCCTCAAGTCCTTGCTCGCACTCCTGGGTTCACATGGGTCTCCTGCTCCGGCTTTTTTTTTTCATCTGCAGCTGTAGTTTTCTCTTAGCTCCTCTCTCCTCGAAGCTGAGCCTCTAGTGTTCTCAAGCCTTGCCTCAACCACCAGAGACCAATTGGTTTCCAAGTTGGCCCCTCTTAAGTCATCAATCTACACCCACACAGGTTTCACACCTGATAGGGCTTTGGGCCTGGGGTTTAGCACTTAACAGCTGAAAGTTCACTCAAGGTAAACAAAAGCCAAACTTCTCAAGGTCACCCCCCCAAACTAAGTGCTAAGGAACCCATTTTACCTTATGGACACAGTGGACATGTTGTTTCCTATAACAGAAGGCAGGCTCTCTGAAGACTGTTTTGTTTCTTTGTATCTCTCAAGTGCCTAATATAGTACCAAAGACATTGTTTGTGCTTCATAAATGATTATTGGTATTGATTGACTAAAGGGCACAGGAGAGACCTATTACTGGAAGGCTGGCCACCAGCTGGTGACTTTTTTTTTGTCCTCAGCAATTCTCAAAGATCATCTCCCAAGACATGGAAGGGTTGGGAAACTTTATTGCAGGAACAACCCAACTCACTGAAACCATGGATCCTTCAAATTTTGAAATAAGTGTAATTTATTGTATTGATTTCCTAATATTAAGCCATCTTTGCATTCCTATTAGACTATAAACCCATGAGGTCAGGGATTATGACTTGTCTAAATTTTGTATCTTACCCAACACCATGCTTTGCATGCAGTAAGTGATTAGTAAATATTCGTTGCTGTTAAATTGAAGTAACCTCTTTGCACATCTCTTGTAGCATTTTGCTTGGATCACCCCTTTTACATATATTCTAATTTTTATTATAGGTTTTTTCTACATTTGTTTTATTTTCTTTACTGTATTCTGAGTGCCTTGAGGCCAAAGATTGTGTCTTACTTTGTCATGGTATCCCCAGTTTACTAGAGGGCCTTGTCTATATAGTAGGCACTTAACAAATGTTGCCTTGCTTTGAATTGACTCAAATAATACTGACATGGCAAAATATTCAGATTAGCAGAAAATTAAGTAATAGGTACCAAACGAGGCATGTATTTATATTGAAAGTAAGCTATAGGTAAGGGAAATTGTAGAGTATTAATGGAATAGCCCATTATAGGAGTTTTACATGAAGATGTGGGAATGTTTGTGGAAGTTGTCACTTTTGTGAATCAATGAGGGAAAAATTAATGGAGAAATTAGGATTTGGGGGAGGTATTTGATTAAAGGACCCAAAATTAGTAAAGAGTTCATTCAACCATTATTTATTAGGCTGTTCCTATGTACAGAACACTGTGCTAGGTACTAAGAGAGATACACATTTTAGATAAGATTTATTCCCTGCTCTCCAGGAGCTTAGAATCTGGTAAGATCAGAATTTAATTAGATCTGATGTCATCAGTATTGGTATTTCCTACATTGGTACAAATTGAAACTCACCCATGTCTTGTTATCTTGTGAAAATCTTGTTCATGTGTTTTTTTACTGTACTTGACTTTTTCATGTTCTTCCATAGATCTTCTTGTAGGCCTTCTCAGTCTTGTTATATTTCTTGTGTCCCAGTGGAGCACTTAGGCTCTGCATTGGATAACTTTTTCTTATCACCCAACTGACCCAGCCCCTTCCACATTATGCATTTCCTCAGTGCCATCTATCTCTTATATTACGTCTTGTATGCAGGTTATCATGGGAGCTATGCCGCAGCCTCCAAGTATTTACCATAGGTCATTGTGATTCCACCCTCAGATTTCTTTTCTCCTATTCTACTACTGTAACTACAGGAAGGGAAGGGGGCTGCCCAACTCTGAGGACCATTTATATTTTCTTTTATTTCATAGCTTGTCATGGTCAAATAATTTGTCACCTACTAGTGAAGTGGTGAGTCTGTGCTTGGCTAAGCTGGTCCTCAGATGATGGACTCAAAGCCTTTCCAGTTTGGCAGAACCTTTCTCCATTGGCGTACCCTCAGTTTGAGCACTGAGAATCACTTTCATGCCATGATGAGGCATCTGATTGGGACTTTGTGGAGGATTTGACCCAGTTTATTAAAATACAAGGGGCAGCTAGGTGGCTCAGTGGATAGAATGCTAGGAGTGGAATCAGGAAGACCTGAATTAGAATCCAGCCTCAGATATTTAATTGTGTGACCTTGGGTAAATCACTTAACTTCTGTTTGTCTAGGAGGCAGCTTGGTAGTTTGATGAATAAGGCTGGGCCTGGAGTCAGCAAGACCTGAATTTAAATCTGGCCTCAGGCACTTACTAGCTTTGTGACCCTGAGCAAGACACTTAAATGCTTTGGGCAAGTCATCTAACCCCAATCCCCCCCCCCCCACTTCCTCCCTCAAAAAAAGGACACTTAAATGCTTATTGGTTTGTTGATGGACTAAAGGGGACAGGAGAGGCTCATTACTGGAAGCTTGGCCACCAGCTGGTGATTTTTTTTTTTGTCCTCTGTAATTTGCAAAGGCGTGGAGGGGTTGGGTTTCTTTGCCAAGAAAATCCCATGGACAGTATGGTCCATGGGGTCATGAAGAGTCAGACATGACTGAACAACCATTGAAATGTAAGAGGCATTACCGAAGTGGCACATGAGGTTGAGGAGGGAGGCAGGATCATTACTAAATTAAGGATGTGTCATTTGAGCTAGGCTTTAAAGCACTGGGAGAATTTCACCAGGCAGAAGTTAAAGGTAGGGCATTATAGCTTAGGGAATATCCTGAGCAAAGCCACACAAGTGGGGAAGGACAGGATGAGTATGAGGAATGATAAAGTAGAATGTATAGTACGTTGAGGTGATTAGTGTGACATGAGACTGGAGATGGAGGGTGGGTCCTGAATGGCAGGCAGAGACAATTGAAGGGAGCTCTTAAAAGGTTTTTTGGCAAGAACAGTGACTTGAGTAGATTCAGATATAAGGGAGACAGATCTAACAAGTCTGTGGGATGGGTTGAGGAGAAAAGAAGGTCAGGAGGCCACTATAATAGTTTAGGCAGGTGATAATGAAAGCTTATACTAGGACAGTGTTACTGGGAACAGAGCGAAAGGGACGAATACCAAGGACATTCTTGAGGCTTCATTCATAAAATGTAGTGATTGTATGACAAGTTAAGGGAGAGGGGAGATTTAAAGGTAATACTAATGTTTTGTACGTGGAACAGAGGTTACTGTGGACAGAAATAGTGCAGTTATAAGGAGGAACGGGTTTGGGAGGGAAAGATAGTAATCATCCAAGCTGGACAAGTACAGCTTCAAGTCCTAGTGGGGAATTAGAAATACAAGTCTGTAGCTCTGAAGAGAGGACAGGGCTGGAGATGTAGTTTGGAAATTATCTGTGTATAACTAAGTCATGGTTGACACTGATGGAGTAAATGAGATGGGCAAACAGAAGAGGGTTAAGGGTGTGATCTTGGACTGCACATACATTCAGTGGACAGGCAGAGAAAGAAACTGAGGAAGGAAACTGAAGCTTTAGATAGAGGCCATAGAGGCTAAGGAGGATGATGTTAGAAAAAAGGGAGAAAAAAAAAAGCTGTTGGATTTTGTGATTAAGAGAGCAGAGAGCAGCTTCAGTAGAGTGGCAGGTCTGGAAGCTAGATTGTAAAGGATGGAGGAGACTGTTGATGATTTTG
The DNA here is from genome assembly GCA_028646595.1 of Phalanger gymnotis. NCBI lineage: Eukaryota > Metazoa > Chordata > Mammalia > Diprotodontia > Phalangeridae > Phalanger > Phalanger gymnotis. The sequence continues at coordinate 10,000,819 of CM053625.1, forward strand.
AGTTATGGGGTATGGATTATTACTTCAAGAGGTTTAGTAGGGAAGGAGAGAGAAGATGGCAGCTCCATGAAGGCGTTGGGGGAACACTTTTGGAGACTGGAGTTACCCAAGCATGTTTGTAGTTACATGAGGAGTCATTAGAAAAGGAGAGACTGAAGACGTAGAAAAGGGAAGGATTGCTGGAATTTGATCTTGGAGTGGCTGTAGGAGATGAGATCAAGGTCACAGAGAGAGGAATTAGGCTTAAAGGCAGTTGAGGGACCTTCCATTGTATGGCCTCTATTTTAGTGAAGTTGGAGACAGTGTATCTGCATTAAATGTGGTTGGAGGCTTAAGAAAAGGTGTGGAAGTCATTGTGGGGAATGAGATAAGGGAATCAGTAAAATGTAGAATAGTATTGCCTAACTGTCCTGGGCCCTCTTCTCCCTCTATACTACTCCCTCCATATTAATTCATTCCTCATGGTTTTAATTATCATCTCTATGCAAATGGACCTTAGATCTGTTTGTTCAGCTCTGACCTCCCTCTTGACCTCCATTCTCACATCTCCAACTGTATATTAGACATCTTGAACTGGGTGTTTTGTAGACATCGTAACTCAGCATGTCCAAAACTGAACTCATCTTTCCTTCTAAACCCTTTTGTCTTCTTAACTTCTCTTTTATTGTGGAAGAGGCTATCATCCTTCCAGTCACCTAGGCTTGCAGCCTTACCGTCATCCTTAATTCTTCACTCTCACCCCCTCCCCAAACCAATCAGTTGTTGAGTCCTGTTGTTTCTACCTTTCTAACATCGCTTTTATACTACTCCTTCTCTTCTCCAATACTGCACCACCTTGGTGTCAGCTCTTGTTACTTCGTGCCTGGACTATTGCAGTAGTAATGGGATGGTCTTCCTGCTTCCAGGCTCTTCTCACTCCAGTTCATCCTCCATTCAGCTATCACAATGATCTTCACGATGAAAGTCTGACCATATCATTTCCCTATTCAGTTAATTCTAGTGGCTCCCTATTACCTCCAGGTTCCATTGTAAAATCCTTTGTTTGGCTTTTAAAGCCCTTCATAACTTGACCCATTCCTATTTTTCCAGTCTTTTTACAACTTCCTATCTTCCACTTATTCATTGATCTAGTGACTCTGGCCTTCTTGCTATTCCTTTGGTAGGGCACTCCATATCTCGACTTCATGCATTATCACAGGCCGTCTCTAATGTCTCTAGAACTTTCTCCTTCCTCATTTCCACTTCCTAGCACCCAATGGTCTTCCTTCAAGTCTTAGCTAACATCCCATCTTCTGCAAGAAGCCTTTCCCAGTTCCTCTGTAATCTTAATGCCTTCCCTCTGTGACTACTCCTAATTTATCCTGTCTGTTATCTTGTTTGTTCATAGCTGTTTGTATGTTGTTTCATCCATTTCACAAATTTGCACATAAATTCACCTATTAGACTATGAACTCCTTGAGAGCAGGGACTGCTTTTTTACCTTCTTTGTATCCCCAAAGCTAAGCAAAGTGCCTGGCACATAGTAGATGCTTAATAAATGCTAGTTGACTGACTGACGATTGGGGTTAGTAATATTTGTATTGCCTTCTACATAGGATTATGGTTATGAGAAGAAAGTTCTTTGATTCAAAGTGGAAGACTTCTATATTGAGAGCCTTGGGGGGTTATTGACATATATTGAAATCATTGATGATGGCAGCAGAGGATTGGGTGGAAAGGGAGAATGAACCATGTCTGTGATGTCACTGGGGAGTGAGATAATCACAGAGGGATGGAGGCTGATCACCTAGGAAGAAAGGGAAGGAAGAAGGAAGGGAATGAGGTAATGTGAAAACGCTTGGCAAGGAGGTTGAAGCCTTGGAACTGCCCCAAATTATACCCGCATTCACTTAAGTCAGTCTCTTAATGTTGAGGAAGTATAATGCACCTAGAGCAGAGATTCTTAAGCTGGGGTTAAGATTACAGGAAGTCTTTGAATTTGAATTGGAAAAAAAAATTACATGGTTATTTCTGCTAACTGTAATTTAGCATTACCTTCAGTTGTACATTTTAAAAGATCCTTATTCTGAGAAGGGGATCCTAAAGCTTCGCCAGACTGCTGGGATGGGCAGGAGGAAGTGGTCCTTGGCACAAAAAAGAAGTTAAGCATTCCTGCTCTAGGGGTTTAGCTGTTTCATATTTTCCCTTTATTTTTCTTTTCATACATTTAATAAAAAGAAAATGGATTGTGATATGGAGCTGTTTCAGATCGAAATATAATTCTTATTTTATGGTCCTACTTGTGTTGATGCTTCGTTCTAGTGGCAAGATGGTAAGAAAAGATTTATGGTTAAGTGTTAGCTCAGAATTGCAGGCTTTTTTCCCCCTTCTCTCAGATAAGCAGAAACTACCAAGAATAACATATTACCAAGCTGACTTTTGTCTCAGAGGGAAAAAATAGGCCACTTTTAATCTTCATTTTGGCATTACATGGACATCTAAAAATATATTCAATTTATATCTTGCATTTAATATTTGTGCGGAGCTATTCTTTTTAGGAGAATGTATGTCTAGCAACTCTATTATGGTCCCATTAGGATTGAAAAGGTTTAAAGTTCTCTCTTGAGAATGGCCTTAAAACCATCCCATTCTGTAGATGTTTCCCCTGTCTCCATCATTTGTTCTTTCTATATTCTTTGCCAAGAGAGGAGAATGTATGTATTTTATAATGGGTCAGTTATATTTTGGCTTCTGTTCTTCTGAGTAGATCAGTGGAGATGAACTAAAGGTCTCTGTGGTACCGAAGCTGTTTCTCTTCCTCACACTTTGTGGTATCTTTCTGTGGCCCCCAACCTACCTTTCTAACTTCATCTCACACTTTTCCCTTTTTCATATAAGATATGCTTAATCCAAGCTGAACTTCTTACTGTTCTATGAATGTGTCTCTCATTTTCCCCATCCTCTTTGTCCTCAAATACATTCCTTCCTGACACCCACCTTATTTTTCAAATCCTAAAACAATATCAAAAAAGCCACCTAATGTGGGAAAATTCTTGTGCAAAACTTGGAGAATGTATAAAGTTCAGTTAAGACATATACTCTGCCTCCATGGAGTTTGTAATTTAGTCAGGGGATGAGACATAGACACAGATTTAATAGAATATACATGATATATACATTAGTATTGTGTTTTGGAGTAACGTGTGTCACAGGAAATAGGCCTAAGCTCAGTTAACATCCATAGACAGAAATGACTTCTTTCTGTGGTGGTATCTCATAGCATTAAAAAAAAACCAGTCAGACATTGCTCATGTTTTAATTTGTGTCGTTTATTAGGTCATAATGCTACTAGTAAAAGGGTAGAGAAGGATGTATAGCATGGGGTGGAGAAAGAAGACTGGAGAGGGAGTCAAGAGACAAGTGTTCGAATCTTGGTTCTGATCATTATTAGCTGTATAGTGATGGGTAAATAATTTAACTTCTCTGAACCTTAGTCTTCACATCAGCAAAATGAGGATAATAAATTATTTTGATATCTTTTTTAATCACTTTAATTTCTAAGTATATATCATCCCTCAATCCCCCAATAAGCCATCCCTTGTAACAGTAAAAAAGAGGAAAAAAAACAGTTCTTCAAAACTAAGCAACACATCAACTGAGTTTGACAGTATATGTAGTATACTGCTCATCCTAGCAGTCTACCTCTGCTACTAGGGGAGAGAAGTACATTTTTTTTTGAACTCTTCTGGGTACAGCTTGGTTATAATTGTACAGCATTCATTTTCTTCTTTTAAAAAAATTTACATTTTTATAGTTGTATATATTGTTTTTCTGGTTCGGCTTACTTTTGCTCTGCATCCTTTCATATATCTTCCCATGCTTCTCTGAATTCTTCATGTTCATATTATGGCACAGTAATATTCCATCATATTCTATTTTGTTTTGAATTCTTTGCTACTGCAGAAATGCTATGAATATTTTGGTGTATATGGGTTCTTTCTGTCTTTGACCTCCTTGGGGCATATGCCTAGCAGTAGGACCAGGAATAAAACTTTAACTTTATTGTTGCAAGGAAAATGTTTTGTTAGCTATGAAATACTATACAAATATGAATTGTTGTCACAATTATCCACCTTTGTATCCTAAGGACACAGAACCTTGTACATAGTAGGTGTGTAGTAATCCTGGAGACCTCATTAGCACAGACCATGGAGGTTTGGGTGAACCAGGCCAACAGATTGCTTCTGTTTTGAAGCTTTGTGAACCTTGTAGCCTTTGTATTTTGCCATGATTAAAGAGATCTCAACAAAGTACTTTTAGCAAATATGAGTAGGAGAACCATCACTTTCAAACGGGGTTGGGGGGTGGGGGTTGGGAAATCAGAAAAATCTTCCTTGGAAGAAGTAGGCCTTGGAGGAAGAGAACGATTTTAACAAATGAAGTTAATGAACAAATGAAGGTAATAAGTTTCAGGGTTAGAGGATGGCCTATGTGAATGCATGGAGGAAAAAGAGGGAAGAATTAGATCAGGAAATGGTTATAGTTCAGTTTATCTAGAATGTAGAATGTGTAATCAATCAATCATTGAATAAACTGTTTTTTTAGGCACTTATTTGCTAGGCACTGAGGACATAAAAGCAAAGAATCAAATAATACCTGGTTGCAAAGAGTTTACATCTTAATGGAAGAGATAATAAGTACATCTAAAAATATATGCGGTCTAAATATGGAACTAATAAATATATGTCAAGAAAAATGATATGAAATATGATCCAAAAAGTAGACTGGAACTAAATTGTGGAGAGCTTTGAACCCATATGCCTGTTCTAGGGAAACAGAGAGTTTAAGAAGGGAAAAAACAAGAAAATGAGATTTTTCTGGAACTGGCTAATAAAGGACTTAGAAGCAGAAATTGGAAATCTGGGTCTTGACCCAGGGTGTGATAAAAATTAAAAACTTAACAAACATCTATTGGATACTTTGTAGTAGTCTAACAACCGTGGCCACTGACTGATTAAAAAAAAAAATTGTTGTTCAGTCATTTCAGTCGTGTCTGACTTTTCATAATCCCATTTGGGGTTTTCTTGGCAGATACTGGAGTGCTTTACCATTTCCTTCTCCAGTTCACTTGACAGATGAGTAAACTGAGGCAAACAAGGTTAAGTAACTTGCCCAAGGTCACACAGTAAGTGTTTGAGTCCAGATTTAAACTCAGGAAGGTAAATCTAATTGCCTTTAGTCCTGGCAATCCACTATACCACCTTGCTGCCCAAAATACCAATAATAATATAATAATTATAATAATATGCTAATAATTATATCATGATGATAATTATTATAAAAGTAGCAGCTAGCATTTATATAGCACTTTTGCAGAGCACTTTACAAATATTAAATCATTTGATCCTCACAGCAATGCTGTGAGATAGATGCTATTCTGATCCTCATTTTATAGATAAGGAAATTGACCCAAGGAGAAAGTTCTGAATAGGATTTGACTCCAGGTCCAACTCTCGGTCCATTGCACCATCTAGTGGCCAATTCTAATGCATTTTCTTGTACATTTTGTCTATCTCCTATCAGGCTCGAAAGAAGCGATCTTTGTTCTTTCGCCTTACTTTTTTAAGTTGAAGAGAAGCATGCATCATTGCTTATCTCCACCTGGTACAGGCCACTGTGGAGAGCAACTCAAAAGGGTTCCTTAGTCGTCTCATATTATTGCACCTACTTCAGTGTAGACTTAAGAGAGAAAGTCATAGTATGACAGGGGAAGGGACTGAAGCCCATTAAGTACTCTTTTCTAGGTTCAAACACTTTGTAACCCTAATTTGGGTTTCAACCTAAAATTAGGTACTAATGATTTAGAAAAAAACATGCTGCCTTGTAGTTCCTAAGGCCCTTTTAAACGCTGAAAAAAAATAATCTAGATTTTAAAATATGGGGTTGCCACAGATATGTTAAAACCTATCAGTTAAATAATGTATATCACCTGATATAATAAGTGTTGTATGTGTGATCAGTTTTATCGTATACACCATTTCTTTCATTAACTTTATTCAGATTAACTGTCATCAATAACTCCATTGACATTTTCCCCCCACTTTTATGGTATGTCTGTGTTTTCAAACTGTTATTATGCAATGCTCTATTAGGGGATCACCATGGAGGAAGGAAACTCTTAAGATCACAGGAAGCAGGTTATATGCCTTTCTCTTCTAAGTCTGAGTTGAAGTAGGTACAATAATATCTGAGAAGCCTTAAGGAACTCTTTTGGGTAGATCTCTGTAGCCACCTGAATCAGGTGGAGCTGAGAAGTGATGAATGCCTCTCTTCAATTTATTATCGTAGTAAAGTGGAAACTGTCATGAGTGGAAAGAACAAAGATTACTTCTTTTGAACTCTGGCAGAAGAAAAACAAGATGTTCAAGAAAATGCACTAGAATTGACCACTAGAAGGCGCAATGGACTGAATTCAGGATCTGGAGTCAGGTCCTATCTCAGATACTTTTTTTTTTTTAATTTATTCAGCTAACGTTTATTGAGTGCCCACTATGTGCAAAGCTCTATCCCTGGAGCTAAGGGAGGGAATGAATTTAAATAAGACAGGGTCCCAGTCTTCTGTGATTTTTTTCTTTAATAAGTAGATTCGATACACAGTAACTTAATCATTCCATATGTCTGCACAGACAGACAGACACACGCACATAATACATAAGCAATTTTTTTTAGAGGATCATGTAATTCATCAGGGCAAGAGAAATTCTCACCCAAACTCATATAATAACCAGCAAGCTTTTTATTCATTTCTTATGGTCCTGATGATGGTTACTTCAAACGTTTTTTCCTCGGATCTCTGATTCACCCCTTTCTCTTCTCTCAGCAGATGACTTCACCCTCTATTTTACCAAGAAAATCAAGGCCATCCAGTGTAGAGCCCTCAACTCTCTTTTTCCACTTGTCTTAACTTCTTAAGAGTCCTCTCCCGGAAACTCCCAGGACAAGGTGCCCTCAACTTTCTTGCCATCAATGCTGTTGATTCCATTCCCTCCTAAATCTTCTATGTCCTTACGGTATCAGTCATCTCTTCCCTCCCATTCATCTCTTTCTACTGACTCCTCCTTAACCTACAAATGTGCAGGTGACCTCTATTCTTAAAAATAAAAGAAAGGGATCAAAAAAATCATCCTTACCATTGCTTTGAAATGTCCTCCAATTTCTTTTCTCTCCCTTACTGTCAACGTTTGATACCTCCCCTTCAATACCCACTCACACTTTCTTTTTCCCCCTCTCCTATTACAAACATACGTAGTCAAGCAAAATAAATTGTTGAATTGGCTGGATCCAAAACCACCACCACCACCACCATGAAGTTTCAATCTAAACTCCAAGTGTGAGTCCACTCTTCTCTTCTAGGATATAGGCAGCACATTTCATGAAGAGCCCTCTGAAATTGTGATGGTTCTATTGTGTTGATCAGTGTTCCTAAGTCTTTCAGAATTGTCTTTACAATATTGTTGTTACTGTAGGTTTTGTTCTCCTGGTTTTCTTCACTTCACTTTGCATCAGTTCATACGAGTCTTTCCAGTATTTTTTTTTTTTTTGCAAATCCTTATTTTTTTTTTTTATGAAATTTTTAATTTTTAGTTTACAACACTTGGTTCTACATAATTTTGAGTTCCAGGTTTTCATCCCCCCCCTCCCCAAGATGGCATGGAATTCGATATATCTTCTACGTATAACACACTAGTCAAGTTGTGAAGAAGAATTATGACCAATGGAATGAATCATGAGGAGGAAACAGAACAAAAAAAAAATCCAAAAACAAAAGAGAAAAAAAAAGGGGAAAAAAAAGGCGAGCATAGAGTGTGCCTCAATCTGCATCCAGACTCCATAGTTCTTTCTCTGGATGTAGATAGCACTCTCCATCATGAGCCCTTTGGAGTTGTCTTTGCACCTGTGTTTCTGAGAAGAGCAAAGTCTATCAGGGTTAGTCCTCACAGAATCCATGTATCTGTGGTTGTGTATAATGTTCTCCTGGTTCTGCTCTGCTCACTCAGCATTGTATCCTGTAGGTTTTTCCAGGTTGTTATGAAGTCCCTTTAACCCCATTTCTTATAGCACAATAGTATCTCAGACACTTTCTAGCTATACAGCCCTGGGAAAGTCAGTTTCTTTATCTCTAAAATGGGAATGATAATAGCACCCATGGGGTTATTGATAGGATCAAATGACTTAACATTTGTAAGGTGTTTTGCAAACCTTAAGGTCACATATAAATGCTCACTGCTGCAGCATTTGGCTGCCACAGTTGTTAGACTACTACAAGTGCCTAATAGATGTTTGCTGAGTTTTTAATGATCATACTCTGGGTCAAGATCCAGATGTTCAATTTTTCCTTCAAAGTCTTTTATTAGCCAGTCCTAGGCAATCTCATTTTCTTGTTCCGCACCCCCCCCAACTGTCTCTTCTTCTCCAAAACAAATGTATGAGTTCAAAGTTCTCCACAATCTAGTTCTAGCCTACTTTTTTGTGTTCTATTTCATGACCCCAAAATGACTATTTTACTTGATATGTATTTATTAATTTTATATTTAGACTGCATATATTTTTATATGTACTTGTTATTTCTCCCATTAGGATACAAGCTCCTTACCTTTCACCTGAACTATTGAAATAGCTTTATAATTAGTGGCGATGCCACTTTTCCTAAAACACCTATTTGACCATGTACGCTTCCACTCAATAAATTCCAGGTACTCCCTATGACCTCTAGGAGCAAGTGTTAACTCCCCTGTTTAGCATTTATGTCTCTTTACAATCTGCTTCCAACCTGCCTTTCCGGCCTTATTGTCCACACTCCCCTTCCTACTACAATCCAGCTACAATGATAGTCAAAATAATGCATTGCATCCCTCATCCTGTTGTCTTTACACAGGCTGTCTCGACTGCCTAGAATGCACTTCTTCCTCCACTCTGCCTCTTAGAATCTCTGATTTCCTTCAAGGTTAGGCTGAAGCACACATTCTACAGGAAACCTTTCTTGTTCCACCCCATTACCCCAAGGTGTTCTACTCCAAATTATCATGAACCTATTTTGCATATCTATCTATTCATTTTATCTTCCAGAGTAGATGGTAACTTCTTGAGAGCAGAGACTCTTTCACTTTTGTCTTTGCATTTCCAGGATTCAGAAGAGTGCACAGTAAGGTGCTTGTTGATTGATTACTCAGTCAGTGGGGTAGGAAGGCAGCAGCCATTTCCGGAAGCCTAGTTTTCCTCCTATTCATAGCCTATGTATAGGCAGAATATAAATCCAGGAAATCCCAGGCCTTTGGGATGACAATAGATTGGCCCATTATACTGTGGTGGATGAGATGGTTTCCAAGTAAAGAAGATGAGAGCATTAGAGAGTTGTCAAAGCAGATTATCTCTAGGGGAGTCTGGATGGCTTTCTTTTGTGTTTTTTTTTTTTTAATTCACAGGGCAAATCTCATATTTTGGGCTTTGCTGTAACCTGCTTGAGGTCTTAGTTGCCCATACACTTGAGGGATGAGCAGAGAAAGCTCTGCTTTACAAGGTCAGGAGTATCTAAAGCCTTGACACTAGAAACGAGTGTATATAGGTCTCTGACATTCTCCCTTACCCCTATCACATTGTACCTTGGATCATACTTATTTTTATGTCTCTCCCCACCTACCCCTCTACACAAGACTAGAAATTCCTTAAGGTCAAGGATATATGTTGCTTTTTCATTTTGAATCATCAGTGCCTTGCATGTAGTGGGTCCATACATTTTTATTTGAAAGGAATTGAGTTCAAGAGCAGTGAACAGTTGAAAAATTATTGTCTTTTGCTTTTGGAATGTATTGCAAAGGTATTGGAATGTATTCAAAAGACACATAGAAATTATGTATATTTGTTTATACTTGTCATTATTATACAAAGATTAAGAAGACATGGTCTTTTCCCTCAAGGAGGCTACAAGTAAGATGAAGCTTATATATACAAACAAAAACATTTTCATCAAATGCCTGCCTTTGTAATTGTTTTGTTTAGAATAGTATTAAAATAAGTTTGCATTTTCTCAGTACATGGCCACTGACTATTAAGAGAAGTGACCCAGAAACATTTTGGATTACAGGGGAGATGTTAGCCTTGAATTTCATGTGAGTTGTGAATATCAGTATTAATAAACATCTTACTGTGGAAAGACCTTGCTATGATCATTGAGCATTCATTATACAGGCATAGCTATTGCTCAGATAGCCTGTTTTACAGTAACATATAATAATATGTTAAGTTTGTGGTCCTGTGAAATTTTTTCATTGCAGTATTTTCTGATAACTTTTTTTTTTTTTTTTAACAATTTTAGGTATTTTGTACTCCTAGGGAAGATTTCAAAAGCTTTTTGGTTCTTCAATGACTTCCTTGGTAGCTTATGATGATTCTGACTCTGAGGCTGAGGTCGACAGTTCTAACAGCTCTTGCCAAGAAAAAAGCATCAGAAACCGTAGTCAGCCTTTACCACCTGACATATTAGCAACAAAGTATGAAAAGAACTCACGACCTAGGTGGGACAACCTGAATACTGATTTGGGGATTGTTGGGGAATATTCTAGGGTATGTGGTCTCCTAGAACCTCAGGCAGAGAGAAATAGCTGGAAGTCTTGTCCAGGGCCTAGACGCCAGTGGCCTAACATGGAGCTCCAAGTCAAACCCTGTACCTTCCCACCTTCAGATTTCGCCGCATCTCCCAGCTCCACATCATCCGGCAATGGGGAATTAGCTGGTGCGTCTGTTAGCAAAATGAGGCCTTCATATGAAGCTTTCAGAGTCCCCAGCTCATCTTCCTGCGCTTTAATGTCTTTGGAAGCCACGAGTCAACATGGAAGCCTTTTGCAAAAGAGAAGACAGGAGAACATGGATTTTGTTGAAGGAAAAATTAAGCCTTACATCCCCAAAAGACTGAGACAAACACAAACTTTGACTGCAGGAACTAATGAGAGAGGAGGATCTGAGCTACAAAGACAGAGAACAGATTGCCCATCCTCGTCAGAAGGATTCCCCATAAGAGGATGCACAGCCACAGCAGTTTCTGACTTTATTAAGCCATATTTAGAAGGGAAATATAAATCAACAGAAATTCCAAAGAGGCTAATCTTTCAGATGTCTGAGCACGCAGGACCGGTCAACAGAGTCCAGTGGTGTCCAGTTTTACAGCACAGTCACATGCTTCTCTCAGCTTCTATGGATAAAACTTTCAAGGTAACATTCCTTAGTTGAAAAAAATTTCATCAGATATTCAGTCCTTATTGATTAAGCCCTTCATGTGTTCAAGATACTGCATTTGGCCTTGTGGGAAATGCAGAAAGGCAGTAGGATGGAGTGGAAAGAGCCTGGGACTTGGCAGCAGAACCAGGTGCTAGTCAGGGTTCTGCCATTTGCTAGCTGTGTGACTGTGGGCAAGTGATTTTACCAGGCTGAGCTCCAGTTCTTAATCTGTAAAATGGAGATGCTAATTCTAGTAATTCCTCTCTGGTAGGACTACTGTGAGGAAAACACTGTGCAAAGGTGAAAGCAGTGCATAAATATGAATAGCTGTTATTAGACAAAAATTAATAAGAGATGAGAGCTCCTCTCAAGGAGCTTGTAGTGTACTGGAGTGGAAGTTTGGAGGAGACTAGTACATACATCTATAAAGTGTCAGAGTATATGAGAGAGAGGTGGATAGTTATAGAACTTTCAGAGTCCATGAGAGAGGAATCTCTTCTGGCCAAGAGAGCTAGAGAGGACTCCACTTAGGGCGCACATGTTTTAGCTGGGTCTTAAAAAAGATTTGAGCCAAGGAAAAATATTGAACAGAAGGCATGCCCTCTGGTAGAATTTGAGAAGGGTAAGTATGAAGCATGTTTGTCAAATAACAAGTAAATTGATTGTGTGAAAGGGAGTTTCTTAGAAATGGTTAATAAGCATTTGCTAAGTGCTTACTATGTGACAGGCACTGAATTAAGCTGTGGGGATACAAAGAAAGTCAATCCCCCCCCCCTCCAAAAAGACACAACAAAACCCACAAAAGAACCAAAACCCCAAATTCCATCGTCCTTGCCTTCAAGGATTTCACATTCTAATGGGGGAAGACAACATATGAATATCTAGGTAATACAAGTTATACAGAATATGTGAAGGTAATCTGGGAAAGGAGGGCATTAGTAGCTGGGGGGACCAAGAAAGGCCTCCTGTAGGTGAGAATTGAGCTGGGTCCTGAAGGAAGCTGAGAAGTGGAGGTCAGAGGGCAGAGCATTCCAGGCTTTGTGGCCAGCTAGTGTGGCAGTAAGATAGTTTATCACATTGGAGGAACTGCAAGTAGGTTGTTGCTAGATGATAGCAGTTGTGGAGAGTGGTAAGGGGTAGGAAGGCAAGTGTTGTCAACAAAAGTAGACTGAAGCACATTTTCTCTGAGCAAGATGACATTTTATTAACAGGGGTGCTACCTGCCAATGAATGAGCCATTGGCTGCCTCAGTTTAGCCAAAGACACCTAGCAGAAGAATAGCTCCCTTTTTATAGTTTTTGGGGAGCACAGAACAAAGAACAGAACAGGGTAGGGAAGGAAAAATACAATTGGCCATAGGATTGGAAACATCATGAGGTTGAGGGCAACATGAATGGTTGCATAGCTGAGATGTGGGGGACAATATGATTGGCTGGAAGTTGGGAATGAGGGGCTAACAACAATCCTCTCCTTCCCTCCTGTGACTAAGAAAGGTTTATTGTTTGAGTCAATCTGCAGAGTTAGAGATAGTGAGCCAGACTTGCTTGGAGAGCAAACCAGACATCCGTGAAAGAAAGTTTGGTGGTATAAAGATACCACCAGCTATACCAGACTCCCTGATGTCCACCTGTATCCCCCAAGGACAGTAGATTTTATTGAGGCAAGAGCAGAACAGAGAATAACAGGAGAATCGAATTTCTAAACTTAACCTGTTACAGGCCAGCTGAATTTCTGCACTAAGTTCAGAGACAAAGAACCATGACTTTGGCAGTTACAGAACAAAATCAATTATCTCCAAAAATGGGATCAGTAAAAAATAATACAGAATCAATTTAATCTTCTTCCAGGAAAGCCAAGAAGGAGCTAGGTTATGAAGAACTTTTATGCCAAACAGGAGTTTATATTTGGTCTCGGAGATAATAAGGAACCTCTGGAGCACCTTGAGCAGGGATGACATGATCAGACCTAAGCTTTAGAAAAATCACCTTGGCTTCTGGAGAGTGAATTGGAATGGGAAGTGATTTGGGAAGGGAGACCAGGCAGAAGCAATAATCCAGGAAAGAGATGATGAGTGCTTGTACCACGATTGTGACTCTTAGGTGTAGAGAAGAGGGGGCATGTTTTAGGGATGTTGTGAAGGAAGAAATGGCAGGGCTTTGCATCACATTGGATATGTGGGGTGAATAAGAGGTTGGAGAAGCAGTTGGTGATGTGTGACTAGCTCATCTGAGAGATTAGGTCTGAGAATCACCTGCATGGAGATGATCATTGAACCTAATGGAGCTGATGAGATCAGCAATGAGATGGTAGAGAAGGGAGCCCAGGACAGAGCCTTGGGTGGTAACTGTGGTTAGAGGCCATGACATGGATGAAGAACCAGGAAAGGAAATTGAAAGAGAGCAGTTAGAAATGATAGGAGGAGAAGCAGGAGAGAGCAGTGTCATGAAAATCTAGAGAGGAGACAATAGCCAGAAAGAGAAGGGGAGTGACAGTATTAAATGCTGCAGATGAAGGTAGATTAGGATTAAGAAAAGGCCTTGCTTAGATCTGGCAACACTAGAATCACCAGGGATGTCAATTGACATGAGAATTTAAAAATTATTTTACTATAATTTCTCTTACATGCACACATACACCTTAAATACAAATAATTATGAGCAGAAATTATAATTTTAGTTTGAAATGAAATTTTTCTTCCTGTTATCTCTAGTATATACAAATAACATGAAATCTGATGTGAGGTATATGGGTGGGAGGATGGATACAGAAGGTATAGTGGGAACCTGGAGATATGAAAAGGATTAAAATATTCACTGAATACTGAGACAGAAAATCAGTTGTGGGAAGAATAGAAGGTTTGCCTTGCTGCAGTAAGGACCTGATTGGGATTATGTAATACGAATTTGTAGCATATCCAGCCAACTTGGTATTGTGATTTCCTTCAGCTCCATTTAGCAACATGTGAATAGGAGCAAAGGCGATAGATAGGTGGGAGTAATCCAGGGTTGGGGCTTGGCAAGGAATGATGAGGATAGGACAGATGAGTCAGGGATTTGAATGTAGAGAGGAATGTAGAATTGCATTGATTTCCCAAGAGATCAAGGGAGAAGGAGTGTAACCTGTGCAGGGGAGATAGCCTGGGAAAGAATTGAGAGATGGAGAGAATGGAGACCACAATGAGGATGAAGAACAGGGTTAAGGATCATTCATTAGGCCATTCATAGGAAAAGATGAAATGATAAAAGATTGTGATCAAAGGAATTTCAGAGTTTAGGAAGGAGAGTGTTCTAGGATAAAGATAACGGAGGATTTGGATTGGCTGGTAAAATTGGATAGCATAAACCTCAAAGGAAGAAAGGTTGCTTAGTCAAGATAGCTGAGGGACAGTCTACAGATGGCAGTGAGGAGCAAGGAGCAAGGAATATTCCAACTCCACCACAACCGGTGACTAGGGAGGGAGTTATTACTAAATAAACATGTAGCCAGTGCTAGAAAGAGTAGGGGCCCATATCTCAGTGAAGGCTAGAAGATAGAAAGAGGTTTAACATTAAAGGAAATTTGTTAATTATGAAGACGCATTCCAGAGTGTGGGCAGATCTGGAGTGGAACCTTGGCTGGTTGTGGTTGAGGTATATAGACTTGATGGAATTTTGTACACCAGCTGCTCAGCTGCTGGGAATTCAGCATCACTGGGGGTGGAGTGAATATAATGGGATGGGAGTATGCTAACCACTAAGTATTGAGTCCAGGCAAGGTATCCGCGGTTGGAGAGAAGTCTATTGAGAAACACATGAGATTTGAGAGTTTGAGATCCACCCTTGAGGTTTAATTTTCAGGCAGAAGATTTTGAGTACTGTGAGACCCAAGCACATCTGCCTCAAAGCAGGCATCAACAATCAGAGATAAGGGATCCCAGATAAGAAGAGAGGATGTTTTACTTGTTCTGTAGAAGGCCACTGGGAGACAGGAGATGGAAGGGGTTTAGGCCATTGGGCAACCTGGCAATGGAAAATAGTGGGGCAAAGCCCCATTTGAGCACTAGTTGGGCGGTGATCGCCTCCCGCCTCCTACCACTCGCTTACCCTCTCTCCCTTCATCCTCCCCCCTTATCGTGCAAGAGTAGGCTGGGTAAGCAAGCAGGGCCCCACAGATAGGACCCGGCCTCGGTGAGCGAGGGTCTCAAATGGCCCAGTGCTGGTGAAGTGCTTCGATGGATCGGTAACCGTGTCATCGTGATCAATTCTTTCAGATTGCAGACAGTACATATCTTCTCATTCTGGGTGATTCTTTTCATGTTCTGCCCTAAATCCTATACAGAGATTCCATCTAACATGCTGGAGGCCTTTGTGTCACTTAACCTTTGGTGGATACCAGAACCTTTTCCAGCAGACCACTTGGATGGTGCATCCATCACCTCTCGCTGTTGCTCTGTGACAAAGGAGCTGTCTTTTTCAGCTGTTCATTTTCTTGATGACTTTTATGCTTTTCCTTAAAAGTTTCATTGATGTATTTTTTTTTATACCACAGAAAATACCTGGGGTTCTTTCATCAATAGAATTCTCCCTTGTCACAAAGCAAAACAATTAAGCAAAACCAACCGATGCAGTCACTGCAGTCACCACTGGTGACTCACTTCAGGCTATTGACACCCAGACTGGAGCTTTCATTGGCCTCTGGGTCACCTGTAGTTTCCAAGCTTTGCCTTTTCTGGTGTTCCATGTGGTACCTGCCAGTGCCACCAGAGCAGAATACTGGTCTTAGCAAGGTGATTTCTTTCTTTCTTTTTTTTTTTTTTAAAGTGTGTGAGGGTGCGTGGGGGGGAGAGGGAGGGATGGAGGTGGGAGAGAGGGAGAGGGAGAGTTATCAGTTTGGAATCTTCTCAAGGGCTGTGCCTAGCTCACTCTCCTGAATCTAGCACAACTGTGATGTCTGTATGAGATTATAGATGAATGAATGAGTGGATGGAGTGGACCATCCATCCAGCTACATACCTTAATCTGCACTACATGCATTCTTCAGCCACTTGGTGTTTACTCTGTATTTTTTTTGGCCAATTTTGAGTGTTGTTCTTGCTCAGAAGGCCCTTTAATGTTTCAGGATTTGATGCAACAGGCACAATGCTATTTGCAAATATAAGTGTTTGGAAGACCGTACTATCTATAGGGAATCCCTCTTCTGTGTGTGCGGTCTGCATGACCTAATAGCTGACATTTATATAGTGTTTTAAGGTTTATGAAGCACTTTGCAAATATTATCTCATTTTATCTTCATGACAACCTTGGGAAGCAGAGGCTGTTATTATCCCATTTAACTGATAAGGAAACTGAGGTAGAGATTAAGTGACTTGTCCAGAGTCACACAGTGTTTGAGGCTGAGTTTGAACCCAGATCTTCCTGAATCCAAGTTCAGCAACCTATCCACAGTGCCACCTAGCTAACTCTTGTCACATTCTGTGATAGTAGTGAACACCTTTATTTTTCTTCATTTGATATTAATAATTAGGGGTGGTTGAACAAAATTACCTCTTTGGTTGTATCTATCAAGGAATCTTGTTAAAACAAATTTTTATTTGCGTCTTCTGTTTTATCCCTAGCAAGCCTCCTCCTTTCCTTCCCAGAGAGCCATCCTGTATAACAAATGGTATTTTTTAAAGAGGAAAAAAAAATCAGCACAACTGATAGATAAATTGAAAAAGTCCAAAAATATGCATTGTGTAACATCTGTGTACCTCCCACCTCCAAGAAGGGGTGGGTTGGAGGTGTCCTTTTGTATCTTTCTTCATTTGAGTCATGCTTTTCTTAAGGAATCTTAAATAATAATAACATATACTTGGAAGACTCCTTTTTGGAAAAGGGCCTTTAAAGTTGCTTTGCATTCTACTGAGTCAAATCCTTTTTTTCTAATCAACACACACAGCTGGGATCTGGTATTTGTTATAACTTTCACTTAATTTATGATTGTGAAGATGTTTTCTATAGAAAACAGTTTATGAAAGCTTGACTGATCTCATCTCTGTGTCTGTCTCTGTCTCTCACATACACAAACACACATGTTTTTCTCTCCCAAATACCTTTGATATACTGAATGGAATAGTTGTATATTTTATAAAGAGAAAATAGACATAGTGGCTAGTAGTTTTTTAATTTAATTTTTTGGTTATTCTAAATATGACAAACACCAACAAACATAAACATTTCCACATAAAAAGAACAGAAAGAGAGAATTGTATGAGATCAGAAATCTCTACTATGTTCAGCCTGCTTCCTTTAAAAAATCTCTGATAAATTCAACACATTACTTCCAAAGCTGTCCTGCTTGTCTGTGTCTCCCTTTGAACCTTCTTCTGTTCTCTTCTGTGCATTCTTTTAAACGTCTCATTGACACTATTTTCTTTCCTTTCCTTTTTTGGTGTCACTATCAATATCTCTCCTGTCTTCCTCCTCCCAACTTTTTTCTTTTAATTCCCCTTTTATACTCCAGCATCCGAAGATGAAATTCCCTGTTACTGTTTCTTTCCTGACCTTACTCTCCCTCTTAAACTCCTTTCTCCTCTCTCCCAGTCTATTTCCCTTTTGAATTTAATGTATTTCTACACTGAACTCTCTCTCTCCCCCTTTCTACCTTCCTCCCTCTCCCCACCCCCAAACTTTCTTCATTCAGTTGAGGTAAAAGTGAAGTTCAAGTGATGTCCATTCCCCCTCTACCTGTTCCTCTATGTTTATACTATCTTTCTAACACCCTCCAGTAATGAGAAATAAGTTCCATTTCTTTCTTCTTAATTATTCCCTGGTATATTCTTTTCCCCTACCTTTTATTTCATCTTTTAAGACCATCAGAAGAGAACAACCCCAACCTAGGCCCTCTGTCATGTTTAACACCCCCCACAACTCTTGAATACATTAGGGTTCTGAAAGTTCACTTCTCTTCTTCCTTTATTAGAATGTAAATACTTAATCATCATTTAGTCCAGGGATGCTTAACCTTTTGAAAAAAAAATGTTATATGCCTCTTTGGTAGTCTAGTGAAGCCTATGGACTCCTCAGAGTAATGTTTTTGAATGCATAAAATAAAATATATAGGATTACAAAGAAAATCAAGTATATAGAAATACTGTTATCAAAATATTTTAAAAAAGGAGTTCTTTCTGGGTTAAGAATCCCTGAATTTTAGCACCTTCTGAGCGCTCAAAAATGTTTAATTTTTTAAGTGCATGGAGTATGTGTGGAGTGGCCACCCCACTGTAGTGTCTCCTTTTTTCATATAGGCATATAAACACCTGTTTACTCTCTGAGCTGGCTCTATTACTAAATAACCCTTACACTAGCAGTCTGGGTTCCCAGAGAAGGTCTACCACTATGCAATTAAAATTAAATTCTGAAGGGTAACTATATTGTGAAGGAATGCACTTGCATCACTGACCATTTTAGCCCCCATCAATGTGTTTCCATTTATACAAACCAGATACTCACAGTTAAGACAGTTTTAGGTCTTTAACATAAACCCCTTACTTAGCCATAAGGCAAAAAAAAGTGTTATGACAGGTTTTCATATGTCATAGCAAACATTTGAATAATATGATACATCAAAATCCACAGAAAAACCTGGGTCACACATTAATTCACTCAATATCTGTGAGAGAGGATAGTCACATACAGAAATCAAGCAGGGAAGCACATGAGGGAGGAAAACCAATGTGCTCTGAGTGACTTAACTCTGGGCTGCAGGATTTGATATCATTGTTCAATCCAGGTAGATCTGTACAACATGAAGCTGTTTCTCAGCTAACTACTTGTCTGTTTATGCTTGCTTCTCTAGGGGGGTAAATCCTTTTTGGCCTTCCTTCCTTCTCTAAAATTCTTCTTTCGTTTGTCATTTCATTTTTTTTCTCTTTCTTCATTTCTTCCTTGTGGCTAAACCATTTTTTCCCTTTGAGGCTCTGCTTGTATTTGTTTTGTAGCTTACTCTCTTTTTCTGGGCTTCCCTCTTGTGCTTCTTCTCTGATCCTCCCTATTTTTTCATAGCATCCGGTGTGTTCTGGTTAGTGATATCAGTTTGTAATTTGGTATTTTGTGCAAAGGCCAAGCTCTTCCTCTTCCCATAATCTTGAATGGATTTATCAGGTTCTGTTTGTACCCAAACTCAATTTCCTGGGTGTTAGCTTCTGGTTTCCACCTTTAGTATATCTGTGCTCATATCTGGGTAGGTTTTTGGCTCCTCAGGATGCTCTAGGGTCATAGTGCCCTGATTTTCAGGGCCCTCTGGAGCCTTTTAGGTCAGATTACTATGGACTTTTTGGCCTCCTTGCATCAGTGACATCATCAGATTGCTCTGTACTCTAGGCCCTTTGTTTTTTCTCAGACCTCTGTCTCTTTCTGACCCTGTTGGAGCTTATCCAACTGAACACTCTTGGCTCCCTGAATTGGAACAGACCACCAGGGCTTTATTGGACTTCTTTAGAGTCTCTGTTAATCAGAGTACTCAGAGGTATCTGACTTTTTTTAATCTGTGTTTATTCTGATTTCCCTAGCAGAGAGGTCTTGAAATTTCATCTCTGGCTATCTTTTTATGCAGTCTTGGTCTAGATGAAGGAGCTTATTTTTTCTCTTTGAATATCTTGATTATGATTTCATTTCATGCTCTTTTTAGGCCTTTTGTGGATTATGTATGTGAACACTGGGCTCCTCTATGAACTTTCACACCACCATTTTCACTGGAAGTCAGGGAACAGTTGCTGATGACTTCTCCATAGCTTTTTTATTTTTCTGTAATAATACCATTGAGACATTTTCCATTCTTTTGGCAGCTCTGCCTTTCTTGACATTTGAGTGCCTTGAAAACTTTTTTTAGCCACCATCACGGATTTCTTCTTTTTGTATTTAGCTTTGGCTCTTCTTCCCTGTTACATTTTCCCAAGTGCTATTCTTGCTTCATCATATAACACATCAGGTAATGAGGTGTTAGAGGGCAAATGTGGTGTTTGCACTGTCATGAGTGAAAAAATAAATTACTTTAGAAGTGCTTACAAATCTTTTGTATTTTGTGTCTGTTATCCACCTGATTTCATCTGTAAATGCTTTTGGTTTACTCTGGCCCAATTTGGTCTCATGCCAAGTTTTCTACAAGCTTGTTTTCACCTTCACTGGTTTCTATCATTTTGTGAGATGATACTGTGACATTTTATGCATTAAAACAGCAGGTTGAGATGATGAGGGAGATCAGAAACCATGCCATATGATGAGTGATGAAGGAATTGGGGATAACTAGCTTTATTTAAGGCTTTTCTTTTTACATGCATTTAATATCATTTATTAAATTTAATATTGGGCATGTAAAGCATCTTCTTGTCTTAAGGTATTTCAGTACCTTAAAAATCTGATTTATTCTACGTAGAAGCTACTTTTACTTCTGTGTTTCTCCCTCCTTTTCCATTCCCCAGTCTCCCTCTTTCCCCTCCTCTCTGCACCTTAGCAGATGTGCTGTTCGTGATTGAAAATTATCACCTGATGGCGAAACTTCTGGTGATGAGCCTGTCTGCATTTAGAAAGACTAGTCTCTGTATGGCAGACGTAGTTTATAACTAATCCTTACTTGGAACCTGTCAGCTCTCACTACTTTGCTAAAGCCTTTGAACTCAGGTTCACCTCCATGCTATGATGAGCCACCAGCAGGGATGTTAGTAGAGGTTTTTGCCCTTTTTTGATATTATAAAACAGCAAATTAATGAACAAGACATCTGTACAGGGATAAAAGGTGACACCCTATGGCCATAATTAAGTGGGTGATTTGAGTAAAGGGGCATTTTTTTGTCTTAATTATCTGAGTTATTGTCACTAGGTCATCTCTAGGGTAATCAGAATTTTATTATTACTGGTTTCCAGCCAGATTTCTGAATCTGATAGTGCTAATTTTCATCATTAACATAATGTCTCAGTTTTTTAATACAGATTTTTATAGTCTTAGAAAGCTTTCTCCACAACTACTATGTAAGGTAGGCGTGTAACAACAATGCTGCTAGCAGCTGCTGTAGGGGAGTAAGACCCAACAAGATCAGCAACAAGAGCTGCCAGCACAGGTTCTTTGATCTACTTTTCTAAGGAAAGTAACCTTAAGGGGTTAACAATCTCACTTTAATCAAATATACATATACCTTTCACTTAGTTCAGGGGAAAAGCCAACACCCTGAACTTCAGAGCAAATACAAATAGAAATCACAAACAGAGACAAATAAACAGATCCACATTTCTGTCTAACCAAATCACAACATACATAGTTACCAGAGAAGCATCAATATCGGGGTTTTCCAAAGTGGGGGGGGGGCTCCAGCGGCCACCCAGAGTCACCACATCAGCACTCTTCCAGTGAGTGAGAGCCCCAAACAAAATGCTAACTTTTGAGTTTGTATACCGTTCAGGGTCAAAGGGCATCACAACCATGTGACTCAAAACCACCTGACACTTCTTTAGGCATTACAGCCCTGAGACTCAAACCTGTGTGAACTAGGCTTTCCCTTGAGGTAAGGAGGTGATCAAAGACTCCTGATTTAATCAATGGAACAAAGGCCAGACTCATCAAAGTCACTTGATTACCCAAGTGCCAAAAGAGAAAACAGTAAAAAAGCCCCACCTTAATTACCAAAACAAGGTGTTATGCTATCATCACTCTTTTACTGATGAGGAAACTGAGATTTTTAGGTTTAACTAACTTGCTTCCTGTTATCTAGTTTATTTCAGAGCCTAGACTTGTGCTTAGATCTTCTTACTCCATTATCGTTAAAAGCACTGTAGGTTATGGTAAACACTCTCAAAAGATCCATGAAACACAGTTCCCCTGCATTCTGCAATTTACAATCACAAGCAGCCTGATGAGGCAGCATGGTAAATGGAAGAAAAGTGATTACATGTGGTTTCCAAAGAAGTATCTTCCTTTTGTCACTAGCACTGGCAAATTACTCTGCATTTCACTTCATCTATTAAATTTGGCCTGTAGTGTCCATCCTGCAAACCTCCCAGTGCTATTTAAATGTCAGGCATTATTATTATCATCATCACTATTACATTATAGCAGGTAGAACCATGTGGACAAAGGGTGGGTAGACAGAAAATTTCAGAACATATTCTGGTAGGGCTACCGTGTCCTTGAACTGTGTTTCCTGAATTGGTATTCTTACTTTTTTTTAGCGATAACTAGACATATGGTAATTCTTCTATGAAGAAATATTTTAGCTGGGTGTGATGAATGGTTGTAATCTCTGCTACTGGGGGAGACTGAGGCAGATCGATTGATTGAATTTGGGAGTTCTGAGCTGGAGTAGGCTAAAGCTGATTAGGTATATGCATTAGGTCCAGCTCACCTGTGGTGAGCCCCCTGGAGTAGCTGCCCAAGGAGAGACCCAGGTCAGAAACAGCAGGTTAAAGCTTCAGTTCTGTTCAGCAGTGGGATTGGCTCATGAGTAACTTATGTACCTGCAGCCAGGGTGAGATAGAGAGACTGAGTTTCCAAAAAATGAAGGAGAATAATAACTCAAAGAAATATTTAATTATTGAGGGAGAGGTAGGTTGGAGACCAGCTTGGTAATTATACTATAGTAGGGAATAGAAGTAGTTGACTGTTCCTAGAATGTTTTAGGAGAAGAAACCTGTGGAAGGATACTTTGAGAAATTGGAGCTTATATTTTGATATGTTACCTTTTAATTGTTTGGGGGTAGCTTTAAAAAAAGCTCTATGTTCCTGACTTGTATGTGAACTCTGATCAGCTGAACAAGATAGGGCAAAGAGTGCTGGACTTGGTGTTAGAGGAGACATGGTTCAAATCTTAGTCTTGACCCTTATTAGCCGTGTAGCCCTGAGCAAGTTAGTTCTCTAAGAGTAATACTTTGCCTTTACAGAGTGATTGTGAAGTTTTAAAGTGCCATGTAAACCTTAATACCATAGAGAAATGGGGGTTTTAATACTATTACTTTAAGAAGTTGTATAATATAATTAGCAAATATGGTTCAGTATGCCATTCTTTTAAGCGATTTTAAAAACTTTTAAAATTTTCCATAGATTTATTACACGTTAATCTTTTATATCCATTTGATGTAATGCCTGATATATCTAGCTAATCCATTGATCTCTCCTTTTTGCCTATTAGCAGTTGATTTTTTTAAAAAAAATATTATTTATTTTTAGTTTTCGACATTCACTTCAATAAGTTTTAAATTTTCTCTTCCTCCTTCCCCTCCCTTCTCCCCCCTTCCCAAGACAGTGTGCAGTCTGATATAAGCTCTACATATACATTCATATTAAACATATTTTCACATTAGTCATATTGTATAGAAGAATTAGAATGAATGGGAGGAACTGTGAGAAAGAAAAAACAAAACAGAAAAGAGAAAAAATAGTATACTTCGATCTGTATTCAGACTCCATGTTTCTTTCTTTGGGTGTGGATGGAATTTTCTGTTGAGTCTTTTTGAGTTGTTTTAGGTCCTTGCATTGCTGAGAAGTCAGTCATCTCACAGTGTGGCTGTTATTGTGTACAGTGTTCTTCTGGTTCTGCTCATTTCATTCTGCATCAGTTCATATAAATCTTTCCAGGATTTTCTGAAATCTGCCTGCTCATCATTCCTTATGGAACAATATTATTTCATTACATTCTTATACTGCAGTTTGTTTAGCCATTCTCCAATTGATGGGCATCCCTTCAATTTCCGGTTGTTAACCACCACAAAAACAGCTGCTATAAATATTTTATACAAATAGATCCTTTTGCCTTTTTTTGGATGTTTTTGGGATATAGATTTAGCAGTGATATTGCTGGATTAAAGTTCCAAATTGCTCTCCAGAATGGTTGGATCAGTTCACAACACCAACAGTGCATTAATGTCCCAGTTTTCCCACATCCTTTCCAATATTCAACATTTCCCTTTTTCCTCATATTAGCCAATCTGATAGGTATGAGGTGGTACCTCAGAGTTGTTTTGATTTGCATTTTTCTAATCAATAGCGATGTAGAGCATTTTTTTTCATATGACTATAGATAGCTTTAATTTCTTCATCTGAAAACTGCCTGTTCACATCCTTTGACCATTTATCAATTAGGGAATGGCTGGTATTCTCCTCTACTTCTCTAACTTGCTTTTCTAAGTCCTTTTTAAGTTCTTCCATGGCCTGAGACCAGTTCATGTTTTTCCTGGAGGTTTTTGTTGTAGGCTCTATGACTTTGTTAACTTCATCTGACTGTATGTTTTGGTCTTCTTTGTCACCAAAGAAGGATTCCAGAGTCTGAGACTGAATCTGGGTGTGTTTTCGATGCCTGGCCATA
>CM053625.1:10025874-10049710 GCA_028646595.1 Phalanger gymnotis
AAAGTGTTTGTTTTTGATTATCTTCATCCCCATCTGCCCTCCCTTCCATCATCCCGCCTTTTTTTATCTTCTTCCTCCTTCTTTCCTGTGTGGTAAGATACACACCTGAGTATGTATGGTATTCCCTCTTCAGGTCAAATCTGATGAGGGCAAGATTCACTCATTCCCCCTCACCTGCCTTCTGTTCTCTTCCTACAGAACTGCTTTTTCTTGCCACTTTTATGTGAGATAATGTACCCCATTCTATCTCTTCCTATCTCCCTCTCTCAA
This sequence comes from Phalanger gymnotis, assembly GCA_028646595.1. Lineage (NCBI taxonomy): Eukaryota > Metazoa > Chordata > Mammalia > Diprotodontia > Phalangeridae > Phalanger > Phalanger gymnotis. The sequence goes on from CM053625.1 coordinate 10,026,145, forward strand.
TATATTCCTCTCTCATCCCTTATTCATCTTCAGCTCATCTTATGCCCACTCTCTGTGTGTGTGTGCATATATATATACATATATATGCACACACACATATATATACACATATATAAACATATATACATGCACATACATAAACACATACATGTATACACATACATATACATACATGCATATTCCCTTCAGCTACCCATAGGTATTTGTTTTTAAAAAGAATTACATGTGTCACTTGCTGCTTCTTTGCCATCAGAAGTCAGTAGTAAAGGAATGTCATCAGTATTAAGTTAGCCAAACTAGAGAAGGTGAAGAGCAAAATTTTTCTTAAGTAGCATAAAACAATACTTTTTCCTTTATAAAGATTTCTTTGTGAGTTTACAAGGCAGTAACTTGGACACTTAGACACTTTGCTTAATATGAAGAAGGGGAGCGTTGAAAACAAATGCTTTCTCAGCAGGCTTGGGACTCAAATATTTCCTTCAGGAAAGAGTCTTCTTTAAAAATGTAACTGTGAAAAGGTTGATTTTCTTGCTTCCCACTTCTCAGTGTAAAGAGAAGGAGTCAATTAGTCATCAGAGGTGGTTCCTCCAGGCGTCAAGGATGAGGAAAAGAGGGTATTGGGTCAAAAGTGGTATTGACTGATGATACTTTGGGATAAAAGTATGTAACTATAACAATATTGACTTAAGGAAGATCTGGGGAAACTATTCATCCCAGCACTGCCCTTTCTGCCAAGCTCCTGGAGGAAGGCATGCTGGGACCTTTGGCCAGTTTAGAACACCACTGTAAGAGGTGGACAGCAAGGATGGCTTTCAATGTGTGGAGTTTCCCCTTACCCCATCCCTTCGCTGTGATGGAAAGGGGAAACACTCTAATCATGTAGGACACAAGACAATTGGTGACCATTTCAGTGGCCTTTGGTTGGAGAGATTGGATCTGGGGTAGACTTACCTCCTGACAGCTCCAGCCCAAGTCAAGGGCTTGCTGGATAGTTTATTTGTTCCATCTGGGGTTGCTGTTTACTCTCAGTCTGATGCCTTCTCCCTGGCCTCACAACACTCCCTCACTTATTCCTGAGATGGAGGAGACCAGACCAGACCAGACCAGACCAGACCAGACCAGCTGTTGCTCCCACTCAGCTTTTGCTCCCACCAGCTTTTAGAAGTCTATGGTTACTGTAGCCTTTTCAGTTGAGGAATGCCCACACTTCCCTACCTAAATGACCTGACAGAGCAGATCCTTGGTGAAATGCTTCAGAGAGATTGATTCATTCTCTCTTGGGAGTGAAGGAAAGGAATTTGGGAAGTTTTTCAGGTAAGTTTTTGAGGTGAAACTAATGGAGGCTTTGAAATCATCATGGATGGAATGTGGCTCAGCACAGTCTTCCCAGTGTTTAAGATCTCTTTCTGGGATACCTTAAAGTGGGCAACATGGTCACATTAATACTTACTTCACTTAATGCTTAATACTGAATACTTCTTAATACTTAATACTTAAGTACCTTAATACTACTTCACTTGTCCACAGTTTTTCAAGAAGTGTGGGTGTATTCATCATAAGCACATCACCGTTGTCACTTACAGTGCTATATTGGGCCAAAGAACTAGTAAGCCCTTTAGGCCGTATTCAGCCTATCTCATAGCCAAGGGTCACCATCTTGTTTTGGCTCATCTGTGGTCTAGGCGGGAGGGTTTGGATGGATAGGAGGGGGTAGAGGCCACTCTGGGATTCTGACGGGAGATCTACCTTAAATGCCATAGCTGCTGATCTGGTCTTTTATGGAGGAGTGGGTGTCAGCTGAGGCACTGTTGTTATTTTCTCATGAAGGGGCTTTTCAGTTCTCTTTTTTTTTTCCTGATTGGATGTCTTTCCTTTAGCTTCAAGGAGAGGATGGAGTTTCTATTGACTATTCATGCTAAGGATTTCTCCTTTATTTAGGAATTTAGAATGTCCTGATCTAGATACCCTGTCTGGGACTTGTACCTGCTTTAGAAGATCTCTCTATTGTTACTGCCGTCACTATGTGAAATGCCAGTGCTTGCAATTGTTCTTCTTTGGGGGACCCTAGCCCCCAAAGCCCCCATTTCAAAAGTCAGGGTAGACATTATTGAGGAGGGTTAGAGAGAAGAGTGACCTGTAAGGACTTGCTTCACACAATATTTTCTATAAACAGGGAAGTGTGGGGATTTATTTTTGGCCACATCTTGAGGTATACAGAATACCCTATACTGGTGGCTCCTACAGAGGCTAGAAGAGACTAGAGCTGAAAGTGGATTGCAAATGTTTTAAATTACTCAGATTGTGCCTGAATTGTTCATATTTTTACTAAAAATGACCATGAACCTTTTAAAAATTGATGTGCAATATAAATAGTTTGACTGCATGCCTCTTTCTGACCACTGGATGGCACCATTAGATCAAGAATGAAAGGTCTTAGACTCAGGTTTACATAGAATCTTAGAATTTACAACTGGATAGGATCTTAGAGAATAGACATTCTTAAGCTGGCGCCCATGAGCTGGCTTTTGTGGTATTTAGATAACTGTATTTTAATATGATTACTTTTCTTTGTAATCCTGTGTATTTTATGTATTTAAAAACATTATTCTGAGAAAGAATCCTGTAGGCTTCATCTGACCACCAAAGGGTTCTATGTTTCAAAAAAGGTTAAAAGCCCCATGTCTTCATTTAACCTCTTTATAGAGGGAGAGGAAGTGATTTGACTCTAGTTCACATGCCTAGAGTTAGTTCACCATTCTCAGTTTTTGATCACGTTTTTTCTTTGAAAAATGCTTTTTCCCATGCTCAGACTCCCAAGTGGATCTTTGATCTCATTGTTCAGTGATCCCTATTGAAACCCTGTTATGTCTCTCCATCCTTTGCAACCCTTTTTGATGTGTTCTGTAAGTTTGCATCAGGGGGTTTTACCCAACGTGTTGGAAGCCTATTTTTTTCACCTTGAAATTGGGGAGCTATCTATTCATTACCAAGTAACTAGCCCACTTTCTTCCTATCAAATATTTCCATGATAACAACTTTTACTCATGTTCTTTGAAATTCTTTGTTGGTTGTATGTTGCATCCTGTTCATACTCACCCATAAGCCTCTCCTTTGCTCTCTGTGTTTTAATTCTTTGGAGATTTTCATATATTCCGGATCTTGCCATAGCAGTACTGGTAGAGTGTTGGTATTAAAAAGATAAGCTTCTCCTTTTAGGGGAAGCTTGAGGTCATTTAAGGAGATTTGCATTTTCCTGAAGGCACTTCCTCCTATTCAACTCAGGGCCAAATTATTAACGATCCATGTTGTCTGTCCCAATTATATATCTTGACTCACAATCTCTCTGTGCTTTTCATTGAAATTCATATCATAATCTGGGCAATTGACATTCTTCATCCACTTGGTCTTTCTTATGTGGTTGGTTGGAACAAACTTTTTTAATGTTTACTGAGTCTCTGCAACGTTGCAGGGTTTGATGCCATCAGCACAATCTCTTCTTCAAACATGAGCATCAGGAAGGCCTCATCATCCACGGAGAAATCATTTTCTACTTGGACTGAGTTTTGGATCTCCTGCATCACAGTAGTGAACACCACAGTGATGAGCATATATCTTCCTGTTTTGTTCTTTGCATGATTTTTATGATTATAGAGTTGATGAAAAGGATTATTTCTGTTGTGTCTTTCAAGACCTTTTGAATGAATTTGATGTATGCCTGGGAGACATCTTTAAGTAAGTGTTTTGCTCTACTGAATCTAATGCTTTTTAATTGCCGACAGACAATAAGCATGATAGGATCTTATATTTTCTACACCTTTTAATAAATTTAAAGATGGTAAACATGTAGTTCAGTGTTGAATGATTTTCACGACTCTGCTTATTCCTTACTATTAAGGATGTCTTTTATTTGTGTGTAGATGATGCACATAAAATTTTTGGGTAGTTGGGGCCATTAGTAGGTGGGTAGTTGTAGATATTTTCTTGTCGCCTTTTTTGGGGCATGAATAATATGAGTTTTTTTCCATGACTTCGGTATCTTCTCTTCCTTTAGATATCTTGCATATCAATCCACTATGCCACCTAGCTGCCCCCATTACCATTTCTACTTTTTCAGTAAGTACAATTGGGATTGTGATGTTAGGGTCCAAGAGTAGTATTTTCTCTCTTAAGGGGAGAAAAAATCCCTCAGCCCATCTTATTTATAAAAAAATCAAACATATATGCCAGTCTCTCTGTTTCTTCAAAAATGAATCATTAGACTGAATACTTTAGTATTATATAAAGACATTTTATAATATAGTATTTTGGTAATGTCTTATTTCTTTGGCCTCAGTTTACCGCCCCTGTACAAAACATCGCCCTGTGACTAACCTGGAGATGAGTGTCTGATCACAACTTGGTTTGTTGCCAGTCTGTCCTCAAGGCCTTTCTGGCTTGTGCTTCACTGGCGATAGCCTTAATACAGGGTCACTTCCATATTACTATCGTTAACATATAATTGCACATAGCGTATTTTAGATAGACTGAAAAATCTTTAGCCTTATATTTTGTGGCATTTGTCATATTCCATTTTGTATTATAATTCCCTAGTATATGTGCCATCTCCCATATGAGGCTAATCATCTTGATAACGGGGGCAGCATCATATTTACTTTTGTATCTCCAACATGACCTAGCATTGTTCCTTGTACCTAGGTGGTACTTAATTAGCTCACAAAATTGGCCAGATAAAAAGCAACCAAACAGAATTCTTGACCTACAAGATCAGTGTGAAGGTAAAAGAACTGCTTTTTACTGTATGTTGCACATAGTAGGTCCTTAATAATTACGTCTTTAAATTTAATTTTTGAATTATCATCTTAAGCAGCAAAAAAAGAGATTGTTTCCATATATACAATAGAATATGAAAGGAGGATTATACATGAAACTGGAAATCTCCATTTCATACCATATGCTTTTACAAAAAGAACTACATAATAAAATTGACATGCAGCTTTCAAAACTGTTCTGCTTGGCCTTGCTCTTTCTCTTCTGCTCATTAAAAAAAATATTTCAGTTGCTTTCTCTGTGTCCCTTTTTTTTAACATCACTATTGCTGACCTCTCTTTACTCCGCCCTCCTCCCCCAAATCAAAAATCAAGAGAGAGAAAAAACTTATAACAAATAAACCTAGTTGTACAGTGGCTATATTAAAGAAAAATGTGCATTATCTTCTGCGCCTTGAGAATATCCATCACCTTTTTGTCCGGAGGCAGACAATGTACTTTGACCTAAGTCTTCAGGATCTATAGATCAGAGTTCTGAAATCCTTCAAAGGCCTTTTTCTTTAAAGTGTATTGCCCTCGTATATATTGTTCTCCTGATTCTTCTTCCTTCATTCTGCATCAGTTATTAATTACTTAGGATTCTCTGAAATCATCTCTTTCATCATTTCTTATCCTATGATGATTCACATTTTGGGAGGGATTTCTAAAAGTCAGAACTTTTGTGGCTGGTTTCTGACTCCACTGGGGCTTTATTGTGGCACCCTCTGTTCCACTGCCTTTGAACACAGAGCCTTGAAGTCTGCATATGTCCCTGGCCTGTCTTTGGTCATACTAGCTGGTTACAATCTTGTTTGCCTGTGTCACTGGTTTTGCTGAGAAATTTCCTGTTGCACATGCAGTTCTTGGGTGGAAGAAGCCACTTACTGTACCTCCTCATCAGCCTTCTTGATCATTATTTGTCTGGTAGGAATTTCAAGTCTTTGCTGGGGTAGGTATGGGAGAGCTGGGAGCTGGTTCTGTTCAGCCATCTTGACTCTAAGTCCTAGTAATATGTGACTATGTTAACTTTTTCAAGTTCCCTTCCAAATATTTTTTTAAAAATTGCTTGAGGGCAGTGTGGTATTATGGGAAGAACACTGGCTTTGGATTCAGGAGACCTGAGTTTGAATCCTGTTTCATACACTTCTTAGCTCTGCGATGTTGGGCCAGGTCACTTAACTCACAGACTCTCAGTTTTCTCCCATGTAAAATGGGGATGATAATCCTCATGCTGCTTGCCTCACAGAGTTTTTGTGAAGATAATACTTGGTGAACCTTAAAGTGGTATAAAAATGTGAATTATTTTTATTCTCCTCTGAGTTTCAATTTTCTCACTTATAAAATAAAGGGACACTTACAGCACAAAATCCCGAGATAGGAAATCAAGAGGAAAACTTGGTGATGAGGGAAACAGAAGGGGAATCTGTACTTTGATAGGGCAGAGAAGGGAATTAGGTGGTGTCATGGTTTGTGTTAGAAACTGTTCTAAAGATTAAGAAAAACCAGGACAGCATGCTTCTCTCCTTCCTCGTTCCCACGCCTATTATGTTCTTCTAATCTGAATATTTTTCTTGGTGTGTATGTTCATAATTATGTAAACGTGCAAGGGTGGTGAATGTGGGGGAGTTTCAAATGGGTGGAAGACAGCCTGCCTGCAGAACACAGGATGGGAACTACTGAGATAGAATCAGATCTTTGTGGGCACAAAATTTCTTGATACTCCCTTTGCCCATGTGAAGACTGCAGTGGATTTAAGGCAAAAAAAAATTTTTCTTCAGGCTTTATATGTGTGTTTTGGACAAGTTTTTAAAATGTTAACTTTACATACAAATTTCATGTTGCAGTAGAAATAAGAACTTGACTGTGCAACATATAAAGTAGAACAATATTCTATGCTTATTATGATAGTTTACAACTTCTGTTTGTCAGGTTGCTGGGATGCCTTTTTTTGTGGGGGAGAACGAGGGCACAGTCTTACCCAGAACTATAGAAGTATACTTTTGTCTTCCTGTAGATGAATGTTTATATTTTATGTTCTCAATTTGAAAAGAAGTTCATGATCTCAGACATCATCATTTGTTGTAGTGACATGTGAGACCTGTGTGGGCATCACTGGCTTTTCATTTTCCCCTTACAGAGGCTATACGTGAAGTCAGACTAGTATTTTTTAGGCTTTGTTTACATGGCACTGGCTAGATGCACTCACTTCCTTTTTGAATTCTTGAGATCTTGCTGTAGACTCTTAGTGATCTTAGTTGGGGTTTCAAACTAAGATTGGAAACCAGGGTGCCCTATGATGAGAAGAGAAAGTTCACATCATGATTCATAGACTATTATGCCTCACCTGTTTGCTAGCTTCTGTTTTATGGAATAGGCATTAGACTTGTTAGTAGATAAGGTTGTATTAAGCACCTAATAAGTGCCACCAACGGTGCTAGGATCTAAGACATACAAAGCAAAAACAACATAATCCCTCTCCTCATGGAGCTTATGTTATAACTGATGATAGTTCTGTAGGGTAGAACTAGGACCAGTGGGTGAAGTTTTAGAAGGGGAGATTTTGACTTGATATAAAGAACAACTTCCTAACAATTTGAGCCATCTAAAAGTTGACAGTGAGTTGCCTTGGAAGTAGCGAGTTCCCATTCTTTGGAGATTTTTTAAGTAAATAATTTATCCTAGATGTTACAGAGAAGATTCTTGTTTTATATAGATGGGACTGGATGGCCTCTCAAGTCCCTTCCAACTCTAAGATTTTATTATGATTTTGACCATAGTTGAGTCATGTAGCCCCTCCCAGCCTCAATTTCCTCTTCTGTAATGGGGATGGTAATATTTAACACTCCCTCATAAATCTTAAAATAACATGGAAATGTGTATTTTTAATCTTATTCTACTTTTTTCCTCTTTATGGAAAGCCAAAAAGTTTGACTGCTAAATTTTGAGGCTTCTCTTATATAATACTTTCCCATTAAAGACAGTTAAGCAAAACTGCTTAATATAGTAACTATGAATGATAGTATATGTTACTTACAAATTTTATCATTTATTGGCTATTTATAGAATATATAGAATGTAGTGAATAGAATATGTTTTAACTTTACTGATTTGGTATATCAACATTGTCGATTGCATTATTGTAGTCATATTATGTGTGTTCTTTTGCTTTTGCTTTCTGTATTCTGTCATGTCATATAAGACTTCTCACGTTTCTCTGAATTTTGAAAAAAATATTGATTTTTGGAAGGCAATTGAGGTTAAGTGACTTGCCCAGGGTCACACACACACAGAGCTAGTGAGTCTCCAGGGCCAGTGCTCTATCCACTGTACCATCTAGTTTCCTCATTTAAGTTTTTTAAAAATTAAATTTTATGTTATTTTCAGATCCACATTCTCTCCTTTCTACTTTCCTCCCTCCCATTAAGAAAGCAAGAAAAACAAACCCCCTGTTACAAACATGTATAATGAAACTAAACAAATTCCTGCATTGGTCATGTCTAAAAAAATAAAGTCTCAATTTGCACTTTGAGTCCATCACCTCTCTATCAGGGATGGGTAGCATGTTTCATCCTGAGGTCTTTGAAATTATGGCTGGTCATTGTGTTGAACAGAGTTGATAAGTCTTTCAAAGCTGCTTGACTTCATAACATTGCTGCTATTTTATAAATTGTTCTCCTTGTTCTCGTCACTCTACCCTACAAGTCTTCCCATGCGTCTCTGGAGCTACGGTCTTCATCTTTTCATGCAGAGGATAGTTTATTATCTACATTCATACGCCATGTTTTGTTTAGTCATTCCCCAATTAATGGGCACCCCTTGAGTTTCCAGTTCTTTTCCACCACAAAAGAGCTATTATAAATATATTTGTACATAAGCGTTTCTCTGAATTCTTATGGCACATTATGTTACTATACCACAGTTTGTTTAGCCATACTTCAGTTACTGAGCACACGTCGTTTCCAGATTTTTGCTGTAATAGGCAGCGCTGTTATGATTATTTTGGTGCAGGTGGAACTGTTGTCCCTGTAACTTATCTTTGTGGGGTACAAGCCCACAAGCCTAATAGTGCAGCGGATCAAAGGTCATGAATAATTTAGTAAGTTTTCTTGCATAATTATAAATTATTTTCCATAATGACTGGATCAACTCATAGCTCCACTAGTAGTGAAATAATGTGCCTGTTTTTGAGTGGTTTTATTAATGTTTCTGCTATCATTAGTGATTTTGGGATAGTTTTCATGTATATTTATATATATTTATAGAAAAGTATTTTTTTTTTTTGCTGTGACAGTTTGTCATTTGGAGAGTATCTCATAGCCTTATAGATTTATGTTAATTCACATTAATTTTGGGTATTAGACATTTATCAGAGATATTTGATGTGAAGTTTTTTCCAACTTCCTATCTTTTCTTGTTATGGTTGCTTTGATTTTGTTTGTAGAAAAACCTTCCTAATTTTATTTGTTAAAAATTGTTTTATCTTTGTAATTTCTTTGTGAAATCTTCTATAAAATATGATTTTTCATTCTCCTTTAATTTTTTTATTGTTTGATTCTTTTAAATTTTTACTTCTTTGGAATTTATTGTGTATTATTGTTATTTACAGTATTATTGTGTATAGTAAGATAATAGTCTAAACATATTTTCTGCTAAACTGCTTTCTAATTTTGCCAGCTGTTCCTTTCAAATGAAGACTCTTTGTATCCCTATTGCTGACCAAAGTACCTGGCATATTTTTGTTGTTGTTCAGTTCTTTTTCAGTTGTGGCCAGCTTTTGGGGTTTTCTTGGCAAAGATGCTGGAGTGGTTTGCCATTTCCTTCTCCAGCTCATTTTAGAGATGAAGAAACGGAGGCAAACATGATTGACTTGTCCATGGTCACGCAGCTAGTAATTATCTGAGGCCAGATTTGAACTCAGAAAGATCTATCTTCCTGACTCCAGGCCAGACACTCTGTCCATTGCACTACCTAGCTGCCTTGCCTGGCATATAGTAGGACCTTAATAAAAATGCTCATTGATTGATTTTTGTGTTCTTGGGTTTATTGAACACTAGGCTAATATACCTGTTTGCTTCTAGGTCTTGCTTCTACAATCTATTCCATTGGTCTATTTTTCTGTTTTTAAACCAATACCAGATAGTTTTGATATTTATGGGTTTATCATAAAATTTGAGTTCTGGTGAGGATTGATTCCCCATCCAGTCAAGTGTTTTTTTGGTTGTCATTTAGTTCAGGTGCCTAGTTAGTCATATCAGATCTTGAAGAATTGACTTATTTTTAAGGGTGTTCCCTGGATTGAGTTTTAATTAGGTTCCAGTTGAATTTTATTAACTTCTACTCTTTTGGTAGTCCTACCCTCTTCAGTACTACCCCCATTTTATTGAATATATCCTCAACTCACTGTGCCCTGGCAAGAACTTGCCTTTGGAAGCTGAGGGCTTGGGTTCAAGACTCAGATAATTATACATGTATGTCAACAAGCAAGTCATTCCCCTTTCTGCGTTTCAATTTTCTCATCTATAAAACTAGAGAGCTGGACTAAATCAAATCATCTCCCTTCTAGCTCTAAATCCTTTATGATAACTATCCAAGTCACTGTTCACCATAGTAAATAATGGTATTTCTAGGCCCATACTCATTGTTCTTCTGAGGTGTTTCCTAATCCAGGTGCTACCTTCTCAGGCAAACTTTCCCTCCCTCCTTATAAAAGTGATCATTCTTTTGTTAACTTTCTTCTCTTTCCTTTTCTTCTCATGTTCTCCCCCTCCCCCTTCTCGTTTTCCTTTTCATAGATTCTTTTTTATTTGATTTTCTGATCTTTGCTTTTCTTTCTTTGTGAGCCTTTCCCCACCTTAGACCTTATAAATAGCACTTTAAAAATACCTCTCTAACACTATGATTTGTGTTGGGATTTTGCCTACTTGTTTATATTTAGGTAAACTCCTTGATATTAGAAACTCTTGACTTTGTATTTTCCCTCAGTACATTTCTCAGCACATAGTAGTTACTTATTTAATTCTTTATGTAATTTGTTCTTACTATAATACTATCTCTAAGGTCTTTTGCCATGGGTTGCCAGTCAGGGTGAGACTGTTGTAACAAACTCCTTTTAGTGCCTCTGGTAGTTACATGCCATTAATCTTCTAACAATTCATTTGGTCTGAAGTGGAGTTTGTTACCCTTTAAGGTGACCTCTGTAGTTAGATGACCATCTCTGTAGTTGCTATAGAAGTGATTTTTCTGCTGGGTCAGAGATTTGCTTGGCTGAATTCTGTCTTAGGTTCTTTCAGTGCCCAAATTCTGTGGCTCCATGGATGGAGTCAAAGATGAATTTGTGGTATAAATGAATTGTGGTTATAATAAATTCTGAGTTATGTGCCTGGTTGTATTGAGCTTCTAAGCTAATAGTGGTTCTTGTGGAGTTTGCAGTCAAATATACTTGGAAGATACTTCTGTTTGAAGTTGAGTAGGAGTCCGCCAGGAACTTTGAATGTCCCAACATAGTAGAATGTTTGAGCATGTGCAGTTGAGAGAGCAGAATTATTTATCATCTTTCTGACCTAAAATTTCCAATGAAAATGTTTGACCACATGTGAGCTTTCAGGAAAGCTCCCATGAGTAACCACAGGAAGAACAAACAAGAGCAATAATGCCGGGTAATGTTTTCCTAGAACCTGAAGGTTTTCAAAGTGCTTTACATACTTAGCCTGTCTAATCTGATTAGGAAGAAGGATCACAAGGCAGGATCAGAACAGGCAACATGACATACAGTTTGGTTGCAACATTAGGTAATGTGAAAGGCAATTGTGTATCATTCAGTTAACAAGACTTTATTATTATTATTTATTATATGTGCCATACACTGCTAAAAGCTAGGGGTGAAAAAAAAGGCAAAGATGGATTAAGGAGCTCACATTCAAATGGAGACAGTATGCAAATAGCTATGTACATACAGAGTGTGTATGTATGGGGGGGTAATTTCAGAGGGAAGGCACTACCACTGGGGGGACTGGGAAGGGCTTGTTGAAGAAGGGAGATTTTGGCTCAAATTTGAAGAAATGCAGGGGAGCTAGAAGGTAGAGATGAGGAAAGAGAGCCTTTCAGGCATGGGGGACAACGAGTGACAATGCATCAAGTTTGGACACTGAATGTGGAAAGAATGGCCCACAGGCTGTTAGTAATTACTGAACTGCAAAGTATATGGAAGGTAGGTGGGAAAATGTAAGGAGACTGGGAAGTTAGAAAGGAGTCAGATTACGATGGTCATTATAAGCCAAAGAGAGGATTTTATATTTGATCCTGGAGGTAATAGGGATCCCCTGGAATTTATAGATTTATACGGCCGTACCTTGAGCTTTAGGAAGATCTCTTTGGCAACTGAGTGGAGGATAGCCTAGAGTGGGAGAGACTCGAAGCAGGGTATACCAATGGCAGACCATTGGAATGGTTTAGGCAATGAAGGCTTGCACAAGAGTAAGATAAGGCTAGCAAGGTAATCAGAACCAGATTGTGGAGGGCTTGAATAAGAGTTCATACTTTAATCCATAGGCAAAGAGGACTAAAGTCATTAGAGCTGAGCTTTAGGACAATTAAGCAGACAATGTTGTGAAGGATTGATTGGAGTAGAGAAAGACTGGAGGGAGGATGCAAGAAGGCTAGTTAGGAGGCTGTTAAAATAGTATAGGCCACTTATGACGCTTAGGCTGACATTACATCCTTCAGGGAGGTTTATAGGACTAGTAAATGTCTAAATCAGGACTCAAATCCTGGTCTTCTGACCTCAAGTTCAGGGCTCTTTGTATCTTGCCTTTTCTAACTATGCTACTTCTTCTGGGAGGGTTTGATTTTTGGAGAGTACCACAGGAAGAGGAAATGCTTAAAACCAAAGGAATGACTCAAGTGTTAAAATTTCAGGCATCCTGTAGTAGGACCTCAATGAAGAAGATATTTTTGGCATAAGGATATTATACCTTTTTCCTAATTCTCAAGATGTACTGCTGGCTTTAGATATCTGTTGGTAGCTAGATATGGGAGCAGCCATCTCTATATTCTGCCACTTTATATTTTAAAGTAAAAATTAGTGGGGAAGTAGACAGAGTCAATTATTTGAGGAAATACAGTATGAAAGAATAAAGCTGGGTGGATTTTGATTTTTTTAGATAGTAAATATTACGTGGGTCTAAGTTTCTCCTCCAGTTTTTATCAAAAGTAACCCAAGCCCTCTGTAAAAGTAATTGGGTATCTGCACAAAGTGCGGTACATTGTGGTGGACTTTTATTTTCTTGCTTTGGTGTCTTCAGGGTCTAATCAAATCCCTGTTGTTTCTTTAAAACCTTGTTCATTATTGCTAACATACGTTTACAGATTTTAGAAACAAAGACGATTTACTTTTTAATTATTTTCTTGCTTGTCTCAGGCATTGCTGTTGTCAAGGAAACCATAATCTTTGAAAAGGCTTGTTCTACTTTCTCAGATTCCCTGGTTGGAAGAGATTACTTGGATAGGATAGTATTTATCTTGGCTATGGAAACAGATACATTATTTTGCATCAAAATCCACTTCTTTTAAAGGAGATTGTGTCCTCATGTGCCTATAAATAGGAACTTCTTGACCTTTTAGTGTGAGATCAAAGGTTCCTCCTGGTATTTTCCTTTTTAAGGATTGCCTCCATGCACATTCACAATGAGTGAGAGCCTATAGACTGAAGAATTCTGAGAGAGGGAAAAAATAGTTTTCTTTTGAAAAAAAAAAGTAGAAAAAAGGCTCTCTCTCAAATGTTTAAAGAACAAATAGATATATTTTAGACTCTTTGCTTAGCAACACTCAGGAGATGTTAACATACTATACTCAGAGGTGTAGAAGTGTTGCTGGAATGCTTTGAGTTACAATCCACTTTTATTGCAAGAAAGTGTTATGATATTGAGACATTTAAACAAGTAGTTACATGGAATTTTTCTGATTGTTAAACTAGGAGGAGAGGGGGAAACAGTATAATGTGATAGAAAGAACATTTAACTGGAGCCCGGGAGATCTGGGCCCTGCCAGTAGACTCACTCCCTTTTCAACATTTTGGCAGCAGAGCACAAGTTTTGGCATGTTCTGCCAACATGGAAAGACTGAGTGTAGGCCAGGCACTAGAGTAAATTCAGACCAGCCTGTTTAAAGATGCAGAAGCTCAAAACTAGAGTGTTGGGCTATTGGTGATCATTGTTGGCCACAGCCATGGATTACATTGACTCTTCAGTCATAGAGGAGTTGTGCTCTCCTACACTCACACTGATGAAATTCAATTCATCAGACATTTAGTGAGTGCTTACTGTGTTCAAGACACGGTGCTGAGTAAAAAAAGCAACTTGAAATTGAAATCGTGTAGTGAAAGATGGTTGGAGCCAGAGCATCTTGATTTTAATATTGGCTCTGCTACTTACTTGTGTGACCAGGGGCAAAGAACTAACCTTCTCCTGGTATTTAGTTTCTCCATTTATAAAGTGAGAGTTATACTGGATCATCTCCTAGGTTATGTCTTGCTAATTAACTATGGTTCTTTAAGTAAAACAAAGTATACTCCATTAATACTAGCATATATAGGCTTTGCTGATAATTATTTTTATAGACTCTTGGTTGTGATTTTTCCTCCTAGTATTCTTCTCTTGTCTCTTCCCTTTTGTTCTTTTTTCCCCCTCTCTTGCCCTTCCTGTTTGATCACTTTTTTCAATTTTATTTTTAGGTTTACCATTTTTCTCTCTTGCTTTTGTAACCCTTGAGTAGGTCATTCCCCCTCTCCCCCCCAACATGAGGACCCTTACCTATCCATCTGGCCTATGTCCTCACTGGGGGATACCCTGGGAACTGAACAACTTGGTTCACTTTGTTTCCCACAAAGATTTTTAAGCTTACCTATAAGCACTCAGGCTAGTCTGGGCATCAGACAGAGAAAAGATTTTATTTATACAACACAGATGGAGAAATGATGTAGACTCAAGCCCACAGATTGTAAAGAAAACCTCTCTTCTCCCCCCTTCCACACAGGAGCCTGTCTGCACAGTCCTCTTGACTTATAGCACCATCTCATGTAGCTTAGGGTCACTGGAGTCACCCTTCACTCTTTCCCACCCTGCTCCCCCTTCGCTGGTCCCATGACTGAGTTTGCTGCTTCACATTGTGGCTGATGCCTCATTGTTCCTCACTTCTAGTATCCACTGTGGGCTTTAGTTTCCTGCCTCATACTCCTCTTTCCCCCCACTTCAGCCCCCTGCCATCTTTCGGCTTGTTCACATGTGGTGCTAACTGCTTCCTCATAGAG
The DNA here is from genome assembly GCA_028646595.1 of Phalanger gymnotis. Taxonomy (NCBI): domain Eukaryota; kingdom Metazoa; phylum Chordata; class Mammalia; order Diprotodontia; family Phalangeridae; genus Phalanger; species Phalanger gymnotis. Next base: position 10,041,253 of record CM053625.1, read on the forward strand.
GCCCTCTGCATGCAGTGGCCTTTGATGCAGGCTTCTTTCCCCGTTCACATGCAGTTTGGCATCTCTGTCCAGCACTGACTTATTGCCTCTACTGTTTCTGTCTCCAGGCCCATGTAGTGAGACTTCCTATCTGTTCTTGATATGTTACCTCCTGGTGTTGTTTTCTATGTCTATCACTTGTGGCTCCTGGGTTTGTTTCCTCTTATACCAAAGCAGCTGCTCTGGTGAACTTGCACTGGTAAGGGCCTTTTGAAAGGGGAGGAGCTAAGCTTTCTCTATGTGTGCCTCATACTCTTCTACCATTTCTCCCCTTCACCTTTCTCTTTTCACTCCCCCTCCTGCCCCCTCCCCTCCAGTTTTCAATTTCCTTCTTTTTTTTCCCTGGGACAGTAAAGCTGTTGCCAGGGAAACAGAAACCTATGAAGAGCTTTGCTCCACTTTTGAGTTACCCATAAAGAAGATTACTTGAAATACACAGGATTCTAGTATTAGGTAAGCCTTCACAATATTACCTCAGAATTCTTTTTTTAAAGTGCAAGCAGATTATAGAGTAAAAAAAGTTGTTTTGTATATATATAGTCATTTGAAATTTTAGAGTAAAAAGTGTGGCAAGTGGAAGGAAAGGAAGGAAAGGAGCATTTATTAAGCATTCACTCTGTGCCTGGAACTCTGTGCCTAAGCACTAGGAATACAAATACATTAAAAGAAGCTCCTCAATGAGCTTCCATTATAATGAGGGAAGACAATACACAAAAGGGAGCTGAAAAGGGAGGGGAAGGATCAAAAGTGCCCAGTGCTGGGTCATGGTTCTGAGGTCTGGAAGCCAGTCACAAAGTGATGAGGGAATGAAAGTCAGTCTATGCCCCTCACAAAATGGAGTATCCAGGAGGAACTTGCCAGTGGGACAAGGAAGCAGACCTTTCAGAGAGAAGTTCCATGTTGAGAAGGCCCCAGGAGTGGTTAGATGATCCAGGGAGAGGATGTTCCAGGTGCTAAGAGGAAGTTCCAGGATGAGAAAACATACTTTAGGAAGTTCTGAAGCCAGGACCAGGAGTCTGTAAGCCAGGAACAAGGGAAAGTGGGTTTCCTCGAGTATGATGAATGGTCACATAAATTGTATAATGGTAAATGTGAACACGACAGCTAAAACAGATATAATGATTTAAGGTGCTAGTCACCTTTGCTTGATTGATTTTATTAAAAGGTTATCAGAAACAAACAAATTAGGATTCAGGTGTTTGCTTTTCTCATCCTTAGCCATCAAGGTTAATATCTATACTATGTCTGAAGTTCAAACTTTGGCTAGCAGTAACTGGTTAACCTTCATATTTCTTTGTCCCGTGTCTTTCTTCCTTGCCTTATTGTGATAGAGAGATGTATGTGGGTTCTCCATGACTTTGCCAGTTGAGTGAGTGTAAGCTCTAGCATTTCCTGTAAAACTCGAAAGTCTTCAGGTAGAGATTGGACTGCATGTTTTTCTTCTGAGGACTTCAGTCTGGAGAAGCTCTTCTTCACCAGAGGGTGGACTTTGAGCTGGACTTTTTTCAGCCACGGCAACTCCATCAGTGTTGTCTCTGGAGGTATACCCAGGAGTTGGGTGATCTGTGCTATTGGAGTGAGTATCCTCCCAATGAAATAATTTTTTTTTTCAGGTTCGCACATCAATTAGGCTTGTGAGAAATAATCATCTTACCAAAACCCTCCACATGGCCCTCAGTGAATTAAGGAAAGATTTTGTTAATCATTCTCTTGCCAGAGATGGCAAGAGCCTGGGTGACTTACAAGGAGACATGTCCTTTCAGACTATTACAAAGCCTTTTATAACCCATCCTGATTCGAATTTCCCTCCCTACATCCTGTTGGTTAGGCATTTCAGGGTTCACAGCCTATCTGAAAACACCTAAACCCCACCCCATGTGGGTCTACACCTCTGCTTACGTCTCTCATTTCCACATTTCAATTTTCCTTCCCCCTTTCATCCTCATACTTTAAACTTTACTTAGTAAAGGAAATGCCAAGCCATAAAATGCTTTTAGTCTCATCCTCATTTGTCTGCATCAGATTTTATGATCTCCATAGATGAGAAAGAAATTTTATCCATTGCTAAGAGAATTGATCAAAGTTGATTCAGCCCAGGACATCCATAAGAAAGGTCCTATTATCTAAGACTGCATCTGGGTCAATGGACCCCATCCCTGGTGAACCCCACTTCGTCCCAGTTTTTGAGACACAGGAAAAAGGCATTCTCAGAACAAAAGGAGTCTGCTTTTAGATATGATGATTAAGAGGCGGCTGACATCCCCCACTGCCCTCCACTACAACCAGTTTTATTTCTTACATTAGCCATCTGTATGATTTTTTAGGCTTCACAGATTATGCTTCATATAATTTCAGTGGAAACAAAATCCACTCATCCCTTACAGGCTTAAAGAGGTGCTATTCACATATGTGACATACTAATAATTTCTGGTACTGATTTAGTGATGATGAGAAAGCACATTTGAGTTCCTTGGGGTAGAAAGAGAGTAGCTGTAGCAGTAGCCCTGAAGAGTACACCAGCCTTGATTTCATGCCATAGATTCACTCAAATGGCACATTTAGGCAGGGTTTCCAATGCTAGTGTTTGGAAACAAATTCTTATCATCACTGTGTATAGAGAAACTTTAAGTCTTGGAGAGAAGAGAAAAGAGGGAGGACCTCATCCTAACATAGATATATAGCTATAAGGGTTAGATATAACTGGATGCCTTTCCTTTGGCTGCTAGGTGACCTAATGGATAGAGTGCTAGGTCTGAAGTCAGGAAGACCTGAGTTCAAATCCAACCCCAAGACACTTAGTAGCTATGTGACCCTGGGTAAAACCCTTTGTTCGCTTCAGTTTACTCAGTTATAAAAGGGAAATAGAAATAGCACTTATATCCCAGGTTTATTGTGAGGATCAAATGAGATATTTGTCAAGCACAGTGCCTGGCACATATTAGGGGCTTAATAAATACTTTTTTTTTAACCTTCCCTTTTTTCCTTTGGTAATTATTGGTATATTTTCCTCGTCCTTTGAGATTGCCTGAAGAGTCTTATGTACTTGGCCTCTTGGCCAAACTTTGGCACAGAAAACTACAAGATATACTACTGTAAAGTAAATGAATTTGGTTTATAATGTTATTGGAAATTGTGGCCTTGATAGTGCCTTCTGAATCTTTCTCCCTTGGGGTGTATCTGTAGTAAAAGTTGGGGGACCCAGACATTGAGAAGTCCTAACAATAGCTAGAATTGGGGTTTAACTACTTAACTACTCCTAGCTAATAGTCAAGCATAAAGAAAGCTTATGGGTAGTGAGTTTAAGTTTATAATTTTTCCCAAAGATAATTATTTGCTTTAAGAAACTTCATGTCTCTATTACTGCTCTTGTTAAATGAAAATGTTGAGTGGCCTGATTGCTTGGTATAAAATGTTAGAATTGTGAAATGCAAACACTTGTGGAAGTGCAAACATTTTAATATGCTAATAGGTTTGCATTCCATTAGTAAGAGGCTTTTCCCAATAGAAGTGTAAAACTATCTCCGATTGTGGCCTTTTATTTTCATAATCACTTGGTGCTTATTTAAATGTCCTCCTTTCTGTACTGAATTTTTAAACGAGGCAGTTTTTTTCTGTGAATAAATTTACAACTACCTACAGTGTCTCCCCACAATTTCTCTGATTAAAGTTGGTAATGGACCACATGTGTAGTAACTAATGTTGTTCGACTAGGGAATTTTTCGATTTCAGAAGATTGCTTGAAATTAACTTAGTAAATCTTCATGGGAGTTTTTTAAATAAAAGAAAATTCATACTTAAAAATTTTCAGAAAAGACATTCAGTAATGAATAAACCATCAGTGAATGAAAATAAGCTCATTTAGTTATTCAGATAGAAGTAGTAATTTAACTAATTATTGCTTGTAGGTTTCATAATTCAGTTTTTTTTCCCTTGCAGTAATTTCACTAAGCTTTTGCTAAGTTATCAGATGCTCATACTGTTACCTCTTCTTCTCTATCCTATAATAGCCTCCTCATTTTCTCCCAGCCTATCTGTATTTTACCTAGTCTTTAAGGCACAGCTCAAGTCCTCCCTTTGCTTTGCAGCCTTCTAGATAATTTAGGCTTACACTGACCTCTCTTTTCACATTTTTCTGTGCAGATTATATAGAGAGGCTGTAAGGTAGATTGCAAGCTGGCCTTGAAGCCAGGGAAGCTTGGGTTTAGGTCCTACCTCTGGCGTAGAAGGATTGGCTGTGTGATCCACATACTAAACTTCTCAGTGCTCTGATCAACTCTCTAAGACAATATACAGAGAAGGCTTTAACCTGCACTGGTAAGAAAGAGTTTCCTTTCATCAGTGAAATTGCAGTTCTAGTCCCTATCGCCATCCTAGGTGATATATTTATTTGAGGGGTGGGATGGGGGCTATTTTCTTCCCTTTCCCCCTCCCTCTATCTGGTTAACGTAGCCACAGAAAAGTGAGTGGCAAGTAACAGTTGTGTGTTCACAGGCCATTATCCCTTTATGAAATGTGAAAAAGTTCTCTGTATTTGAAGAAAAAGTTGGTCATTGACTTTGAGAAAATTGATCGTGCTCTGGGTAGCCCTTTTAAAAGCTAAGGCCGCCAGCTCTAAAGACAGTTCTAGAGTTCCAGGTGTTGGAGACAGGCTGCAGCTCTGTGTAGTGTGACTCTGATTATGGTCTTCCCCTTCCTGTGAGGCTATCTGTCCTGTAGGAGATAACCACAACCAGGAGGAAGCAATTCCAGAGAGTTGGTAAGTATTTTCAATGGAGAAATATACATAGAGAAAAGCGGCATTCTAGATAAGAAACAACTTTAAAGAACGTGACTTCTGTCTAAAGGAAGCTAACCATAGATTCAAGAGTGAATTAGTTTTGGCAATCAAAACGCAAAGGGAGAGAACAGAGGAGCCCAGCCAAGTGGCCTCTGAGCAGAGGTGCTGGATTCAAAGGGGAATAGTGTGAAGAAGGCTCTAGAGGAGAAAAAGGATGGAGGATTCCTGGAATACTGGAGGCACTTATCAATTTGGCCACATATGTTTCTCTTGTTTGTGTTTCACCACCGATGTACTCTGTGTGTGTGTCCATTCTTCCCACTGTCACTATGTGTATTTGTAGGAAAGTATGCTCTAGGTTTATTGGGGGAATGTTTTGTAGCTGCTGTTTCTTCAGTAGCATCTTAGTAAATGTCTTTGCTTTGAGATAATTGTATCTACTTGTTGATTATTAAAGGTGAATATTCCAGTAGGGGCCTGTAAGCTATAGTTGGTTTTTTTTTTGAGATAAACATATTTATTCCTTTTTGAATGGGAAGGAGATAGCATGGCTTCTAAAATAATGTATCTTCACCATGCTGGATAATTAAAGGAACATCCTCCCATCAGTCATTTTGGAATGGGAAATGTCCAGTGGAGCCCTTTGAATGAGGTCAGTGAATTAGATGTTTAAAGAGCCCTTCGATCTACCTATTTGTCAGGTCTGGTTAATCAGTGGTCTCAAGTGAGCCCAGTAGAGATAGTAGTCTGCGATAACTGCTGTCAGTCTCAGTTCAATGACTTTCTTGCTGATTGTAGCATCCTGACTAGTATTCCCAACATCTATCTTGTTTTTATAGGATTCAGGAGCCTCTTTCACAACCAATTTAGTTGAAGCAACATGGATTGCATTGCCTATGTCAGCCAATTTATCTAAAACATCCTGGGAGTCCAAAATTTCATTGAGATTTTGCTTGAGATAAGTTCCAAAAGTTTGTCATCTTCTGCTCAGTACCAGCAGCAACATAACTGTAGGTTCCCATGGTTCCACCAATGAGGACTGCTTGTCCAGTCAGCTGGTAAGCAACAGCAGGGAGGATATGGTGAAGAGGGAATGCTTGGGTGAATCCCTTTCTGTGCACCCACAGTGTCCATTCTTTTCTATCCACTACTTGCTGTTCTTCTTTGGTGATATTGTTGGAAATGTCATAAAGCACATGTAAGTACAAGTCATCAGTGGTTGTGGGGCAGACTTTTGCATAGGATTATTGATTGGGTCAAAAAAGTCATAGAAGATGGGTTGACATAATTTTTAGCTACTGTCATTCCCTTTAGGTAGTTCTGTTACTCAAGGGAGTAGATGAGAACACATGCTAACTGGAGGTCATTCACAATCATCTTGCAAACCTTCATAGCTTTTTCTATAGCTACCATTGTATCTGTAGGCTCTTGATAGCTCAGGGTTTTGCTGCCACTGTGATTATTGTGCACACCTGCCCTTTGTGGTCAGTGCCACTTCTTAGCAGCATGTTCATTTAAAAGGTCATCTACAACCTTGTTTTGAGCCTAATAGTTTCCTGTTCCCAGGATCACAAGCTGAAAAAAGCCTTTTTTTTTTTTTTTTTGGTAAGGCATATGTGGAGACTTTAGTGAGGTCAGCTTGCAGCATACAACCATATTGCTCATAGTGATCCTTGTCCTCAGCCCAGACAATGCCTTCTCTTGAAGAGCAGTCCACTCCTCTCTCCAGAGCTTCCTTATAGTTCTTGGCATTGATTGGGATAACTCTTTTCAATTTCACTCCCATAGGAATGTGGTCAAATATGGCCTGGGCAAGCTACTCCTTCACAGGCTGGTTATCACTTTCATCCAGGTTAGTTCTCAAGAAGCAGACATGATGGGTGATGATACCACTGCTTCTGGGTCACTCCTGTCCAAGGCAGCCATATTCCCAATAGCAAATCAATAACCAGAGTAGACGTTAGGAAGTCCAATAGATCTATGAACAGTTCCAGGTAAGACTGCCTATCCATTTCTTTGTTGTTAGAAAATTACCAGCAGTTTAGCTGGCCTTTCTTAACTCCTTCTACATTAGTTTCTCAGGTAGATCATTCACATAGAACACTCTGCTTGTTGAGCCTAAAGCTCATCTCCCTCCTCTTACAACTCTTGTGGTACTGAAGCCCATCATTGTAGCTGTGGCTCGTGATGGCTCCAGGCACGGACCCAGAGTCTGCTGCCTGGCATCATGCCTTGGTGTTCTTGTGAGCTGTACTTTTAGGAGTGAAAATCCAAAAGGTACCCTTGAACCTCAAGGGAGAAGTCACCTCCCTAGGGACTCAGTTTCCAAATCTGTTGGTGCCAAATTGGAAGAGATATCCTAGAGGAGTTACATAATACTATTTAATTGTTTAATATCTTTATTGCCTTCCCAACTGGATTGTAAGCTTCTTTTTTTTTTGGTTTTTGAAAATTTATTTATTTTTTATTTAAAATTTTTAGTTTTCAGCATTGATTTCCATAAGATTTTGAATTACAAATTTTCTCCCTATTTCTACCTTCCCCCCTCATTCCAAGATGGCATATGTTCTGATTGCCCCATTCCCCAGTCAGCCCTCCCTTCTGTCACCCCCCAGCCCCTTTTCCCTTACTTTCTTGTAGGACAAGATAGATTTCTGTGCCCCATTGCCTGCATATCTTATTTCCTAGTTGCATGCAAAAACAATTTTTTTTTGAACATCTGCTTTTAAAACTTTGAGTTCCAAATTCTCTCTCCTCTTCACTCCCCACCCACCTTCCCTAAGAAGGCAAGCAATTCAACATAGGTCACACATGTATCATTATGTAAAACCCTTCCACAATACTCATGTTGTGAAAGACTAACTATATTTTGCTCCCTCCTATCCAGTCCCCTTTATTGAATTTTCTCCCTTGACCCTGTCCCTTTTTGAAAGTGTTTGCTTTTGATTGCCTTCTCTCCTTATCTGCCCTCCCTTCTATCATCCCCCTTTTTTATCCCCTTCCACCTTCTTTCCTATGGAGTAAGATACCCAATTGAATATGTATGTTATTCCCTCCTCAAGTCAAATCCAATGAGAGCAAGATTCACTCATTTCTCCTCACCTGCCCCCTCTTCCCTTCCTACAGAACTGCTTTTTCTTGCCACTTTTATTGAGATAATTACCCCATTCTATCTCTCCCTTTCTCCCTTTCTCAATATATTCCTCTGTCATCCCTTAATTTGATTTGATTTTTTTAGATATCCTCCCTTCATATTCAACTCACCCTGTGCCCTCTGCTATATATATGTATATGTAGATGTATATGTATATGTATATGTATATGTATATTCCCTTCAGCTACCTTAGTACTGAGGTCTCATTAGTTATACACATCATCTTTCCATGTAGGAATGTAAACAAAACAGTTCAACTTTAGTAAGTCCCTTATGATTGCTCTTTCTTGTTTACCTTCTCATGCTTCTCTTGATTCTTGTTGTTTGAAAATCAAATTTTCTATTCAACTCTGGTCTTTTCCACTGAGAAACCTTGAAAGTCCTCTATTTTATTGAAAATCCATCTTTTGTCTTGGAGCATGATACTCAATTTTGCTGGGTAGGTGATTCTTGGTTTTAATCCTAGCTCCATTGACCTCTGGAATAGC
>CM053625.1:10050210-10073771 GCA_028646595.1 Phalanger gymnotis
GAAGAAAGATTCCAAAGTCTGAGACTGAATTTGGGTGCGTTTTTGCTGCCTGGCTATGTTCCCAGCCAACTACTTGACCTTTGAGTTTTTTTTGTTGGGGTATGACTGCTTGGGGAGTATGGAGTACTTTGTCCCAAGCTTGAGGGTTTGTGGTGTTGTTTTCAGAGCTTTTTCTACACATCAAGCTCTGCCACATCAGTGCGCCTCCTCTCCCAAGAACCTCTGTGACTCAGATCTGAGCAGGCTCTGCACTCCTGCTGGGATCCCACACTTAATGCCTCCCACCAGGTGGGCCTGGGGCCAGAAGCAACTGCAGCTGTAGTTCCTCAGAGCTGTACCACCTCTGCTGCCCCTGGGGTGGTGGCCAAACCGTGAACTCCTTTCACTCTCTCCATGCAGTTTTTTTCCCACTAGCCTCTGTTGTCTTTGGTGTTTATGGGTTGAGAAGTCTGGTAACTGCCACAGCTCTGTGATTCAGGGTGCTAGAGCCTGTTCAGCCTGGCTCCCGGTCTGGTTGGTCCTGGTGCAGCCCACTCTGGGCTCTGCTCTGCTCCCAGCTCTGTGCAATAGACCCTTCTCAGGAACCATCCAGGCTGTCCTGGGTTAGAGCCCTGCTTCTCTTTGCTATTTCCTGGGTTCTGCAGCAATAGAATTTGTTCAGAGCCATTTTTATACGTGTTTGGAGGGACCTGGCGGGGAGCTTAAGCAAGTCTCTGCTTTGTAGCCACCATCTTGGCTCCACCCTGCATTGCAAGCTTCTTGAGGTCAGGGACCATACCTTATCTTTTTTGGTACTGTCACAGCCCATAGCACACTACTCCTACTACTCCTACTATTCCTCCTCCTTCTTCTTCTCCTCCTCCTCTACTACCATGGCTGACTTTTTAAAGATGGTGTTGTTAGGTTTGAAGAGTCTTTGCAATTGTTATCTCCCTTGATCATTATGCTAAATATATAATAGGTACTCAATAAGTACTTCCTATTTAGTTGACTGATTAATTCTATCACTTAAAGTTGTTATAATTTTACAGTCAGGTTTTCTGAACCCATCCTTACTGTACTAGTAACAGTGAACACATGTATCTAGCGCTAGTTTTCCAGGGGATGGGTATCCTTTCTTGCCACAAAGACTGTTGTCCCTACATTATACTCATAGCGATTCACTGGCTCATGCTGCTACCCCTAGGCTTCCATTCTTTCAAACCCATGTACCCCTCCTCCCCAACTGAATCCTTTTTTCTTCTTCCCTCCTCCAAAACCTTCTTTTTGCCTCAGGTGAAAAAAAATCCGAATTTTGCTTTTGACTTTGATAATTCATAAAATTCATAAAAGATTATTACTCAACATTCATTTATTTATTCATTCATGCAAAAATAAATTAAACATCTGTTATGCTAGGTGCTAGAGAAGATACATTTGGTGAGTGCCTCATCTCACCCACTATTTGAGGGAGGCCCCAGACATATGTCACTTTATTGCCTACTCTGAAGCTATCTACTCTCCAGCCTTCACCACCCTCCCTCCTCATTGGTCAGTGCCTATCTGGCTCACTCTTTGGTAACCAGTTTCCTATATATGTTGTCTCCTTCTATTAGAATATAAAGTCAATGAGGGAAGAGATGATCTTTGATTTTTTATTTTTATCCTCAGTGTTTATCACAGTGCTCAACTCTCAATAAGTACTTAATAAATGCCTTTTTGTTCATTCATTTAAATATGAGATAGCAGACGGACGGTGTCACAGAGTTAACAGTCTCGTAGGAGGAAATAAGACACAAACAGAGGTAAGTGTAATACCTGGTGTTACAAGTATAATAGTTGCAAAGCGAAGTGCTGTATGAGGTTGGGATGAAGATCATTATGGTTTAATGGGCTGAGGAGAGGCTTCATTGATGAAGTGGTCTTTGAGTGAGACCACCAAGAATGGGAAGACAAACAGGGAGGATGTACTAGGCATAGTGAACAGCTAAAGCAAAAGCACAATGGCAGGAAAGTCTAGAGTATGTGGAGAGAAATAATCTTAAATGAGGAAGAGTGGTACCAGATTATGGAAGGCCAGGCAAAGGAATTTGAACTTTATTTGATAGTAAGAAGCCACAGAAGATTTTGAGTAGAGGAATGACATCACCACATGTATGTGTTAAAAAAAAGGATGACTCTACCCCTAGTATAGGAATAGGGGTATTTTACTTGTAACTTTTTCCCATTAGCTCTGTTCTATAGGTTGATGTTTATCCTTGTTATCTTGCTATGTGGAGGGCTCGTAGGTATCATAAAATTGTATTTGAAAACCAAAAACTCTTCATCCGTCTTTTCTGTAAGAATAATTTTTTCTTAGTTAAAGCCATTATTTTTCTTTTTTTTCCCCTGGTTCTTTGTCCTTGCAAGAAAACGATTTTCTGCGTAGTAATCCATGGCTGGCTAATATTTTAGGATTTTTTTTTCCGTTACAAATAGTTGAGAAGACAAATAATGGGTGATATAGAGGAAGTAGCATTTGATTGGGGGTCAAGATACCTGGATTCCAACAACTCTGTCTTTATCTTCTTAGGCCTCATTTTCCTCATTTGTAAAGTAAACGGGATAAACTATATGATCTCTAATACCCTTTTTTCAGATCTAGTGTTCTGTGATATAGAGTTGGTAACGCATAAAACACCATATCCATTCATGGATATTAAAGAAACATTTATTAAGCACTTACAATGGGCTAGGCACTGTGATATTGCAATACAAAGACAAAAATGAGTTAGTTCCCTTCCTTAAGAAGCTTACATTCTTTTGGGGGAAACATGTGTACACATATAAGAGTGTACAAAATATGTTCAAAGTAAATGTAATTTGTGTGTATGTGTGTGTGTGCATGCATTAACAGCTATTTGCACCATGAAAGGCTTCCTCTATGAATGTGAATACATATTAACTATTACTTATGTACTTATGTAAGCTATGGAAGTGAATAGATTATTAGATGTCCTTGTAAATTTTTATTAAATTATGATTGAAAAGGGTTTTCAGTATTCCTAAATTTGTCCTCACAAATGTTGAAATAAAACATTGTTAAAGGAAGAATAGTAGCTACTGAAACTTTTTAGCTTGCCTGGAAGTCTAATGCCATTCATATTGCACACAAAATGCTATCTTTATAAAACTTGCTCTACTTAGGTATAACCTTGCTTTAAGATAATTCATTTTTTCTCATGCCTGAATTTGCAGAATAGATAAACCAGGGGATGAATTCATATTACAAGGGATACTTTCCTTCACAGATGAATCCATGGCAGAGTTCTGGGAAATTATGAGCTTCTTTAATCCATCTAAATATTACTTACAGATTTACTAGCTAGTTGTCATAGAAGTTAAGAAATTTCAAGTAAGAATAATAGGAAGTGCCAACTGAAGATAAAACATTAAGATGCAGAATCTCTGAAATTATAAATTAGTGTAAAATATGGTTTGATTGGATAAAATTTGAGTAGATGAAAAACACATTATCCAAATATGATATGCAATTGGCTGGCAGTTCACCTAATGCAAACTTTAGTCTACGTATCTTAGAAGGTTTTAAAGATATGCTGAGCTCAAAATTGATAGTTCCAAACCTTCAACCCAAGAACTTTGGGAATAGCAGTCATTCCTCTTCCCCGCCCCCCCCACCCCCTGCCCTGGCCCTGCTTCCAGCATGGGCCCAAACACTGTCATTCAGAGAAGCTTGTAGAGAATGGTTTTGCCTTCTTCACTACCACTGCCAGCTACTGGCCAGCTCCTAATAGCCCTGGCAATGGTAGCACTGCTTCTAGCTCAGTGCCCAAAGCCATCATTCCAGAAAGTAAACCTTTTTGACACTTAGACTGGCAACTGTAGCCAGAGTTACTAAAGACCTAGAAAAGAAAGTACTTGCCACCAAAGTCCTTGGCACTGTCAGACGGTTCACCATTGGAAACTGATATGATTTCGTCAGTGGCAATGACATTGAAGAAGATGCACAATCATCCGTTTTGCCAATGTACCCTAAGGACCATCAAATCTTCTTATCCAAGATACAGCTAAGACCTATATGTATTGTCTCCCTAATTAGAATGTGAGCTCTTGCACAGCAGGGACTGTTTTTCTTTTCTCTTTGTATCCCCAGGGCTAAGATAGCACAGTGCTTTTCATATATTAAGTGCTTAATAAACTTGCCTGCCTTTCTTCCTTCCTTCGTTCCTTTGTTCCTTCCTTCGTTCCTTCCTTCCTTCCTTCCAGGAAGCGATTAAGTGGGATTGCATTTGAGAAATTATGTAATACTTTTAGTGAACCAAAGCTATTTGCTGCAGCAAAAGGCCATCTCTTTAATGTTGGCATTTTTAATGTGAAATATGGTTGGAATTGTGGAATATCATAATCTGAAAAGAACCAAAATATCAGGTAGCTCCAAAGGCAAGGGAAAGATGGATGGCAGGTATAGCTAGGCTGTGTCACCTTACCATTGATGAGTAAAGACACAAAGGATGGAGAGAACCAGAAAAGGAAGAGTCAAGGGATTAGAGATGGAGACCCTAAGTGCTGCACTGGTATCCATGAAATATTAAAATAAGTAAAGGAAGTTCTCTAATGCATTGGGTGGATTCTCTTGGGAAGATTTATGGAAAGACTTAGATGTCAGGATGAGAAGTTGTGGGATTCATGAATGCTGTTGCATGAAGCATTAAACTGTGTTTAACTGAAATAGAATGGCATATGTAGCTTTCTAACATAAATAGCTTGGTTCTCAGACTTAGAAACTAGACAAATGCTGTGGTGATCAATATCCTAGCTTGTTTGTCTTGCACCTTCTAGAGAATCAAAATTGATGGTAGTTGTAGGGAAGCACAAGCCAAATGAAGAATTAATTTAATTTAGTTTCTGACTTCTGTCTTCAAAGTCCTATATAATATCTTATTTGGAAGTAGGTACTGACAGTTGATGTCATCTTTGTGGCATATTTGATTTCACATTTCTGAGCACCTAAAACTCTCTCTCTCTCTCTCTCTCTCTCTCTCTCTCTCTCTCTCTCTCTCTCTCTTTCTCCCCCTCTCCTCCTCCCATCTGTTTTTTAAGGTATGCTGAGTGCTTTACATTCATTTTCTTATTTAAACCTAACAAAAATTCTGTGAAGGAGACACTCTACGTGTTATTATTCCCATTTTTACAAACGAGGACCCTGAAGCCCCAAGTTTGGGACTTTCTCTTGATAACAGTGTCAAAGAGGAGATTTAAACTCAAGTCTCTTCTGTGCCTCATATCTAATCCATCTATTCCTATCCAATCTGTGATCAAAATCTATAAATTCTTCCTTTCTGGTGTCTCTCATTTATGTCCCATTCTCTCCTCTGACATTGCCACCATCCTCGTGCAGACTTGCCTCACCTTACACCTGGACTCATCCAGTAAGTTGATGTCTCCCTGCCTCGAATCTTTTCCTGCTCCAGTCCATTCTCCAGTCAGTTGCCAAAGTGGTCTTCTTAAAGTTCAGATATGACCATATCATTCTTCTATTCAGTAAACTCTCGTGGCTGTCTGTTACCTTCAAGACCAAATATAAAATCCTCTATTTGTCATTTAAAACCCTTCATAACCAGACCCCTTCTTACACTTACTTTATTCCCCTCCATATACTCTGTGATCCATATGCTCTGTGACACTAGCCTTCCTGCTGTTCTTGGCACAAGATGCCTGCATCTCCCTGCTTCATAGATTTTCTTTCCCTCCCTTCCTTCGTTCCTTCCTTCGTTCCTTCCTTCATTCCTTCCTTCGTTCCTTCCTTCCTTCCTTTCCTCCTTCCCTCCCTCCCTCCCTCCCTTTTTTCTTTACTCCTTCTTTCCTTTCTTGGCAATTAGGGCTAAGTGACTTGCCCAGGGTCACACAGCTAGTAACTGTCTGAGGCTATATTTGAACTTAGGTCCTTCTGACTCCAGGGCTGGTGCTCTATCCACTCCATGCATTTTCACTGGATGTCCCCCATGCCTGGAATGCTGTCTCCATCTTGGCCTCCTGGCTTCCTTAAAGTCTTAGCTAGAATCCCACCTTCTACAAGAAGGCTTTCCTATTTTTCTTAGTGCTAGTGTCTTCTGTCTTGAGATAAACTCCAGGTTATCTTGTGTGTATGTGTATAGTTGTTTACATGTTGTCTCCTCCGTTAGACTGTCAGCTCCTTGAAGGCAGGGGCCATTTTTTTTTTTTGGCTTTTCTTGGTATTCCTAGCACTTAGAATAGTGCTCGGCACATAATTGACATTTAATAAATGCTTTTTGACTTGATCAAAAAAACCAGTGTCTCCTATACCTCTGTTACCTACAGTGTCCATAGTCCCATCCTCCCTTATTCCCCATTAAAAATCAAGAGATTAAAAAAAAGAACCCTGGTAACACATAAACATAGTCAAGCAAAACATCTACAGAGTGGCGATGTTCAAAAATATATGTCTCTGCACCTTGTGTCTATCACTTCTCTGCCAGGAGATGAGCAGCATCATAGAGCCTCTGGAGACTGGTCAGTCATTACATTGATCAGATTTCTCAAGTCTTTCAAAGTTTTTTTTTCTTTAATATGTTTCTGTCCTTGTATATAAATTGTTTTCTTCATTCTGCTCCATTAACTCTGTGTCAATTCATACCACTCAGGATTCTCTAAAATCTTTTATTGTTTCTTCTGTTGCAATGATATTTCATTATTTCATATACCATAATTTGTTAAGCCATTCCCCAGCTGTCTTAGAGGCAATCTAATCCTTTAGATTGGAATTGTTTTCTTTATTCTCCCCCTCCCCTCTTTATACTCTTCTTTTTTTTTTTAGTTTTTTTTTTGGAGGGGCGAAGGCAGAGCAATTGGGGTTCAGTGACTTGCCCAAGGTCACACAGCTAGCAAGTGTGTCAAGTGTCTGGATTTGAACTCAGGTCCTCCTGACTCCAGGGCTGGTGCTCTATTCACTGCGTCACCTAGCTGCCCATATACTCTTCTTTAGGATCAGAAAGTTTGTTTTGCTTCTCACTATTTCTTTGCATTATTATCCTCTTTCTTAACTAGTTCCTCCCCCCTTCTCTGCTTGTTTCCCTGTTAAATCTGATGTATTTCTACATCAAACTTTTGTTTACATTTATGTATGTGTGTGTTCAGCTCTTCTTTTTCTGTTTCAGTTAAGTGTGAGATTAATTTAATGCCCACTCCTCCTACCCTTTCCTTCATGTTTGTATATTCTTCTCACTCAGCTCAGCTATGAGACATAGGAAATCCCCTCCCCTTCTTCTTTCTGTACTAGTTTATACCTCCTTTTACTCTCCCTTTTCGTTCACCTTTCCAAACCCTCATAATAGAGCCATTTCACCGCTTTGACCTCTGTTTTTTCTGTTAGGTTCCCTCAATACCCTTTGAACACGCTAAGGTTCTGAAAGGATACTTGTTCTTATTTGAATGTTTTTTTTTTTCCTGTACCATCATATATCTCCTTTCAGTTGCTTAAATAAATTTACCTATCTAAGTTTCTCTAGGCTTTTATGCTTGTATTTCAAAGTTCCTGCTTAATTCTGTCTTTTCATCAGAAATATTTGAAAATATTTAAATACTCCATGGAGGGGCCATTTCCCTCTTATAGGCATATACTTGACTTTGCTAGTTATTTTTGAATTTGAATAGAATTAGAATATTTGCGTTTTGGAATATCGTATTCCAAGATTTCCTCTCAGCTTTAGTAGAAGCTGCTAGTTCTTGTTTGATCCTTACTGAAGTTCTATGATATTTGAACCAAAAGCATTTAGAAACTTGCAATATTTCTTCTTTGAAGAGAGAGTTCTAGATATTGGCTGTAATACTCTTGGGACTTTTCCTTCTCAAGTTTCTTTCAGAAGGTGTTGAGTGGATTCTATCTTACTTTGTCCTCTGGCTTTAACAGACCAGGGCAGCTTTCATTTATGGTTCCTTGAAATATAATATCCAGGATTTTTTTTTTTAAAAATCATAGTTTTTAGGGAATCGAGTGGTACTTAAATTATCTCCTCAACTGGTTTCCCAGGGCAATTTTTTTTGTTAATCAGCTATCTTACATTTTCTTCTCTTTATCAATCTTTTGATTCTTTTCTAGTATTTCTTGCTCTCATGGAGTCTTTGATTTCTCTTTGATTTATTCTAGTTTTCAGGGAGTCTGTTTCTTGGATATGGTCTACCACATTATTCCCTAAGTTCCTTATTCTCCTTCTAGTTCTTTCCTCTTGATCTTCTATTTAATTTTAAAAACCTCTTTCTTCATTTCCTGTAGATATTTACGTAGTGTTTCTGGAAAATCCATCTTTCCCCTTTGAGTCTCTTCTCTTGGCTATTTGGTATCTCTAGATTTATAATTTTTATATTGGATAGAATTTTCTTTGAATAATTTATTTCTCAAGTTTTAGTTCTTGAAATGGGCCTTCGTGACAGAGCCAGACTCCACTCTACTGGGATGGAAGGCCGTGCTTGGTGTATCAACCAGGGTCCTCATCCGACCCATATTTCTTAGGGTTTGCCTTCCCTAGACTTTTGAGGTTCAAAAAGCTGGATCTTCAGGGCCCTCTCTGTCATCTCAGGATAGAGTGGTAGCCCTGGACTGTTCTGGTCTCAGTACTGTGACATAACAGTAATCACACTATTTGATATTTTTTGCTTGTTGCTGTTCTCTAGGGCTCCTAAAGTTTCTACCTGAAGGCTTTCTGAACACTCTGGACCTTTCCCAGGGGAGCCCTCTACTCTTGCTTCTTCAGAGCACAGAGTCCTGCCTACTTGGGTCCCATCTTGGGTCATATTGGTGACTTTGAGCTAATGCTGGCTTTGCTGCTGGGGCCTCCCTTTCCTCTTACCAATGGGCTTCTTGTTTAGTTCTGGTGTGGAAGATGTCTCTTACTATAGTTTTTCATTAGATTTCTTGATCATTATTTGCTTTGGTGAAAGTTTCACATTTTTCGAGTATATGATGGAGCTGGGTAGTCTACCTCACTGCAGGCAGCCATCTTGGCTAGAAATTCTGCCACTCTGACTTTAAAACGTTATGTATCATCTAGCTCTTGTAGTGCCTAGCATAGTCTATGGACTAAGGTGGCTAATAAATATTGATTGATTGAATAAACATCAACCACATTGTAACAACAACTACTGGACTATGTTCCAAAAGGTTTGTTATTTGGATCTCACTCTTTTTTCTTCCCATGGAAGCAGTGTTATTAATGGTAGTTAGATTGCCAGGTCAGTAGACTAAAGGCCCTTTAGTTCTGAAGGTGGGCTTGATTGGAAACACTTACTTGATGCCAAATGTGGTAGGGACATTCCTAATCAGACCCAGGTGTGGTGAGGAAACTTCCTATTTATCCATACCAGACTTGGGTAGAGGAGGTTCCTTAATGGGGATCGAAATTGGGTGAGGGTTGAAATTCATAATCAAGGATCCCAGGAATGGATGTTGGCTCACAGCCATTGCAGGCAGCTGGGAGTCTCATCAAGTTGGGAACTCCATTCGTCTACATGCTTGACAAAGGGTCAGAGTGTGTTAGGACAGTGGAAAAATATAAGCTCGTCTGTCATTGCTTATTTGTTTATGATCATTAGGACCATTTGGCCTAAGTGACTCCATATTGGAGTCCTACCATTTATAACTACAACATCAAACAATATATTTCAAAAATCACAATTGTTACACATGGTTTCAGGTACCCTTGTATAGTCATATAATCTCAGAGATGTGAAGCCCTGGAAAGAGAACATAGAGTCTGTCCTTTAGTGGAGGCAGGAATCCCCCTTACAGCACCTCCAACAAATGGTCATCTAACCTCTTCTTGAAGACCTTTGGTAGTGGGTAACCTATCATCCCTTGAGGAGGCCCGTACCTATTTTGGACAGCTCCAAACATTAGGAAGTTTTTCTTTTAATAGAGTTAAAGCTGCTTCTCTACAACTTCCATCTATTTGCCTAACTCTACTTTCTGGGGCCAAGCAGATCAAGTTTAATTCTACTTCTATATGACAGTCTTTGAAAATAGTTATCCTAGGGGCAGCTAGGTGGAACAGTAGATAGAGCACCCATCCTGAAGTCAGGAGGACCTGAGTTCAAATCCAGCCACAGATCCTACTAACTGTGTGACCCTGGGCAAGTCACTCAATCCCAATCACCTTCAAAAGAAAAGAAAAGAATAAATGAAAAGAAAATAGTTGTGTCGCCTCCCTCTTACTCAGTTACTTATTTCACTTCTAGTTCTTGATCGATGCCTTGTTTTGTGGCCTTGCAAAAACTTAACAATTGTTATGTTATTGAAGTTGCCATTTTATCTTTCACATGCGTGTGTACCTCTGTTTGTCTGAGAGTTTTCCTCCGATCTGACGGAAATTAGGTGTAGAGTTAGACCGGCATCTTATATCAAGTTACAGTAACTTTGCTGTCTGTGTGTGTCTGTATGTATGTGTGTGTGTATGTGTGTGTTGTGTGTGTATATGCACACATGACACACACACACATCCCTTGTCTGAGACTGCTAATGAGAAAAAAAGGTTTCTCCAGTTTATTGACCTTCCTTCAAGGCTCAGTTTAAGTGCATCTTTTTTTTTTTTTTTTGGAGGGGGGAAGGTAGGGCAATTGGAGCTAAGTGACTTGACCCAGGTGAGTGACCTAGTAAGTGTGTCACATTTGAACTCAGGTCTTTCTGACTCCAGGGCCTGCGCTCTACTCACTGCACCACCTAGCGGTCCCAAGTGCCTCTTTCTTCATGTAGCCTTCCCTGATCTCTCTTCAAATTACCTTGTATTTACTTATCTCTGTACATTTTGTATCCCCCAGAGGTCAAGGACTAGGTCTTTTTTTTTAAGCCAGCTTTTCTTGAAGACCTTTAGTGACAGGGAACTCATTGTTTCTGAGTTAATCTGTTCCATTTGCAAGCAATTCAAATTGTTAGTTTTTCCTTAAATTGCAGTGTATGTTATTTGCCTATTAGCAGGACAGAGTATCCTGTGAAATAGTTTCCTTAGATGGCAGATAACTGTTATCACCCAGGCTGTGATTACCCAGAGGGTCATTTCTTTTTGAGGATATCATCCACTTATTAACAGATTAGGGAATCCTGGGGATTTTCTGTCTTTGGGAGCAGAAGGGTTGGATTTTCTTGGGGCATATTAATGCTACATTAGTAGTACCTTTGCCCAGGGACCAGGATGGAGGATTTATGACCACACATACCTTGTCTTTACCAGTCAAATTCCCCTAAAGTCTAACATCTGGATGCAGCAAGCAAAGTATTGACTAGACATGGGAAGTGGGAAGCTAGGAAAATATTCTGCTACTTGGCAATTTCCAGACCATAAGACTATTGCTGATCATCTAGTGTGTGTCTCTGGTGATTAGAATACAATGCATTAGTTATTAATGTAAAATGATATCGATTGGTGCAACATTATTTTCTGGTACTCCTGTATTTTTTTTTTTATTATCAAGAATAGGTTGTACCTGTAATATCTTCAAAGGCTTGACTGAATATTTGAAAATTACATAAGAAAAGGCACCACTTGGGGGTTACTAAAGACTGTATAGTAGTCATTTATATAGTTAACAGCCACAGAACACTTTTAGTGACTCATTAAATCTTTTCAAAGCACTTAGAATGTTTAAGCTTGACTGAAGAGACTCAAGTGATCAGCATTGAAGTACGGGATAAGACAGTGTAATAGTGCTCCTATGTATAGGAAAGCTCTGTTTTAGCCTCAGGGCTTTTGTGTTACCTGCATGAGTGATTATTTCCCATTGAAATCTTATTAAAAATGTATTCCTTAGGCAAATGGTAATTTCAGTGGGCCGCATTTCAAAATGTGAGCAGGCTAGAAATATTTGTAATGAAGCATGAATTTCATTACTTATATTCTTCAAAAGGCCCATGTTTTCATTGGTGTGAGGTATACCCTCCAGTACTGAAGATTTCTAATTCTACAGTGCTTTACTATAGTGGTATCAAACTCAAATAAAAATGGGGGTCCTGCAATACTGACTTAGAAAACCATGTATTAATATTATCAATTTTCTATTGCATTTCTATTTGTTTTATTAAATAGTTCCCAATTACATTTTAATCTGGTTCTTGCTGGGCTCAGGAGTGCTGACAGTTGCCTCTGGCCATGTGTTTGATACCTCTGCTTTAGTATTATTTTTGTTAGTTGGTGTGACCAAAAAAGGTTGCCACTTTGTAGATAGCCTTGTGGCCAAGGGTCTTTCTAGGCTTTGGTAGGCAAGTCTAGGTAAGTCCTTAGGCACCAGACATAAAGTCCCTGGCTGGGCCGGTAACTGAACTCTTTTCAGTTTGGCAGGACCTGTCAGAACTTGTGTTTCATTGATACCACCATGCCATGGGCCACAGTGAGGTATCAGAGGAGGACTTGAGTAGATGTTGAATTTCATTATTAAAGTTGTTTACCAAACTCAGCACTTATATGAAGCTGATGGAGGGCTTCCTAAACATTTCATTAATTTGACAGAAATAACTAAAAATGTCTTAGAGATCACTTAGTTCATCATATAGTGGGAAAACTGAGGCACAGAAAAAGGAAGTAATAGCATTGAGCTGAATTTAATAAGATGAACTTTAGTTCATATAAATGTAAAGTGTTTACCTTTGGTCAGAAAGTCAGTTTCACAAGTATAGGACAGTGGAGACATGAGTAGACAGTAGTTTGACTCAAAAAGATCTGAGGATTTTAATAGATGACAAATTCAATGATTTAGCAGTGTGATGTGATAACAAAAAGGGATAATGCTGTTGTACTCTGCCCTGGTCTGTACACACCTGGGGTACTTTGTTCAGTTGTGGGTGCAGCATTGGGAAGCCTATTGACAAGACGGAGAGCTTCCAGACAATAGCATTCAGGATGATGAAGGTCCTTGAGTCATGTCATATAAAGATTAAAGGAACCAGAGAGTGTTTATGTTGGAGAAGAGAAGACTCAAGGGAGACATGATAACTTTCTTCAAGTACTTAATGGACCGTTATTATAGAATTAGAATTAGACTTGTTCTGTTTAGCCTCAGAGAGCAGAATCAGGAGTAATAAGTATATGTTGAAGAGGCCAGTTTAGGCTTGAAGTGAAAAACACCCCCCTCCCCCAATAAAGAACCAAAAACTTCTCAACAGTTAGAGCTGTCAGATGGATGGGTTACCTTAGAGAAGATGGGCTCCCCCTGCTTCTGAGTCTTCAGGTAGAGGCTGGATGACCATCTGTTGGGTATGTTATGTTAGGGATACCTTTTGTATACGTTTGACCAGATAACCTCTTATGTTTTAAAGAATAAATAGCAAATTAGTGTCAGAGCTCACACTTGAACCCAAGTCAACTGACTCCTGACTGAGCTCTCCTACCATCTTCTTGTCATGTTGCTTTGTGCTACCCTCTACTTCTGTTGTCACTCTAGCCCTGGTACTGTGTGCCCCTGATTGATTAGAGTTAACCATGTAGACTAGAGAATGCCCCAGATGCAATGCAATGCTCTTCCCTCTTCCTGCCAAACTGCTTACCTCTAGCTCCCCTTCTTCTGTCTGCTTCTGTTAAAGGGAATCAAATTAATACTGTTATTCCTGGAAAGGATGTGCCAATCAGTTGCCCTATGAGTCTACACACCATTTCTGTAACTCCCAGACCAAAACACCTTGGCTACCACTCCTCCTATATGTGTTATCTCACACATTAGAATGTAAATTCCCTGACGGCAGACACTTTTTGTATTTATATCTCTATTTCTTAGCATGGTGTGCCTTGCATGTATTTAATTATTTGATAAATGTTTATTCATGAATGAATTTATTTGTTCAGTGTTCTTCCCACTAATCTGTGCAGGCTTCCATAGGGAGGAATATTCAAATAATAAATGAATATCATTTGATGGTGAGAAACATGACATCAATAGATGTTTGTTGAATTAAAATGAATAGCTGTGTCAATACCCTGAATTTCTGACAATCACCCTAGGAATATATGATGAGAGTAAATTAAGCAAAGGAAATGTATAAATTTAGCATAATTTGAAGTTTTTTAATTGAGGAAGTTGATATATGAATCATCCCCTCTTGGAACTCTGGAGATCAAAAGATCTATGTTGAAACCCTAGCTCTGCTTCTTGTGACTTTAAAACACATATATGTACATATGTATATACATATGTATGTATATATGTGTATACACACACACATATACACATTGTCTTTTTTTGAACTTAAACTTTAGCAAACATGAACATTTCATTATTCAGAAAATAGAAAAGAGGATTGCCCTTGAAATTGCAAACTCCTGTTATAAAGTTTAGTCTTTTAAACAAGTGTATATTTCATTGAACATGGACATGACTGCCCTGTTTGTCTATGTCCCTTTTGAACTTTCCCCTGCTCTCTTCTGTGTATTTTTTAATGTGGCATTGATGTTGTTATTTCACCTCTCCTTTTCATTTCATTTGTCATCCTCTTCTCCTCCTCTTCATTTCCTTTCTTCTTTCCCTCTTCCTTTTTCTTCTCTTCCTTGTTCTCCTCTTTTCTCTGTCCCTTCTCCCTCCTTTTCCTTCCCCATCCATCAATTATGTCTTCCTCACATAGATAGTAAAGCAAAACAAATCAATGCATTGACCTTGTGTGGCTTCAGGTGACTCACACTGCCACTTTGGACCTCAGTGTTTTTATCCGTAAAATGAAGAAATTGGGCTTAGAAGACCTCTGAAGGGCCACTGTAGCTCTAACATGCTAGATGTGTTTTTGTTACATATATAGTTTTCTGTGTAAAAGTTAAATAAATAATTTAGGGAGCTACAATGATGTATTGAGATGACCATGATAGAAATCAGCAGTAAATATTCTAGGAAGTTAAAAAGAGCAATTCAGTTCCCCCGATGCTTCTACCTAAATCATAGTACCTTTTTGTAAAATTTATCCAAATGTATTTTTCTCTTCTCATGGAAATTTAAGAGTTGGGAGAGTTGTTAAAAATCATATAGCCTGATCTTCTACCTCCCATTGGCTTTGTCAGTGTTTTAAAACAAGGTGTGTTGTGAAAAGAATATTTTTTATGTCTTCGGTTCAATAATTCAGCACCCAGTTATTAAGCACCTGCTGTGTGCAGAGCACTATATTAATTAAGTTCTGGGAAGACACAAAGGTTAAACAAGGTGTCGTACCTGCCTTCATGGGTCTTGCAGTGGGGGGCGGGGGAACAAAATATATAGACAGCTGACTTTAATACAAAATAATACATAAATATGTAAAAGAAGAATGTGTGCTCTGTGAGGAAAGGGAGAAAAAAACCATAACTAGCTGGGGGGGGGGTGCGGACTAGGAGCACTTACTGGAGGAGGCAAGGATCTATAGGAACTCAGTTGAAGGAACAGAGGGGGCAAAATGAGTGACAGCCCAAAAGTGGGAAAGCACAGGGCATGTAAGGAGAATTGCAAGTAACACAGTTTGGTTGTATTCTCTGGTATTTAAAAGAGCATATTTGAAGTGAGCCTGGAAAGGAAGAGCAGTGCCACGTTAGGGAGTGTTCCAAATATGAGACCAAGGAGTGTGAATTTTGCCAAGTAGGCAGTAAGGAGCCACCATAGGAGTCTGAGCAGAAGAATAATATGACTGGCTATCTCTGAAGTGGCACTTGTGATGGGAAGAGCTTTGATCTAAGAGTCAGAAGATCAGGGGTTGAGGACTGGCCCTATCATACCTTAAAAAGTTAGTTGCTTCTTTTCTCTGGGCTTCAGTTCTTGCCAACATGGCCAACTGAATGGGAGGTGGGCCACCTAGCTCTTATATTCCTATTCCAATAAAGCCTGGAATTTTACACCATTCCCAATAATGATCCAGAAATCCAGAGACAAAGAACAGTAAGTGTCTTCTTCCATTTTAGGACTACACAAAAAGTCTTCTGAGTCCTTATCAGCAAAGCCAGAGCCAGTGTAGGCAGCAAGAGTGGAAGGCTCCCCTATCTTGGGGTAATCAGAAAGCTCTAAGGTGGAGACCTTGGTAGTCCCAGAGGGCAGCTCAAGGGAGGGAGCAGAGGACAGAGCAGCATGGTGTGAAGTGCTCAGACCAGGGCAGCCCAGTCCCAGGGGCTCTGAGGTCCTTAATATCTTAGAGTCCTGTTTTGACAACACTCTGAACCTCAAAGATGGCTAAATCCCAGGAGGGGCAAGTCAGTGCAGGAACCCAGGAGACCTGGGGGGATACCAAGCAGGGCCCACCACCCTATCCCGAAGAGCAGCAGGGGATGGAGCCTGGCTTTTGGCCAAAGCCCTAATTCAGGAACTAAGGCTAGAGAAATGAACAACTCAAAAAAAATGCCACCCACTATAAAACATTGTTGTAAATCTAACCCTATAGCAACTGCAAGCAGAGACTTAAAGGAAAAAAATGGATAGTCTACGGGGACAACAAGAATTACAGTTAGAAGAAATGAAGTAAGAGATAAAAAGTGAATCTGAGCTCCTTGAGGGCAGATACTTTGTTTTTGCTTTTCTTTGTAGTCCCAACACTTAGCACAATGCCTTGTGCATCGTTGGTGCTTAATAAATGTTTGTTGATGAAGATCATGGTGATGATGTCCTATGTTTCTTCATGTGTGTATTAGCAAAACTGGACTGTTTTCTGAATTTGAAATTCTCTTTTCTGCCATTGTCCACTTGTCCACATTATCCTCCATGTGTGGACTCCATTGTTCCTCGGCTCTGCCTTTCAGAATTCTCCTCCTTTTTCAGGGCCCAGTGTAAGTGTCCCCTGTTTCATGAAGCCTTCCCATATTCAATGTCATGCTGCCCCTTCCACTTTGTATTATACTTAGCTGTGTGTAGGCACCACATGTTACATCTTGTGTCTCACTGGTATAATATTATTAACTTTTTGAGGGCAGGGACTGTGTAGTCCAACTAGGAGCACTTCCCAACACAGAGCCGTGTACATAGAAGGCATTTTGTAGATATTTATTGGATTGAATTATTGTATACAGAGCAATGTGCTAGTCCTTAGGATACAGAATGAAAGGACAGAGTTTCTTCCCTGTAGGAGTTTGCAATCTAGTAGGGAAGGTAAGATACACTCAGAGAATGCTTAAACAAATTAGGGTAAATGCAAAAGAGAAACCCAAACATAGTGCTGATTGTTGTGAGCAGTGAGAAATCATGTACAGCTGGGTGGATCAAGAAAGACTTAATGGAACACATAGCACCTTTCTTGGGCTGTAATTTGTTCTGGGTTGCCAGGTTCCTTTGCTAATAATTGTTGGTGAGAATTTCTTAAGAGGAAAAAAATGAAATTTTTTGTTTAAATATTGAAAAAATAGTTTGTCTTGGGAGAGTTATTGACCCTTTCGAAAATAATTTCTGGTCTAAGCTGAGATTTTTGTACTTATAAGCTGTTTCAGAAATGTATTCAATTTAATAAATATAGGTAGACTGCTGATCCCATGTAGGATTATTTATGCAAATTTCAGTTCATATAGGAGATGGGCAAAGTTTTGATTGGTAAAAGGCAGGGGAAGGAAGAAAAGACCTTTAAATGAATTCTATTAATAAAAAAAAGGCAATCGGATAGAAATAAATCTTATATCAAAAAAGTCCTAGTATTGGAAATTTTATTTTTGTTATTTTGTAGGTTGGTTTTTTGGTTTTCGTAAACATAGAGATGACCTATGTGATTGCTACAGTTCTGCTACCATGAATGAAAGAAAAGTCAGAAATCAGATCAAGAAGAGACAATCCGATGAGAGAAAACCCTATGCATATCTCCGATGTCTCTGCCCTAGCTGCTTTCCTGGCCTTCACATCTCCTGATGCTAGCTAAGACGGGAAAAAAAAAACCTGCTAAGTTAGGTAGAAAACAAGTTGAGTGTGGTTCACCAGGGAAGACATCTTCTGACAGTCCGAGGTTTTTGTTAGGGAACTCCTAACTAGGCTCTGTTTTAGCAGTTTTCATTGACCGACAGGCCTGTGGAAAACCCCAAGGATACATCTAAAGCTGAGATGAAGATTCAAGGGGAATAATTGAACATCAGTTCACATTTCTATGGCACCGTATTGTACAAAGTGCTTTTCTCATAGCATCCATATAAGGCAGGTAGGTAGAAAAAAGTGTTTTATTTAAATCTGAGGATAGATCCAAGGTTGTCTATGTAGTAAGCAGCAAGTGAAGAGTTGAGTGTGAAAATAGGGAGTTTTGTTTTTCTTTCAATAGTACTCAAAATGTGTGTCATTTAAGAATTGTCTTCAGAAATGATGTGGTTAACAATACTCTTAGCTTTTTCTAATTTTATAGGAATAACTGAGTGGAAAATTATGGGTTACCTCTGAAGTTGGTTAATTGGATCATGTAGTGATAAGCAAGGGAGTCCTCCCTACCTGTGACCAGTGTCTGCTAATTTCAGGCATAATGCAATATAACTGTTAAACTGGCAACCCCAAAATGACTGTGCTATTAACAACAAAAACAGACATATAGCTCTGGAAAGGGTAATTCTGATGTAGGGAATTGGTGCAGGCAGTTCTTTACTCATAGAAATTTCATGTAGAGGGAGTCACATAATATTCTAGCAGTTATACCCACATTATTGTTACTAACACTTATAGTGGGCCTGGGCCCAATCATTCTACTGCCTGACCTGCTCTAGTATATGAGACCTCTTCCCCCCAGCTCCAGAACACCATCCACTGTGGCTGTGCAGACCCTATATCCTTTCTCCAAGTTTCACTTGCTTTAGATTTAGTTGGTCAAAAAGCATTTATTAACATGACCCAGGTACAATGCTAAGCACTGGGGAAAGAAAGAAAGACAAAGACGTGACCCATGTCCTCAAGGAGCTCACATTCTAATGAGAGACACGACATAAAATATGTGTAAATAAGATGTCGATGTATACATATACATATGTGTGTATACTCTGTGTGTGTCTGTGTGCTTGTGCATGGGAATGTTGGGCTATGCTATCCTGTGGCTGACAGAGTGACTCGATTGACCCTCTATATACTTAGAAGTTCCCATGTACCCAATAACTGGCTTGGTTAGCTACATTTTGGGTTAGGAATGCAAGGACGGCAAACTGTCATCTTAGCACTTCATTAATCAGGTATGTAAGGTTAGAAAACTTTACATATTGTAGTGACCTTGTGGTTGATAGGGGTGGGGTTGACGTCTAGACTATATGATAATTGGTGGCTCCTAAGCCCCTCTCCCCCTCAGTGCCTGTGAATCTGCCCAGCTACAGTAATCCGATATAAAGGCAGGAGATCTGGGCCCTTGATCAAGTTACGCAGCTCGCCATGTGCCTGTACCTGAGCCACAGGGAGCCACACATGTTTACATGCCTGTGAGGAATAAACTGCTTCGCTCGTGGTACTTTGAGTGCTTAGGTTCCTTCTCATATCCCTTACTCAGTATTCTCTCCCAGGAAGGTAATCTCAGAAGGAAGACTAGTAGTAGGCAGGACTGGGAAAAATCTCCTATAGAAGGTGGGATTTGAGCTGAGTCTTGAAGGAAACCATTGAAGCCAGGAGGTAGAGGTGAGGAGGGGGAGCGTTCTAGGCCCAGAGGACAGCCATTGAGAAGGCCTGGGGTCTGGTGTGTGAGCAGAAGCAAGGAGGCCTGTGCAGCCAGATTATAGAATACGTGGAGGGAGGCAAAATGTAAGAAGACTGGAAAGATAGCGAGGGACCAAGTTGTGAAGGGCTTAGATGGCAAGGGCTTTATTTCTGATTCTGGAGATAATAAGGAACCAGTGGAATCAGACCTGCGCTCTGAGGGAACCACTCTGATGCTTAGTAGAGGATAGACTACGGTGGGGAAGGTCTTGAAGTGGAACAATCAGAAGCCTATTTCAGTATTCCAGGTTTGAGCTAATGATGAGGGCTTGCATTACAGTGGTCCTACTGGAATGGAGGGAAGAGGTAGAAACCATAAGATTTGACAACAGATTAGATAGGTGAGGTGTATGTAAGGAGTTCAAAGAAGACCCTTAAATTGTGAGCCTGGTTGACTCAGCCTTTGGTGGTTTCCTAAAAGTCATATAAAAATTGGGAAGAGGGGAGGGGTTTTTTTTGGGTGGGGAAAGTGGTGAGTTCTGTTTCAGATATGTTGAGTGTAAGATATCTAAGGGATACCCAATTCAAGAAGTCCAAAATGCAGTTGGTGATGTGGGATTGGAGCTCAGGAGGGAAGTTAGCTTGAAACACACACACACACACACACACACACACACACACACACACACACACACGTCTAGAGAGAGAGAGATCTTTCTATCTATCTATCTATCTATCTATCTATGGAATTCATCTACATAGAGATGGTAGTTGAATCCATGGGAGCTGATGAGATCACTAAGTGAGACAGTTTAAAGGGAAAAGAGAAAAGGACCCAGGATGGAACCTTAGAGGATACTGATGACTAGTGGATGTGACCTTGGTGAAGATCCTGCAAAGGGGAATGAGAAGAGAGAGGTCAGACAGGTAGGAGGAACACCAGAAGACAGTGTCCTGAAAACTTAGAGCAGAGAGAATATCCAGGAGGAGAGGGTGGTGATTGACAGTGCCAGAAGCTATAGAGATGAGGATTGAGAAAAGGCCACTATATTTGGCAACTAAAAACAATTACAGTTGCATGGTGAAATGGGAAGCCAGATTGTAGAAGGGGAAGCAATCAGTCAGTAAAGATTTATTAAGTGCACCTGCTATGTGCCAAGCACTGTGCTAAGCACAGATTGTGGACTGTGTAGAAAAGAGAGGAAGTGGAAGCTTAGATCATAGACTGATTTCTCAAGGAGTTTAATGATGAAAAAGAGGAGAAATATAGGATCATAGCTATCAGGTATGGATAGATCAGGTGAGGATATTTTAAGGATGGGAGGTATATGGGCATGTTTATAGGCAGCAAGGAAGTAGCCAGTAGGCAGGGAGAGATAGGGATGATAGAGGTGGTAATCCGCTAGAGAAGATGGGATGGAATGGGATCATGTGTGCATGCAGTGGGGTTTGCCTAGGTAAGAAGAGCCACTTCTTCATATAAGATTGCAACGGAGGAGATAATGGGGAAGAGCTTCTGTGTGGTGTGAGATAAGAAGAGGAGAGGAGGGTGGCCTCAACATTTTTCAATGAAATAAGAGACAAGTTTCTCAGCTGAGAGGGTGGGGGCAGAGGGAGCAATGAAAGGCCTGAGGAGGGATGAAAAGATTTGGAAAGGCTTCTGTGACGAGAGAGATAATGAATACATTAAGTCATATATAGTCATATGAAAAAATGCTCTAAATCACTATTGATTAGAGAAATGCAAATTAAAACAACTCTGAGGTACTACCTCACACCAGTCAGTTTGGCTAGTATGACAAAAAAGGAAATAATAAATGTTGGAGGGGATGTGGGAAAACTGGGATATTAATGCACTATTAGTGGAGTTGTGCCAGACATTCTGGAGACCACTTTGGAACTATGCCCAAAGAGCTATGAAACTGTGCATGCCCTTTGATCCAGCAATACCACTACTAGATCTGTGTCCCAAAGAGTTCAAAGAAAAAGGAAAAAAGACCTATATATACAAAGATATTTTTAGCAGCTTTTTTTTTTTTTGTGGTGGCTAGGAATTGGAAATTGAGGGGATATCCATCAATTGGGGAATGACTGAACAAGTAATGGTTGTAATGGAATATTATTTTGCTATAAGAAATGGTGAGCAGGTAGACTTACATGGAAGTCTTAGAAAAGACTTACCTGAAATGATACAAAGTGAAGTGAGCAGAACCTGGACAACATTGTATGCAGTAGTAACAATATTGTATGATGAAGAACTGTGAAGGACTTAGCTCTTCTCAGCAATACAGTGATTCAAGACAATCCCAAAGGACTCATGATGAAAAATGTTATTTACTTCCAGAGAAAGAACTGGTGTTGTCTGAATACAGACTGACGCATACTGTTTTTTACTTTTTTTTTTGTTTGAATCCTCTTGCACAAAATGGCTAATATGGAAATGTTTTACTTGATTGCACATGGATAACCTATATCAGAGTGTTTACTCTCTTAGGGAGAGGAAACAGGAAGGAGAGAGAGAGGGACAGAATTTGAAACTCAAAACTTTAAATAAAAGAATGTTAAAATCATTTTTATGTGTAAGTAGGGAAAAATAAATATTAATTTTTAAAAGTGTAAATTAGCTTTCATAGTATTGTTATTTTTATTATATTGGCATGGATAAGCCATGAGTACTGAATGTTCTTCCAACTATTTAAATTGTTATTTCTTTAATGAGCACTTGTTATTGAATCTATACAAATGTTTTGTGTGCTCTGATAGATTGATCCACAACATTTTTTGTGTTTCATAGTTATTATGAATTTGGTCTTCATTTCTATTATTACCTCTTTGATTTTGTTGAAAAAGCTGGTTTTTTTTGTGTGTATATATGTATGTATTTCATTTGTACCCTGACACTTTGCTGAAACTATTCATTGTCCCAATTAGTATCTTTGCTGATTTCCCTAGGATTTTCTAAGTAAACCATTATGTAATCAGCAAACTAGTTCACACATTTATCAGTGACTTGGATAAAGGTATATTATCACATGCTTGGCAAATTTGGAAATGGCACGAAATTGAAAGAGATGGCTTGATTCCTCCATATTTCATACACATTGGATGACAGATCCAAAAAGGTCTTGGCAGGCTATAGTATTGGAATCAGTCTAATAAGATGAAATTGAGTAAGGATAAATGTAAAATTTTACACTTAAATTCAAAATCAGCTTCACTAGTACAAGACTGAGGAGACATGGTTAGACAGAAGTTTAACTCAAAAGATATGGGAATTTCAGTGGATTTTAAGCTCAGAATTATGTGGCAGTTAGAAAAATTAATGTCATATTACGTTTCATTAAGAGATAGTTTTTAGGATAGGAAGATTAGTCCCATTGTACTGTGTTTTCATCAAGTCTTTTCTGGAATTTTATGTTCAGTTGCGGATGCCATAGTTTAAGAAGGACATTGATAGGGTGGAGAAAAGATGGCAGCTGGAAAGCAGGGACTTGTGTGAGCTCCCCACCAGGTCCCTCCAAAAACCTATAAAAATGGCTCTGAACAAATTCTAGAACTGCAGAACCCACAAAATAGCAGAGGGAAGCAGGGCTGCAGCCCAGGACAGCTTGGATGGTTGCTGGGTAAGGCCTATCACATGGAACTGGGACCAGAGTGGAGCAGAGCCCAGCGTGAGCTGCACCTGGACCAACCAGACCTGGAGTTGGGCGGAATAGGCCCTAGTGCCCTGAATCAGTGAGCTGTGGCAGTTACCAGACTTCTCAACCCACAAACACCAAAGACAACAGAGAAAGTTTTTGGGAAAAACTGCGGGGGGTGGGCAGAGTGAAAGGAGTTAACAGTTTGGCCACCACCCTGGGAGCAGCCCATGTGGTGCAGCTACAGAACTACAGCTGCAGTTCCTTCTGGCCCCAGGCCCACCTGGTGGGAGGAATTAAATGGAGGATCAGAGCAGGAGTGCAGAGCCTGCTTAAGATCTGAGTCTGGTTCAGGTTGGCAGTTCTTGGGGGAGGAAGAGC
>CM053625.1:10074271-10094397 GCA_028646595.1 Phalanger gymnotis
TGAGTTTTTCAGCGGGGTATGACTGCTTATAGACTAAAGAGTTCTATGTTCCAAGTTTGGGGGGATTGCGCCAGCTGTGCCACACCAGCACTCTTCCTTCCCCAAGAACCCCCAACCAGGCCTGGACTTAGATCTTCAGCAGGCTCTTCACTCCTGCTCTGATCTGCCACTTAATTCCTCCCACCAGGTGGGCCTGGGGCCAGAAGCAACTGCAAGCTGCAGTTCCTTTAGCTGCCCCACCTCTGCTGCCCCCTGGGGAGGTGGCTGATCCGCAAACTCTATCCCCCTGTCCCCAGCAGCTTTTCCCACTAACCTTCTCTGTTGTGTTTGGTGTTTGTGGGTCAAGAAGTCTTGTAACTGCCGCAGCTCACTCATTCAGGGCACTAGGGCCCTCTCTGCCTGGCTACTGGTCTCTTTTGTCTGCCGGCCCATGCTGGGCTCTGCTCCACTCAGCTCCACTCCCAGCTTCATGCGCGAAAGATTTCTCCCAGCAACCATCCAGGCTGTCCAGGGCTGGAGCCCTGCTTCCCTCTGCTATTTTGTGAGTTCTGCAGTTCTAGAATTGGTTTAGAGCCATTTTTTATAAGTTTTTGGAGGGACTTGGTGGGGATCTCACGCTAGTCCCTGCTTTCCAGCCACCATTTTGGCTCTGCTGTAATTATATTTCTTGATCATTATTTGTTCTAGGGTGAACTCTAGGGTTTGCTGGAGTAAGTGTCAAGGATATGTTACCTGCCACCTGCTCGTGCAGTCACATTGGAAAGAAGTCTTCCTCTTCAATCCCTATCCCTACCCAAACCCTGATACCTGCTTTCAGTCTTTCAACCCCATTTAATATAGCCCTTCCCTTCCCTAGTCTCTGTTTTCTTCTATCTTCCCCTTCCATTGGGTGCTTGGAAGCCTATGGTTAACATACATCTTATAGCTCTTCTCACACTTTTTCCTTATTCTTGTATGTAGTGAAAATTTGCTTCTTCTGGAAGATCTTATATACTTGGCCACCTTCTCCAGTACTGAATGTTCTTCTGTATTTTCAGTATGCCTCAGTTACCATCTGGAATGACTTTAGATCCTACCTTCACTCATAACTGGTAACTGCAATTTTCTGAGCTATGAAATTCTCTTCTGATCATAAATTCCTGTTATATTTCTCCTTTTGGCTCACTCCTTCTAATTCCATTCCTTAGACTCACTATGAACCTCAATCCTTCTATTCCTCCATGTTCTCCCAAGTCATAACCTACTTTTTCTTTCCATAAGCTCTGGAATCCAGTTCCACATACACTATTCATGACCATTGTAACCCTTGCCCTTTTGTCTTATCTATAGATAGATATAGATATATATAGTCAATGTACTCAAACGTCCCCCTCCCCACAATACTTCCATCCATGCTCTTTCCTCCTCTTACGCTGTTGAATACTGATGGAGGAAATCATATGACCATGCCAGCTGGACCCACTACAAATTTGTTGTCTAAGCTGAATTGGATTTTCACTGCTAGAAGCAATTTTTTTGTTCTTATCTGACTTTCTCTTCAGTCCACCCCTTCAGACCCCAGTATTGCCTCCTTCCCTTTCCTTCTCACAAGAAAACAGTTTTCTTCTTTATTAAGAAAAATCGAGGTCAGCATCTTTAAGCTTCCACTTCTCTTCTCTACACCTCCCAATTCCTCTGCATTCTCTTCTCTTTTCTCATCTTTTTGCAGTGGTCTTTGAGGGATCAGTAGACTTTTTCTCTGCCACAGCCAGTTGTATAAATTGAGCACTTGATCTTATCTGCCTCACTTTTCTCATGGAGCTGGCTTTTTTGATCATTTCTCTTCCTCTCTCTTCCATCTCTCAAGTCTCTTTCTTCCTGTGACTTCTTTGCCAACTTACCTCTCCTCTAAATTTCCCTATGTCTGTCGAAGATTCTGTTATCCTTTCATTACCCAGCTTTAATTCATCTTTGACTCTTCCTTTGCCCCAAGCCATCCATCATATCTAATCATTTACCAAGCCTTGTTGCTTTTACCTCTACAATTCTCTTTCATTCATTTTTTCTCCACCACTCACATAGCCATTTTTCTAGTTATGGCTCTTGTCACCTCTTCCCTATGTTATTATAATAGCCTCTTAATTGAGCTTTTTGATTCAAATTCCTGCCTCCTCCAATCTATCTTCCACAAAGCTGACAGAATGATCTTTCTAAGATATGGGCATATCACTTCCTCCTTCAAAAATATTCAGTGACTCCCTTTTTTCTATAGGGTAAACTACAAACTACTGTGCTCAATATTTAAAGCCCTACATGATCTGATCCCTACCTACCATTCTAGATGTCTCATATTATCTCCTATAGTAGACTTTAAATTCCAACCAAACTGGATAGTAGCTGTTCCTCAAATTTGGCATTCTTTTTTTTCATTTTTGCCTTTTTACAAACTACACCTCTTCCTTCCTACTATGCTCTCCCTTCTCAGAATATTTAATTTCATTCAAGTCTCAGTTCAGAGGTAGCCTCTTCACTGAAGCCTTTCCTCATCCCTCAATTTGATAATCCTTTTTTCTTCTTTAAATTACTTTATATTTTTTACTTACATGCAGGGATGTTCTAGTAAATGTTTCATAGCCAGTTCTATGAAAAAATGTGCCCAGGATGTGCTTTTAATTTTAATTTGCATTATTAACATTTTCTCCATCACTTTCTTAAGTCTAGACAATCGACAAAATCATACATCAAGCTCTGATTTTTTAGTTTGCCAATGTCTGGTAAATGCTCAGACTGACAATTTAACCCCAGGCTCTGGCAAGCTGATATGAGTTAGTTCTAGCACCTCTCTGCTACAGATATTCTCCTAGGAGAAAGTATGTTCTTTGAAAAATGAAATATTTTGTTTTTATCTTTGTATGTTTGGCACCTAGGACAAAGTCTTATACTTAAAAAGAGGTCAACAAATGTTTGTTCTTGAAGAGTAGTGGGTGTGTTTACGTAGCAGAAGAATATTTTTGCATTGCTTCAAAGATCTATGATTTCTTCTCTGTGTCTACTTCTTCCCCTAGTGCTAATCTTAAAGCCTCTATAACTTTGAGAGTTGCTGATGCTAGAAAATTCATTATTTTGTGTCCAACTTGTGATGAACCTCTCCACACTGAGTTTGGATAGTCCTTTGAGAACTTCAAGCTTTGCCAGGTTGGTAAGACCTGTCAGAGATTGAGCTGTCCTGGGATAACTGATAACTTACATTTACCTCCATACCACAAGAAGCTTTGGAGTTGGAATTTGTAGGAGAATTATTCTGGAAATTGCAGAAATATTTAAGAGCATTGTGGCACATTTATTTTTAGGATTGTAGAATTTATTTTCAATCATTTTTAGACATTAATTTTTTTTTCAAGTAGCAAGCATTTTTTTTTCCTCCATCTCACTTCTCAGAATCATGTTTGATCATTGCATTGGGGGAAGCTAGGTGGAACAGTGGAGAGAGCCCTGGGCCTGGAGTCAGAAAGACCAGAGTTCCAATACAACCTCAGAAGTTTATTAGCTGTGTGACCCTGGGCAAGTCTCATCCCCTCTGCCTTAGTTTCCTCATCTGTAAAGTGGGAATAAGAATAGCATTTACCTCCCAGCGTTGTTGGGAGGATCAAATGAGATAAGTGTAAAGTACTAAGCACAGTGCCCGGCATGTAGCAAGCACTATATAAATGTTAATTATTATCATTATTGCTATTATAAATCAGAATGTTAAAGACCTTCAGAATTGTTAGTTTTGGTTGTGCTCACTTAAGGATGCATCCGTTAATACGTGTCTTCCTCAGTTCCTCTGAAACAATTTTTTTTTCATATTTTCCTAGCACAATAATGTTCTATTACATTCACATGCCATAGTTTGTTCAGCCATTCCCTAGCTGATGGACACCCCATTAGAGACTTTTTGTACATGTAGGATGTTTTCTTCTTTCTTTAACCTCTTTGGGATATAGGCTTATTAGTGATATCACTGGCCAAAAAGGGTATGCATAGATTAGTAACTTTGGGAGCGTGATTACAAATTACTTTCTAGAATACCTGTACCGATTGACAGTTCCAACAACAGTGTATCCATGAGCCTGTTTTCCCATAGCCTCACCAATATTTGTCATTTTCCTTTTTTTGTCAACTTTGCCATTCTGGATAGAATCTCAGAGTTGTTTTAATTTTACATTTCTCTAATTATTAGTGAGTCGAAGCATTTTTTTATATGGCTACAGATACCTTGGATTTCTTACCTGAGAACTGCCTTTCATATCCTTTGATGATTTATCTATTAGGAGAATGACTCTTATTCTTAAAAATTTGAATTAGTTCTTTATATGTCTTGGAAATATGCAAAATGTATTACAAAGATTTTCCCCTTGATTAGCTATTTCCTTTTTAATCTGAGCTTCTTTGGATTTATTTGTGCAAAAACTTTTAAATTTTATGTAAACAAAATCCATAGAGGATCAAAGAATTTAGAGCTAAAAAGTATCCTTTAATTCAACTCCATTATTTTACAACTTAGGAAGTTGAGACCCAGAAAGATTTAAGTGACTTGCTTAAGGTCACATAGCTAGCATACTGCAGAGCCAGGATTCAAACCTAGACCTTCTCAATTTAAATAAAATTTCCCTTCTGTCATACCATTTGTTACTAATTTCTCATTTCCTACTTATAGTGATGAAGCTTAACTTTTAGATGCTATGTAAATATGAGTGCAACCACTAAATGATTTCCTTTGTTCTGCAGCTGCTAAATAATTTCCTTTGTTCTATAAACAAGGATTCCTGAATTCCTTTCATTTAAAAAAAAAATCCTTCCTGGTATTTTGTTGTTCCATAAACCACTTCATTTTTTTTCTGTGAAGATCTACTTGTATACTTCAAGAAATTCAAAAGATACTTAAAAAATATTGTCATTGAATGTAAAAATGTGCTTGTGTACAGAGTCTTGACCTAAAGAGGAGAGGGAGACCTGGGTTATATTTTTGGCTTTGCCATTTAGAAACATAGCTGCTGCTGCTTGCTGCTGCTGCTTCTCCTTCTTCTCCTTGTTCTTGTTCTCCTTGTTCTTCTTCTTCTTCTTTTTCTTCTTCTTCTCCTTCTTTTTCTCCTCCTCCTCCTCCTTCTCCTCCTTCTTCTTCTCCTTCTCTTCCTTCTCTTCCTCCTCCTCCTCCTCCTTCTTCTTCTTCAATAGTATTTTATTTTTTCCTAGTTACATGTAAAGATAGTTTTCAACATCCATTTTTGTAAGATTTTGAGTTCCAAAGTTTTCTCCTTCTCTCTTCCTCCCCTCTCCCCAACACAGCAAATACTTTGGTATAGCTTGTACGTGTACAGTCATATTAAACATATTTCCACATTAAGTCATTCTGTGAAAGAAGAATCAGAACAAAAGGAAGAAAAAAAACGAGAAAGAAAAAACAAAAGGAGAATATAGTATACTTTCATTTGCATTCAGACCCCATAGTTTTTTCTCTGGATGTGGATAGCATATTCCGTTGTGAGTCTTTTGGAATTGTCTTGGATTATTGTATTGCTGAGAAGAGCTAAGTTTATCATAGTCGATCATTACACAGTGCTGCTGTTACTGTGTACAATGTTCTCAGTTCTGTTAACTTCATTCAGCATCAGTTGGTGTAAATCTTTCCAGGTTTTTCTGAAATCTGCCTGCTTTCATTTCTTATAGCACAACAGTATTCCATTACATTCTGTCAGCCTTTCAGTTTCTTCTAAGAAGGGCAAATGAAAATCAGGCTGTGTCCATGTTTAATTTCTCTCACAAGCTGGTGACATGCATTGCATGGGAGTTACAGTCCAGAACTGGCTCAATTTAGGGGTTGGGGGTACAGAGTTATATGCCTATCGAAGAGTAGTCATTCTCAAGGGGTGCCATTCAACTCTCATTGGTCAACACTTTGGGAGGAGGGCTATATTAAAAATGAGGATCTTGAATATGTGAGTTAGGTCAAAGTGACATCAATTTACATATCACCTGTCTTGACTATAGGGAGGAATTAACATTTCCTCAGACCTGTCTGGGCAACACTATGAGTAGGAATAGAGCCATTAGATTAGATAAAGGGTGATGGGGGAAGCTCTGTGTCTCCAAGATAATGATTACTAAGAAAAATGTTTTTTCACAATTCACATACCACAACTTGTTCAGTCATTCCACAACTGATGGGCATCTCCTCAATTTCCAATTCTTTACCACCACAAAAAGAGCTGCTATAAATATTTTTGTGCATGTGGGTTCTTTCCCCCTTTTTATGATCTCTTTGGGATACAGACCTCATAGTGGTGTTACTCGATCAAAGGGTATGCACAGTTTGATTGCCCTTTGGGCATAGTTCCAAATTGCTCTCCAGATGGTTTGATCAGTTCACAACTCCACCAACAATGCATTAGTGTTCCAATTGTCCCACATCTTCTCCAACATTTATCGTTTTCCTTTTCTGTCATAGGTGTAAGGTGCAGAGTTGTTTTAATTTGCATTTCTCTCATCAATAGTGATTTAGAGCATTTTTTCCGTATGACTATAGATAGCTTTAATTTCATCTGAAAACTGTCTGTTCATATTGTCAGAAATAATCATCTTACCAAAAAAAGTCTACATGGCCATCAGTGAATTAAGGAAAAAGATTTTAATTTTATATCACTTTGGATTGGTGACCTGGCCAATACCTGCTTGTGGTAAAGGGTAACCCGACAGGAGCAGGCACACCCTTTAAGACAATTACAAAGCCTTTTATTTCTATCCCATTCACATTTGCCTATTGACTGGGCATTTCAGGGTCTACAGCCTATCCAAAAACACCTAAAGCCCACCCCTACATGGCTCTCCATTTCTGCTTACATCTTTCATTTCCATGTTTCAGTTCCCTCCAACCTTTCATCCTCATTCTCTTTACACTTTATTTAGTAAAGGAATGACAAGCCATAAATGCTTTTAATCTCATCCCAGGATGTCTTCGTCCCTCAGATTTTATGATCTCCATAGCATGAGAAGGAGTTTTCTCAATTGCTAAGAGAATTGACAGAAGTGTGAGTTGAAGATTCAACCCAGGATATCCATAAGAAGAGTCCCATTATTTAAGATTGTGTCTGGGTCAAGACATGCCTTCTCAGAGAACAAAAGAGAGTGTCTGCTCTCAACCTCTGGGCTGCATCCTTCACTGCTTTCTACTACAATCATTTTATCTCTTACATTAGCCATAAGTATGACTCCTTAGGTTTTGTAAATTATGTATCACATGATTTCTGTGGAAACAAAAGTTCGGTCATCTCTTACGATATCCTCTGATCATTTATCAATTGGTGAATGATTTGTATTCTTATAAATATGACTTAGTTTTCTATATATTTGAGAAATGAGGCTTTTATCAGAAACACTGGCTGTAAAAATTATTTCCCAGTTTTCTGCTTTCCTTCTAATCTTGATTGCATTGGTTTTGTTTGTACAAAACCTTTTTAATTTAATGTAATCAAAATTATTCATTTTGTATTTCATAATGTTTTGTGTCTCTTGTTGGGTCATAAATTCTTCCTTTCTTCATAGAACTGAGAGGTAAACTATTCCTTGCTTTCCTATTTTATGGTATCACCCTTTATATCTAAATTATGTACCCATTTTGACCTTATCTTGGCATGGGGTGTGAAATGTCAGTCTATGCCTAGTTTCTATTTTCCAGTTTTCTCAACAGTTTTTGTCAAATAGTGAGTTCCTATCCCAGAAGCTGAAGTCTTTGGGTTTATCAAACAGTGATTACTATAGTCACTGACTACTGTATCTTGTGTACCTAACCTGTATTCCACTGATCCATCACTCTATTTCTTAGTAACAAATAATTTTGATGAGAAGCTATAATTCTCATAAGAGAATATAGAATAAGAGAGTAAGAAGCTATGATTCTTAAAGGAAGAGACAGGTCCTACAAATCTGACTTGAAGCAGAAATGATGCCATCCATTCATCAGGGATATTGTACAAATCACAGAATCACAGAATTATAGTTAGGAGAGACTTTGTACATCCTCTGTTCTAATTCTTTCATTTGATAAATAAGGAAACAGGTGGTGAGAAGTAAAGTTATGTGCCCAGAGTAATCAGCAACTAGTCACTGAAGTAAGAACACAAGTCACTTTATTTGTATAAGCCATTGGAATAATAATGACTTCCCTGCCTACCTCACAAAGCTGAAGTGAGGGTCAAATGAAATAGCACATGCAAAACATACTTCATTGAAAGCTAACTGATTTGGGGCTGGTAGGGAATTTGAAGAGTCTATGTTCCCCTTATTTTACAATATTGCTAAGTGTATATTTAT
Organism: Phalanger gymnotis; assembly: GCA_028646595.1. Classification (NCBI taxonomy): domain Eukaryota; kingdom Metazoa; phylum Chordata; class Mammalia; order Diprotodontia; family Phalangeridae; genus Phalanger; species Phalanger gymnotis. The sequence continues at coordinate 10,082,600 of CM053625.1, forward strand.
ATCTATAGCATAAATTATAGTCACAAAATCTTTCTATATTTTCACATTGGCCTTGCAAGGTGAAGTCCTGTTATTTTCATTTCACAGATGAAGAAACTGAGGCTCTGAGGTGTTATGACTTGCCTAAGGCCCTGCAGTTTAGGGTGGATGCAGGCCTTCTGTTTCTAAGCTGAGTATGCTTAGCACTATGTCCCATACTTCTCCAGTAAGGTGGCATTGCTGTCATTATAACATAAAATGCATAGGCTTCAAATGGATTTGGGTTTTTAGTTTAGGTCCTTTGTGCTTCCTACATTCTCCAGATTATGAATAAGTTTATCTTTAGACTGGAGAAAGCTCATTAGGTATTTGCATTTCCTCAAGCAGATGGCCACCGACAAAGTGTATAAGGTATGCTAATTGAGGACATATTGTGAATAGAGATCAGAATGAATGCAACCAGAAATTTTCCTTCAGAAAGTTGGAGTAGAGTGTTTCTCAGCAAGTTAAAACAGGAAATTGATATTGTCAATAGTCAGTAAACATTTATTAAGTGCTTACTTTGTGCTAACACTGTGGAGACAGATAAAATACAAATACAAATTCTAGGAGTTTTCTTTATTATGGAGGAGGACAACAGGCAAAAGGAGCCTGAAAAGTTGGGGGGAAAATGTGGGAGGATCATGAAAGAGAGTTCCAGAGAAGTCCAAAAGCAGTGTAGTTGGTGGCAAATGGGGCAAAAACTATGCTGAACCCCTTCTTTAAGTTGAGGCTCTGGAGCCCATGGCCTTGCTCTCTAAAGGATCCAATCAGAGAGGCAGAAGGTACTGTTGATATGTGAATATCAGGCATATTCATATAATGAAATTGTAAAATTGATATTGAAAAACAATACTTTTGTTTGTTTTTCGGTATGTTGGCTTTCATTGAGACAGAGTGATCCATGATAATTTAATATGTAATAGTTCAGAGGCCTTTTATGTCTCATCATGGAAGGAAGATAACCCAGATTGCTTGTGAGCTGTGCAAATTCTAGCATTTTCCACAAAGCTTTGAGAATAGGTGAAAGAGGATCAATACCAGATAGGCACCAGGTGATCTTGATTGATTTTTGTCACACAAAGTCATTAAATAGAATTATTGAAGCACTCATTTGGAAGGGATCTTAGAATTCAGCTCTTCTAACTTGTATGTGACCAAAAATACTCTACAACATCCCCAACGAGTATTCATCCAACCTTTGCTTGAAGACTTTGTCTGAGGGAGGAAGCTGCTAGGTTCCAAGGTATCCAATTCCACTTTTGGTTAGGAAAGTGTTGTCTTTAATTGAGCCTAAACTTTATTGAAACACTTACCACATCAATGCCCGTCATCCGTGTTGTGACATTAAATAAGCATGACTGTCTTCCAAGGCCCCATTTTGGGCCCCCCTTTTTACTCTCTACTCTCTCCTAGTGATATCATCAACTTTCATAGGTTTAATTATCATCTTTGTATGATGAGTCCCAAATCTACACAACAAGCTTTATCTCCTGAAATCTGATTCTGCATCATCTGCATTCATCAACTACCAGCTGGCCCTGTGCCCCTGGATGTTCTGTAGGCATCTTAAAATCGTTATGTAAGTGGAACTCATCATATTTCTCCAAAAACTCATCTCCTCTCAAAATTCTACTATTTCTCTTGAGTGTTCCACCATCCTTCTAGTCACCTTGATTTATAAACTCATTTTTTGATTATTCCTTCTTCTCAACCCCATATATCCAATAAGTTGCAAAGTCTTATTTTGTGTTGAGTGTACTCTCTGGGGACAAACTGGACAAATCTAATTCCTCATGACAGCTCTTCACATATTTGAATGCAGCTATTATGACTTCTTTTCTTCAAGATAATTATCCACAGTTCTTTCAGCTGATCTTCATATGATGTGGACTCATGGCCCTTCATGATCCTCTTTGGCCTCCTTTGGACAGTCTCCAGACTATCAGTGTTTTACCTAAACTGTTGTGGGGGGCATAAAAACCCAAGCAACTGATTCTTTATGTTTTATACAAAATTTGCCAGAGACAGTTTATTAGTATATAAGCATTTCTGCTTGGAGAGAAGTTCAGATGGGCAGAATTCCTCTTACTAATTCACTCTCTGACCAAAGCAACTTACAACTTATGATCTATGCAAATCACGATCCATGACAAAATTCCACAGCAGTTTTGTAAAAGGATGCATAGTTTAGGGTTTTGATTAACTAGGTGGAACAAAAATGATGTTAATGCCAGACACCCTTGGTGGAAATATCTTGAAATCAATTATTGCCTTTTTAACTAATCCCCTTTCAACGTAGTCAAAGGTGAAAAAAGAGTTATGTTTTTTTTTAAATGGGTTCCAGTGGTTTCCAAAGTGGGCAATACTGTGCCCTGGGGAGCGCTGGAACTATCTGGGGGGTGGTAGTAGCCTTGAGTGCAATGTACACTTAATCTGAGACTTCTTCCCTAGTTTGTAAGATTTCCAGGGGGCCACTGAGTACATTTGTTTTTGAAGAGGAGGAGGTGGGCCAAATAAGTTTGGGAGCCTCTGGAACAAAGATAATAATTTGTATAGCTGACACTTGTGTAATGCTTTGAACATATCTTATTTGATTTTCACAGCAGCCCTATGAAATAGGTGCTATTATTATCCTTATTTCACTGAGGAAACTGAGGCTAAGAGAGGTTGGTTCATACAGCCAGTAAGCATCTGAGGCAGAGTGTGGGACATTTCTGCTCTTAGTTTGATCGCAATAAATAAGACAAGCTGAAATTTATTAAGTCTTCTATTCAAGGAAGATTTATTAGGTTATTGAAGTTGTATGGGATGAAAGACCCTCATCTATTGAAAGTTAATAAGGAGCCATCTCAGAGTGGGAACAGAAATAAATATTATTCAGTTCTCGAGAATCGGGCGTCCTCTGCTAGCACAGAGCAGAACCAGCAAAGGAGGCGCTTTACAAGGGGCAAAGCACCAATAATTATACCTAACACAAGAGAATTCCCACCCACCTCTGACCCTTCTCACTATTGGCTGGGAGGTGGGCTTACAATCTGAGCACGAAAGCTAGGCAAAGAACCGGGAAATCGAGGTACAGAAACTCCAATTCCCATTCCCTTAGTTAATGATTACAACTGAGGTGACATCTATAAATCTGAAGAAGGAGAATAGGATAAGGGGAGGGGGAGACTCTCTCCATTCTTTTACAGTAAAGGAAAGCAGGTCACAGTGACCCTATTCTTTACTGAGCAAATCTTTAAACCAGAACCAGAAGAAAGAACAAAAAGTTTCGGGGTAAGCTTTCCCAGAGGCTGAGCTATCAGACTCTCACGGCCTCAGAATTTTTTTATCTTCCCTGCTTCCCTATTTCTTGATTTTTAAACATTTCTTAGTATAGATACAGATATTTATACATATCTTCTCTGTGAAGTCTTCACATTTTATTTACCTCACACAAAGTGATAACCAAAAACTCAAGATATCATAATATTATTGCTTAATTTTTATAACATTTGCTGTTGTTCAGTCATTTTTCAGTTGGGTCTGACTTTTCATAACCCCAGTTGGGGTTTCCTTGGCAAAGATACTGGAGTGGTTTGCCATTTCCTTCTCCAGCTCATTTTGCCGATGAGGAAACTGAGGCAAGCAGGGTTAAATGACTTGCCCAGGGTCTTACAGCTAATAAATGTCTGATTTGAACTCAGGAAGAAGAGCCTTCTGACTCCAGGCCCCACACTCTATATGCTGCACTACTGTTTCAACAATCTGGCTTGTACTTGTTATGGGGGTGAAAGACCAACACAAGCCCAACAACAAGCACGCTACCAGCACGCTGCAAAAGCCCAGGTTCTTTTGATCTGCTTTCATAAGTAAAGCAACGTTAAAGCGTTGACAAGCTTACTTTAATCCAGCATACAAATACCACTCACTTAGTTCAGGGGGAAAAGCCAGCACCCTGACCTTCAGAGCAAAATACAAACAAAGTAACAACATCAACAGACAGACCAAATACAATTCATAGTTACCAACATCTAGGTTCAGCCCAGGAGCTCAGAACAAGGGCTGGCCCGGAGTCACGAGTGCCACCACTGCTATGGGTAAGAGCTCCGAAAAAGAGAAAGCCAACCCCTGGTTTTGTATCTTTTTCAGGGTCAAGGGTGAGTCACACATGCGATTCACCCACGTGACCTAGAATCATCACAAAGAGGCGACTTAAACCCTCTGGTCTAAAAGCCTCTGATTCCCAAACATGTCACTCAAACTCATGTGTAAACTAGGCCCTCCTCTGAGGTAAAGAGGTCATCAAGGACTCCCAAATCTAATCAAGGAAACAAAGGCCAAACTCTTCAAGGACACTTGGTTGAACTGAGTGCTAAGAGCCCATTTTGTTTACCAACACAACCACCTAGTTGCCCTTTTATAATATAGCTGAGGCCTTAGTGTGATATGCTAACTTACACATTATTTTGTCCATAATTGAGCATAGTTATGTGTAACAACAGCATTCCAGATGTTGTCTGATCGGGGAAGAGTGCAGTGGGATTATCATCTCCTTGTTTCTGGAAGTGTCTTTTTAAATACAGCTCCAAACTGTATTATCTTTTTTGTGTCTGTGTGACTGCTGTATCACACTACTGAGTCATATTGGATTTGCTGTTCACCCTGGCATCGTCTTCAGACAAGCTGGTGTCTAACAATGTCTTTCCCATCTTATACTTGTGAAGTTTTCTTGAGTGCAAAATTAAGACTTTAGATTCATCCCTGTTAAATTTCAATTCATTTGCTTCATTTTTAGTGTTACAGTCCAATGTTACAACTCCTTTGAGGCATTTGTGATCTCATGGATATGCATAGCCCCTCCTGTCAGCACAAATCAGCCATCCAGTTCTTATCTTAGTCTTCCTGGAAACTCTCCACAGAAGTCTCACATTGGGGGTCTTCCTTTAGTTCTGTTGACATGGTTTGGATATCATAGGAGCACATGGATGGTCAAAAAAATCCTCATTCACCCCCTTTGCATGACTAACCTACTACGTTTGCATTCATACATCTATGTAATTGTTGTATCCTTTACATTAGAAGCGTCAAACACATGGCCTTGGACGCAATCTCCAATGTAAATGAATTAGATTAAAATGTAATTGGAAAATAACAAAATAAATAAAAAATACAATAGAACATAGGTAATGTGACTATGAGGTTTTCTAAGTCAATGTCAATCTGTGAGACAGGTAGTTGGCTTAGTGGATGGAATGCTGGGCCTGGAGTCAGGAAGACCTGAACTCAAATTAGGCCTCAGACACTCAGTAGCTGTGTGACTCTGGACAAGTCACTTAATGTCTGTTTACCTTAGTCTACTGGAGAAGAAAATGGCAAAATACTCTTAGTATCTTTGCCAAGAAAACCCCGTAGACAGTATTGGCCTGTTGTAGTCTAACAGCACATCTTAAACTGTGGAGTTGCTTTTTGACCTATAGTTTGAGAAGTGCTGAAGGGAAAAGGTCTCGAGTGGTCTATGGGATCATGAGGGGTCAGACACAAATGAAAGATGGAAGAATAGCAAAGTCAACATGTGGCCTGAAGGTAGCTTTCTGTACACTTCTGTTTGACTTTGATACCACTGCTTTATATTGTGTATATCTCATAATTCTTCACTGGTGATGCTGGTGGCCTAGTCATGCCCGTCATGTGTCTCCTTATTGTTCTTTAGTTGAACCAAAACTTTAAATCTTCAGAGGTTTTCATAGCCGTGTGATACTACTGGAAGAATACCACTGTTTTAACAATGGGCCTTTTTTTAAGGGGAACTTGGGGCTCTCTAACGGTACTATGTGGTTTCTCAAATTCATTCTAATGTGTTTTCTTGCTCTTCAGTAGTGCATCGTTCATCTGCAGCAGCCCTTGAAGGTGTGAATACTAATGGGTCAGCTCTGTAGATTTTTCATAACAAATAGATGTCACAATATAGACGTTCGACGGTCTTTGCCCGTGTGGTTGTGTCTGTGTGGATTCCTAGGATGAGCTTTTTGAGTAAATTTGGATCTTATTTAGGAAGCTCTGCAATATTCTGTTGCTTGCTGGAGTTAGCAGCATCCCCAGGATAACCCAAGCATCTGGAAGGCCTTGCTGTCTGCAGGGAATCCCTCTTTGAGTTGCACTCTGAACTGGACATCTTCCATTACAGTGACGCCCGCCTTTGATGATCCTACATTTCCTTGTTTTTGCCTCATTCGATGTTAATCATGGGGTCACTGAACAGTTATCTCTGTGTTTTCATCCTGAAGCAATCTTATATCATTTTAGCATATACATAAGAGATACTTTGTTTAGCTCTCAGTTTCCTCTACTGAAGGAAATGTGGTATTATAATTAGCAAACAATAAATAAAGTGAAATCTTGCATTTTTTGCTATAGCTGTTTTCTATAGAATTGTGAGAAACATGCTTACTCTGAAACAGAACAATACTTATTGTGAAACCAGGAAAATGCGCATTTTTATTTTAGCCAATTATTCTGGGTTTTTTTTTTTTTTTTGGAGGAGGAAGGCAGGGCAGTTGGGGTTAAGTGACTTGCCCAAGGTCACACAGCTAGTAAATGTTTCAAGTGTCTGAGGTCAGATTTGACTCCAGGGCCAGTGCTCTACTCACTGTGCCACCTAGCTACCCCTTTGGCCAATTATTCTACATTCCTAGTGAATGGGTACCTCCCATAAGGAGAGTACAGCTTGTTCAGACAATTGCCAGCCTTTTTATGCTGTACCCAATTTGAATTTCTCCCCTTGCTCTCTGTTGGCTAGATGCAACAACCTTCTGCCCACATGCCCCCCTCAAACAGCTCATTTAAGCATATGTACAAGTTTCTAACCTTTAACTTGATCAGAAGCCAAGTTCTGCTAGGTCAACTTTGACTTACATTCTGCTGTCACTCAAAGCTGGGAGGAGTACTTTAAATCCTGTGGAAACAGAATTGTTTCCCACAGGATGTTGTCTGGGAAAGCCTGAACTATGCTTGTGAAACTCCAACCCACAGGGTTGTTAGGAAGGTCAAATGATATAATGTAGGTAAGAATGCTTTGCAAAGCTTAAAGCCATATATAAATGTCAGCTGTTAATTGTTATCATTATCATCTTGTAAAGTTAATTAGGATCACAGGATTTAGAGGTGCAAGAAACTTTAAATGTCATCTAGGAAACCAAGGTTTAGAGGAATACAGTGACTTGCCCAAGGTCCCAAAGATAATAGCTAATATTCAGTCATCTACGAAGAGTGTTACTGGGATTTCCAATTCAAAATAAAACTCAAGAATCGAATGTAAATGTAACTTTGTATAGCAGAAGGGGAGAGTAACAGGTACTGAGCTGCAGTTTTCTCATGGGGAGGCAGTATTTAGGTGCATAAATAGCAGTGTGAGTCATCACAATCACTCAAGTAGAATGAAGGGTAGTTAGTGTTGCCAGGAGATAGGAGACTGGCCTATGTGCAGATTTGGTTTATCACTGAAGAGAAGAACCAACTCAAGTAAGCCCTGTTGCATGGGGATGGGCATAGCTGCATGTAGGTAGAGAATCCTCAGTCTTCCTTTTCCTGTGTATTTTGTATGATCTGCTGGTATATTTAAACCCTGGTGTTAACCTGAAAGTTTGGTTAAAGGAGGCAAACAGAGGTAGGTGATAGAAAAATTCGTATTATTTATTTATTCCCTTAAGCATAGCAGACATACATGCATGGAGTCAGACCAGAATCTGACTGACAAACAAAGAGATGAGAAAACTTATATACATTTTTCTTTAATAGACTCAGCATGTCTGTATTACTTAACTTTTATGATCCCCGTGTATGTTTAGCCATGACACAAGACAAAGATTTTCCTTAATGGAATAGGTTATAAATACAATAAGTCAGGATGGTTGACAAAATGTCAATTGGAATTACAACCCAGGATCTCTGTGTTTAATTTGCCATTAACATTCCATAACATAGTATATACCCATAAAATATTAAGGTAAGAAAAAGTCACATAATTCAAGATAATTTCTCGGGGCTAAAGGTCTCATCCTTAATGTCCATGGACAGAGGAAAGAATTCTCTATCTGGGCTTGTTGACATAAGATAGAGGTATTCTGAGTTTACTCAGAGAACAAAGAGACTGTTAGGATCAGGCTTTTCTTCTGGTTAATCAGTTCAGACTCTGAGTCTTATTGAAATTACAAAAATGATATAAAATGGTATAAAATGTTCCACACTGGGAAGGCAGAGGGAATTGTGATATTCAATTCAACTCAGTTGAGTAAAAACATTTATTTAGTGCCTTATATGTCCTAGGCATTGGGCTAAGCGCTAGGGATACAAACAGATTCAAGAGGCAGTCCCTGCCCTCAAGGTGCTTATCATGTAATTGGGGGGAGACAACATGCAAATATATACAAAATAAGCTATATCCAGGATAACTAGGGAATAATTAAGAAAGCATTGTTAGAGAAGGTGTCCTGTAGAAGGTGGGATCTTGGTGGAATCTTAAAGGAAGTCAAGAGGTCAGTATGCTTCATTGAGGAGGGAGAGCATTCCGTGCATGGAGAATGGCCAGAGAAGATGCCTGGAGCCTGCACTGAGGAATACAGTGTGCTGAGCCTGGCTTCGTACCTGCCCTGAAGTAGGGGGCCAATTCTCCAAAAGGAAAGGCAAATGAGAGACAATCTTCACTGTCGTTTTTGCTTTGTTCTTGAAGAGGACCAGTGACATCGGAAGGGTGATGTCTTGCAAGTGAATTGATTTTAGTGAGGCAAAGAAGTGCCAAAGTTATAAGCCTCACTCTTCCAGAGTCTTTAGAGTCCAGTGGCAAGACATAGGTCAGGACAGCTGGCGATAGCTCCGGATGCAGAGGCTCCGGATGGGAGACCCTGGCCTTTTTAAGCTGAAGTCTTTCCAGGGTCTCAGTTGTCTGAGGCGACACTCATTCAATGATTCAAGGCTAGTTAAGAATTGAGGCAAAAGATGACCTAGTTTGCCTACTCAAAAGAATCAGTCTGGGAGGGGTAGACCCTCGGAGTTTCTGGCCAGGACAGAAATAATTGCTATTTACAGTCATTCTGAGCCATCAAACCCAAACAATGATCAAGTGAGGCTTGGGCTGGGGCCTATGATTGGTGAGAGCCAGAGTGATTGACCCCCTGAGTAAGCAGACTAGCATGTAGTCAAGAGATGGAATATCAGGTTCTCGCCCTGACCTTTATGAACTCTCTGACTTTATCCTTTGTCTGACGAGTTGTTCCCCTCTCTCATCTGTAAAATGCTGAGTTGCTTGAGAGAAATGTGAGGAATCCTTTTACAAACTTTAAGTTGCTATATAAATGTTTCTAATATCTGAGACTCCACCTTCTTCTGGGGTGTTTGACGGCCGTAGATGTTAACAGCAGTAAGATTAAAAAAAAAACAAACCTGAAAATTGGTCTTTGGGCAAATTGAATTTCGGTAGAGCTGAAATACAGCCTGGAAGCTAGAAATAGATCCTTAATAGTATCTCTTTGTTTCCTGAAAATGAAGTAAATTTGATTTATCATGTCAATATTATATATGAAAAAATTGTGTCAGGCATACGTTATCTTAAAAATACACATGGGAAAATTGGCATGTGTTTGTCTTGAAAAAGAGAAATAATATTTTCCTAGCTGGTCTCTGAATCTCTGGATAAAGAATAAAGTTTATTTAGCAGAATTTAAAACATTTTAATTAATTATTTCAATGATTTGCTAACAATACTAGGATTAAAAGACATGATTTCCTTCTTCCTCTTCAAAATGGTGCCTTTAATTTCTTTAAGTATTAAACAATAGTTTACCTTTTGAATGCTTTCATGTTTGAGAATTTGAAAGGACATGTTCTCCATAATAACAAAATGGATGAAGCAGCTGGTGGCACAGCGAATAGAATCCTGGGCCTCCAGTCTGGAAGACTTAAGCTCAAATGCAGTCTCAGATACTTACTTGCAATATGACCCTGGGCAAGTCTCTTAACCTCTGTTTTCTCAGTTTCTTAATCTGTAAATTGGGGATAATAATTGCTTCTATCTCCCAGGGTTGTTGAAAGGATAAAATGAGACAATAACCGTAAAGTGCTCATCACAGTGCCTGGCACATAGTAAGCACTATATAAGTGTTACCTGTTGTTGTTGTTATAAAAGTATTGTATATGGGACTTCCTTCTTATCAGGATACCTCCTTGGGCTATATGCCTGGTAATGCAATCTCTGAGTCAAACAGTATGGACATTTTATTCGCTTTATTTGCATAATTCCAAGTTGCTTTCCAAAATGGTTGAACTGATTCAACATGCATTCTGCTATAGCTAGAGTGCCTGTCTTTCCACAGCCCCATCAACATTGACTAGAGGAGGCAATTATACTCCAGGGCTTATTTGGGGGAGCCCTTATTTTGATCTAACAAAGGCCCATATAATTTGCCATCTTCCCTGTCACACACCTCCCTCCTAGCCCCACTTCAAGTCTTCATTCAAGGTATCTGTACCTGTAAATACTCCTCCCAGTCATGCAGACTGCATCTAATAATCCATGCCCTGTCATCATCATATGGCACCCTTGTATATGTCTTCCCATAAATCTTTCATGGGAGTCCACTCAACCACTCTATCATGATAGTAGTAATATACTACATTTATACAACTCCCTGTATTTTACCACTTTCATTTAAAATAACCCTGTGAAATAGATAGTGTAGGATTTATAATTTTATAGATGAGGAAACTAAGGCTGAGAAAGGTTAGGAAAATGGTCTGAAATCACAAGGTCTTTCATTTCTATCTTATTGATTCTTAACTCTTTGTATTCCTGAATTCTTTTTAGTATAATCCCTTATATGCTCTTATTTTTAAAAAAGCTAATTATATTCTCTCTTAACTTTGTCATGCTTAGGAATGGAATCTTATGTTGGAATTGAGTGAGAGGGATATAATTTGTGAAGACTTCACAGGGTAAGAATATAGGAGCTACTCTCTTCTCATATTTCTAGAATAAGGAATGTCTGAACGAGTTGGAATTTAACCTTGTAGTGACTTACCTAACTTCTAGAAAGTCAGGGCCTGAAGCTGTAGGTACCCCTCTTTTCCCTCCCTCCCTCTCTCCCCGCCCCCTTCTCTCTCTCTGTCTCTCTCTGTCTTGGTGCTAGCAAATAAGGAGATAATGGACTACCTGTGAGCTGTTTGTTCTCTGCTCCAGGAAGGTCTCCCTGTCCTTTCTCATTCCTCTTCCTTTACCTTAGCCATATCATTGCCACATCAGTAGCCAAATAAGGAAAGTATGTTTAGATTGGCTCTGTCTGATTTCCTGGTTCCTTGTCTAGATTTTTGCCCCTAGATTGTAAGCCTGCCTCCCAGCCAATGGCGAGAAGGGATAGAGGTGGGCGGGAATCTTTGCGTTAGGGTATACCTATTGGTTCATTTTCTTTGTACCCCGCCTCACTCTCTAGTACCTTACTGAGAGGTGAGGCTCATCTCGTGAGATTGTATTCAATAATTTTACTTTGCTTTTGCCTAGAGATGCCTCTCTCATTATTTGACCTTTCAGGGGGGCGGAGCCAAGATGGTGGCTGGAAAGCAGGGACTACCCTGAGCTCCCCACCAAGTCCCTCCAAAAACCTATAAAAATGGCTCTGAACCAATTCTAGAACTGCAGAACTCACAAAGTGGCAGAGGGAAGCAGGGCTCCAGCCCAGGACAGCCTGGATGGTCTCTGGGTAAGGTCTGTCCCGCACAGAGCTGGGAGCTGAGGGGAGCGGAGCTGAGCT
>CM053625.1:10094897-10111989 GCA_028646595.1 Phalanger gymnotis
GTCCAACTCCTTTCTCCAAAGTTATCAGTGATCTCCTAACTGCCCAAACTAATGGCCTGTTTGCAGTCTTCATCCTTCTTAATTTCTCTGCTACTTTTTACCACTGTCAACTAGTCTCTTTTCCTTGGTACTCTTTTCTTTCCAGGTTATTGTTACGTTGCTCTCTTATGTTTTTTTGCCCGTCTTTCTTGTCAGCTTCCTTTGCTTCATCTTCAACCAAGTCATGCCAGACAACTGTGGTTGTCCCCTAGTGCTCTGCCCTGGGCTGTCTTTTATTCTCCCTCCATACTATTTCACTTTTTTTAAAATTAAAAAAAAATTTTTTCCATACTATTTCTCTTAATGATCTAATCAGCTTTCATGGATTCACTTATCTCTATGCAGATGATTCTAAGGGCTGTTTATCCAAGAGTATGCAAAGACAGACACACTTTTAAGTTTACTCTGCATTACTAACATTTTATCTATCTTTTTTTGCATCTAGACAATCAATAAGAGAAATCAACTCAAACCCAATTTATAGCATTTGTTGATTTCTGAGGTTCAAGTCTCATACTGAAAATTTCACAATTGGCTTTCACAAGCTAGTTTAAGCTGGCTTCAGCACACCCCTGTATTTGTTCAAACTAGACCTTTCTCCTGACCTCTGGTCTCAGATCTCCAACTGCCTATTGGATATCTGGAACTGGATGTCCCACAGACATCCTCAACTCAGCATATCCAAAACTAAACTTATTCTGCCTCCCTTTAAACCCTCTTTGCTTTCTAATTTCCCTGTTACTGTCAAGGATACCACTATCCACCCAACGACCCAGATTCACAATGCTGGTGTCATCCTCGACTCCTCACTTTCACCTTCACATCTGACTTGTTGCCGGAGTTTTCCTTTGCATTCTCTGTGTACACCCCCTTCTCTCTGCTGACCTCAGTATAGGCCATTATCCCCTTGTATCTGGATGACTGCAGCAGCCTGCTGGTTGGTCTCTCGGCCTGTAGTCTCTCCTCATCCTAGCCCTTCCTAACCAGTCTCCAGGAATCTTCCTAAAGCACAGGATCAACCGTGTCACTGCTCTATTCAGTAAACTCCAATAACTTCCTGTTATCTCCAGGATCAAATGTAAACTATTCTGTTTGACCTTTATATCCCTTCACAACCTGACCTCTTCCTACCTTTCCAATCTTATGCTTTCCTCTCCTCTGTGTTTTTGTTGATGGCCTTCTTGTTTTTCCTTCCATAAGACAATCTGTCTCTAAATTCCATGCTTTTTCACTGGCTGTCCTGCATTTTTAAAGTACTCCTCCTCTTGTCTCCCCTTCTTGGTTTCTTTGACTTCTCAGCTAAAATCCTACCTTCAGCAAGAAGGCTTTTCTCTACTGCCTTTACTGCCTTCCATCTGAGGATTCCTTCACTTTACCTTGCCTGTATCTTGAATGCATGTAGTTATTTGCCTGTCTCTCCCATTAGGGAGATTGTGGACTCTTTGAGGACAGGAACTGTTTTTGTATTTCTAGTGCTTTACACACAGTAAGGGCTTAATAAGTACTTGTTGACTAATTGACTAAATTGCTAATAAGAGAGCACTTTGCCTCTTTAAATGGATTCAGGTTTTTAGGTTTATTGGCATTGTATCCTGGCATGCTGAAGGTACTTGCAGATGTGGTTAAAAACCACTGATTTAAAAAAAAAAACTTTCTATAAATAAATTTCTCATTTTGGGGGGGAACATTTATTTAGTATTTTATTTCCACCCAGTTACATGCAAAAACCAATTTGCAACATTTATTCATAAAACTTTGAGTTCTAAATTCTCTCCTTCCCCCGCGTCCCCCCCCCCCCATTGAGAAGGCAAGCACTTCGATGTAGGTTATACATGTGTAGTCATGCAAAACATTTCCATATTAGTCATGTTGTGAAAGAAAACAAAGACCAAAAACACTTCAAGAAAAATAAAGTGAGAAAAGTCTGCTTCAATCTGTATTCAGACACCATCAGCTTTCTCTCTCTCTTCTGGGATGGATAGCATTTTTCATCATAAGTCCTTCAGGGTTGTCTTGGATTGTTGTATTGCTGAGAATAGCTAAGTCATTCACAGCTGATCATCTTACAATATTGCTTTTACTTTGTACACAGTACATTTCACTTGCATCAGCTCATGTAAGTCTTGTGAGGTTTTCCTGGGAGCATCCTGCTCATCATTTCTTATAGCACAATGGTATTCCATCACAATCACATACCACAGTTTGTTCAACCATTCGCCAATTGATGGGCATCCCCTCAATTTCCAATTCTTTGCCATGAGAAAAGAGCTCCTATAAATATTTTTGTACATATAGGTCCTTTTCCTTTTTGTTTTTTATCTTTTTTGGGATGCAGACCTAGTAGTAATATTGCTAGGTCAAAGGGTATTCATGGTTAAAAAACCACTCTTGGTGATCTGTGAGAAGTCATGAAGAGTGGGAGAGGCTGGAGAGTGGGTAAAACTTCGTAGAGATGGGTATATATTTTCCTAGTTATTAAAAGGAGGGAGGGAAGTAGGAAGGAAAGTAGATTTTTGAAGTGACAGATGTGCTAATATGATATAATCCTAAGAAAGATTCTAGCATGAATTCCAAAACTGTTATTATGAGCACTGAAGAAAATAGTGATCACAAGAAGCTAGCATGGGTTCTTTATGAACATCATTTCATTTTGGGATACTTAATAGATTGGTACGTCATTGGGATGCTTTAGACATAGTGCATCTTGATTTTAGTAGATATTTGAACAAACTAATGCACACGATGTCTTTGTGGAAAAAAACAGAGAAATTATTGCATAATTTGTATATAATATCAAAGCTGATTGAATCGTTAGGCCCCAAATGTGCTGCTTAGATGAATTGATGACACTTATATTTGTTGGTTGGTTGGTTGTCCTTTATTCTCAATAAGGGTGAAAATGACATTGCTCTCCTAGAGTCCAGTTACAGTGTGTCCAACTGGCCGATTAGACCAATATGAACTTGGAATGCTCCACCACAGGTCAGGCACAAATAGTCCATGTGAATATTTGGGGCAGATTCTCTAAATTTGCACATCTTGTGTTTCTTTTGAATTACTTCAATTCTGCTTTGCCCATAGAGCATAGCTCCTTCTCTGATGAGGGCATGCTATGCTGGGTGGCTCTGTGCCAGTGTCTCACATGTCACACAATCAACTCCAAAGTTGTTAAGAGAGACCTTGAAAATGCACCTGTATCACTTCTTTCGACCACCATGTGAGTGCTTAACCTTGTGTGAAGCCAGACTGATCATATTTACAGAAAACACAAAGCTTGGAGGAATAGGGAATATTGACAGACAAACTTAGTATCCCAAATAATCATTAGTTCTAGTATCCTTTTATCCAAACCAACAGAAAGAAATTTAATAGGGTAAGTTCACTATACACTAATTCAACAAATATTTATTGATCATTTTTCTATATGCAGGACACTTTTTAGGGACTATGCTAGGCTGTGGACTATATAAAGAAGACTACATTGAGTTTATACTCTACTAGTGGGGCATAAGACCTGACTACAAAGTAGAACATATCAGAATCCTATGCCTTGTGACACAGGTACATCCTGGAGAATAAAAAGGGCTTACAAGCTATTTTCAGGGATTTATTACTGATCTTGTGGAACAGAGTCATCATTGCTCAAACTCTCCAGAATTTTTTGTGCCCAAGACCTCAGATAGTTGCCATATAACTTGTCAAACAAAAATTCCCCAGTTTAGGAAACCACAATGACAGACACATAGAGAAAGCTATTCAGGTAATGAGTTACCCGTTCTGTCTCACTGCTTTGCTGCAACAAGGTTTTATCTTGCTTTCTTCCTTTACCTCTTGTCAAGACAGCCACTTTTAGCCACAGTGGAAGGGGCCACTTTAGGAAACACTAGCACAGAAGTTCTTTGTCTTCTTGCTCCTTCAAAGCATTCTTAGAGTGGGAGAGAGACTTGTTCCCCTCATATGGACTATTAAACACATGTTACCTTCCTGCCCTCACAACTTAATTGCTTTACCTCCCTTATTGTGCTAAATGAATATGAAAATGCAATAAAAGTTCTGAGGCAATTCAGGCTCTTGTTTGTGTCTTTGTCTCCCATAGTTTAGCAGCAGGGTTTTGGATGTGGTAGGTGCTTAACAAATATTTGTTGGATGTTTGAATGAATTAATGAGTCTTGAAAAGTCAGATGGGAAGTTTGATTCATTTCAGATGGTACATACTTCAGACTGCTTTGGTATTTTGAAAATAATCTTACAATTTAACAATAAATATTATTTTCAAATGTAGAAAGTAATCCATGTAGTTACTTTATAAATATTATTTTTGAAGAAATTTTTTACACTGCGTAGTTTTTGAAAGAATCCTGACATCTCCACATTTACTTAGACTTGGCTTTTATTCATACTTAAACCGGAGTAGAATGGTTGAATTTTTGTTTCTAGGAAGGATATTCAGGAATTCTATAGATTGGTAGATTTTTGAAATAACTATTTATAAAGCCAATTTAGGGCATCTTAACAGTCATGGACTAAATAGTACATCTTGTTTTTTTGGTGGTAGCAGCAGCAAGAGAATGACTAATGCTAAATTTTTAGTTGTCAGTTGGAATAGTACTATGTATTTTAAGCTTCACTCAAAAATAAGTATAAATTGTGATAGAGTGGGAAAAGGATGAGTTTTAGTTTCTGATTTGCATGGCTTTGCTGTGTAACGTTGGCCAAATCACCTTCCTTCTGAAGACTTAGTTACTTCCTCTCAAAAATTAGGGGGGTGGGATTTGATGATCTCTAGGGTCCTCTCCAACTCTGTCGTCTTAGGGTCCCATGAGTCTAAAGTACCTTCTAGCCATGATATTTTGCTTTTGCTCAGTGCTTCTTAGGCTTATTCCAGCTCACACATTCCAGGGGCCTGTGTTTCGTGCATCGTAGTTTTTATCTCTAAGTTTCAAAAAAACACCCCAGTATCAGAACCTTTGCATTTGGCATGGCGGCTTTCTGCTAAATTTCTGATATAGGCACTTAATGCAAAACGAACAAATATTCAGACATATAGGAAGAATCACTCAAATGACAGTTAAGTCTTCACTTCAATTTGCACCAATTTAAAAGTCTCCTAAAACATGCAAAAGGTCAAGAAAGAAAATGTCGAGGAGACTTCAGCCTCAAATATGTGATGGGTCTTTATATACTCACCAGTTATTCTCCAAATTCTTGGGGAACAGGAAGAAAGGGGTATTGATGTTGAGAATGACTAATAACTCAGATTACTGAAGGTTATCAGAATCTTAAATCAAAGGGTTCTTGGGATTGGGTCTTTGGAATTAAGTTATCTAGGCCAATTTCACTCTCAGTGAAAAAAAATCTTTACAAGTAGACATCCAACTCCCAACAAACGACACATTATCTCTTCTCTTCTCCTTGCTGGGCATCCCTAATTCCTTTGGCCATTTCTAACGTAACATTGTTTACCTCATAATCTTAGTTCTTTCCCTTTTGGATCCATATCTGTTTGTCAAAGCTCTTTCTAAAATGTGGAGCCCACAATTTATCTCAGTACTCTAAATATGGTCTGATTAGAGCTCTTGTTGCTCATTGTTCATTTGTCTTTCATTTTTGAAGAGGATCAGTGACATGGGTGATGTCTTGACTTGTGCATGAATTGGATTTAAGTGAGGCAGAGTTGCACAATGTCATCAGCCTCATTCTCTCTTCCAGAGTCACTGAAGTCCAGTGGCAGGACAGAAGTTAAGATGACTGGTTATGGCCTGGGATGCAGTTGGATGCCTTTGGTGTCTTCAATGTCTGACTGAGCTCTAGAGCAGAGGACATGAGGACCATCAATTACCTCGCTCATTTTGGGCTGTATTCTTTGAAAATTGAATTAGCTTTTTTTTTTTTTGGCAATTAATTCATACCACTGTCTCACTTTGAGTTTACTAAGATAGTCAAATGAAACTATGATTTCGTCAGTGGAGTCGTTCCCTCTGACAACAGCTCATTCATGCCTTCCCAATCTTGTCCATACCATCCTATGAGTTCACCACAGGTGGTCTAGCTAGCCAATATGTGAAGCCAATACTCACTTTTTCCTGACATCACCAGGGAACCAGTAAATGCATGGGTTGTCCGTCAGTTATCCCTTGCTTTGATCATCAGACAAACCTGGCTTCCCTTTTTGATCACATATTTGCATGATGACACTTTTTATTCCATTTCTTTTTTGTGGTACTTAATGTTATGTGTCGCAGCTTACTCATACCCACCAAGTGCCTCTCCTTGCCATCTTACTGATATTCACTTTTAATTCTTCAGGGGCTATGGTCCTCTAGGACTTATAGCCATAAAAAATACTGATGAATTCTCTCTTGTAGTTCATTCCATTGGTTATAATTCTTCTTTGCAACATGATTAATGGGAAAATATGCTTAATGTGAGTATATATGTATAGCCTATATTGGATTGCCTGCTGTCTTGGGGAGGGGGAGAAGGGAGAGTAGAAGGAGGGGGAGAAATTTGGAACTCAAAAGCTTGTGGAACTGAATGTTGTAAACTAAAAATAAATACATTTTTAAAATTTTCAGAAAAGAAAAAAACATTGATGAAATGCTAGCATTAAAAACTGTAGCTCTTTGTGGGAGAAGTTAGAGGTCATGAAAGGAGCAATCCACCCAATTTACCTCCTACTGTTTAATACTAGGCCCAACTTGTCCATTTCCTACTGTCTGTCCAAATTCTATATCTGCATATCTACACATACATATACACACATATAATTAATATATGTGACATATCATATATAATAAAATATAGATAGAAAGCACATAGTACGTCATAATCTGGGGAAATAGGTGCCTTTAGGGATGTAGCTTGTGAGTTATTGTGAAGTGATATAGTTTCCTATTTACTTTCTCTCACAGATGAAATTGCCTGTAAGCAAAAGCAAAATTTGTGTTATTCTCTAGTTGTTTCTTAAAATATCAATCACATTGGAACAAACTAGCAGTTTCAAAGCAAACATTATAGCAGAACTTATATAGACAAAATACTTTGCTTGGAGTTTAAGGCACATGAAAGATATAATATATGAATATTTTACAAGCGGCGTCTGTGGTACAGTAGATACAGAGATGGCTTCAGAATTGGGAAGGCCTGGATTCAAGGCTTACTTCCATCATCCACTGGCTCTGTTCATTTAATCTCTCGCTGTCCAAGGCAGCTCTCTAAGAGTTGCAGAACAGGTGCTAATCTTCTTTGATAAAGTTTCCTTCTTGGGAATTCTCAATACCAATGAAATCACAGGTCTGATCTGAAAAGAATTATGCAGTAATTGTAAACCATGCCATAACCAAAAGTGTTATCTTGCGAAACTGAGATTAGATTAGAGAAGAAAAAAACTGAGGGCTTCTGTGTGACAGCTGTACCCAAGAATGTGAAAGGGGATTATATTTCTTATGCCTGGCCTCAGAAGGCTGTAGGGACAATGGAAGGGCCTTGCAACATGGATTTCAGCCCAATTAAGGAACAGATTTTCTAACAATTAAAACTATACCAAAGTGGGTAAGATGTCTAGATAGATAGTGAATTTCCCTGTCACTAGAGCTCTTCAAATAGAGGTTGGTTGGCCGCTTGGCAGGGATGATTTACTTTTTCAACGTGGGTTGGATCTCTGAGGTCTTTTCTAATTCACAGATTCGGTGACTGAGCTTGTTTAAAGCATTAGCACCAGAGTTCCCTTGGGAATGGTGATGTGTCCATTGGTGGGTGCCTGCAAACTTAGTTCTCGATGTGTTGGGTTAGAGCTAAGGAAAGGAGGATGTACTAAGGGGAGGGCTGGTGGAACATATTTAGAGGGAGAGGGATGGTTGTCAAACAGGAAGGAGTAATTGGAATTTGGAGAAGGACAATGATGGCAGAGGTCTCCGGATCAGGTGCTGATCTGGAGCTTACAAGAAAAGCAGTCTTATGGGAAGCATATATTTGAGGCATAGGTTGGTGGGTTGCAGCAAGTTGGGGGAAGCTGGTGGAACTGATGGGTGGAATAGGTCTGAAGAAGAGGTCTTTCCAAATTTGTCCCCTACAGGGGCTGGCCTGGAGCTGATGAGAGCAGTAGTTTTAGGGGAAGGGTGGTTGGAAGATGAGTGGGGCTGGTGGAACAGACCTAAGGAATAGGACTAATGGATGAGCTTCTCCATACTTGTCTTCCCAGTTGTTGGGCTAGAGGGGATGAAGGGAGGGTGAGTAGTGTTTAGAATAAGGGGAAACTAGTGGGAATAAGCCTGTGAAAACTTACCTACCTGGGTGCCTGGGTTAGAGCTGATCACACCAGCAGCTTGAGGGTTGAGGAAGAGGGATGTTGAGAGCTATCGAGGTCAGAGGAGGATTATAGGAATGATGCAGGGGCCTAGTAGAACATACTAGAGAAACTGGCCTAAGAATAGGCCTCAGTAAACTGTCTTCCCCCAGGGTTTGGGCTCAAGCTGATGAGAGCAGCTTCAGAAGGAGGACATGTTAGGTGCAAGTAGCGTGTGGGTGGATTAGGGTTCTGTGAACTTAATATTTGCCTGGGCTCAAGCTAGAGCTCCCAGAGTCAGCTTGAAAAGTACATGGATGATTTGGGATTTTAGCTACTAGCAGTGCAGACTGCCCTGTTAGTAAGATGTAGGTTCAGGTCCCTCTCAGTGCCCCAAGTAGCTCTCTAAGACTATAATATGCAGAGCGAGATATGTCAAGGGACTTCTTTCTCTGGCGGCTGAATATACTAATGAAACCACGGGTTCCGTACAAACACTGGACTGCCAACAACCAGCCCTGGGAAGAAGATACTATAGGTGTTATTACCTCCATTGTGTAGATGAGGAAACTTAAGAGGAGAAGCTTAGAGAGATAGAGTGAAGGCGGCACAAGCAGTGCCTGATGCCCTGATCCCAGACCTGAGTTCTCACCACAGCATTAGCCTGTGCACAAGGAATGAGCAGGCAGGCCCCACTGGGCCCAAGCTCTGTTGTATTCCCTACCCTGCACCCTCTCCAGGTCCTGTTTGGAATGCTCTACGGTAGCTACTCTCCGCTCATCATAGATGCTCCTCGTCAGTTTCTCTGTCCTTGGGCGCTCATTCTGTAACCATGCTTTTTACCCTGGGAACAAGTGGGAGGCCAGGAGGTGGAGCAGCACATCCTTAGTGGCCCGACTAACTCCTTCCAGAGAATAACAGACAAGAGGGTTAGAGCGCCAGAGGATGAGGGTGGGAGTATGGTGGGGAGATGTATCCTGGCGACTTAGAGCAAATTTAAATCTTGTGTTTTTATATCCTTTAATTTCTCACTCTATCCTTCTGCCTCCCTACTAGCCATTCTTTGTAACAAGGAATAAATAACAGTGGGAAAAAAGCAGCTCAGCAGTGACAACCTGTACTTGTCTGACACAGTGTGGATGTGCAATCTTGCACACTTATGTTCTCCCGCCTCTGCAAAGAAAGGAGGAAGGCGTACTTCTTCATTTCTGGTCTGGGATCAAGCTTGGCCATTAAAATCACACGATTTAGGTTATTGTTGTTTTAACTTACCTTGTTGCCGTCTGTATATATTGCTTTCCTGGCTCTGCTTATTTCATTCTGCATCAGTTCACAGAAGTCTTCCCCTGCTTCTCAGAATTACTCATATGCCTTTCTTACATCAAAGTAATATTCCATTACATTCTTGTGCCATAATTTGTTTACCCATTTTCCAGTGTATGGGCATCTACTTTGTTCCAGTCAGCCAACAAGTATTTGAATGCCTACTGTATGTCAGAACTGTAGAAGGCACCGAAGATATAATGACAAAAGCGAAACAGCCCCTACTCTCATGGAGATTATAGTCTAGTGAGAGGAGATAGCATGTACATATATAAGTACATACAAGGTATATACCAAATAGATCGAGGATAGTTTTTCAGGAGAAGGTACTAACCTCTAGGGAATCAGGAAAGGCATCATGTAGAGCCCTGAAGGAAGCTAGGGATTTTAAGAGTGTTCTTGGTACTACAAAAAGGTTACTCTGAATATTTTGGTGTATATGCCATTTTTTTCTGTCTTTGACCTCTTTAGGTGTAAGCTCATCAGTGGGATCTCAGGCTCAAAGGGTATGGACACTTTGGTAATTTTTTCCTATACATAATTTTTCGTCCTCTCATAGTCTAGGCTTGAAAGAAAGCTTTAACTCGGGTCAATGGCTTTTTTTTTTATTACTATTACTATTAATAATACATCAAGTTGTGATAACACATCTATATTCAGCTCCCTTTGGGTAATAGTAATAGTCAGACAGCTAGGTAGCACAGTGGATAGAGCGATGGGCCTGGAGTCAGGAAAAAAAAAACCTGAGTTCAAATCTGGTCTCAGATACTTACTAGCTGTGTGACCCTGGGCAAGTCACTTAACCCTGTTTGCCTCAGTTTTCTCATCTGTAAGATGAACTGAAAAAGGAAATGGCAAACCATTCCAGTGTCTCTGCCAAGAAGACCCCAAATGGGGTTACAAAGAGTCAGAAATGATTAAAAAATGACTGAACTCTAACAGTAGATGCTTATAGATTCTTCATGTTGGAAATAACTTGAGACTTTGTCTAGTTCGAGTGTCTGTCTGATGTGTGAATTCTTGCTCTAGCAACACCAAGTGGCCTCCACTCTTTGTTTGAACACTTCAAGAGATGGGGAACTGAACATTTACTAAGACAGTCCATTCAACCATCTTTTGAAATTTGGGAATGGCCCCAATTTGGCGAAGGCAGATGCCTTTTGGATGGTCCTTCTCAAATTACTTGCATTGTTTTGATCTGGGAGGCACCTTAGGGACCACAGAATCCAAACTCCTCATTGTACAAATGAGGAAGCTGAACCCCACAAAGTTTATGTGATTTGCTCAAAGTCATATGAGTAGCCATTAGCAACCGTGTAATAATCCTTGCTACAGATGAGAAAATCAAGGCTAAAGGATTTGCTCAAAGTTATAGGATTAGCAAATGGCATGAGGTAGGGAGGAGAAGTAGAGCCCAATGTCCTTTTAGGAAATCACCCACTGAAGAATATCGGAGCCGAAGGAGATTTTAGAATCACAGGATCATAGATTTTCAGAGTGGATAGGGACTTGAGACCATCAAATCTCAACTGCTCATTTTACAAGTAAGAAACTGAGGGGTTCCATAATTATTTCTAGAGTTCCATTAACATGAAATTTCCTAAATCTTGGCTTGCATGTAAATGGCTTTATATTAATATTCATTTCTATTATCCCCATGTTACAGATGAGGTGGAGAGAGGTAAAATGAATTGTTCTGGGTCACATGGCTTGTCTCTGGAAGAGCTGGAATGTGAACGTATGTCTCCTGACTAAATCTAGCACTCTTTCCATTATACTTCAGATACCTCCTAACAGGATCCTGAACAGCTGACTTGCCAGAGGAGTGAACCCTGCTGCTGTGAGGAGGATTCTCATGGTTTACATCTGGACCAGTGATGGTTGAGAGAGGCAGTAGGAGGAGGATGGAAAGTGCTTTTTTAAAGCCAGAGTAGTAGCAGGGGGCACAGCAGGCAAACAGAAGGGGAAAATGCTTCTAAAATAAAATAAGGCAAGTAGCAGCAGGAACTTTTGGGAGCCAAGTTTTCTTTGGCAGTGAAAAGATCAGCCGTTAAGGGGGAGTGAGTTTGCTGGTGGCAGCCTTTTTTTTCCTCCGAGCACAATGACAAAAGGAATACCGTCAGCTTAAGCTCATACAGAAGACAAGGTTTCCTCCCTCTCCCCACCTTCCACCCTTCTTGGTGACGGGCTCACACTGGGAAGCAGGATCTGGGGTATAAGCTCAGCAGTAGCTGACCAAGCACCGGGTGAACCTGCTTCTAAATCCTTTCCCACTGAGAATGTGGCTCTGTAACAGTGTCAGAGCACTGGCTAATGCTGAAGATCTTTAGAGTGGCCCATTTGGTTTTGAGGAAACATATGGCACATAGATGACCATAGATTTTACAGGGGCACCTGTTTGAAATGCTTTGTTCCCAGGAGCCAGAAGTCTACAGCATTCTGACCTGAGATGTTTTGGGGAGGCCTGGAATCTCCTAGTACTTTGGGCACAAACATGCAAGGGGAGATGGAAACCAGTGATAAGAGCACACGAAAATGAGGCCAGGACCAAATAAGGTCTGATCACCCCATCTAAGAGTGTGTGGGTGAGTACACGGCAGAGGACGGGGCACCTAGGTGGTGCAGCGGATAGAGCACTGGGCTTGGAATCAGAAAGGCTCGTCTTCCTGAGGTCAAATCTGTTGTTATGGTTTTAAGAAAGGAAAGAAAAGGGAGGAGAAAAAAGTAATGTACCAGAGAAGAAATGAGGAAGATGGGATGAGAAGAAGAGAGTACAAATGTGGAAGAATGGCAAGAGACAATGGGCATGACATGAACCCCATTTCTATCAGGACTTGATAGAGTAGAGTTGAACACAGACAGTGTTTATCAAACTAAACTGGCGAATAAGTGCCACAGAAGAGATAGGAAAGGAGAGACTGAGGGTAGCTAGGTGGGGTTGGCACAGTGGCTGCAGCCAGGAAGACTTACTTTCAAACCTGGCCTCAGGTACTTACCAGCTTTGTAACCCTGGACAAGTTACTTAATCCTGTTTGCCTTAGTTTCCTCATCTGTAAGATGAGCTGAAGAAAAAAGAAATGGCAAACCACTCTAGTATATTTCCAAAAAAAAAAAAAAAGGTAAATGGAGTCACAAAGAGTTGGACATAACTGAGACAATCGAATAAGTAGATTGAAGGGGATGGATAGTCACAAAGAAAGCAAAGCAGCTTCAGAGGATAAATTATAAAAAGGATAATTAAAAGGAAAGAAAATCTAAGAACCACTGGTCTGGCTTGGAGGAATAGTAGAGTGGGAGAATTGCTAGTTTTGATCACATTTCTTCTTTTTCAGCATCATAATCTTTCTGAAGAGGAATACAGGGGCAAAGAGAGGGAGTAAAAGATATTGTGGGGGAAAATACACAATTAACAATTATAACTGTGAATGTAAGTGGGATAAACTCATCCATTTAATGGCAGAGGTTAGCAGAATGGATTAGAAAGCACACTCCAGCAATATATTGTTTGTAAGAAACACACTTGAAACATAAAGATTTACAGAGT
Source organism: Phalanger gymnotis (assembly GCA_028646595.1). Lineage (NCBI taxonomy): Eukaryota > Metazoa > Chordata > Mammalia > Diprotodontia > Phalangeridae > Phalanger > Phalanger gymnotis. The sequence goes on from CM053625.1 coordinate 10,108,088, forward strand.
TAAAATAAAGGTTATAGTAGAATTTATTATGTTTCAGGCAAACAAAAAAAATCCAGGGTAAGAATAATCTCACAGAAGACAATAGTAAAAATAAACATAGTTAAAAGAGCTAAGCAAGGAAATTTCATTATGCTTAAAGTTACCATAAGCAATGAAATAGTATTAGTACTTAATATTTGTACTGAATGGCATAGCATTGAAGTACTTGAAGGAAAAGTTGGTTGATTTGCAGGGATTAATAGACAACAAAACTAAAATTGTTGGATTTCAGTGTGCCCCTTTCAAATCTAGATAAGTCTAACAAGAGGATGAAAAAAAAAAAAGTTTAGGACCTGGATAGAATTTTAGAAAAGTTAGAAATGCTAGATCTTTGGTGATTATTGAATGAGAATAGAAAAGAATATACATATTTCTCAGCTGTGAATGGCAACTTTCCAAAAGTTGACCTTGTGTTAGGATATAAAAATCTCAAACAAGTGTAGAAAAACAGAAATTCTGAACATCCTTTACTATCCACAATGTAGTAGAAATCATGATCAGTAAAGGGCCATTGACAAAAAGATTCAAACTTAAAATACTAAATGATTTCATTTTAATGATTGAATGTGTCAAAGAAGAAGGTATAGAAGCAATATGTAATTTTGTCAAAGAAAATGACACCAATGAAACAATGTACCAGAACTTTGGAGGATACTTCCAAAGCAATGCTGAGGCGAAAATTTCTGTCACTAAACACTTTCATTAACAGAAGAAAGAACAGTATGTTAAAGAAAAAAAAAACCAGGAAAATTAGAAAAGCTTTATCAAAAAACCCAGCTATATACCAAAAAGGAGGGTTAATGAAGCATTTTGAAAAATACACAGAAGACAACAAAAGGAAGCTTAGAGAAGATACAGACAAGCAACACAGCTTTGGAACTAATGTGCTGAATTTATTATATACTTTGAAAAAGCCTATGCTCTATATTATAAATTCACATTTTTATATGCTATCTTTTTTTCTATTTTTTTCTATGGAAATGCTCATATTTTTTGGATTTTTGTCTCTCTCATTAGAGTATAAGCTCCTGGAGAGTGGGCATTTTTTCACTCTTTGTACCTCTATTCTGAGCACCTGGCACAGTGCCTGGCATATAGTTGGTGCTTATTGTAGTACTTGTTGATCGATTGTTCATCGAATCAATCATTTTAAAGCAGCCTGGTATTGCAGAAAGAAGATGCGTTGTATTTAGAGTCAGAAGACCCGAGTTTGAATCCTGGCTCTGATACTCTGACACTTGCCTCTAGGCAAGTCATTTAACCTCTCATTATTTCAATTTTCTCATCTTTAAAATGGGGCAAATAGAATTGTGATATATTTTATGATTACTATGGGGCTAACTGAATTGTGATTGGTGATGATGACAGGGATGGTTACACACCTTTACACACACACATTACAGAGTAGGGACCTGTTTTGTCTTGTTTGGATGTGTATCATAGGATTAAATTGGGGTTGTGACCTGGCCTTCGTAGTTTTAAGGGAGATGAAATGCACTTTGACCACAGCCTCTGGGAACTAGCACATTTCCAAGATGTAATTCGATTGCATTCTGAGCCTTTTTTCTTCTTCAGTACCATGAAAAGCGATACTGAGGCAGGAAGATCAACTTTGACCCTGAAGTAAAACCAGGGCCCTCCTGTAGAAACTGCAGGAAGGAGACAGATATATTGTACCAACTTTATTTGACAATAAAATCAGGACAGGGTGCCGGGGCAGAGTCTCTGGTCACTGCAGCTGGAGTACGGTAATGAAGCCATGATAGTTACTATTGTAGTAATTCATTTTTGTTGTTCAGTTGTGTTTCTGTCGTGTCTTACTCCTTGTCATCCCATTTGGGGTTTTCTTGGGGAAGATACTGGGGTAGTTTGTCATTTGTCATTTCCTCCTCCGGCTCATTTTACAGATGAGGAAACTGAGGCAAATGGAGTTAAGTGACATTTCCAGGGTCAGCTAGTAAGTGTCTGAGGCCAGGTTTGAACTCAGGAAGATGAGTTTTCCTGCCTCTAGGCTCGGCACTCTATGTACTGTGTTACCTAGCTGTCCATAATAACTCATTCACATAGCACTTTACTGTAATAACCCGTGAGTCAAAGGTTCCCACTGTACCTAAAGGACTTGGCTATACTTTGGGAACTTCTCACTTCTCTGGCTTGTTGCTCGCATCCATGTGATCTAGTAACTTCAGTGTCTGGCATTCACCAGCTCTCCTTATAAATATATAATCTTAAAACACAAAATTGTATTTATAAAGTCATGGAAGTAGGTTTGTGCCTTAGTCCTGGGAAGCAATGCTCTCCCACAGCGAGCAGCCCTTCCCTGAGCCCTCTATAGTCTCAGTAGTTCCTAGTCTGGCTTTGGTAGGGTTTCAGTCACCGGCATTTGGGGCCCCCTGCCTTGGTGCAACTGTCCACAGCTGATTCCACTGTGGCTCACTGTGGGCAGCCCTTGCCTCTGGCAGCTGGCTCTCAGCAGGCATCGCATGTTGTTCTTTCCTGCTATCCCCTGGTTTCCTCCACTGCTCTGTGGGGGCTCTCCTGAGCTCTCTGCAGGCGCTGATCGTCTCGCTGCCCAGGCCGTCTTCCGCAGTCCCACGTTCTCTTGGCTCTCCTCTTCATTCGCAGCTCCTGTACCTGACCTCTGTAGCTCAGCAGTTCCCCTTTTAACCTCACCCTTGTGGGGACACATCTCTGAGAGGTTTCTGTAGCTCAACCTCCCCCTTTCCTCACTTCCATTATCCTTAAGCCTTCTTTTGTATATGATCTCCACAGCCCCAAATGTCCCAGGGTAGAATTGGAGGGGTGGTTAGAGAGGAGGAAGGGGACCCCTTCTTCACGTGCCTCATATGAAGGCTTATGGTGAGTCACTATCTTTTCCTCTCTCCTCAAGCACAAGGGTGGTCTATCTCCTGCTGTCATCAGCAGTTCCTGCTGGGCCCTAGGGGTGGGAGGAGCACCCCTCCTTTCACCTCAATTGTCTCTCTGTAGAGAAATGGTTTACTATAACACTTAATATGTACCAGGTGCTATGTGAAACGCTTTGAAATTATCATCTCATTGGATCCCGACGACAATCCTGGGAGGTAGGTGCTATTATTATCCCCATTTTACAGATGAAGAAACTGAGGCAAACAAGTTCAGTGACTTGCCCCAGGCCACATAGCTAGGTAGTGTCTGAGGCTGGATTTCAGCTCAGGCCTTCCTGACTCTAGGCCCAGCCCTGTCCACTGCATCACCTAGCTGTTCCCACTCATCTCCACACCATGTCTTCTCCACTTGGACCATCCTCTCTGTCTTTTCTCTACCAGAAGAACTTTGGTCTCCACCCAAATACTACTAATGCTTATAGGTGAGCTTTTGCTTTGTCTCGCCATTGCTCAGACTTCCACTGAACATCTGTCCCTAAACTATACCAAGTAAGCCCTGCCCTCCACCCCTCCCCCACTTTCTAGCTTCCCTTTCTGTGTCACCTTCCCCCAAATAGAATGTAAGCTCCTTAAGAGCAGAGACTGTTTTGCTTGTTTCCGTTTTATCTCTGGTGCTTAGCACAGTGCCTGGCACATAGCAAGTGCTTAAAAAACGTCCATATTCTCCCTCTTTCTCTCTTTGTCTCTCCTCTCCCTTCTCCCTCTCTCTTCCCTCTCTTTCTCCTTCTTGCCTCTCCCTCTGTGTTGTTAAGCAAAATTGTCTCATTAGCATGGCTTTTGTTTCTTTTGAGTGGAAGTACTTTCAGCTGTTAAGTGCTAAGCCCCAGGCCCAGGGCCCTGTCAGGTGTGAAACCTGTGTGGGTGTGGATTGGTGACTTAGGAGGGGCCAGCTGGGGAACCAATGGTCTCTGGTCATTGAGGCGGGGCTTGAGAACG
>CM053625.1:10112489-10138209 GCA_028646595.1 Phalanger gymnotis
CACCCCCCACCCTGACTCCCCATAATAGAAATGCACAAACAATATAACGTAATAGGTTTTGTTTCCCAGCAGTACCTAGGGGGTTATCCATACACAGTGTCTATCGTCATTAGTGGGGATTTGGCAGTGAGGACATTTATTCTGGGGTTCAAAATCAATACCGTTAAAAATCTGTAGATTCTAAATGTCAATATAAGAGTCTGAAACAAGCTGTGCTCACCTCATAAAGCCATATTTTATCGGCTTAATTTATAGCACTGAGTGGTTGTTTGACTTAGAGAGCTACCATGAATCAGAACTTAAATAAAAGTCTCTCACAGATTAATTATTTTTAGTGTGCTTGTCTCCTCAGCCTGTAATCTTCCCACTTCAGCATCACCAGTGCTTTCATCCAGGCCTATCTCCATGGAATAGCGGTCTGCTCCAAGGACCTCTAAATGTTTCTTGTTTTCTCAGTCAACTTCTCTGAATTTTTTTATTAACTGGCTTGCTGAAGTTGCCAAATACAGATTTGCTATTTCTAATTGGTTCCCCCTTTCATTTTCTTTAAATTGCCCCACCCAGCTACTTGCCCCTACCCTTACAAAGACAAGGGAGGGATTTTATTGCTGAACAAAGGGATAGAAACCAGCCACATCCCTAAGGGTCTCATGGGATGTCACTATTATTTTGCATTTGATGCTGATAAGATTCGGAATTGATAGCATGTTAGGCCTTTCTTTGAGAGCTGCAGTTTGGGGGTTCCTGGCAAGAAAGTATTGTCTAGTGAATATAGAGTCAGAAAACCTGGGCTACTTGGTTTCTTTGAATGCTAATTGTATGCCTGGTCTTCACCTTTACAAGCCTCAGTTTATCCAGCTGCTACATGGAGATAAAAATACTTTCATGACCAAGTTCATATGAGGAAATATCTTTGCAAATTGTAAATAAAAATCAGCTCTTCTCTTCCTTTTCTTTTTTCCTTCTTCCTCATCTCTGTTCTTTTTCCTTCTTGCTTCTTCTTTTCCCCCCTTTACCTCCTTCTCATTCTCTTTCTCCTCCTGTTCTCTACTCTTTTCCCTTCTTACTCATCTTCCTCCTTCTTTTTTAAATTTCTTCTACTCTTTCAACTCTCCATTCTCTCTGTCTTCCCCTCCTTTCCTCTCTCCTCCAAACTCCTTTTTCTATTTCTGTTCTTCTTCTCCTCTTTCTTTGATGTCTTCTTCTTCCTTCTTCTCATCTACTTTCTTCTTTTTTCCTGCTCTCCTTTAAAAAAACAGTGAGAATTAATGATTTAACTTTATTTTCTTTTTGTGTGTTTGATGCTTCTTTAAAATTTTTAAAAATTAACATGTTTTTATATCACTTTTGTTTTCCATTAAATTATGAGCTTTAAAGTCAAGGGCTGTCTTTTGCCTTTTTTTGTAACTCTGGTGCTTATCACAGCACCTGGCACACAGTAGATACTTAATAAATGCTTATTGACTGACTGACTAGTATATCCTTCTTCCATTCCTGATCCAGAGAGCCGTCCCTTGTAAAAACTATAAAAGAAGAGGAAAAAAGGAGCTGAGCAAAACCAGCCAAATCTTGAAATACTTTGGAATTATGTGCAGTAATTTATACCCATTGTCCCTTGCCTTTGTGAAAAAAGTGCATTTTCCTATCTCTTCTTTGGTCATTATAATTATGTACCTTTCAGTAGTTTTTTTTTTAATTGTTCTATTTACATTATTGTAGGCATTGTATATATTATGTTCCTGGGTTCTGCTTTCTTTACTTGGTATTATGTTGAATTTCTATACTTCTCTGAATTCTTCACATTCATAGTTTCTTATGGTACAATAATATTCCATTATGTCCATGCAATACAATTTGTTTAACCATTTCTTTACCAGTGGGCATCTAATTTGTTTCCAGTTCTTTGCTCTACAGAAAGGGGTGTTGCTATATATATATATATATATATATATATGTATATATATTTTGACATTTATGGGCCTTTCTTTTTTATTTTGACCTCCTTATGCCTAGCACTGTGATCTCTGCTTCAAAGGTTATGGATACGTAGGTCATTTTCCTAACATAGTTCCAAATTACTTTCCATAATGGTCAGGCCTATTTATAGTTTTACCAACAGTGTATTAATGCACCTGTCTTTCCACAGCCCTTCCAGCATTGACCATTCCTGTCTTTTGTCATTATTGTCAATTAACTGGGTGTGAGGTGTTAATTGAAACAACCTCTGAGTTGTTTTAATTTGCATTTCTCTTATTAGAAATTCTGAACTTTCTGTAGTTGGTAATAGTTTTTGTAGTTCCTTCTTTTGAGAACTTTTGACCATTTATCCATAGGAGAATGGCTCTTAGTCTTATATTTGTGTTCATTCCCTCTATATTTTGTATATCTGATCCTTATCAGAAATATTTGGTGCAAAAATGATAATTTCCCTTCTTTTCTTAGTAGTATTCATTTTATTAGTGAAAAAATTTAGTGTCATGTAATCAAAATTATCTGCTTTATCTTTTGTGATTGCTTCTTTCCTTTGATTCAGAAATTGCTTATCAGCCTTACCGATGATAGATATGTGACCTGGTTCTTCTAGCTTTTTTATGATATGGCCATAAAAATTCAGGTGATTGGGGCAGCTAGGTGGCACAGTGAGTAGAGCACTGGCCCTGGAGTCAGGAGGACCTGAGTTCATATCCAGCCTCAGACACTTGACACATTTACTAGCTGTGTGACCTTGATCAAGTCACTTAACCCCAATTACCCTGCCTTCCCCCCCCTGCAAAAAAAAAAAATTCAGGTGATGTATTCATTTTGAGCATATATATGATTAATATGTTTCTTTAGACCTAATTTCTGCCAAACTACCTTTCAGTTTTCCCAGCAATTCTTGTTAAAATAGAGAATTCTTCCCCAAATAATCTGTCATCAGATTTATTGAACACTAAGTTATTGAGTTCAGTTGTTTCTGATTCTTTCTTATCTAGTCTGTTGGGTTGATTTACATTGATTTTTTTTAAACCAGTGACAAAAGTTTTGCATGGTTACTGTTTTAATAATTTGAGACCTGGAAGTATTAATCCTCTTCATTCTTATGTAGTAGCAGTGATAGGGAGCTTGATTTGGTGGCTTTTCTGTTCCTTCCTTCATGTTTAGATGAACATATATGGACTTCTGGAGGTTGCATATACTGTTCCATTGGAGGTATTCCGATCTAACAAATATCTCCACCATATAATCTCATCACATGGACTGGGGGAGCCACAAATTCAATAATGTCTCCCTTTGGCTTCAGTTTCTTTTATTCATTGTTTCCCCTGATATTCTGAATTTTTTGTTTCTCCAAGTGAATTTTACTATTTTGTTTCATTCTTCAAAGTGTCCCCTTGGTAGTTTAATTGGAATAGTGCAAATTATTTTTGGTAGTATCACTTTATATTATATTGTTACAGCCTGACGTTGAGCAATGTATATCCTTGTAATTATTTTAGTCTTTATTTCTTTATAGAGTGCTGTTAATTGTATTTATCTAAGTTTTAAGTGTGTCCCCACATGTTAACTCCCAGGTATTCTGTGCAATTTGTAGTTATTTTCAATGAGACTTCTTGTTCTATTACTTCTTCCTGTATTTTGTTATTGCTATGTCAGAATGCTGCTTAATTTTTGTAGGGTTACTTTGTATCCTGTTGCCTTACTGAAGCTATTATTTATCTCATTTTCTTTCTTGACTTTCTGGAGTTTTCTAAATAAACCATCGTATCAGCAAATAAGAATAGTTTCGTTTTATGCCTTTGTCTTATTACCATTCCTAGTATTTCTAGAAACATGCCAAATAGCAGTGAGGAAAGGGGAACATCTTATTTTTCTCTTTCATTTGTTGGAGAAATTTCTAGTGTTTTCTCATTGCAAATAATGCTAGTTTTTGGTTTTAAATAGATACTTTTTTATCATATTAAAAATGGTGTTTCCATGCCTCTGCTTTGTAGGTTTTGTTTTGCTTTGTTTTTTTCACCATAAATAAGTGTTGTAATTTGCCAGAGACCTTTCTCTGCATCTATCGATATGATATTGTCGTTTTGGATGTTTTTGTTTTTAATATGATTGTGTTAATGAAAGGCAACATAGAGTAAATGGATAGAGAGCTGGCCTCAAAGTTAGGAAGGCAAGTTTAAGTCCCATCTCTGACGCTATACTATATACTCTCTATTTTATACATTATACTATATGCTGGTTGTGTGGTTCTGGCCAAGTTACTTGATCTCTCAGTGCTCTAGGCAACTTTCTAAGATTATAAATTGCAGAGAAGGCACAAGTCCGCATTAATAGAGGGAGTTTCCTCACTGGGAAGTTCCCTTTGCCAGTGAAATCTCAAGTCTAATCTATCCTTAATTATCCTAATTTCTCCCCAAATATTGAATTATCTTTGCATTCCTGGTATAAATCCAACTGGATCATAGTGAATCCTTTTTTGGGGGATATATTGGTGCAATAAACTTGAGAACGCACTCATCTGTTCATTCCTCATGTATCTCATACGAGGAATGAACAAATGAGTGTGTCACTATGTTCAGAGTGCTGTTTTGGAAAGTTGAGAGATAGTATAAAGTTTAGATAAGACACGGTCCCATTTGGCAGCTGGGTGGCTCAGTGAGTAGAGCACCAGCCCTGGAATCAGGAGGAGCTGAGTTCAAATCCGGCCTCAGACACTTGACACACTAGCTGTGTGACCTTGGGTAAGCCACTTAACCCCAATTGCCCTGCCTTCCCCCCTCAAAAAAAAGACGTAGTCTCAGACCTGTTAGAGCATTTAGTCTAGTGGGGGGATATTATAATAAGATCATATATATGTATAATAATGTTATGCATAATATGCTTATAAATGTATTTATATAAACATAGGTGTAGAATTTATAGTAGGATCGTTATATCTCTATATGTCATTATAACAAGATAATTATAATATATAACATTACATGAAAAGTACAAAACAAAATGCAAACGAAAGGTGCAAAGCAGAGTTTTATCTGAGGTCCGAAGGACAGTGTCTTTTTCCTGATGGGAAGGATGCATAGGATATTAACAGACAGAACTAGGGAAGTAGTGTGAGATAAAGATAGAAAGGTAGATAGAGTGACACCAGATTGTACAGGGCCTTGAATGTGTATTGTTAAGCAAAATTGTCTCATTAGCATGGCTTTTGTTTCTTTTGAGTGGAAGTACTTTCAGCTGTTAAGTGCTAAGCCCCAGGCCCAGGGCCCTATCAGGTGTGAAACCTGTGTGGGTGTGTATTGGTGACTTAGGAGGGGCCAGCTCGGGAACCAATGGTCTCTGGTCATTGAGGCGGGGCTTGAGAATGCCGGAATCTCAGCTGCGAGGAGGGGTGAGCCGGGAGACAACTTCGGTGGCGGCAGAAGGCGTGGAAGCCAGAAGCTGCAGAGGCAGGAAGCTGCGGAAGCAGGGCTTACCCGAGTGCAAACAGGAATGTGAGGCCAGTGAACATGATTTGGCTAAATACTATCTTGTTTTTCTGTGGCCTCCTGGTTGCCCTTGTGAGATGGGCTTTCTGGGCCTGGAGTCTTTTTGTCAAGATGTTGGAATGGGGAGGCCGGTTCAAGTTTTTGCTGCAGTGGGGCCTAAATAAATTTCTTGTTGTTTTCTCCTTAGAGAATCTCTCATACCTTGCGATTTCGGACCATTCAAACATATACATGATTATATTTGAGATCATAAATTCGGCCTTCCTACTACAGAATGCCACAATCAAGAGTAGGAATTTCGTTCCTTAGGTCCTTATGAAGCAGTGCAGGCTTTTGCATTGAGGAGGACCATGACACTCTCACACATACACACACATACGTACACACACACACACACACACACACACAATACACATATCTATATCTATTTCTATATATATTATATGTGGTTTAGAGCAAGGAAAGAATGGAACTGGGAAGACACTTGACTGTCAGAAGATTAGGATAAATATAGCTGGGATGGGAAGAGAGGTACAGATGTTGGTGTTCATTTGGGAAAATTTCTTCCACAGCTGTCACCATATTGAAGTATCTGAGGAGGGAATCAATTGCTTGCAGTTCCACAGTAGGATACTTAGGATTCCTAGAAAGAGACATATTGCTGGTGTCTGGTAGAAGGTGGCAGATGAAGGGACCAGCCTTGATGTGCAGAGTATAAGAGCAACACAGGGAAGTAACTGGTTATAGTCGGTTGTGTGCTACTTAGCAAGGGAGAACTAAGTACCAGGAAGGAGCAGAACAAGCTGGGAACACTGTGGCAGAATGTTGTGTTATTTGCCTTCAGTCTCCTTCCCTGTATTGTCGTTGGGGTGTGTAGGTGTATAGATTTTCCCAAGTGTTTATTTCAGCAGCAGCTTGTGTATTTTATGTTCTAATGTCACCAGATAGTATATATTGAAGAGGAGCAAGCAGTTATGAGGATTGTAGAATTTTCTCTCATATTTGTTATCTGAATTGGGTCATAGATGAAGTGGTATTTGGTTCCAGTTTTAGTGCCTTACAGCCATTGCTATGGTCCAGGCAAGTAGTAATGAGGGCCTTTGCTAATGTGGGTGAAAAATATTATGCCAATAGATTCAATAGGCCTAGGCAACTGATTAGATATGGGATGGGAGAGTGAAGAATCAAGGATAAACTCTGTGGTTTTGACATGGCATACAGGGTGAGTGATGATGCTATGGATAGAAATAGCAAATCCAGAAGAACAAGCAAGTTTAAAGGGGGAAAAATGAACTTGATTCTGTGTATTTTGAGCTTGAGGTGCTGTGGTTGAAGCCAAGGGAGTCAGTGAAAATGTACACAAATTATATATATATACATATACACACACACATATACATATATATATACATATACACACATACACATATACATGTATACACATACACACACAGAGAACTTGGAAAATTCATACCTCAAGGCATCAGGGAGAGGAACAGGGCCCACTGAAGGAAGTTAAATAACATAGATGTTAAATAAGGTTGTGACAGAGTGAAAGGGACTTTGAATTTGGTGATGAGGAGATCAGTGGTTAGCTTCGAGCAGTTTCAGTAGAGTGGAGGGGCTGAAAACCAGACTTCAAAGGAGTGAAGAAACAGTGGTGAAGAAGTAGCGATGTGGAGAAGAGAGCTTCCAGATGTTTAGTAGAGTAGGGAAGGGAAGAAGTGACATGACATAGCAGCGCAGTGAGCTGGAGAACTTTCCCTGGAGCCTTCTTTCTACCCCCTTGCATTAACATTTCCTATAAATGACATTTATGAAGCACCTGTCGTGTCAGAGGTCCTACGCTAGGTATCAGAGGATACAAAGATGATTTGAAAGTGCTTACTAAACTGTGGAATGCTTGTGCAATGGTGAGGTATTTTTGCAGGGGTCCTATTTCTGACATAGTCCTCCCTGGGGAGAATAGGGGAAGTCTCAGAGAGGGTTGTCAAGTACACATTTACTGTTGTCAACTTTGTGACACAGATTTGTCACCAGCCAATCCACTGGCTTGGGTTCTGGTTCCTAAGATCCCAGGCATCTCATAGCACAATCCAGTATGTGATGCCCTATTCATCTATACAGATGACTCGGGGAGAACATCAACACAGATACACAAGGTAAGCCACCTAGGTAACCAGACTTCCAAGAGTTGCACTTCTCTGCTACAAAAGACTTGTTTGTTCTCTGTCCTTTCAACGTGCCCTGTTGTCTCTTACGGGCCTCTTCAGTAAGAGTTCTTGATAGGCCTAATTGCACCAGCAGCGTGCTTCCTGTTATCCCAGCTCAGCTGCCTTGCTTCACAAATTGTGGCTGGAGTTGTTGTTCACCAGATTTGCACTTTGGTTTTCATTTGGGTTTTATGTGATAGGACCAGGCTTCCCCTTCCTTTCTTTCTCTTGCTCAAGGGATTAGTTTTCTCAAAAGGGCAACAGGTCCCCAGTACCTGATTGGCTCCTGCCTCCCTTGATGCAGCTCCCTGGTCACCTAAATGCATAAAGATTCTCCCTCACATGGAGTTAGAGTCCCTTCAACTTGGTGGATGTCTAAAGATCATCCTTTTAAAGAAAGATGCATTTCAGGAGTCAGTACATCCTGCCCAGCTGGATGGATGAGTTTCCATAAGGAGAGGAGGAGGTCCATGTCTTTAGAAGCTCAGTGTCGCTGTGTCATTGTTGCATATCTTTGTGCGAAGTCAACCTCTTTTTGTTAACTATTCAGTGACTTAATGAGTATCTCATTTTACCCCCAAATAGAACTGAACTAACAGGGTGTTGCCATCAGGTTATCTCCTAACTGGTGGGAGTGCAAAGGGCTGTATTCTTCTCATCCTGTTGACGATGCTGCATTGACCTTACTTGAATGGTGGCCAGCAGGAAATTACCCAGAGAAGTAGGTCACACAAGCACAAGAGAAGACAAACCAGGTGCTTACCACAGTATGAATGGGAGAAGAAATATTCATTTGTATATATGCTCAACATACACTTCCCTTCAGATCATGATGGAGGCAATTCAGGATCCTGAGCCCAAGAACCTCGGGATGAACATCACCTCCAAGAACACTGGCTCGGATTCCAGCTTAGCTCCTACAACCGTAATGTCAACCCTTGTGGAGATGTAACCTAGCAACTGTCTTTTCGGGTTCTGAAGCCCCTGAATCCTTAGCTACAGCTACTGAAGACCTAGAAAAGACAGTTCTTGACACCAAAGTCTTGTCAAGTGGTTCAACATCAGAAATGCAGATTTTTTTTTTCCAGTGGAAATACCATTAAAGAAGATGCGTTGCCATCTGTTTTACTATGGCACTCTAAGGACCATGGGACCTTTTCATCTGACTTGCAGCTGAAATCTCCCACATGTGTTGCCTCTCTCTATTAGAATGTGAGCTCCTTGAGTACAGGGACTGTATTGTTTTTCCATTTGTGTCACCAAAGCTTAACACAAAGTAAGTGCTTGATAAGAGCTTTTTCATTAATTGAGCAATCAGTTAATTTAGTTCATGAAGTGCTAGGCTTCTTTAAATCATTTTCTTGTCCTAATTGAACCCTGAGCTTAATTGACCTTTAGCTGGCTATTTCCTCCCTCCCTCCCTCTCTCCCTTCCTTCCTTCCTTCTTTCCTCCCTCCCTCCCTCCCTCCCTTCATTCCTTCCTCTCTTTCTCCAGCAGGACTTTATCAGAAACCTTGTAAATTCCCCTTTTATTCCCGACTCTGGTTTTTCTGTGTTCTTTTACTACAGACTTGCAGTCATAAACCTTTGGTCTATCTTAAATGGTCTACAACATCCAAAAATTAGAAGAGACCTCAAAGGCTATCTATTCTAACTACTACCAGACCAAGAATTCCTCTTATAAGCGGCCATCCAGCTTCTGCTTGAAGACATTCAGTAAGCAGGATCCCAGCGTCTCTGAGAAAAGCCTACTTCATCTGGGGACGGGGACAGGGATGGGCACTGGACCTGTGCTTTCATTGGTTCAGCGAACTCCTAGATGATGAACCGCCTTTACCAATGGAGATTGACATCTTCCCTGCAAAGCAGTCCTAGAGAGTTGCCTAGGGCACCAAGAGGTTAAGTGACTCGCCCAGGGTCACACAGCCGATTATGTGTCTGAGGCAAGACTTTTTCTTTTTATCAACCTCAAATTTGCATCTATGTAATTTTTATCCCTTGCTGCTATTTTTTCCCTCAAGTGTTAAGCAGAGAAAGTCTAATCCCTCTTCCAAAAACAACTCTTCAAATACATGAATGCTGTTATCATAGCCCCTTAAATCTTTTCTGAACTAGACCTCCTAAGTTCCTTCATCTTATTCTCATAGAGCATTTCCCTCATCCCTCTCTCTGCCCTGATCACCCTCTTGTGGACAAGCTCTAGTCTGTCTGTGCCCTTCTTAAAACGTGCCACCCAGCCCTGAACACAGTGTTCCAGATATGGCCTGACCAGAGCAGACTATTTTGATTAACTTACAGTACTGAAGTACTTCTTAGCTTAGATGGCTGCCCTACTGGGGAAAACAGTTTATCCCTGGCATATCCTTGACATTTTTTTAAAAGTACCTAGATCAAGGTAAGTAAGGACTTCTTTAAGGAAAAAAAAACACAATAAAAACAAGCTTCAACAAATCGTCAGCCACTTGAAAAAGAAGCAGAGAAATGAAAATTTTGTGCTATTGACTAAGCTTCTAAAGTGGTATCTGACACTTGCTGGATCCTCCTGGGGAATATTTGTAATGAACCAGGTCCTTCCTTTTCATACTGTTCTTTAGCAACATGGGGTGTGCAGTAATAGCTCACTGTTCTTATAAGCGAGATGTCATGGATGACTTCTTTTACTGTGTGTGGTAAGAAGAATGTCAGAGAAGTGGCTCAGAGAGGGCAAAATGTCCCCCGCCTTTATTTTTAGAATGCATGTGAAAATCGTGAATAATCTTCAAGAGGGAAAACTTTAGTTGTTTGTGGAGATGGGATGAAACAACCACCTTCCACTTGACTTAGCTATTATTACCAAAAGGAAGGGGAACCCCTTGGCACACTGGAGAAACCTGGATTTGATTTGTTACTACAGCATGGTAGAAGGGAAAGACCACTGGACCTAGAGTCAGAAGACCTGAGTTTTAATTAACAATAGTCAATTGACAAGTATTTATTAAGCATCTACTATGTGCCAGGCACTGTGTTAGGAGCTGGGAATACAAGTACAAAGAATAAAATTCTTCCTTATAATTAAGGAGACAACCAGTGCATATAAAAATATCTATAGCATAAATAGGAGGTTATTACATATATAAATATATGTGTGTGTGTGTGTGTATACATGTGTATGTATGTATATACACACACACGCACATAAAGTAGTTAAATACAGAATACTATGAGAGGGAAGGAAGTAGCATTTGGAAGGATCAGGAAAGGCTTCGTGCAGAAGATGGTATCTGAATGGTATCTTAAATCTGGTGTGGTATCTTAAAGGAAGAGAGGGACTCTGAAGTGTAGGTAAAAAAAAATTCCAGGAATAGGAGATGCCTAGTGCAAAAACACAGAGAAGGTGGTTAGTGAGGAACAGAGTGAATACCAAATTGTCTAGATTGTAGAGGGCAGGTGGCAGAGTGCAGTCCAGTGAGGCTGAAAAGGTAGGTTGAGACCAGGTTGGGAAAGGCTTTAAAAGTTATACAGAAGAGTTTGTATTTTATGCTAGTGTCAATGGGAAGAGAAATATGGTAAGATTTGAACTTCTGGAAAATTACTTTGGCAGCAATGTGTAGGATGCACTAGAGTTGTGAGAGACTTCAGGCAGAGAGACTAATTCGAGAGACTAATATGTGGAGGCCAGTCATGTTGGGGAAAGGCATTAAGGGCCCAGACTAAGGCAGTAGGTGTGTGAATAGAGATGGGTTTGGTTGCCACAGATGTTGTATAGGTAGAAATGGCAGCATTTGGCAATCGATTAGAGACATAGAATGAAGGAGAAAGAAGAGTTGAGGATAATGCTGAGGTTGCCTCCAACAGAAATAGGGAAATTTGGAAGAGAAAAGGTTTTAAGGTAGAAAGATGAGTTTAGTTTTAGATTTAGAACCCCAGTTTTGCTACTGGATCAAGATAAGAACTTCTTTAATAAAAAATAAAAACAGCAAATCATTAGGCACTTGAAAAAGAAACCGGGGGATGGAAATTTCGGTTTGTGTCAACTTGGGCAAACCACCTCGGCTTTCTGTGTCTCAGTTTCCTAATCTGAAAAATGAGGGAACTGACTTGATAATCTTTATTAAATTCTTGTTGATTGAATGGTTCATTTAAGGTACCTCATGAATCTAAATTCTATGATTCTGTGCTACTTTCCTTCCCTGAAGTCCTTCTCCAGTGCATCCTCAGGGCATTGAGGTCATCCTGCACTCTACGAGTCTATGCTTATGCAGGGCACCCTCTTGGCAGGACCTGCCAAGCTGGAAAACCTTCAAGCACGGGACTGGGGCTGGATTACATGTGTATTTTCAGAGGCTCTGCTTTTAGCTAAGTATGGACCCATTAATAGAGCAGTTGGAGGACCAGCCTAATAAATTGCAGAGATGCTTATTGCCAGATGGCTACCACCTGGTAATGAATTTTTTTTTGTCCACGACAACTCATATGGCATTGTGGAATGAATGCTGGATATGGAATCAGGAGACTTGGGCTTGAATCCAGACTCCAACACTTCTTAGCTGTGTAACTTTGGGTAAGTCACTAAGCTTTTTTTAGCCTCAGTTCCCTCATCTATAAAATGGATCCTCATATTACCTTTCTTCTAGAATTATACCTTAAAGTGTAATATAAATATGAGTTGGTTTGAAACCATTTACCAAGGCATGGAGGGGTTGTGATTTCTGTCAATGATAAAAATGCTGTCAAGGGTACTCACGGCTCTTGAAGCAATGAAATATTATGGAGGTAGAATGGTGTTGCAGAATGTATGTTGGATTTGGGGTCAGAAGACTAGGTTAACATTAATGTCTCTGCCACTTCATTATCATGTGGAGACTAGATAACTTTTTTGCTGGGTATATTTTAGAGTTGATTCTTGTTAAAAAATAAATATAGACTTGACTAGTTTTTCTCACGTTAATTAATGTACTCTCCCTGATGTACGGGGAGGGCAGGAACTGTTTTTTGCCTTTTTGGTATCCCTAGCACTTATATATAGAAAGCATTTAATGAATGATTGTTGACTGACTGACTGACTGCCAAGATGTAATCCCTGCTAACTCTTATCTTTTTTGTGATTCAGTGATCCTATTGCTGGGCAGTTAATCCTCATTTTCTTCCGAATGCTAGTTCCAGACTCCTAATCTAATACAAAAAGAATGGTTCTTGTCAGTACTGGCTTGTGAGAAAACTGTTGAGTTTTCCTTAGGTGATGCTGACCTCTGCTTCTAATACCATTCTACTGAGTCCCAGTCCTCAGCTGTCCTATAGTTCTGGGACAGGATGACTGTTAGCAGATAGAATGACCTGGCTCATCACAGTGACTGATGGGCTGGTGCTAGCACACTTAGAGGGATCATCTCCAAAAAAGCCAAGCTTCTTCAATAGCAGTTGTAAACTGAAATGCTACTTTGGATTATCTCCAGTGCCTGGCCCGGCCCACTGTACAGGCTGGACACTTAATAGATGGTGGTGGGTTTTTTTTTGTTTTTTTGTTTTTAATGAATAGACCTGGCTTCTGGTCACACCTAAATTTCAGCTGTCATGCAGCCTCTGCCCATCTCCCAACAGACACAAAATCGTTTCTCAGTAGCAGCATCATTTTATTAAAGGACAGTGATAGCGTGATATACATAGTGGCCCCGTCTTCCAATTTCTCTTTATTTCTCATGCTGCTATAATATGAAGCCTCAGTTACATCAAATCTGGATCGTTTTCTGGCCTATAATCCTATCATCCTGGTCGTTGAATATACCCAGCCCTGAGTCATTGGTCATGTGGTTTCCTCCCTGCCTTGCCCTGTATCATCTGCCAGTGCCTTTTCAAGGTGTGGAGATGGCCTTGAGTTCTCATCAGCAAGGTTAAAGTGCTGGTAGTGCCTCCCGAGCTGAAAAGGCTTTTTGGACTCAGGCCTGGTTACAGATTGTGTCAGTCATCTAGAGGGTAGCCTTGCTAAGAGAGGTGAAGATTTTGGACATAGGAATTCACCAAAACAATTGTTAGGCTCAAATGAGTTACAGTCTGTGTTGGCAGGGAGACTACTAATACTTATTTTGATGCTTCCTAGGGTATCTTCCTGTTCCTGTGCAGTAATCTGAATTCCACTCATTTTAAATCCCAGCCCCAAGTCTCACCTCTTCCTTAAAACTTTCCTCAACAAAGCATTCTAACCTATGCTCATTCATTCAGCAGGCATTGACTAAGGGACTACATGATAGGCACCATTCTAGGCAGTTAGGATATAAAGGCAAAAATGAAATAGTCTTCAACAAGCTTACGTATGATTGAGGGAAACATTTTGTTTGTATATCTATGCACACACATATTTGTATATATTTGTGTATGAAATCATATATATCATATGTAATAGATATGAGCTGAGCTATATATGAACATATCTACGCATATGTATATACATACATGAGCAAAGCTTTTGAACTGACCTTTGAAGGAAGCTAGAGATTGGTGGAGGAAGAGAAGGTAAGGAAGGTGCCTATTCCCAGGCTGGGGGACAGCCTTGGCAAAGGTATGGAGACTAGAGATGGAATGTCATGTACAGGGAATAGGATTCAGTCCCTCAGGGGTAGAACACAGAGATTAATGTATATAGTAAGACTGGAAAGGTAAGTTGAAACAGATTGTAAAGGATTTTCAAGGCCAAATAGAGGCGTTTGTACTTTATCCTATAGACAAGAGAGAACCTCTGGAGCTTCTTGAAGGGAATGATACAGTCAGATCTGTGTTTTAGGAATGTCAGTTTGGCCGCTCTGTAGGATGTGGATTAGAGAGGAGAGAGGCTAGAGTCTGGAAGACCAATAAAGCTATTGCAGTAATTCTTGTGAGAGGTGAGGAGGGCCTGAATGAGGCTCCGGTTCTTTGAGTGGGGAGAAGGAGATGACTTAGATATACTGTGAAGATACGATTGATAATACTTGGCAACTTGATTGAATGTCAGGGGAAAAAGAGAGGGCAGAGTCAAGGGTAACTCCAGTATGAAATCAGCCTAGAAAGGTAGGCTGAAGTTAGATTGTGAAGGGCTATAAAGATCAAACAGAAAAAGAAAATTGTGTTTTATCCTAGAGACATGAGAGAACAACTGACTGAAGCTTCTAGAGCGTGGGAGTGATATGGTCAGATTTATGCTTTAGGAATATTGTGTTGACCACTGCATGGAATGACCAGTTTGAGGTAGGGAGACCAAAGAAAAGCTTATTTCAGTAGTCTAGGCAAGAGTTAATGAGGGCCTGAACTAGGGAGGTGGCCTTGTAAGTAGAGAGAAGGGGACAGATCCAAGAAATCTTATGGAGGCAGAATTGATAGAACCTGGCAACTGGTCTTCTCATATGAAGGAGGAAATGAAGATGTCTTTGGGGTTGTAAACCAGGAAGAATATAAGGATGGAGTTCCCTCAAAAAAAAAAAAGAGGGACATTTGAAGAAAAACTAATGAGTTCTGTTCTGGCTATGTGGCTTGAGATGCCTAATGGCATCTAGTAATATCCAATAAACAGTTGGTGATGTGGGTCTAAACCTTAGAAGAGTGATTAGGTAGGGTTTATATATAATATAGGAGTTGTCTTACGTAGATATGGTAGTTGAACTAGCGAGAGTTGTTGGGGTCATGAAGAGAAAGAATATAGAGAAAGAGCCCAGGGTATACTCACAGTTATGGGGTGGGATATGAGGGAAGATCCAGACAGAAAATGAGCAGTCAGGTGTATCAGCAAGGCAAGAATAACAATATAGATGATAATTGTCAAAATGCCTCTGTGGTTCTGTATTGCAAAGTATACGAGACTCTCCACATAGAAGGTAGAAGAGGTAAACCATTTATTCAGACACCAGAGAACCAGATCCCACAAGCCATCTACCCAATCCATCACAGCAGCAAAGAATTCGATACATAATCACAGCATAGAGCCTCACCATCCCAAAACTTCTCTGCCCCCTGCTGGTGCCTTCCCACAAAACAAAGCTTACAGCACAGCTATCACAGGTCAGCTCTTTTTCCCTCAGCTCTAACTGTCGTAACTGCCATAACTGCTCTCTCAGCATTTCCTGTGACACAACTTCCTTTTCCTCTCAGCACGCTCCTCCTACCACATGTGACTTAGGCTTCCTGTGGTGTAAGCAGGTCACATGGCCTATTAATGGGTGGGAAAGATCTTCAAATCTAAGTTGCTATTAAATTAGGTTATAGCAGTAAGGCAAGATTCCTGACCTTGAGGATGACCATGAACATGCCTGAATGGTTTGGAGTTGTGAAGTATAAGAAATTCTCTAGGTAGAAGGCAGAGGAAGTATAGCATTTATTTAGACACTAGAGAATCCAATCCCAGGACCAGTAATTCCAATTCTATGTAGTAGCGGTAATGTTCCAAAGCCAGTAAGCCCACCTCACTGTAGCAATGAGGAAATTATAACACAATATTATAGCAAGGAGCCAAGTCATCCTGTAACCTTCTCCTCTGCTAGGGCCTCCCTGTAAACAATCACTCATGAATCCTAACTCTCCTCTCAGCACTCTCTTCTGTAGCTCTGTAGACTCCAAGTTCCTGCTCCTCCTCTTTGGGCTGAATTCTGGTTTCTGTAGCTCTCATTGCCTTAATGTCCTTGAATCTTGCCACTCTCAGTTCTGGGCTCTCTTTTTATACAGTCCTAGCCAGCATTTGATTGACTAGAACTCAGTGCATATACCATTGGCTCTGGTCTTAGCAACTCCCCTTAGGGCCCTAAGGGCTTCAGGTCAACATCAGCTTAACTAGCAAAAGGGTGTGGGCCTGGGGCCTCATATCTAGTGAGTGAAAGGGTGTGGGCCTGCCTCTAATCAGGCTTCCCTTTGTTGGCCCCTCCTGAGGCCTATTCAATGGGCTTGAAAGATCTTTCACTTACTGATTGGCCTTACATAGGCATAAAGGAGGACCAAAGAGAGCAGAATTACAAAAACCCAGAGAAGAGAAGGTATCTAGGAGGAAAAGGTAGTTAGCAGTGATAAATATATAGATGAAGGAAGGGATGACCTGCTTATTAAATTTTTAGATAACTCAAAACTAGGAGAGATAACTAACACATTGGATGATCTCATCTAAAAAGATCTTTGCACTAAATATAATAAGATGAAATTTAATATATAGTTCAGTAATCTAAGTCTTATATTAGGTTTAAAAATCAGATTCACAACTACATCATGGGGAAGGTATGGCTAGCTAGTCCATCTGAAAACTATCTGGGCCTTTTAGGGGATTATAAACTCAATATGAGTAAAAATATGATGTTTCTGTTCTTTTTTTTTATCAGTGGCACTTTTAAGCACTTTATAGTACCCTTGTTTCTCATCTTAATATTTTCTAATTAGAATTTTTCTAAAATCATTTGAAGTAAAATAAATTTTAGTCCATTCCGTTGTTTTATAAAAATGCATGTTTCTTGGATTATTTTTTTGTGTGTGTGTGCATAGGGAGCATTCAATAACTTTTTGAAAATAGGAGAATTCAGTACTTTTATATTTAAGTTTGTAATTGTTCAATTTGTTTATTATGCTACCATAATATGCTAATAGTATTAGCAAAGATTGTCTCTTTTTCAACAATATTAATATAGTGTAGTATAGTTAAAGAAAAAATCTGATTTAAACTCAAAGGACCAGACTTCAAATTCTAGTCTTGCTACTTATTACCTTAGTGATCTTGAACAAATCAATTAATTTCTCTGGGCCTTGATTTCCCCATCCGTAAAATAAGAAGTTTGGACTAGTCATGTTCTAAGGTTCCATGCTTCTGTAAGTTCCTAATGATGATGAGAGCAAAACTAAACTAAACCAAAACAAAAAACTAATGTGATTTTAAGTTGTGTGAAGAGAAGTGCAGATAGTTCTCACTTTACATAAATTTGCATTACATAAATAATTCTGAAAGAAATCCGCATTCCCCAAAAAACCAACCTATGCCAACTTTAGTAAACAATGCTGCATACTCTCTCTCTGTACTCTCGCCCCTTGCCTTGGTTCTCTGTAGCCTTCCCTCCCCCCTGCCCCTGCCCCCAAAAAGAAAAAAACCCTTGAAAAACACCCTCCCAGTAAAAGAAGAGGAAGAGTGGGTGGAGAGTCTGCCACCACTGCCATTGGTGCATAGGGGCTTGCCTTGAAACCTAGGCCAGTAAGAATGGAGACCTTTGCCCCACTCCATTCACTTTCCCATGTGTCCAACCTTTCCCCACCCCCTACCCCCCCTTTTGTCCACCAGTGCTCCAATACCACCTGTCTATCCCTGGCACCCTGCATGTTCCTCCTCCTGCTCTTTCTTCTCTGTCCCCAGCCCCCATGTGAGCTTGAACTGTGTGCCTGCCCCTCCCTCCATGGTTGCACAGCCCCCTTTCTGTCCCTCTCCCTTCTTTCCCCATCGCCAAATTCACATTACATAGAAATCAATCTATGTAGAAGTCTATGAGCCCTCTACATAAAGTGATAACTCTCTATAGAGTGTACAAGACTATGTAGGCGATAGTTCCACCTGGTCAGACTACACCTGTAGTACTGTGTTCTAGTATGACATTTTAATAACCACATTTGAGGAAGGGGTTGATAAGCTGAAGAGTGTGGCGAAGAGGGAGACCTGGATCATCAAAGGGCCTTGAGGTCACGCTGTATAAGGATCATTTGAAGGACTTATGAGTGTTTAGCCTGGGGAAGAGCAGATCTTTGTGGATCATGATAACTACCCTTCAGGTGTCTGAAAGGTACTCACAGGAAGAGAATTGACTTGTTTTGCTTGGCCCCAGAGGGCAGAATCAGGAGCCATAGCTATAGAGGTGGAGGCTGCAAAGAGGCAGATTTCTGCTCACCCTAAATAAAAGCTCCCTGCCATTTTTAGCTATTCAGAGATGGAGAGGCGTGCCTCTGATAGCAATGCTGATCTTCTGGAGCTCTCCCAGCAGGTGCTGGGAATGTTGTGGAGATGATCCTTAGGCGGGGCTGCAATGAACTTAGAATGAATGGTCTCTGAGGTCTCTTCTAAATTGAGGCTGTTATTCTGGAAGCGTTGAGAGGTTTTGACTCTGAATGAGTGAGGGCATGACTGTATCCTTAATAGAAATTGGTATTAGAGGAGAGGTGAGTTTGGGAGGAAAGTTGTTTATTTAATTTCTGAACATGTTGAATTTGAGGTGTCCGTAGGGGCTGCAGGTAGACATATAGGGCTGGAGTTTAGGAGTAAGATTAAAATCACATGTATAGATTTTTGTGTCATCTGTGTATAATAATTGAACCAATACATCAGATATACTGAGCTGGAAGGTAAAGAGCAGGGAAGAGATAAGAGTACTTAGGATTGCATTTTAAAGGGTCACCCAGACTTAGGGCATAGAATTTTGATAAAGAACCAGCAAAAGAATTTGAGGAATAGTTAGGTCCGTAGGAAAACCAGGAGAAGAGGTTGTCTCAAAAGCTGAGGGTTAACCAGATATCCAGAAGGAGGGAGAGAGTGTTCAGTAGTGTCAAAAGCTGACTTGTGATCACAGAGAATGTTGTTGTTCAGTCATTTCAGTCATATCTGACTCTTCATGACCCTATTTGGGGTTTTCTTGGCAAAGCTACTGGAGTGGTTCGCCATTTCCTTCTACAGCTCATTTTACAGATGAGGAAACTGAAGCAAACAGGGTTAAATGACTTGCCCAGGGTCAAACTGCTAGTAAATGTCTGAGGCCAGATTTGAACACAGGCCTTTTTGACTCCAGGCCCAGCATTCTGTCCACCACAACACCTAGCTCCTTCCTCCCACCCCACCACCCCAATAAAGAATGAGCACTGAGAAAAAGACTACAGATCTAGCAGTTAATGTTCTTGGCAACCTTCCAGAGAAACATCCTAGTAGAATAGTAAGATTGGAAGAAGCCAGAGTGCAAAGGGACTGAAGAATGAACAGGTAGCAGGGAAGGGGAGGCCTTAAGCTCAACGGGATGGTGAGGTTTAGGGAAGCTTTTTTTCCCCTGTTCAGATGCCCTTCCTGTATGGTTTCTATCTCTATTTGGGTCCTGTGCACTCTAGTTTTCTTTTCCATACCCAAGGCCTACTTCTGCAGGACCCCTTTCTCCTTCTCCTCATTCTTCCCTGGCTCTTTGTACTCTTCTCCTTTGTGACAGCAGAGTGTGGAGTAAGAATGCTCTACTCTCTGAAGTGCTATGTACCTCAAATTCAGAAAACAGGGTTTTATTGAATTGTATTTCCCTACTGATATACCAAGATTAATAGGAATACTTTTGGAGAAGATGCAAAATACCAACGAGGAAGAATGAGAAAGTAAATCATCTCAAGGGAGCCTTGAGTTTTAAACCCAGGATGAATTCAATATTCTCTCTGGAAAGTGGGAGGCAAGAATAGCCCATGCCTTCAAGTAGCTTACTTGATCTCTAAAGGGGGAGACAAATATGAAAACTGGGTTCGTAGAGTAAATGGAAGGTGATCTCAAAGGAGAAGGCACGAGAAGCTGAAAAGACCAACAAAGGCCCCTGCAGATGGCAGGGTTGGAGCTGAGAGACAGGGGTGAGGAGGGAGAACACTGGGGACTTGGGGGACGGAGCTGTAAAGACACAGAGAGGGGAAAGGGATTGCTATCGGTGACAAATAGAAAGTACACCTTAGTGGTTGCATTGTTGTGGGAGTAGAATGGAGTCAAGGATGAGAAGACAAGAAAGGTAGGAAGAGGCGAGGTTCCTCTGCCCCTTAGAATTCCTTGATTTTTTTTAGTTTATTTTATCATTTTTACTTAATATTTTAGTTTTAAACACTGATTTCCACAAGATTTTGAGTTACAAATTTTCTCCCCATTTCTACCCTCCCCCCACCCCATTCCGAGATGGCATATATTCTGATTGCCTCATTCCCCAGCCAGCCCTCTCTTCTGTCACCCCACTCCTCCCCCCCCAATCCCCTTTCCCCATACTTTCTTGTAGGGCAGGATAAATTTCTATGCCCAGTTCCCTATATATCTTGTTTCCCAGCTGCATGCAAAAACAACTTTTTTTTTTTTGAGCATCTACTTTTAAAAATTTGAGTTGCAAATTCTCTCCCCTCTTCCCTTCCCACCCACTCTCCCTAGGAAGGCAAGCGATTCCACATAGGTCACACATGTATCATTATGTAAAACACTTCCACAATACTCATGTTGTGAGAGGCTATGTTTCCTTTCATCCTATCCTGTCTCCCCTTTATTCATTTTTCTCCCTTGACCTGTCCCTTTTCAGAAGTGTTTACTTTTGATTACCTCCTCCCCTGTCTGCCCTCCCTTCTATCATCCCCCCTTTTTTATCCCCTTCCCCTTTCTTTCCTGTGGAGTAAGATACCCACTTGAGTGTGTATGTTACTCTCTCCTCAAGTTGAATCTGATGAGAGTAAGGTACTCTCATTCCCCCTCACCTGCCCCCCCCTTCTCTTCCAACAGAACTGCTTTTTCTTGCCACTTTTATGTGAGATAATTTGCCCCATTCTATCTCTCCCTTTTTCCCTCTCTCAATATATTCCTCTCTCACCCCTTAATTTTATTTTATTTTTTAGATATTATTCCTTCATATTCAACTCACCCTGTGCCCTCTGTCTATAAATTTGTATATTCCTTTCAACTACTCTAATACTGAGAAAGGTCTCATGAATTACACACGTCATCTTTCCATATAGGAATGTGAACAAAACAGTTCAACTTTAGTAAGTCCCTTATGAATTCTCTTTTTTGTTTCCCTTTTCATGCTTCTCTTGATTCTTGTATTTGAAAGTCAGATTTTCTATTCAGCTCTAGTCTTTTCATTGAGAAAGCTTCAAAGTCCTCTATTTTATTGAAAATCCGTATTTTGTTTTGGAACATTATACTCAGTTTTGCTGGGTAGGTGATTCTTGGTTTTAATCTTAGCTCTTTTGACCACCAGAATATCATATTCCAAGCCCTTCGATCCCTTAATGTAGAAGCTGCTAGATCTTGTGTTATCTTGATTATGTTTCCACAGTATTCAAATTGTTTCCTTCTGGCTGCTTGCAATATTTTCTCCTTGACCTGGGAGCTCTGGAATTTGGCGACAATATTCCTAGGAGTTTTCTTTTTGGGATCTTTTTCAGGAGGTGATTGGTGGATTCTTTCCATTTCTATTTTACCTCTTTCAAGACAGTTTCCTACTAATAGGAATAATAGTTCTTATTTCATAGTGTTCAAATTGCTTTCCTCCCAACAACTCGAAGTTATAGGTCATGTGTAAGTATTATTATCCTTCAACCTTCTCATAAGTTGTAAACATCTGAGCTTAGATTCAAATCCAAGGAGTCCTTGACTGCAGACCTAGTCTTTTACAATATATCTCACTGTCTTTACCCCCTCAAAGCCTTTCGCAAACCTAGACCATGACCATACGCTAATAATCCTGTCTTATTTCAAGTAACCAATAAGTTTTTGAATCTGGCAACACATCCTAAACTCTGGGGTGGGCTTCATCTCCTGCTAACCTCACAGAAACTTTGGGGCCTATAACTGCCTTGGTGCTGGTTTGTATTCTTTTTTTTTTTCTTCTGAATCCTGTTAAAAGGAAACCTGCTTGGTGAAAGAACTGGCCCTGTTGTGACTTTGTTTTTAATTTCTGATAATGTCTGGATTCATAAAAGCCAGGGCCGAGCTTGGCAAGTCTAAATAATAGTACAAAATACTACTTAATTAATCAAATAGTAGTATTAAAGACAACTTGACTTAATATGTTTCTGTTTCTGGTACATTTTGGGTTTTTAACCATTTCATGAATTGTGTGGACAAAGCACCAAGAGTAATCATAGTTCTGGTGAGGAGCCACCTTCAGGCTGCTCCTTAGGCAAGATAGGCCTAAGAAGAGTTTTGAATGTGATGTAGATGATACAGAGGATGGGGAGCTCACTATACTGCTTATTTTGGCTCTTCTGCATTCTCCAGTTACATTGAGCTTCACCTTTCATGAAACTTAGAAACTTAGAACACTCTGACCATGTTTCTCTAAGGCACTTTTTACACCCTACGTGTAATGTAATTATTTGTAGTCTTCCTTGTCTTTCAATGGGATCATAGATTTAGAGTTGGAAGGTACCTTAGAGGTCATCTGGTCCAGCTTCCTTATTTTGTAGATAGGGAAGCTGAAGCTGAGTGAGGCAAAGTGGTTTGCCTAAGGTCACACAGGTAGAGAGTGGGAGAAAAAGGATTCAAATTTAACTTTACAGATTCTTTTATTCCTAAGCCAGTCCTCTTTCAATTCGATATTGTCCAGAATGAGGGATGTGAGAGTCCAGCTGTTTTGCCTTTATTAGATTACATCTGGAGTGTTCTGTGCAGATATTTCTAGGTGCCTCATTTTAGTAAGGCAGTTAATAAATTGGGGAGAGCCCAGAAAACTCTAGGAGAGTAGAATGGTGAGAGTCCTTGAGATCATGCTTTATACACTAACCGGTTAAAGAAACTGGAACTATTTAGCCTGGAGAAAGAAAACTGTGGAAAGGGGCACCATAGCTCTTTTGTGTATAAGAGATTGGATTTGTTCTGCTCGGTCCCAAAAGGCAGGACTAGAATAAGGGCTAGAAGCTGCAGAGAAGATGATTTAGGCTTGATGTATAGACATCCTAGAAATTAGTTATCCTAAAATTATTCTAAAATCTTTCCTAAAATTAGAATTATCCTAAAGTGAAATGGGCTGTCTCTGGAGGTAATTGTTTTCCCCTCACTAAATGCCTTCAGGCAAAGGCTGGATGACTACTTGGGGAAGTTATAAAGGATATTCTTGTTCTGGTAGAGGAATTCTATTGCCTCTGGGCTTCTCTGATTCTGCGAGGATAACTTCCATCTGGGGACATCAAGGCATGTGCAACAGGGGTGATGTGGGTGGCAGTAGTTACTACCCTTTCCTCCCTATTTCTTTTCTCTCTAGAGATTTAATCAGCCATATCCTATTACAAAAATGAGCTCATTTTTAGCCCAAGGACAATACAGTGGCCCCTCCATTCCACATGGTCCCCTCCTTTGATGCATTATGGAGTTTTATGAGCCAGCAGGAGCCCAGGGTTTAGCCCAGCCCCTAGTATGGCTCATAATATACACATGTGAAGGTTTAACTGACTGATCCCCACCCATTTGCTTGCTATGGTGCAGTTTTTATCTTTACTCCCTTGTTTGGTGCCTTGGGTCACAATTAAAATTGAGATCCTTGGTTTTCCTTGCTTTTCATTCCTCATTAGGCAAACTAGAGAATATTTTCAACTCATAATTGCCTTAACCCACTGGAGAATGGAGCATTGGTGTGTGGCAGTCTCCTGTTGGTGCCAGATTGGCTCTTTGTTTAAGGACTCTGTCTACGTAGGTGGTACAGGGCCTTTGAACTGATTGGATATCCTTCTGCATGTCTGACTCCTTCCCCTTTCCCCTTTTCCCCTTCTCCCCCACACCACCATGGGACCACAGGGGCCATATCCACATACGACATGACTTCTGTTCTTTTTGTGTCTCTGTAAGTAGCAATAGAGCCTTGTTAACCAATGTTCTCATGCAGTATTATCCTTAACCATTGCCTTGCAAAATTTATGGTAAACGAAAAATGAGAAGTATAGTCATAACATTCCAAGCCCTCAGTTGAGAAGATTCCTAACATTTAGGCAAAAGTTTGGCTTTCTGTCTAAATTTAAATTTATTCTTATCTCTAGCTAATTCTGGCCTCTTTATGGTTGTGCCACCATTCAGGTTACAGGAAAACATTTGAGTAAATAAGCGAGCAGAGTATATTCCAGCATTTTGATAATAAAAAAAAAGACACTGATTGGCAGAAGTTAGGGAAAGAGCAGGCCTTTCTTTGAAAATTCCCTCAGTACTTGAAGGAGGTGGCTTTGTCTGGTTGCTTCAGCCTGAATCGTCTTGCTCTGAGATGGCTGTAGGGCCAGTGGTTGGACTCCTTGATCTCTCTCCTCTCTGCTGCAGCTCAGCTGTATTTTTTCTTCTCCTTTTGCCTGTTGCCCAAAAGCTTTTGATTGTTTCAGGCTCAGTTCATGAGATTCCCCCCCCCCCAACCCCAAACCCCTAGTCTGTTCTCCGTATTTTTCTTCAGAGAAATTTTGAACTCCCATTGTAGCAGAAAAACTCCTATTCCAATATTGCAATAGCTTCTCTTCCTGAGCTGGGAAGAAGTATACTGCCAAGGATTTTTCAGGACTTAAGCCATCCTCAAAAGGCAACAAGACTTGCTGAAATTACTGTTAAAAATGCTAGATTTTGTTCTTTTACTTCTTTATTCTTGGAAACTATGCTTATCTTTTTCAAAAATATAATTTTATTTATTTCATTAAATATTTCCCAGTTACATTTTTAACATTCATTTTAAAAAAAAATTGAGTTCCAAATTCCCTCCTTCCTGTTCCTCCCACACTCCTTGAGAAGGCAAGCAGTATGATATTGATTATATGTGTGAAGTCATGCAAAACATATTTCCATATTATCAGCTAGATAGAAAGAGAGTGAGGTATTTAGGGGAATTTCTGGAATAGGAAATCTGGCTAAAGGCACCAAGTCAGGAGTGCATGGGGCAGAGCACTTTCCAATTTGGCTTGAAGTTATGGGATTATGAGAGGAGGGATTGGGCTATAAGATTGAACAGAGATACTGGAGCTGAATGAATTTTCTTTGGTGGGTAATTTTTTTTTCTCTACTAGTGAGTTCATGAATGTGTCTAGAAGTAGTACAGGTCATACAACACAACTTTAAGGTTTCTTCTAGCTTCAATATTCCTTATCTCATGATTCTGTAGCCTTTCAGTGCTAACATCCTATGGATTCCTAGGTCCCTTCTGTGTTGTTAAGCAAAATTGTCTCATTAGCGTGGCTTTTGTTTCTTTTGAGTGGAACTACTTTCAACTGTTAAGTGCTAAGCCCCAGGCCCAGGGCCCTGTCAGGTGTGAAACTTGTGTGGGTGTGTATTGGTGACTTAGGAGGGGCCAGCTCGGGAACCAATGGTCTCTGGTCATTGAGGCGGGGCTTGAGAATGCCGGAAGCTCAGCTGCGAGGAGG
>CM053625.1:10138709-10169290 GCA_028646595.1 Phalanger gymnotis
TGCTGCGGTGGGGCCTAAATAAATTTCTTGTTTTCTCCTTAGAGAATCTCTCATACCTTGCAATTTCGGACCATTCAAACATATACATGATTATATTTGAGATCATAAATTCGGCCTTCCTACTACACCTTTCTTCAGCATGCTATGGTTCCATGATTTTATAGTTCCACTTCATGTTTCTGACTAGATTGCTATTAATTTTTGGTAAAAATAAACTTCCGGAGGCCTGTTAGCTGACCCATTTCCTGCTCCCAGGGAGCTCCCTGATACTGGGTTGTTGGAGCCCATATTGTCAGAAAGAATATAGGATGAAATACTCCACACAGTTTTTCCCCCTCTGTGGGAGAGTTCAGTAATTGGGCACATCTTCTATATCTGGCTACCAACTGGCCTGCATAAAAGGAAAGGCGAAAGGTAGGTTCTAGCATGAAGCTTCAGGAAAGGGAGAGAAGAGTCAACTGTAAGAAAAAAAAAATTCATTTGAGGTTATTTTATACAGCAGTTCCATTTATAAGCTAATGCCTCACTTAAAGGGACCAAACAAAATCTTGCTGCAATGCCCCTCACTTATCCCTTGTCTATTTAACTATTAAGTGATATGTCTATTAAGGCTGATATCTGAACTCATGACGCAGGCAACCAGGAAGAACAATTAGGAAGTTCTTGAATTAGGGTTATGTTTACACTTCTTTTGAATGGCAACTTTTTTGGTTCAGTTCAAGTAAGACCTTATGAGTTGATTATAATTTCCATCACAAGATAGATTTGGTTGACTAGAATATAAAATACATGGAGAAGTAATATGAAATAAACACTGACATTTATGTATTACTTTAAAGTATTTGAAGCAAATTCCAGTTAGGAAGTATTTACCAGCTTAACAGGGCACCTAGTCAACTAATTCAATGAATATCCACAAAGTGAAAGGCATCTTTCCTCTTAATATACCCCGAGCAATTCTCTAAGACTATAAGCTACAGAGGAATTGCTGAACTGTGTTGGTGGAGGGCTCCACCAGGAGCTCCCCACATTGGTGAACTCACAAGTAAAGACCCTCTCCCCTCCCTCCAATAAAACAAAATTTGACCGCACATGAGGATTATGTGAGAGAACTTATATAAAACACTCTGCAAATTGTAAAGTACTTTGTAAATATAAACTGCTATCATTAGTGTAATATCATTATTAAAACATGAATTAGTTGTATATTTCTATTTTTGTTACTTTGATGATTAACATTCCTCAAAACATCTCGGAACTGTAGTTCTCATTTTTGCGACCGTAGTCTTCCTGCCCTTGCAAATACCAAAGTGTTAACTTTGATTCTTTTCCTTAACATCTAATCAATTTTTATATCTTGTAGGTTCTAACACCACAATATCTCTCACATTTCCTCTCCCAGTTTCTCTTTTTTCTAATTTGTCTTTCAGATATCTACCAAAATATCTTTCTTTGTGCCTGATTTTGACTGTGTCACTTCCCTGCTCAAAAATCACCAGTGGCTCCCTATCGCTTAAACTGTAAACTCTTGATCCTGGCATTTAGAGCCTCCACAGACTGGCTTCAGCCTGTCTTTTTAGACTGATTGCACCATAGTCCTCTTTATACACTGAATGCCCCAGCCAGACTTGACTCCTAACGGTTCCCCAATCATCTCCTGTGCCTCTCTAATTTCCATGCCTTCATAGGAGCCATCACTTTTTCAAGTCTGTTTGTTGAAATCCTTTTCTCCCCTCAAGACCCAGATTAGGTACTGCTTTCTTGTGAAGTGGTCCCTAAATCCTCCCAGCTGAAAGTTATCACTCCCTTCTCAGGTTTTCCAAGGACGCTTTGTCCAGATCTGTCTTTTGTTCCTTTCAAATATACCTTATCTCCTGTGGAAATTTTATACTTCTTGAGTAGAAAGATTGTGCCTGCTTTTGCCTTTGGACCTACAGTACTTAACTTAGCACCTTGTACATAGTAGACACCGCATAAACACTCAATGATTATACTCACATGTATTGATTGACATCCTAACCAACTATTTCAGCTCACCTCAAATGTCCTTCTGACATGAAGCCTTTCTTAAATACTACTCCCCCCACAAAGAATAGGAGGTGACCCTTTTGCCCTCAGATATTACATCGCACTTTGCTCATACCTATTTTATGAATAAGTTCTATTTTATATAAGATTTATTTCTAAATTTATTGTACCACCTCCCTCTACCCCTACCCCTTTCAGATTGTGAGCTGCACATAGGCAAGAACTGTGTATCTCAGCTAAATTATATACCTTTCCCAGAACCTAGCACAATAATGTCTCAAGCCCAGCATGTATAAAGTAGAACTCATTATCTTTCTCCCCCAGCTCTTTATTCTTCCAGATTTTCCTATTACCACTGAGGGCACTATTACCTTCCTAGTCACCCAGGCATGAAACTTTGTTGTCATCCTTGACTCTTCCCTTGCATTCTCCCCATATATCCAGTCTGTTGTTAAGTCCTGTTGTTTTTAACTTCACAGTGTCTCATATGTGTCCCTTTTTCTTCACTGTCATAGCTGTTATTCTGGTGCAAGCCCTCTTCACCTCACACCCAGACTACTCTATGGTCTACTGGCTGGTGTCCCAACCTCAAGTCTCTCCTCACTCTAGGCCATCTTCCACTCAGCTGCCAAAGTATCTTCCTAAGTTGGAGGTCAGACCATGCCCTCTTCCCCTAGCCCCTGCACCAGTAAACTCCAGAGACTCCCTCTTAGCTCCAGAATCAAATAGAAGATCCCTCATTTGGTGCTTAAAGCCCTTCACCATCTACCCCCCTTTCTACCTTCCCAAGTTTCGTACACAATAATCTAGTGACCCCTCTCTGCCTTCTTGCTGTTCCTTACCTATAACATTCTGTCTCCTGACACTGCTTTTTCATAGGCTGTTCCTCATTTCTTAATGTTCTTCTTCTTCACCTCCTCCTCCTGGCTTCTGTCCAGACTTAACTCTATTCCCACCTTCTGCAAGAAGCCTTTTCTCATTCCTCCCATTGCTAATGCCTTCCCTCTGAGATCTTCTTTCATCTATATATATCTTATGTGAGATATGTATCTTCCTCTGTATATATCTTATATGTGCATAATTGTTGGCATGTTGTTGTCTTCCCCATTAGAATGTGAACTCTTTGAGAACAGGGACTTTGTTTTTGCCTTTTTTCATATCTCCAGCATTTAGCACAGTGCCTGGCACATAGTAGGTACTTAATAAATGTTTGCCATTGTTGCCAATGCTGTATGACCAATAGGTGCTTGATAAATGTTTGTGGAATGAATAATTGATGTTGTGATGGCAAACTCATGCAGGCTGAATATAAGGAGAGTTCCTGAAATGACTGTGGGTCTAGAAGCCAGTGATTTTCCTCTTTGATTCTGATATTCCATCACTTTATGAATTCAATAAATTTTTATCGAAAAAATAAGTGAAAATTCTTAAGTTCCTATAAAGGGAAATCATGGCTTATCAGTAAATGTGTATGGTTAAGAAAGAATCAGTGGATATTCCCCTTGTCTCATTCTCAGACTTCCTCTTGGGCAGTTCCTTTTGTTCCCATGATCTTACCAATAGAATCACAAAATCTCAGAATTGGAGGGAAATTTGAGATAATTTAGTCCAGTGCCCATCTCTACATGTGATTCCCCCCTCTATAGTATTCCTGAACATAATCTGATCTCTGCTTTAATACCTCTTGGAATGGGAAACTTGTTACTTAACCAGATAACATGTTCTGATGTTTCACAGTCATTCATGCTTTCATTCATTCATTTACTCAGTATGACTTCTTGGGAACATTTATTTTTTGGTTTAAATGTTTTCTAACCCTTTTTCATCTTCCCCCCCCCCCTCCCCGCCATCGTAGGAACACAGTTGTTTAGCTGCAAAAATGGATTTAGAATCAGCACTGTGAAATTTAATCCAAAGGAGCCTAATGTTTTTCTTTGTGGAGGATTCAGCCCAGAAATTAAAGCTTGGGATACGAGGAGTTGCAAGGTAATACACTTCTTCCTTATTTGGCCTTTCTAAGGGACATATTGCTTGTGTCAGTTGAATAAATTGGGAACTCATCAGCTATATATAGAGCCCTTGAGGTAAAATAATTAGCACTTAGTTTTTAATCAGTGGGAAGTATGTTTTTAGATGTTCTTTTCATGTTTTGATTCCATTTTTAGATTATTACAGCTAGAAATGCCCTTTCTCCACTGGGAAAGAGACCACACAGCTGGAAGGAACCTTTGATATGATCTAGCCTGACCCCCTCATTTTAGAGGTGAAGCTGCTTGCCCAGCTGTAGAATTGTAGTGAGTGGGAAGAGCCGAAATTCAAACTCAGGCCAGATTTATACAGTGGAGATTTAGAGCTGGGGGGGAGGGGGGACCTTAGGGGTCATTTAGTTGCAGCCTCTCATTTTACAGATGAGGAAACTGAAGCCCAGAGAAGTATCTGTGACTTGCCCAAGGTCACACATGCGAATATTAAATGGCAG
Source organism: Phalanger gymnotis (assembly GCA_028646595.1). Classification (NCBI taxonomy): domain Eukaryota; kingdom Metazoa; phylum Chordata; class Mammalia; order Diprotodontia; family Phalangeridae; genus Phalanger; species Phalanger gymnotis. The sequence continues at coordinate 10,143,217 of CM053625.1, forward strand.
AGCCTGGGCTCCATCTCAGGCCCTTTGGCTTTGAATCTAGTGCTCTTTCCACTACCCCTCATTGCTTCTTTGCCCCTGTGTTTGAGCGTCCCTTTTGGTTCTTATCATATTTTGCCTTATTTTGTAATTATTCTTTGTGGGCTCAGACTCTACCTTATACATCCCTGCAGCTTCCTCATTTCCTAGCAGAGCCTGGAGAGGTGCTTCATAAATGATTCTTAAATTAAATGGATCATTATGGAATAAAGATTTTAATTTTCTAAAATCACATGTTTACATAAGTTGGGTGAAGACTTTTCCCCCTTCTTCAGTGTATGGGTTTCTGTATGCTAGCTAGCCAGGTGGTGTACCAGACAGAGTGCTAGCCTTAGAGTCGAGAGGACTTGAGTTTGAATGATGCCTCAGAAACTAGCTGTGTGACCCCGGGCAACCCACCTAAGGGAAGGGGATAAGCTTTATGTAGCATCTACTATGTGCCAGGCACTGTGCTGATTACTTTAAAAATATTATCTGATCCTCACAACGATCCCCATTTGACAGATGAGGATAATAGCAGTATCTGCCTCCCAAGGTTGTTGTGAGGTTCAAATGAGAGAATCTGTATTAAAATGCTATGTAAATCATAAAGCACTCTATAAAGAGTAGCTATTATTATTAATAACAGCAACAGTAATAGTGATGATGAACTGTGGCGTTTCAAGTAATGTTTGAAAGATGAGCAATCATGGGATTGTGCAAAGTACACTAGACTTGGGAGTCAGCATGTTTGGGTTCCTGTCCCAGCGCTCTACCTTTCTGAGCTATAAAGTGGGCATAATAACATTCCTTATTGAGGATAGCCTCTCAGAGCCTCAGTTTTGTTAGCTCTAAAATGGGGCCAAGATGTTTAATTTACTGCCTCATGGAGCTTTTGGAAGGAAAGTGCTTGGTAAAGCTTGAAAGCACTACCGAGACAGGAGTTATTATAAGGCAGTTTGATGTCATGGAAAGAGAAAAGCCAGGAGAATCTGAAGAACTGGGTTTGACTCCTTTCTCTGATACTTATTAGGTATCTGACCTTCAGCAAATAACTTCTCTTCTCTGAAGGTTCCCTTTCTGAACCTGTAAAGTGGGGAGAGTAGTACTTAACACTCTTCCCATGGAGTTATTTATTGTGAGCGACATCCTTTGTAAATTTACAAGCACTATGAAAATATTATTTCCTTGGAGGAAAAAAAGGCTTGTTGTTGGTTGTTTTGTCTCAGTGCCTCTTATTCTATCACCCTTATTTTCCTTCCTCCATTTTAAGGAAATACACAGATTTTAAGAATGTTTATTATAATAATAATCGAGGAAAATTATTATGAATGCAAATTCCATTGATGGTAGCTGAATTTTCTCTTTAATTTAGATAGCAGTGAGGAGGTATGGTTAGCTCTGAGTAAGGAGAATCAAATCTGCTGGAATTTAGATTAATAATCTAAATTAATACTCAAGGCCAGCATATAACCAAATTAGTAATTAGTAATGCTCCAGGGGAATTCTTTTTTCCAAACAGCTACTGATGTAGGGATACCATTTTCTGAGGGGAACCTATAGGAGCAGGGATACTTTCCCCTAGAATCATAGACTTGAAACCTGTTAAAAAAAAACCCACCAAAAACCAAAATACCAAAGCCTCAGCATTTATCTGTTTCAGTCCTCTCATCATAGAAAAGAGGAAATCAAGGCTCAGAAAAAAGAAGTGATTTATTCAAGATCTTGCTTCTAAAAGCAAAGACTTTTGTCAGAAGTAGTATTTTTCTCAAAATGATTACATTTAAAAAATGAGAGCATATCTTAACTAACAGCAACAAATATTTATTAAGCTAAATCTTTGTCATTAGAGTGTAATTTCCTTCAGGGCAGGGGCTGGCTTTCTATTTATATTTTAAGCACTTGTTATGCTTTGCATCCATAAAACAGTACATATATGGGCAGTATTGTTATTATTAAGTTGATCTTAGACCATTGTGTTGAAACAAACTTGAGTTTCAATTAGATGGAAGTTATGAAAGGGAGAGAGGGAGGGAGAGAGAGACACACACACACACAGAGACGGGGGGGGGGGGAGAGATAGAGAGACAGAGCGAGAGAACGAGAGAGAACCTTTTCATGTGTTTATAGTCAACATCCCTTTCTAGTGCAATATTCTTTAGACACATATGTGCCAATGTTTTTCTTGAAAATAGCCTCTCTTGGGACAGCTAGGTGACACAGTGAGTAGAGCACCAGCCCTGCAGTCAGGAGGACCTGAGTTCAAATCCAGCCTCAGGCACTTGACATACTTACTAGCTGTGTGACCTTGGGCAATTCACTTAACCCCAATTGCCCTGCCTTCCCTCCAAAAAAAAAAAAAAAGAAAAAAGAAAATAGCCTCCCTGAGCTTCATTTTCTTATATAAAAAGCTTATATAGGGTTTTCCTAAAGTCTGGACACATAGGCAAAAATGCATATTTTCAAGAAATGAAATGAATGGAATTTTCAACAGCATTTTGTTTAATTGGAATATTAACAAATAACATCTTCAATATAATTTCCATCATTTGAGATGCAAAGGTTGGTGTGCGTTGCAAGATTCACTTGAACTCGATACAATAACTCCACATTGCCATCAATTTTAGCACATTCACTCTTTATGCATTCAATCAAGTGTGTTGCATCTGTGATTTTCATTGAGTACCTTCTCCTTTAGCAAACCCCAGAGAAAGAAGTCAAGGGGGCTAAGGTCTGTGTGGCTAAGGTCTCCAAATATTTCAAAATATGCATTTTTGCCTATGTGCCAGACTTTAGGATACCCTGTATGTAGCATTTGTAGAGCTTAAGCATGCATGGCACATAGTAAATACATGCTAGTTGACTGACTGGATTCAGGGTATATAAAGATAAGATACAGCACAAACCCTGCTGTTAAGTTGTAAGAAGAATTAGTATGATAGGAAGGAGTGTGTGGACCTATATACATCTGTAATGGCAAAGAGCAGAACTAGACAAAGTGCTCTAAGAAAAGTTCAGGAGGCAGACCAGTTATGGGTGGGAGGTATGGGGTATAGATTAGAGGAGTCCTCAAGAAAGAGATGGAAACTTAATGGGGACTTGAGAAGGATTTTAATAGAATGTCCATAGTGCTTTATGGATGCAAAGTACTTTACACTCATCCCTTCTCTTTATCCTCCCAACAACTTTGTGAGAGAGGGAGTGATCCGCATTTAACAGCTCAGATACTCAGCAGCCCCATATCCCATTCTAAGTCAGTAGCACTCCTTCCATACCTTTGTGCAAGCTATTCCTCATGAATTCTAGGCATGGCAGATGGCTTACATCAATGCATTGAGGTGGAAAGGGGGCAGAATCAGACAAAAACTGGACAAGTAGTCCATTTTGGCTAGAATGTAGCATGGAATTAAGCTAGAATAGTAGGTTTGAACAATATTGTGGAGGGTCTTGAATGCAAATTTAAGGAGTGAGTACTTTTATGGGGAGCCACGTACATTTTTGAGTAGAGTTTCAGAGAGGAAACCTTTTCATACATTTCTAGTGAACAGCCTACTCTAGTACAGTGTTCTTTAGATAAATGCATGTCTATGACAATACTTTTTCATAATTAAAAATAGCCTCTCCAAACCTTAATTTTTTCAGCTCTGAAATGGGGACAGTGACATTTAAATTACCTGCCTCGTGGGGTTTTGCAAGGAACGTGTTTTGTAAACCTGAAAGCACTATAGAAACAGGAGTTATTATAAAAGGGAGTTCATTAAATCAGTGCATTAAATAGAAGACAATTTTGGTAGCTTCATGAAGGATGGATTGGAGAGGGGAGAGAGTAAAGGTAAGCAGACCTGTTATAGGGCTAATGTGTGGTCCAGGGGAGAGGCGAGAAGGGCCTTTTAACTAGGGTGAGAGCAGAGTAAACGGAGAGGACGGATGAGCCCAAGAGATGTTACTGAGCTAGGAACAAGAGGATTTAGCAACTGGTGAGGTGTGGGGAATAAGGAGAGGAAATAGTCTAAGAGAGGGAACCAAGGAAAAAAGGAGTCAGAATTCTACACGGGTTTATTTGAAACTGTTTTAAAAGTGTGAAAAGCCTCATCATGCTAGTGTTAGTGAAAAGAGAGGATTCTTGTCATCCATTCCTTCCTGACAGCCTCATCAATTAAAGGTGCTTAGACTGTTTTTAGCCTCGAAGATAAAACACATAAGAAATTATTCAGCAATGACACCATCTGATTAAGCAGTCTGTTAAAAATACCCGATGCTGTCCTAGGGCGGACATGGATGACGACGACTCAGAAGGGTATTAGATTAGAAACAGATGTTCCTGTGATGGATACTGGCACAGTCTGTAGTGCCTGGAAAAGTTACCTCTGGCGGATGTACTTTAGTGGCAATGACACCGAGCATCTACTCCAACCTTCTCTCTCTCTGTCATTCCCTGTGTCCCATGACCACTTCCCAGTTATGTCAGTAACATTCTCTGAGTGCCTCCTGTGCACCATTCCTGTGCTCCCTGCTGGTAAGGCAAAGAACTACGGGGCATTGGCCCTGGCAGCTCACGTTGTAGGAGAGGTGCTAGATTGGGAGACAGAGGTGCTGGGTTAATACAGCTCTTTTACACACTGCTCCTGTTAATTTGGGCTCTGGGCCTCGGTTTTCACCTTTGTCTGTTGACTCAATAAAAAGAAAAAAAATTCCTAAAAATCGGAGAGATAGTCAGAAGAATGGGCTGCCTCAGGATTTAGGTGTTTTCATCAGTGGAAATCCTCAAATAGTGTCAGGGACGGGTAACTTCTTAGGTCTCTCTAACTTTATTATTCTTAATTTCTCTCTTCATTCCTCCCTCTAAAGCCTATGAAATCTATGAAGTATGCACAGAAATATCAATGATATGTATTATATTATGTCAAGTGCAGAATGATATGTCAACCAAAGGCTCTAAAACTTACCTTAATGTTCATTCATTTGCTCATTCACTCATCCATTCAGTAAGTGTTTATGTAGAATACCTGTTTTAAAATTTGTTCAAGTTTTATTGATGGGTTTTGGTTTTACATTCCAGACATTTATAGATTGCCTTCATCCTTGAGAAGTCTCTTGTAACAAAGTAAAACAATTAAGCAAAACAACAATATAGTGACCTCATCTGAAAGTGTAAGCAACACTGCTCTATTTTTTAATTTAAAAAAATGAACAGAAATCTATTGTCACTCTTATCCACTTTCAACCTCATTGAAAACAAAGAGAAAAAAAAACCTCAAATTCCTTGTAACAGACATGCGGTTAGGCAAAACAGATTCCTTCATTGGCTCTATGCATATATGTATGTGTGTGTGTGTGTATGTATATATATATATATATATGTATTTCATTCTGTATCTTAAACTCTGTTACCTTTCTGTCAAGAGGTGCCCAGAATGTTTCAATCTCAGTCTTCTGGAGCCGTGGAAAGTCATTGTATTGAAAACAATTCTTATATCTGTCAAAGTTGTTTGTTCTCATGCTTCTGCGCATTTCATTCTTGATCAGTTTATAAGTCTTTAAAACTGTTTATTTTTTATAGTATCGATGTTATATCATATAAGTTACTCTTCTGGTTCTGCATATTTTGCTCTGTTTCAGTTCATTTCAGTCTTTTATGTTTCTTCAAAACCATCTATTTCCTCATTTCTCCCAAAACAATATAACTCCATCCCATGCATTATTACAGCTTATTCAGCCATTCCTCAATTGATGCCCATCAATCTCTTTAGTTTCTAGGGCATTTTTTGCCACCAAAACAAAACCCCACTGCTTTAGATATTTTTGTATATATAGGACTTTTTCCTAAATCTTTGGTCTCTTTTGAGTATAGCAGTAATATAACTAAGTCAAAGGTCGTATGCTACTTAGTAACTTTATTCCAAATGGATAAATGATCTAGGTATAAAAGATCCTATCATAAACAAATTAGAGAAACATGGAAAAAATTACATATCAGGTTTATGGATAGGAGAAAAGTTCATGGTCAAAGAAGAGATAGGATAATAGAAGATAAAATAGATAATTTTGGTTAATATAACATTAAGTATTTTTTTTGCACAATCAAATTCAATAAAGCTGAGACTAAAAGGGAAACAACAACCTGGGGAAAATCTTTGTAGCACATTTCTCTGATAAAGATCTCATTTCTAAGATATATATAAGGAAGTAATTAAAATTTACAAGATTTAGAGCCATTCCCCAATTGGTAAAATGGTATAAGGATTTGAACAGACATTTCTCAAGAGAAGAAGTCATGGCTATTAACAACTATATTAAAAAATACTCCAAATCACTACTAATTAGGGAAATGCAAATTAAAGCAATTACAAGATTCTACCTCAAACCCAGCAGATTCAAAAAGATGACAAAAAAAAAAAAGAAAACAACTGATTTTGGAGAGGCTGTGGGACACCAGGCATATTGATGTACTGTTGGTGGATCTGCATATAGGTAAAGCCATCCTGGAAAACGATTTGGAATTATACACAAAAAGAACAAAAGCGTTGTTCAAAAGCATCGTATGTGAGGGGGTTGGCCCATCTTTTCAAAGGCTAATAAAGGTGTTTATTCACATAGGTGCCCTGTAACATAACTAGAATTTACTCCCCACCTAAATCGTAGCCAGTGATAAGTTACTTTTAAAATAATAGGACAGGTGCATTGAGGTGATCTGACAATACCCTTGACCAAAAGTGGTATTTCATTTACTCCTGGCACTTACTAAGTAAGTGATAACACTTTAGGGTTTTTTAAGCTAATGGTGGAATGTTAGGTAGCATGTTTCTTCCCTAAAATTTGCTGTGTAAAATCTGATTTCACTCAGGAAGATAATGACAATTAGAGTGAAAAAGACAAGCAGACTACTGATGTTGAAAAGGAATGTTTTTATTTGATTTAAAAGAATTGTAGAAAACCTGTCACAGTAACTAAAAGTATAATTCATATGGTAGTTTCCCCCTCCAATTTTCAACAATTTTTTTTTCCTTTCAGAGAGTTCTGATTTTTAGGTGTAAAACCTAAAATGAATCTAATGTAGTATTGGTTGAGTACGTGATGCATGTAAGGGCCTCTATAGGATTCTATAGGAAACACTGAAAAACTACAAATTGAAGTCCCTGCCCTTGAGGAACTCACTGTCATTGAGAAATAAAATTTAGATAACCTATTAATAGCAATAGCAGTAATTATAGGTCTCAGTGTTAAAACCGGAAGGGACCCTAAGGAGCATCTAGTGAGTCTAATCCTTTGTTTTAAAAAAGATGAAGAAATTGAAGCTCAGAAAGAGGAGGGGACTTGCTCAAGGTAACAAAGGTAGTGTGACCATCCTCTAGTCATACACCTTTTCTCTTCCTACCACAATTTATCCCTGCTCTTTGTGAGCTAGGAGTGATATTTGTCAAGCTGAATCCTGAGCCATTGCCTTTGATGTGTTCACCATTGCCTTCCTCAGTCCCCCTTCCTCCCTCCTTACATTTTCTGCTTCACACCTCGTTATGGGCTTTCCGGGCCAGCCTGTTGGTTTTCCAAGCACAGTGAATTACTGAGCATGATATGATTTTTATAATAAAATTGACATTGACATAGCGGTTCACTTTCTAGACACAACACTGGTATGGATTTTACACAGCTCATTAATACTTAATGCTTGTTTTATAGAGCCTTTTTGGAAAGATTTCGATGGCATCTTTAATTCTTAAATTCTCGGTTTCTTGATAGAGTATTTTAAAGCTTTGTGATTCCATATTTATGGAACACTATTTCCCTGCGTACAGGAGGAATATAACAGTAACACAATAAAAACAACAAAAACGATCATAACTCATGTTTATGGAGTGCGTTATGGAGAGGTGGTCCTTCTGTAGTGGATAGAGAAAAGCCTAGTCTCTGACATGTATTGACGGTGTGACTCTGGACAAGTCACTTACCTTCCCAGCGCTCAGAAAAGCAGCTTCCTGTGATTATAAATTGGAGAGCAATTACTGATCGGCATTGATAGGAATTTCCTTACTGAGAATTCTTTACATGAATGAAATCACAGGTAAGATTAAAAAAAATAGATACAATTTATGCATATTATGTTAGCTGAACTCTACAACAGCCCTATTAAGTGGTGGAGTAGGAATTAAGCTGATTTAATAGCCAAGGAAATACTGAGGCTCAGAGAGTAAAAAGCTTTGCCCAAAGTTATAGAGCTAGTAGGTATCAGAGATGAAACTTGTGTTCAGGTCTTCTTATTCCAAATGCAACAGTTATTCCATTCCATCATGGCTTCTCTCTGGCAAAGATCTAATTGCTAAAAGTGCCTGTTGGCTTCCTTGAAGGATAGGAAAGCGTTCAAAGTCTATTCTGTGGTCTCCTCCTGTTTGTTACCTTTTCAGTGCCTGGAACCCTCAGACCTCACATAATAACACTTTGCTGTAATATAATGTACTTATATTTTTGCTGAATCCTTTTGGTAGTGTCTGATCTTCATAGCCCCATTTGGAGTTTTCTTTACAGATGAGGAACCTGAGGCAGGCAGGGTTAAGAGACTTGCCCAGGGTCACGTAGCTAGTTTCTGAGGCCAGATTTGAACTCTTGAAAGTGAATCTTCCTGATTCCAAGCTCAGTGCTCCCTGGCTGCCTACTTACCACATGTGTGGTTTATGGTGTTTATATATGTGTCTTCTCTCTTATTAAACTGTGTATTCCACAATGCTTGGAGCTATGACTTGATTTTACATTATATATTCCTCAGGTTCAGCCCAGTCCTCTGCAAATAGATAGTTAATAAATAAATATTTGTTGAAGAGATGAATCGAATGAACTGATCTAGGGATAGATGGGTCACACTTTCATACATGTGGGGATTTTCCTTTGTTATGTCTAAAAACAAAACATCAGTTAGTATTTATGAGGAAGATAATTTTTTTTTGTTCAACTATAGTGCTGTATGTCCCTTTTTTCTCAAAGCCTCAGATCCTGATGAAAAGTTTTGCTAAAAAAATTCTATTAGCATAGGCAAGTTAGGTGCGATGAGATATACTTGTGGACATAGCTTAGTTTTCTAATGGCCAACATAGAACAGAGCTTCTTATTTAAAATAATTAGCCCTGATAGTGAAACCCATTATAACATCCATCCATAATTCATTAATTTGCTTTGGGTTCTTCCCTGCTTCCATTACCTGATCTCTCCCTAGATATCTCATCTTGGTGAAGGTTCTTGAAGACATCTATGCCATTGGAGAACAAACTCAGGAAGGCCCTTTCATCTTGGAGACTTTAAGTATGGGTTCAGTAGCTATTGGACAGTATTAGCTAGCTGGTGCAGTGAATAGAGCACCGGGTCCAGAGTCAGGAAGATCTAAGTTCAAATCCAGCCTCAGACACTTTCTAGCTGTGTAACCTTAGGCAAGTACTTAACCTCTGTTTGCCTCAGTTTCCTCATCTTTAAAATGAGGATAATAATAGCACCCACCATTCAGGTTGTTGTGAGGATGGATTAAGATAATATCTGTAAAGCATAATGTAGCACAGTGCCTATAGAAAGCACCTTAAAGATATTAGTTATTAATTGTCATTGTTGGCTTCATACCAGCTCACCTAACTGGCCACAGGATCATGAAATCTTTGACAAAAGCTTCAGTTCAAGACCATCTCCTGAGTGAGGGAGGGCTGTGATCTGCATCACACCAATGAAAGCACAGATCCTTGAGGTATCGAAAACATTCACAGCAATAAGGCATAAGCCAATGTGTCTGATTAGCCGTGGCATCTGCAAGTTATAGAAATGTTTAAACGTGTGGAAAGTCCTTGGTGTTGCTGATTTCCAACTCATTTAAATGCCACAGACAATTATTTATTAAGTACCAATTCCTGGGTGCATAGCGTTGTTTTGGACATTGGGGATATGACATGTACGTGAAGTATGCTACGACATAGACTATAAAGAGAGGAAAGGAGAGAGTGGGAAAAGTGCTTTAAGAAAACTTAAGGAAAAAGAGAGGCTGGGATTCACAGGGATTAGTGAAGTCTCTACTGAAGGATGACCTGACCCAAGCCTCCAAGGTAGGGAGGTATCCTGGGAGACAGCAGTGTAGAAGGAGTGTATTCTGGGCAAGGGCAGACAGGCTAGTGTGAATTCGTGGAGGCGAGAGAAAGAGAGAGAGAGAGCAAGCAGGCCAAGATGAGGGAAGATCAGTAGTGCAGTTTGGCTATAAAAGAGGATGTGAGAAAGGCGTAGTGTGGAATAAGGCTGGAAAGCTCAGTTGACATCATATCGTGGAGAATTCTGAATGCCAAACTAAAGACTTTGCATTGCCACTCAAAGCTTTTGAGCAAGCATTGACTTGTGGATTTATTTTGGTAGCTCTGTAAAGGTGGTTTGGAGAAGGAAGAGATCTGATCGTGTTTGTGACCTTGTTTTCTGAGTCCCTCAAATGTGACTCCTAAATGTTTTTGGAAGGTTTGGCCCGAGCAATAATTTTTCCTTTGAAGCTTGCTTTCTTCTGATTACATCTGTTTGGAATATTCTATAATAAATTTTCTCTGCTTTTTCAGCTCCCGGCCTAGTTGCCATGTAGATGATATCCTACATAGCTGCCTAATGAATGTTTGATTTTTTCTATTTATTATCTTTTATGTCATTTTATTTTTTTTCTTCCCCTTTTATTCTTTGGACTTTTAGTGAAACTTTGATCGGGTTTGGTCTCAAACTCTGCTTTTCACCTTCTTTCACTTAACCTCTCTAACCTAAAATAGAATTTCTTATTCAGCAGGTCAGATTTAATCATTTGAACAAGTCATGTAATCCAGTTCATTTTAGTTCACTAGGTATTTATCGCCCTCCTACTATTTGCAAGGTACTGAGCATGATCATGAGTAAAAGGCAAAAAAAGAAACAAAGACCTTACATTGGAAAATGAGGGATAAAATATGTGCCCAGTTAGGTAAATACAAAGTGTATACAAAATACTTTGAAAAGGGAGAAAACTCTAACAACCATGGAATCAGAAGGGGCCTCAGTACGAGGTGGCCTCTGAGCTGTGCTTTGGAAGAAGTGTATCCAGAGGTGGATATCACCCTCACAGCTGGTGCCATGAGACTAAAGTTCAGGAGAAAGAGTAAAGCCAGATAAAAGGATTTAGGAATCATTTGCATAGAGGTGATGTTATTAATGATGGTTCTAATAGCTTTTATTTATATAGCTCTTAAAGGTTTGCAAACAACTTTAAATATGTTATTCAAACAGCCCTGTGAGGTGGGTGCTATTATTACCCCCATTTAATAGATGAGAACACTAAGGCTGTGATTAGTTAAGTGACTTGCCCAGTATTCTAATATCCGAGGCAGTATTCCAATTCAGGTCTTCCTGGCTGCAAGTCCACCACTTTGTCCGCTGCCCTACCCAGATGCCTCTAATAATTGAACGCTTGGGAACTAGTGAAATCACAAAGTAGAAAGAAAGAAGGAAAGAGGGCTCAGGACAACCTCTTGAAGGATGCCCACTTTATTAGACAGGGATACAATGATGATCCAACAAAGGTCACTGAACGGTCAGACAGGGAGGAAGAGAACCACTATTTCACAGTGGTAGTGATTAATAATCCTATGTTCTAGCCCGGGCAGGGAAACTGTGGCCTCGAGGCCACATGTTTACAGAACAAATCCTTTTATTAAGGGAGTTCATTCTGTGAAATTTGGATTCAGTCAAAGGCTGCACTTGAGGACCTAGAAAGCCACATGTGGCCTTGAGGCCACAGGTTCCCAACCCTTGTAATCTAGCCAAACTGAACTAGTAGCTGTTTTCTGACCTTATCTTGCTGTCTCCTACCTCTGGGTAGTCATCTCCCATGTTTTCTTTAGCATACTCTTTTCTTTTCTCTACCTAGTAAAAGCCGGCTTTTCCATCCAGATCAAGCTCCATGTAGTCCTGCCTTCCCCATCCTGCTCTGTCCACAAATCCTCTTAGAGTACTTTGTTTTTGTTCTTTTTCTGCTTCCATCATCATCTACTTTGTATCATACACATTTGTATTCGTGCCATGTAGGAGGGGACTGTGTTTGTTTTTCATCTTTGTGTCTCTAGAACCCAGCACAGTACGCTGAACACACTGGATATTTAATCAATGTTTGCTAAATTGGTGACTACTTCTTGAATGAAAGGAAAGGCAGAGAGAGATGGTAGCTGAGGGGTAAGGGAATTGGACAAATTAACATACAGTGTAGGCAGAGCTCTACGCTTAGGACGAAAAGAATTCTAAGGGATGGACACATTCCCTACCCTTATAGAGCTTATGGTTTATGTTGGAGGGATAGAGAAGATTGGGAATAGGACAGGGGAGATTTGATCTTCTATTTAGGCAAAAAATAAAGAGGCAGTACTGGAGAGATTGAAGGTACAAAAGAATGAGAGGATAATTGATAGTCCAAAGCCCAGGAGAAGAAGGAAGAGATAAGGTAAAGGATGTAGATAGATGGATTAAGTTTGGAAGGATTTAGGGAAGGATAGAACTTCTGTGGTGAGTGACAGATGGAAAAAGGGGCAGATGAATAGAGCATGTCCTGCATTTCTCAGCAGAGTGGGCTTTGAGGTCATCACAGTGAAAGAGGTAGGTGTGGGACTAGGGGAATGAGGAAAGTGAAGGTTTGGGCTAGCCACTCTGACGAATGGGTTAGGCAGATCAGTCATTCAGTCAATAAACTTTTTATGCCAGACACTTACTGAGTGTTTTACGAAAAGAGGCCAAAGATTCCTGTTTAGCAGTGAGGGTCCAACTGAGGCAAAATGGCATAAATTTGTGCTAGAACTATGATGTCATTCTGTGACTATTAATGCTCTTGAACCTAAGGTTGGGAGCAGAGAAAGTGGACCATAGAGGTCATACAAATTTATCATCCTTGATTATTGGGATTATTTTAGCCTTTTAAAATTGTTTTTAATTGGCAAGCATTTATTTTCTCTCCTCAAATTCTGCCCCAAAACAAAACCCTTGTAACATACATATATATGTATATATATATAAAACTACATATACATGTTATATATGTATATATGTATGCATTTATACACACACATGATTATATCTATCTATCGAGAATGAATGAATATTTGCCTTTTTTTTTGTATTCCCAATGCTTAGCACAGTACCCGGCACACACTAAATACTTAATAGATGTTTGTTAACTGACTAATCGATAACCAAGACTGCCCCTTCTACTTCTAGACACTTTAAAGTTTTTTCACACATCAGGCTGAAATCTTTTGCTCTGTAACTTCCACCCATTGCTGCTAGTTGTCTCATCTGGGGCCAAGCAGAACAAATCCAATCTCTCTTACCACATACCCCTCAGGTACTAGAAGAGAGCATCATATCCCTTTAACTCTTCTCTTCTGCAAACTGAATGTTTTTAGTTACTTTAGTTAATGCTTGTGTGGCATGCTCTGAAGGGCCCTTATCATCCTGGTTATACTCTTCTGATAATAGTGTTCCAGTTCATTTCTCAAAAGGGTCTGGCCCTGGCTCTTTTCTTTCAGAACCATGGCCAGGGGCAGTAAGAAGCTAAGAGAATCCAGCTAGGTTAGCATTATCTGGAGGGCATCGTAGAATCTCTTGAGGTAAGTGCCTATCATTTGGGGTATCCCAAGGACAGCGTGTGATATAGAGATTAAGGAGGAAGAAAACAAGCCTGATTCCTGGTAGTAAGAGACCGGCCACTACTGTGCAGCCAGATGAGCTTATATCACTTAAGAACAATGCAGCCACATGGTCAGGATACCTAGGAACATTCCTTGACCCAAGTATGTCTCTGTGTGTCTTGCCCAAGAAGCTGACTCTTAAAAAATGGACAGGGGAAACATATGTGTGATTATTTTCTTTGCCTCTGGTTACCTTGTGTTTCTCTTCTCTCTAGAAGCTGTAGTATCTATTTACAATATTGAGTGAGTCTGTGATAATGATACTATCCTGAGACAGCTGAGGCTGCATCTCTGATATGGCTATTGTGTGAATTTCTGCCCCATCAACTTCAGCATGTATTTGAGAGCCTAAAGCATAATACTTACTGTCATGGAGTTCAGGAAAGGGTAGGAGAATGTAGCTGAGTGAATGATGTATGCCCTTCTGGTTGATTGAGATCGATTTGGCCTGCTCCTATGGTTATCTAGTTTCAGGAGAGCTGATATTTCATCTGTGAGAAATCAAGGGATTTATTTGCCTTTAAGGCCTAGCCCATAGGAAGCAATGTGGTACTAAAGAGTGATAAAGTTGGAGTCATTGGACCTAGGTTCAAATCCCATAACTGCTAACTGTGACTATGTAGCAAGTAACTTAACCTTTTTCAGCCTCAGTTCCCTCATCTGTAAAATGGGTGTGGTACTCAATAACCTCTGAGGTCTCTTATAGCTTTAGATCTATGATCCTCTCATCCTTTGATTCAGGCACTAATGTATGTTAATTCAGGTTGGTAACCACTTTAGAATCAAACTTCTTCTGGTTTTTGGTTTTTTTAAACACTTCTTCTGGGGTGTTTTTTTATAAATGCCAACTAAAATGAGCACTTCCATAGACACAGGAGAACATAAAAAAGATCGTATGTGAAGCTGTGAATCTTTATTATGTACAGATTGCTTTTTCTTTTTCAGAATATTAAAATTCAACATGTAACTTTTAATTATATACTGCTTATCTGTGATTACTTTTGTTTAGCCTTCTTTCTGGTCTCTTTTATACATTAAAAAATGCTTCCATGACCTTCCTTCCTTCCTTCCTTCCTTCCCTTCCTTTCTCCGTCCCTCCCTCCTTCCTTCCCTCCCTTCCTCCCTTCCTTCCTTTCTCCCTCTCTCCTTCCTTCTCTCCCTCCTTCCTTCCTTCCCAGCACTATCCCTGCCTCTCTTCTCCCTCTCCTCACCCTTTCATGAAAAAAAAAGAAAAACAAAATTCTTATAACAATACGCATAGCGAAGCAAAACTAATTCCCATGCTCGCCATGTTCAAAAATGTAGGCTTCATTCTGCAACTTGAGTCTGCCATTTGTCTGTCAGGAAGTAGGGAGCACGCTTCTTTATTTCTCCTTTGGAATCACAGTTGATCATTGCATTGATCAGATTTCTTAAATCTTTCCAAGTTATTTGTCCTTACAGTGTTGTTATTGTATAAACTCTTCTCCAGGTTCTGCTCCCTTCATTTGGCACCATTTCATACCACTCTTGACAGATTATTATGAAACTATCTTTGTTAACATTTCTTTTGGTGAAATAATATGCCATTATACTAACATATCATAATTTGTTTAGCTATTCTCCTGTCGATGGGCACTGCCTAAATTTTCAGTTCTTTGCCACAACAAAAAGAGTTGCTGTAAATGTATGTAAATAAAAACATTTATAAATGGCTCCTTTCCCTCTTTCTTTGGTCTCCTTAGCATACAGACCTTATAGTGGTATTGCTGGATCAAAGGATGTGCATAGTTTAGACATAGTTTCAAATTCCTTTCCAGAATGGCTAGAGTCCTCTTTGGTTTTAATGGTTGACTAGGTTGTTTTGTTAGTGAGGGAGAGGACGATTTTCTTCCACAGGCAGTCTTTTTAATTAGCCTCCAAGTGCCACATCCCTGAAAAGAGGTCTTTTGGTGGGTTTTCTTCAGTTTTGTTCATAGAAGGCTGCATTCGAGCAGCCTGTAGAAATTTGGTGGTTTTCTGACTTGCACTTAAAGAGTTAATTAATTTTGATTCTGTTTCTACCAATGCCCAATGAAAATGAATGGAGCTGAGGCCAATCAGTACCTATTAAAGGGACAGTGTGTACTTCTACATGGGAACTTTCCTGTTTGCTTCATCTAAGCCTGGCCCACGCCTCTCCTACATACCATCCTAGACAGATGGTAGTCCATCCTACTCTTAAAGCTCCCTAAGGAAAGACATTTCACAACTGTCCTTGTAAGTACATTTAATCATTTTAATGACCCTTAACCAATGAAGTTCTTCCACCTGTTCAGCTAATGCCCTTCATACTGTAGTTTCTCCCCTTCCTCTTGTTCCTTCACTAGAGCAGGATGGAGAACTTAAGATATGCTTATCTCTCCTTTGGCTTTCTTTAATTGTTTTCCACACTTGAAAAAGACCCACAGGATCTTAGATTCATACAGGATTGCAAAAGCCATCTACTTAAACCCATTGGTAAGCAAGGATCTCTTCTATTTGGCAAAAACCTGGAAACAAGTAGAGACCCATTAATTAGGGAATGGCTAAACAAATCATGGTACACGAATGTGAAGGAATATTGTCTTATTATAAGGAACAGTGAATATGAAGAATTCAGAGGAACATGAGATTTACAAGAGCTTATATGATAGAGAGTAAAGTAAGCAGAACCAAGAAAATAATGTAAACAGTTATTATAACAACATAAATAAATAAAAGGAGGTAAATTCTGTGTGATTATAATGACCAAGCTTGACCCTGAAGCAGACATGAGAAAATGTGCTTCCCTCCTCTCTTCGAAGAAGCCTTTAGCACAGTGCCTGGCACATAGTATGTGCTTAATAAATGCTTATTGGCTGATTGACTGATTGAAGTGGGGAACTAGGGGTGTGCAATATTGCATATGCTATCTAAATTGGTTGATTCGATAGTTTTATTTAATTCCTTTTAAAAAATTCTTATTTTTTTTGGTCATAGGAAATGACTGATTATTATAAGGGATGGGAATATTCAGAAGTGAAGATGATATAAAAACAAAATTTTACAGTAAAAATTTTAAAAAGAAGCTGCTCCATCCCTTGTCTAGGAATGATTATCCTACTTTTTGCTTGAAGACCTCCAAAGAGGAAAAGCCCACTGCATTCTAAGGCAATCCATCCTACTTTGGAATAGGTTTAACTTGCTTTCCCAAAATGTAGGGTGTATGGCAGACAATTCTTGGCTTTAAAAAAAAAAAACTTTTCCACACCAAAATATCTAATTAGTTGCTGCATTCTATTAATTTTCCACAGCATATCTCACAAGTGTCTACTCTCCACTTACGTCATAACCATCTTTGTTCAGATTTTCGTGATCTCTTGTCTGCACTATTGCAATAATCTCCTAATTAACTTCCCTGCCTCCAGGCACTGTAGTTCATACTCTACACAGCTGCAAAAGTGATATTCTGTAGAGCTCGGTTCTGTCCATGTCATTATTCTCCTGGAGAAGCTGCAACGTGCCCCTGTCTTGTACAGACTGCCTTGTTCGGCATTTGGAACTTTTCACAATCAGGCTTCAGTCTGATCCTCCTCACTGATTACACATTAAGCTCTTTCACTCTCTTCAGGATCTGGCCAAACCAATCTCCTTACTGCCCCTTACCCAGAGGTGTCGTTGATCTCATCACTCACGACATGTTACGCTTTTCTGTTCTTGAACTCTGAAATCCTGTGTCAGATCCTAATCTTTTTCCATCTTTCCCTTTTCCTTACAGTCTCTAACACTTAGTCTTTACCATGAGCTTAGTCCTTCTACCCCTCTGTTCCTTCCCAGGTGCTGGCTACCTGCTCTTCCTTCCCGCTTCTGACCTCTTGGTGAATCAGTTCCAGTCCATGTTATTCTCTACCCTTGAGCCCTTGCTACATCTTTTGCTGATCTTGCTTTGCCAAACTCCAACCGTGGATTAATCCCACCATCTACTATCTCAGTACCTACTGATGTGCTGCTGAAAGGAGATGGAGAAGATCATGAAACTGTGCTGACTGGGTCCACTACAAATTTATGTTATGTAATCTCAACGGGGCCCTCACAGCAGCAAGGCAATCCTTTTACACCTTTCTAATTGACTCACTATCTAACTTGGCAGAGAGGCTTTTCCAAACCTTTCATTCCTCCTCATACCTCCCATGGTGCACTCTTCCCTTTGCCCCCCAAAAGACCATGGCAATTACCTCACTGAAAAAAATTGAAGCCATTCACCAAGAGCTCCCTTGTTTTCCTTCCTCTCACATGATTTAGATATAGTCTCCCACTATCTCTGTCTCTATCTCCCATGAAGATCTTGCCCTTCTCATTACTGGGCAAACATCTTTCTATGTACTCTTCAACCTATCTCAGGCCCTTCTATTGTCCTCCTTTTTTTTAAAACAAAAAAATAATCTTCAGTCTCTCCATATGTACTAACTTCTTTGCTGCTAACAAGTGGAGCTTATCCTTCTCCCATCCTTAAAAAGCCCTCACTTGACCCTACTGTCCCCATTAAATTCTCTCCTTGCGGTATTGGTATATTCTCCAATGACACTATCCCTCCTGGTACTCCCTCCATTTTTGACATGCTTTCCTACTCTCCATCCTGGATCTTCTCACATGGACATACCTTCTGCCTTTGAATAAGATATAGACATTTCCAGCCTCTGGAAAGATGCACTTTGTTCCAATCATGGGTCCCATCCCACAAATTATCAGATATATCTGAAGTAAAATCTGTGTCCTTACCTTAGAAACTCTAGTTCCTCTTGCTCATTACCTATATTTTCTACATTTATGTGTAGATGTCTGAAGCCATAGATTTTATTGCTGACTCCTTTCTTAGATTTTTGTCTCTTATGAATTACTAGATATCTCTACTTGATGTTCTTTTTCCTACATTCTGGCACCCAACTCTGCCGTTTTTCGTTGTTATTGCCTCTTTCCTCCATTTTTTTAGTTTAAAACCCTGTTGATTAGCTTTTCAGGACTCCAGGCAAATGTACCTTTATAACATAACCTCTTGTTAAATGAACCCCATCAGACAAGAGGCTTGTCGTTCATATTTGAAGCCACTGTCCAAAAATCCAAATTACATTCTCAAACACAGTTTTTTTTTTTAAAACCACCTATTCACTTCCCGTGTCTTCCTTTGTTTCCCAAAGCCTTTGCCTTCCATTGGCAGCAGTAATGAAACACCATCTGTGCCCCCAGAGTCTTCAATTTCTTGCCCAGGAATTAATAATCCTTCAGTAATGCTTTCTGGATTCCTTATGTCAGTGAGCATTTGCGTAATCATTAGAGGTAGATTGTAATCAGAGTGTTGAGAATACTGGATAGGCAAGCTGGAAAAACAGCAGACCTCTTTCTTGTTAATATTAGATCAGACTTTCATTAGCAGGAGGTCACTGATCACTGCAACTGGCGACCCTCCCCTGGGGGGTCTGCTTTCTCTGACCCATTCGGGATAGCCTGTCTGGCAATGATGCGTATGGATTCACAACCTTATTCCTCTGAGCAAGAGCACACGCTTCCTCATATGGCCTGAAGTCCTTTAGAATAAGAGCATTAGGACCTACAAGAAAAATTGGAATGATAAAAGCCACAGGATGTCAGACTGAGAACACGAAAGGTCAAGGGGAAAAGAGACCTTAGAATCAGAGAGCCATAGGATGCTTAAACAGGAAAGGGATCGGTTAGTGCCTTCCTTTAGGCACTATCTCAGGTGCTGTCTAAAATAAATAAGTAAACAAGCAAATAAGTAAATAAAAGCAGCCAACACTCAGCACTTACCATGTCCTAAGCACTGTGCCGAGCACTCTACAATCGTTATCTCATTTGATCCTCACGCAACCCTGGGAGACAGTTGTTATTCTCACCCTGATTCTACAGATGAGGACACTGAGGCAGATAGTGGGTAAGAGACTTGCCCAGGGTCACACAGCTAGTAAGTGTCTGAGGTCAGATTTAAACTTAGATCTTCCCTACTCCAAATCTGACTCTATCCACAGTGCCCCCAGCTGCCCTTAACATAGAATGCCAGACTTGTCAAGAAGGTGAGTTTGAATCGTGCTCTTAGATATGTCTTAGTTGTGTGACCTTGGGCAAGTCACTTAACCTCTCACAGCCTCAGCTTCCCCATCTCCAAAATGGGGGTTATAATAGCACCTGTCCTACACAGTTATTGTAAGAATCAAACAATATTATATGTGTAAAGCACTTATCTTAGCTATTCATCTTATCTTACAGATGAGGAAACTGATTCAAAGAGACAGGAAGTGATTTGCTTGAGGTCCCACTCTTAGTTAGTGACAGAGTCAAGACTGAAAGAGTCAGAAACCAAAACCAAAACCCAACCCTAACATCTTAGGCTGCATTAATAGGAGCTGAATGAAGGAACTTACTATCTGTCCCGTTGTACTTTGTCTAGTTCTGAGTGCTCCATCTCAAAAGGGACATTGACAAGCTAGAGCTTGTCAGGGGATTATGGGTAGGATCATGAGCAGAACTGCAAGGCATATGAGATGAGATTCCTGTTATAAGATCCATGTGGGCATGGACCACATCTTATTCCACTTCGTACTTCCTCTGCATTGCGTAGCCCTAGCCTTAATGCTCTTTATGCAGCAGATACTTATGTTTTTGGAATGTGTTGTGGAGACAGTCAAAGAAATTCAGGGTATTTCATCTGGAGAAGAACAGTCTGGGTGGGAGATGATTGCTGTCTTTAAGTATCAGAATGGCTGTGACGGGGAGAAGGGACTAGCCTTGTTCTGCTTGGACCCAGAGGGTAGGTCTGGGGCTAATAGGTGGAAGATATTATGAGGCAGATCTTGGTTCCATATGAGAGCTTGGTATCAATTAGCGCCGTCCAAAAATAGAATGGACTTTTCTCTGGCAAGAATGAATCCTCCCATCACTGGAGGTCTCTAGGCAGAGGCCAGATTACTAGTTGCTGAGGTTATTGTAGACAATAGTCATGATTTGAACTGGGGATGGACTGATGATCACTGAAATTATTCCCATTTCTCAGCGTATGTTATGAACCCAGGACTCCTGATTCCCAGCTCCTCCCTCTCTCCGTTATAACTCTTCCTGCAGATGTTCATTGTTGTATTATGTGCTTTTATGTCATTGATGTTTTTATGTTGTGACAAAGCACTAAGGGAATCATGTAATTTGTCAGATGAGAGCACTGTGAAGAGTGTTAAACCTTGTTTTAGGAGATCTGGGTTTGAATCCTGATCCTTACATTCACTAGCTGTGTTCTTAATTCTCTTGTCTTAAAGGAACTTGCTTAGCTCTATGTTTCTAGGGAGGCCTATTACCATGGAAACCATCAAACAGAGCAGAAACATATTCCTTAGAAGTTCATTTGAAGGGGGATCCTGGGTTTAATGAAAGAGTGCTTATGGAATGAGTCAGCCTCACCATGTGACTGGGCAAATAACTGGCCTTCTCTGGGTTTCAATTTCCTCACCTGTAAAATAGGGATAGTATACACAGCACCCCACTTTGTGAATCTTAAAGCCCAGAATAAAGGTGAGCTAATATCATGATTATTATTTGTCACCAGTATTAGTTTTGGAGTCTGTAGAATTCTTTTTGAAGCATCCACACCTTGGTAACCCTCAAAAGAACAGGCTTTTAATGAAGATGTGGAGATAATTCGTAGTTATTCCTTTGGATAGGGATTCAAACCACCAGTTATCACTAAATATAAAGGCTAAAGGAATTCTCTTACATGTGCTTGTTAAAGCATTCTATCTTTCCACCTCATTAGCAAATTGTAAATGCTAATGAATTTTGAGAGGGTGGGGAAACACTGGGTCTCTGTTTCCTTGGAAACATGTGGAGAGCATTTGCTTTATGAGGTGCTATACCTATCTTAAAAGTGGGCTGTTCAAAGAGCTTTGATATATTCATTCTCATATGTTGATGCGTAAATGTGAACAAAGGCAGTGTAGACCAATGGAGACAGGAGCCACTTTCAGAGGTATCATTCTCCTCTAGTTTCTATAGAAACTACCAGCACCAACCAGCACCAAGTAGACAGATGTGGTGCTTCAATTATTTTCACTTATGCAACCATAGTAACATTTCCTCCAGCCACAGGCTTAGCCTTGCCTGCTTCGGCTTTTCCAGGAGACAGCTTTCCAAAATGGCCAGTCAGCCAAAAATGTTGTGCAGAGGAAAGACACTGGATTCATAGACAGAAGCCCTGGGTTCCCCTTCTGTTTCTGCCAATGCCTAGCTATGTGACCTTGGGCAAGTCACTAAATTTCTAAGATGGAGATGATGACACTCGTACTACTTTCCTTACCAGATTGTTGATGATATGAAATAGATGTAAAATAACTTAGCAGTACAAAATATAATGTAATACAATAGCATGTAATTCCTGCTCTGGGGGAGGAATGAGAAAGGGGAGGCTGAGATCGTGGATCCCTGCACCTCTAAAGTTCTGAGCTGCAGTAGGGCTAAAGCTAATCGAGTGTCTGTACAAATATGGTGACCACACCCCTGTTTCCTGTCCCCCCAGGGGAGGGTCACCAGGCTGCCTAAGGAGAGGTGAACCAGGCCAGGGTGGAAACAAATAGCAAATTAAAGCTTTTGTGCTGATCAGTACTGGGTCTGTGAGAGGCCACTGCACTTCCAAAGTGAGTGGGATAGGGAGACTTGACTTCAGGCCATTTATTTATTCAGGATCACTGAATCTCAGAGTTGGAAGGGTCTTTGGAGGCCTTCACTTCCAACCCTAACCTGGCTAGGAGTCCTTTCTACAGAATCCCTTACAAATAGTCAGTCTTCTAACAATTGCTGAAAGTCCTGAAGGGGGTAACCCATTCCACTTTTGGGCAGCTCTAATTGCTTGGAGGTTTTTCTTTACATCGAACCTAAATCTCTCTTTCTCTCTCTGCAACTTCTAGTTTTGCCACCTGGGGCCAACAAATAGCCATTCATTGACCACTCTTATGTCCTAACATCTTCTCCAGGTTGAACATCCTTAGTTCCTTCCTTTGATCCCTACTGTGATAAGATCTCCAGTCTTATCATCCTGGTGACCTTCAGACTGTGTTCTAACTAGGCTATGTCCTTTCCAAAATGTGTCACTTAGAACTAAATGCAGTGCTTCCAATGTGGTCTGACCAGGGCAGAGCCACCTTTCATTCTATATTTCTCAGTGTGGTCCAGCCATGTTTATTTAAGGCTTCTTTGGCTGCCAAGTCAGCCCGTTAACTTATATGAAGCCTGCTGTCCACTGAAACCCCCAAATCTTTTCATTTGAAGTTGTCTAGCCATGCCTTCCCCATTTCGTTGTTGTGAAATTGATTTTTTAAACCTATGTCTACATAGAACTTAGCCCTAATGAATCTCATCTTACTTGGTTTAATACTTTCTTCTGGCCTGGTGAGATCCTTTTGGATCCCGACAATCATGACGTCATCATAAAAATAACAATAGCTCACACATATAGCATTTTAAGGTGCATTGCATACGTTGATCCTTGCCACAACGCCCCATGACAAGTGTGATAATTGTCTCTATCTTTTATTTGGCAAGAAATGAAACTGCATTCTGGTCTTCCTGTCTCCTGACTTCCTGGCTCCCAACCTGTTCATGTCTCTGCTTTTCACCATCCAACCTGTAAGCTGTCTCCCAGCTTTTGTGTCATATATAAATTACCTAAGCATTCTGCCTATGCCTTCATCCAAGTCACTGCTGAAAACACAGGTCCTAGAACAGATCCCTGGGCCCTCTACATGAATCCCCTGTTCAAATTGTCATCAACACATCGATGGTCATTCTTTGGGTCTAGTCTTCCAGTTTTAAATCCACCTAACTATTCTAACCACTAGCTGGTATATCTCCATGAATCACATTGTTCATTGAACAATGAACATTGAATAACAAGAAGCTTGAGAGACTTTGCCAAATTCTTTCCTAAAATCTAAGTGTGCAGTATCTGCAGCATTTTCCTAATTTTCTAGATTAGTTACCATGTCAAAAAGAAAATGGAGTTAATCTACATGGCCTGCTTTTTTGGTTGTTGCTGTTTTGGGACCAGACCTATGACTTTATTGATCTAGGAAGTTTCCATTGAGAAAAGTTCCTCTACTGATGCAGATTGGCACCTGCTTTAGAGTTGCTTTGAGAGACTTGAGAAGGTGACGTGTTCAGAAATAGGAATTAAACCTAGGTTTTTCTGCCTCTGAGACTAGTTCCTATCTACTATGCCATACTCCAAATAATTGGAGAAATTAATGTATTTTTGCCCCCTTTTTAAAACACTGCCAGAAGCAAGATTCAAATGTAGGTATGGCAAGACTCTTAATTTCGTTTTGTTGTTGTTCAGTCATGTGTGACTCTTGGTGACCCTGTGGACCATGACTTTTTTTCCATGGAGTTTTCTTGGCCAAGATACTAGAGTGGTTTGCCATTTCCTTCTCCAGTAGATTAAGGGAAACAGAGGTAAGTACCTGAGGCCGCATTTGAACTCAGGTCTTCCTGATGTCAGGCCCAGCACTCTATCCACTGAGCCATCTAGCTGCCTCTAAGGTGCTACTGATTCTCTAACCATTGAGCCACTCAACCTTACTCTGAACTGGTCTTAATGAATGATCACTGCTTCTCTGGTTCTTACAAACCATCCCTTTTATGTATTTAGAATTTCTCTGAGTACAACTCACCGGGCTGTAGTTTATGGAGTCTACACTTCCCAATTTCTATTTAAAATGAACTAGGGATTGTCTATCTACTTCAGCCCTTCTTTATCAGATACTTTCCTGTGCTGGTCAGCTATTCTCTCAAAGGACAATACCACTTTCACCACTAAGAATGTCAAGCAGAAGTGCTGACCAAGTGTATTGGTTCTTGTTCTTTCTAAGGCATTCATTTCCCATCTCTCAAATATTCTTCCTACTATTGAAAATCTACCTTGGGTGCTACATTTTCAGCAAGGTCTTTCTGATCTCCCTCAGATTAGAATGATCTATTTCTGAATCCACTCATGCCAATCTATTTGACCTTCCTTGTATATTTCCCCCCTTACATTATACTCTTATAGTTCCATATTCACCCCATCTCCTAGACTATATACTTCTTGAGGACAGAGAGTATAATCTTTTATCGTTGTATTTCTTCCAGTGCTAAATATGTTATGCTGCACATAATATTTTAATAAACATTTGTTGAATTAATTTCAATATAGAATCATTTCATTTCTGAACTTGAAGGGAACTTGTTGTCCCATAGGATTGCTGTTTTGTGTTTTATATATGAAGAAATTGAGGCCAAGAGGGTTGAAGTAACTTGCACAAGGTCACATAGGTAGTAAGTAGCAGAGCTGAGATTCAATTCCAGGTCTTCTAACTTCACATTAAGTTCTCTTGCTACTAGTCAGGCATCCCAGTTCATTAGTCTCCTCTAATATCTGAATGACAGGTGGCAGTACACTTGTGCCTGTGATGGGTAGTCTCATCTTTACATTAGAGGTTGATTACATCAAAAAGCCCTGCTTGTCCTTTCCTCCTCCTGCCTCTCCTCAACTCTCCTCTCCTCTCCTCTCCTCTCCTCTCCTCTCCTCTCCTCTCCTCTCCTCTCCTCTCCTCTCCTCTCCTCTCCTCAACTCTCCTCTCCTCTCCTCTCCTCTCATCTCCTTGTCTTCTCTTCCTTTCCTTCCCCTTCCCTTTTCCTTTTCCCCTTTCCTTTCTCTTCCCTTCCCTACCTTTCCTCCCTCCCTCTCTTCCTCTCTTTCTCCTTCAAATTTTTCCAATCTCAATTGGCACAGAAGTTTTAACCTGCTATTTTTCCGATCTGGGCCAGTTCTTCTCTCCTTAGACAGCCTCGTGACTCTCCTCTCCAAGGAGCTCATCATATTTGTGCCAGACATAGTGTAGACAATTGATTGA
This sequence comes from Phalanger gymnotis, assembly GCA_028646595.1. Classification (NCBI taxonomy): domain Eukaryota; kingdom Metazoa; phylum Chordata; class Mammalia; order Diprotodontia; family Phalangeridae; genus Phalanger; species Phalanger gymnotis. The sequence goes on from CM053625.1 coordinate 10,168,853, forward strand.
CTTTAGCTCTGCTGATCCACTAGCCTCACCTTGTCCAGTAGCAGAGATTACAGACATGGGTGATTGTGCTCTATTCACCGTATTCTGTCCTAACAGAAGAAGGCTTGGCGCAGGAGGTGCTGAACATAAACCCTTGTTTCCACAGTCCGGCTAGCAGCTTCTGTGGGGGTGAAAGATCCACCCACAGCCAGCACCCAAAAAGCTGCCAATAGCACAGGTTCTTTTGATCTGCTTAACTAAGGAAAGCAAGGTGAAGGGGTTGACAAGCTTACTTTAATTCAGCATACAAATATCATTCACTTAGCTCAGAGGGAAAAAGCCAGCACCCTGAACTTCAGAACAAAATACAAACAAATTACAAACATCAACGGACAGACCTTGTCTGATTCAAATCCCAACACATAGTTACCAGAGTTCAACAAAGTCTCAGCATCCAGG